>OX941093.1:37603333-38806666 GCA_954870635.1 Arctium minus
TGATTTAAAATTGACAAAACAGACAAAGAATCATGATAAGTCTGTTTTTCAATTTCTAACTCTTCTATTCTTTCTTGAAATTTCTCTTTTGTAAATTTTAAAATAGCTTTTTCATCTCTCAGAGAAATCTTCAACTTTTCAATTTGAACAGACTTTTCTTGATTTTCGCGTTTTTCGGATATAAGCTTTGAACGAAAGTCATTTAAAGCATTTGTGATGACATTCATTTGCGAAGAAATAAAATTAAAATCAAACTCAGATGGTACCTCAGATTCATCGGTTGAAGTCTCCTCATCCTCATCATCATTGTTGTCGTCTCCAATAAAACACATAGCAGCAGTCTTAACATTGTCAGCTTCGTTATCTGAGTGGTCCAACAAATATTCCTCCTCAACCAACAAAATTGTTCCACTTTCTTTCTTCTCAGCCAAAGCTAATTTCTTCTTATAGAAATCCACATCTTTCACAATCTTCGTTCTGCATTCCTTTGAAATATGCCCGGGTTTGCCACAGTTGTAGCAAGTCACAGCTTTTTTTGGTTCAGCTGCTGTACCAGGCTCATATTTGGGAAAGAAAGGCTTTGATGTAGAACCAGGTTCTACCTTCTTTGAACCAGAAGAGAAACGAAGATTGTTTGAGCCTGACCGTTTCTGATATTTCTTTTGATAGTGCTGACTTAGAAGAATCATGGCTTTTTCCAATGCTTCGCCATCGTCATCTGTTGACCCATCGTAAGCAGACTCAGTCAAGGCTTACTCAGCCATTTGGCTAGCTAAAAGAGCGATTGGATCCATAGTCTTTGGCTTCTGCTTATCCAGCTTAGCTTTCTTCTTCATTACCATGGCTTCATCAGACATCAGAATTTCAAACATTTCCTGAATGGGCATTTTGGAAATTCTGGGATCATTCCTCATTCGATGACAGGATTTTTCCCATTCAGGTTTGAGTGCATTAAGAAACTTCAGGATTGTCTCCAGCTCATTCTTTATTACCTTGATCTTATACAGATCATTAATAACAGTCCATAACCTGTCGAAGACACTTTTCAGACTTTCCCATCCTTTGCTTTAAACTCTTCAAAATTGTTCATGTACCTTGTCTGACGAAACTGGGTAGACATAGCAGTACCAAGCATGATTTTCTCCAGTTGTGTCCACATCAGAATAGGATTGTGTTTGAAACAATCGATTATGTTATAGATGGAATTTGGTAGAGCAAGAATCAAATTCGACTTGGCCTGATTGTCAGCTTTGTATCTCAGAAGTTCATCAGCCTCATATTCTATCAGTGCTTTTTCTACATTAGTAGCTTGAGTGTTTCCAACAGCTGGTATCACTTTCCTTGGTTTGACCATGGGACCTTCAGTCAAAGCTTTCATCATATTTTCCCCATTAGATTGCCTTTCGATGAAATTAATAAACCTGTCCTGCCATTGTTCAAATTCGTTCTCATTTATCAGCACAGGTGGGCGAGTATCAGACCCCAATGACATCATGAGGTCGTTCTTGTACAGTTGAGCTTGAAGAGACATTTTGAAGAAATTTGGAATTCAGAAAAATGACCAAGTCTTGAAGACCCGCACAACTAAGAAATGTGTGGTCAGAGATAAAACTGTTCGGGTCCTTGATGATACGCACACCTAAGAAATGCGTGTTGAGAGAAATGCGCTTCCAAGAGAAATGCGTGTTGAGAGAAATGCGTGTCTAGAAAGTCACTCGATGCTTTCCTTAGAGATGTGTGTCCAAGAGAAATGTGTCCAAGAGAAATGCGTATCCTGAGGGGCACGCACTTGAAGTTGTGCGTGTTCAGAGTGACCCGCACTTTGAAGAAATGCGTGTTAAGGCAGACACGCACTTGAAGAAATGTGTGTTAAGGCAGACACGCACTTGAAGAAATGCGTGTGAAGACCACTTGAAGATATGCATTTCCCAAAGAGAATCAATAACCTGAGAAAAAACACTAACACTCAAAAGTTAGTTGCACACGATTTTATGAACAACACGCATACTAATAAGATGAATAACCCGCATAAATCTTGAATAACCCGCATACTTCAAAAACTTGTAATATGCAAACTAGTATGAATGACACGCACAACATATATGAATGACATAACATATATGAATGACACGCATATCAGGATGAATGACACGCACATCTGGATGAATGACACGCATATTAACACTCGACTATAAATCTGTTAATTCGATCATAATAATGAAATTAAACCCAAACAACTTGCACAAAATTGATCGAAAACATGTTTTTAATACATTTCAATTGATAATTTCGATCAAAACACTATGAAACTCAAAATTCAAAACGAACAGAACAACAGAACTAGTCTTTTTCAGAATGTATTCAAACTCAAAATTGAAACACCAAATCAAGTTTTTATGCAAATCAACAAGAAACAGAATAGATCGACTAACTAAAACGCATCTAAAATCATCAAAATCAATGCAATTCGATCACAAAACAGACTGAAATTGGTGAAAATCTAGAAAACGAGATTTTTCTTGAAAAAACAACAAAAATCAATCAAATTTTCGAATTAACCAACCAAATCAGAAACAATTATACACTAATCTCAATCCTCTCAAGATCTTGGAGGCTCTGATACCAATTGATGAACCAAGATCACAAGATCGTAGAGAGAGAATCTAGAGAGAGAATGTATGCTTCAATGCAACAGTGAAATGTATTCAAACAGTGTACGGTTACTTACAAAACAAACAAGCCAAGGGGAATTAAATACCCCAAGGCACTAACAAAACATATAACACTACTGAAAGCAGTAAAATAAATACAATGATTACTATAAAATCAGATCTAACAGAAACAACTATGACTTTTTGTGAGGATCGAAATTCTAAACAAGAATTTAAATTAAACACTCAGAAACTATGTTAAAGAAGTCGCGGAAAAACACTTTAACAATAAATCAATCAAAACAGTGTATGAACTCAAATCACAAGTTATATTGAATTAACTTAATGATTACAAACAAAACCTCAATCTGTTGAACAGACTCAACAGACGTTCTATACCTCTGTAAAGAAAGGATTTCTAAGAATCTTGAGGTTAATTCTCTCGAAACGTATATTCGTATGAATAAGACTATGTTAAACTGTATAAAACTTCTAGACTATATATACAGAACATATGACAAGATAATTACTAAAGAAATATTGATCTTCAACATTCATTCCATAATTATCTTCATCATTACTTTCAGCTCCTAGTCTTTTGCTTTAATCCATCTTTATCTTCATAAACAGTATTAATTTCATCCTCAGCAGTACTAACCATGCTTGCAGTAGAAATTTTTCAAGAAGTACTAACTACTAGCAGTATTAACTTTCAAGCAGTATTAATACCTCTAGCAGTAGTAATCCTACAAGCAGTAGTAAATTCCTCAGTAGTATTACTCTTTAAGTCTAGCAGTACTAACTCTTCAACAGTAGTAACCAATAAGACTTAGCAGTAGTATCCATCCTTAGCACATATCAGCCCCAACAATCTCCCCTAACTTAACTTTTCAAATTGAGAACTTAAGTTCTTCAAAGCATGGTCTTCATGATGCTTTCAAAACTTCAGCTCAATTGCCCAGATTTGGATCCAGTCCCAGACTTTGATTAATGGTTCTTCTGACCACAATCCTTGCCATTTCAGAACCTGTAGGGCAGACCAACTTTGCGTTCAGCATCCCTTGCAGCTTTTCCTTGCTGTAGTCATACACCTTATCCACCAAGAAGTACTCATGATAGCTTTTGTCTATGGTTAGGACATATACTCCACATCTTTCAATGAGCATCCAATGATAAATCTTTTTAAATCCATATTCATGATGCAAATCTTTGATAATATGCTTCACTCTATCTGGATCAAACATCATGCACAGATACTCCATGGCTATCTTGATTAGACTCATTTTTGTCCCTTTCAACACATTCTCATACAATTTTATCCCAACTTTGTATATTTCTTCCAAGTCAGTTCTGGAACAACTTCTGATTACTTTGCCCCAAGTTGAATAAATCTCAAACTGATCACCCATTCTCTTGATTCTGAAATATTCTCTTCTATTATCCTTCAGAATATCCCAATGAATGATCTCTGGTGCTTTCATTGAGATAGGGTCAGCTTGCATAGGTTCTTCATCAGTCACATTCATGTACAAATTCACCTGCTCATCAGATTGTTGATCAGACTGCACTGGAATCTTCTTTTGAGTTTCTACCTGTTCACCCTGTTTCTACTACTCTTATGGTTTTGTTTCCATTTTCTCACTTTCCTGCTCTTTCTTTCCTTCTTCAGTTCTAGGCCTTTTTGCCTTTGGCTTGGTAGCTATGGACATCTTTCTTTTAATAGCTCCAATCTTTTGAGCTAAAGTCTCTTCTTGCTTCACTTCTGCCTTTTCTTTGATAGGAGTGCCTTCTTCACTGTCAGGGAAGGGTTGTTGTATGTTGAGATCATGTCTTTATTTCAACCTCAACCCTTTAAGAGAAATCCCCTTGTATCTTGGCCATCTCCTTCTTATACAGTTCTTCTATTCTACCATAAGACATGTTGGTAAACATCCCTTCTTTGACTCCAACAGACCCTTTCAGGAAGTTGATCATCTTTCTTCTTTCTTAATTGGCCAGGACGGTCTTTGAAGGCTGTCTTTGTCTTGTCTTTGATGGCTGCCTTTGACTAGTTGTTTTCATGGTAACTTTCTTAGTAGCAAGCTTTAAACTCTTATGATATTCTTCATTTAGCTTTGTAGACAAATCTAAGGCAATCTGTCTGTCTTTAGCTGTTTGGATCTCTTCCTCAGTTTCAATCTCTTCTTGAAGCATCGTAGCTATTTCTTCATCCAATTCTATCTGCCTTTGTTTCTTCAAAGCTTTCACAGGCTCTTCCACCTTTTCTTTCCCTTTCCTTTTGTCCTCTGCCACACTAGTCTTTTTTCTTTTCTTTTCTGGGCCTCCTTCTTTGATTACCACTCCCTTAGCCTTTGGAGTAGCTTTGGGAGTGTCATTCTTTGCCTTTACTAGAGTTTCAGCAATTTCAATCTCTTCCCTGGATAATTCTGTTTCTGCTACTGCAGTTACTACTTCTTATTCAGTTTCTGCTGCAGACTCAGTTACTGCTGCTTTACCTATTTCTGCTGCTTTCACAAAGATTTCTGCTGCTTGTTCAGATACTGCTGCCTTTACACTTATTTATGTTTCTACACCAACCTCCTTTTCTTTTTCAGCACCAGTCTCCCCCTCAAACTGAAATTCCATGCCCTTCTCATCCTCTGCTTCTTGATACTCCCCCTTTTTGGAAGCATCATGTGCACTTCCCCTCTTCTTCAGGATGAATTGTTTTCTCCTCTTTTTGTGCACCAGATTGAGCACCATTTTCTTCAATTTGACTATTTGTTCTTGTTGAGAGATAATCACCTTCTTCATCACTTTTATTTCCAGATCTTGATTGTGAACTTCCAGACTAATTGTACCAAGTGTGTCCATCAATTCTTCGTAGTTATATTTGACCTCACTTCCTTTAGGTGTTTTTACCACCCTTGAAGGATCCTTGGATCTTTTAGTAGAGGCCTTCTGCCTAGCAGAAGCACCTTCTACTCCCGAGGTTTCTTGGCACTTGGGACCTTTAGATGATTGCTCATCTAAAGTTGTCGTGGGGAAGGTCTTAGGTATGTTCACACTGTCCTGTCCTACACCTTGTGCAGAAGCAGTAGTGTGATCCTTGCTGCCCAAATACTCTTCCTTCTCCTTAGAGAGCACCTTCTTGGGGTTGGGAGACACCCCTGTGGTTTCCCTTTCGACATTCTCTGATGGAGAATGCTCCATCAGAGGGCTTGTAGGCTTTGGGGGTGAAGATACAAGAAAGGAAGTATTAATGGGGGATTTTGGCTTGACAATAGGGATCTGAGGAGTATTAATTGAACTGAATGGTGCGGGTAGGTCATCAGTTGGGTGGTCAGATGTGGGCTGTGACCTTGATGCCTCACCATGGGAATGAGACACACCCATCATTGTAGAGAACAATGTAGTGTCTTGCCCAGAAAAGTCCTTGCTAGGCCTTTTCATGTTAGAGAACACCTTCCCTTTGGGAGGTTTTGGTACATACACCTTTCCAAAAGAGGGTAGATCCGTCAATTCCTTTAGTAGAATCTCTTGTACAAACCTAGGATAAATATAGAATCATTTTGTTTTGGTTTTGGTATCCAGGTTTGACAGTAAATCACTTAAAATATTTGTGAGAAATTAAACTTGCTGGAAGTTGCTAGGCAGACAAGAGCATAGGCTATTGTGCTACTGAACTCACTCTAGCCAGTTGTTTTTTGTGAAATGCAGTGTTGTAGGGAATGAACAAAGAATCACCACTGAGGTGAAAATATGTTCTTGTAAAACTTGTATACATCAGTGGGACCTTCATACCCCATTCGAATAAGTACTTGGAAGATATCTTCCTTAGGTAAAGAAGTAATACCTGAGGCATCATCTAAGCATACATGAGTGTGTATGCAATCCTCTGTGATGGTGATGGGTTTGTCACAAACCCTTGAGTGAAGAACCTGGTTTCCTTCCACGGTCTGTATTGAGGCATTTGTCCAGAACTGTCATAAGTGTTCCACATAGATTGTGGGATTGACAATGAGTGCGTAGGCAATGTGCGACGATTTGAGGAAATCCACTATAGCATGGAAACCCTCAGCTTGCTTTGGTTTCTGTAACATGGTGAGCTCGTTCTTTAACATGGTGAACTGGTAAGTAAGAATTCGAGAGAAAGAGAGAGAAAGAACACTCGTAGGAAATTCAAAGAGCCGTTTGGATTTTGGCGGTCAAAGAGGGTTTTTATAGGTGGAGGGTTTCAGTTAGAAGCAGTACTAAGTACCCTAGCAGCATTAACAAGCCCGCAGTACTAACCCATATAAGCAGTAGTAACACATACCAGAAGCATTATCACAGACTAGAAGGAGTAACACATACCAGCAGCATTAACACATACTAGCAATATTAACACTGTCTGGCAGTAGAAATAAGGTAAGCAGTAGTAACTTTGCACTGGCAGTATAAACCACCAAGCATTATTAACCACACTTAACCATATTTGACCTGGCAGTAGGATTAATAGTGAGAGCAGTATTAACTTAACCAGAGGTACTAAGTTTCTAATCAGTAAGGTAATCTGAAACACTTAAACACACATAGTTAGCAGCACCATGCACAATACAATATGAGAAAGTAAGCAGGAAGGAATCTATATAGAAATGGTACATAAAGAAAATCAAAAGATGCTTATTCAGTGTTTATCATGCCCACACTTGTGACCAAGAATGTGAATCTACCAACATCAAAAGCTTTGGTTAATAGATCAGCAAATTGGTTACTTGTGTGTACTTTCAAAACCTGAATTAGCTTCTTTTCATTGCAGTCTCTAATAAAATGGTACCTTATTTCTATATGCTTGGTTTTTGAGTGCTTCACTGGATTATTAACAATGCTTATGGCACTGTTGTTATCAATGAAGATTGGAGTGTGCAGAAAAGTAACACCATAGTCCAGCATCTGATTCTGAATCCATAGCACTTGTGAGCAGCAGCTTGCAGCAGCTATATACTCTGCTTCTGTTGTAGAGGTGGACATTGTGGTTTGCTTTTTACACTGCCATGAAACTAGTCTTGCACCCAAAAACTGACATCCTCCTGATGTAGACTTTCTATCCAAGTTTGCACCACCCAAATCACTATCAGAATATGAAAGTTGATCAAATGGTGGTCATGAGGATACCAAAGACCCAACCTAGGTTGTCCTTTGAGATATTTGAAGATCCTCTTGACTGCTTGAAAATGAGATTGCTTAGGTCTTACTTGAAATCTGGCTCACATACAAACAACAAACATAATATCTGGCCTTGAAGCTGTTAGATACATGAGGGAGCCTATCATAGATCTATAATGATGAACATCTATATCCTCCCCCTCAAGATCTGCAGTGATCTATTTGTGTGTTTCCATAGGTGTGCTTGCAGGCTTTGAATCTGAAAATCCAAACTTTTTAAGTATATCCTGCACATACTTGGATTGGCTGATGAAGATACCATCATTCTTCTATTTAACTTGTAGCCCAAGGAAGAATTTAAGTTCACCCATAGAGCTCATCTTGAATCTTATGTGCATCACCTCCTCAAACTCCTTGCACATATAATCTTTTGTTATCCAAAGATGATATCATCCACATAGATTTGCACAAGCAGGATGTCTTTCTTCTTCCTTTTGATGAACAGAGTCTTGTCAATTATTCCCCTTTCAAAATCATTTTCCAAGAGATAGGTATACAGAGTGTCATACCATGCTCTTGGTGCTTGATGTAGCCCATAGAGTGCCTTCTTTCATTTATATACTCTGTCAGGAAAGTTAGGATTCTCAAACCCTGGAGGCTGACAAACATATACTTCTTCATCAATTGTCCCATATAGGAATGCACTCTTGACATCCATCTGATAAACTCTGAACTTCATGAAAGAAGCATACGCTAGAAACAACCTAATTGCCTCAATTCTGGCTACTGGAGCAAATACTTCTTCATAATCTATTCCATCTTCATGTGCGTACCCTTGTGCCACAAGTCTGGCCTTGTTCTTTATTACTATCCCTCTCTCATCTTTCTTATTCCTGAAGATCCATTTTGTCCCTATAGCCCTGTGTCCTTGTGGAAGTTCAACCAGATCCCATACATCTTGCAGCACAAACTGTAGCAGCTCCTCTTGCATTGATTCTATCCAGCTTGGGTCTTTCATTGCATCATAAGCCTTTTTGGGTTCAGTCTGGGATAGAAAACAAGATAACAAGCCTGATTGTAGGTCTTTCAATCCCCCTAACTTGCTTTGTTGCCTTGTGATCATTGGGGAATTGATGTCACCAATCACCAATTGAGGAGGATGATTCTTCTGAGATCTTGTATGATTGACAACCTCCTCATTAAGATTTGCTTCAAGATTGGAGTCATTCTTTTCTGGAGTGCTTCCACCATACACTGAAGAATTGTCATCATCAGTGTCATCTTCTGACAGTATGGGCATCTCAGGTCCTGTGTTTCCTGAATTATGAGCATCCTCTTTATCACTCTTATTCTCTTCATCACCTTTATCCTCTCCATCTGCTTTAGCATCTTCATCCTGATCAGGATCAGAATCTTCTGATTCTGAATCATCTTTCTTTTCTTGCTGGCAAAATTCAACAGGATCTACTGTAGGTATTGGAAACAGCACAAACTCTGGACTCTGTGCTTGTACCTTTTCTGAGCTTGTTCCTGCATTTTGCACATTACTAAAACCCAATGCATTAGTTAGTGAATCAATGTCAAACAACCAATCAGGACTTGTACCAATTTGATTTGGTGTGTTCTCATTGCATTTGACATTGTCACTTTCCTCTATAATCCTTGAAGAGCTATTAAATACTCTATATGCCTTACTCTGAGAGGAGTATCCAACAAGAAATCCATCTTCAGCTTTGCTTTCAAACTTACCTAAGTGAGATTTGGTGTTGAGAATTGTGCAAGGACACCCAAAAGGTTTGAAAAAACCAATAAAAGGTTTCTTCTTGTTAAAAAGTTCATAAGGTGTCTTGCCTTGAGATTTGACTACAAGAACCCTGTTTTGGACATAACAAGCAGTATTAACTGCTTCTGCCCAAAAAGTGATTGGTAGCTTTAAATCTGCCAACAGAGATCTAGCAGCCTCAATTAGCGTCCTATTTCTTCTCTCAGCAACACCATTCTGTTGAGGAGTTCTAGGAGCACTGTATTGTCTCTTAATACCTTTAGTCTCACAAAAGATGTTTAAGTCATTGTTTTTAATTTTTGTTCCATTATCAGATCTGATGACTTTAACCCTTAAGTTAGTTTGGTTTTCAATCCTAAGTACAAAGGATTTGATCAGTACACTTGTCTCATCCTTAGTACTCAGAAAATATACCCAAGTAAATCTAGAGAAGTCATCAACAATGACTAAGCAATAGGACTTCTTTCCAATACTCATCACATTAGTAGGACCAAAGAGATCCATATGCAATAATTGAAGAGGTGAAGAGATTGTATTTATTTCTTTGGACTTATGAGAAGTTTTGTGCTGCTTGCCTTTAAGACAAGCAACACAATGATCATCACATGAAAACACTTTTTAAGGTAAACCTCTTACAAGGTTGTTTTTCACAAGAATGTTCATTGTTTTAAAATTCATGTGACACATCCTTCTGTGCCAAAGAGATGATTCATCTAAAGAAGCTTTTGAAAATAGACAGTTTAATGATGAATCAGATGATACATTCTCTAAGTCCAAACAATAAACATTATCCTTTCTAGGAGTTCTAAGTAGTATCATATTTTCATCAACTACCTTGAATCTTGGAGCAAGGATAATACATTCAGTCTTAGTAAATAATATACTATGTTTCTTGTCACATACCTGTGATACACTTAACAGGTTGTATCTCAATTGCTCAACATAGTAAACATCTTCAAAGGACATCTTACCTTTTGAAACCATACCTTTTCCACTGATCTTACCTCCTGCTAGATTGTCACCAAAAGCAACATGTCCTCCATCAAACTTTTTGAAGTTTTGAAGGCAGAGCATGTTACTTGTCATGTGCCTAGAGCAACCACTATCTACATGCCAAATGCTCTTTTTCTTGAGCTGTTGGTTGCCCTGCACATAAGATAAAACAGTTAGTTTTTAGAGGGAACCCAAGCCAAAGTGGTCTTGGGTTGCCCTTTCTCATCAATATATTTATAATCAGTACTCTTAGTCTGGATGAGATAATCAGATTTAGGAATCTCATGGCTGGAATACTTTGTTAAAAATATAGGCTTGGCAGCATTAATACTGGTAGAAGCACTATCCTTGTTAGCAGTACTAACTTGGTTGGCAGTACTAACTTGTTTAGCAGTACTAACTTGGTTAGCAGTACTAACTTGGTTAACAGAACTAACTTGGTTAGCAGTACTAACTTGGTTAGCAGTACTAACTTGGTCAGCAGTAGTATTGCTATCAGCAGCACTATTTCTGTTAGCAGTACTATTTGAGGTAGCAGTACTAACAGGTTTCTTGACTTTTGGAACCCAAATCTTGACAAAGTTGTTTACTTTCTTGTTCTGTGAGTTACTCCTTGACTTGCTTGGAGTATTTTCTTTTGATTTACCAAACTTATTCTGAATATGATATTTTGCAGTCCCAGTTTTCATTGGTACTGTTCTCATATTAGCAGCCATATGATTTCTTGATTGCTTCCTATAACCAACTGAATTTTGTGTTTGTCTTTGAAAAGAAAATCTGTGGTTAATAGGATTGAAATAACAGTCTTTTGCTAGATGATTTAACTTGCCACAAATAAAACAAGGCTTTGGTCTATTGACTTTGCTTAGATCAATTCCCTGTTTTTGAGCCCACTGATTATTTTTGTTTCTCTGATTTCCCCTTATTTTATCATGTTTATGGGGCTTGTTCTGTTGACAAGTACAGGGATTTACAACAGAGGTTTGCATGTAGTGAACTCCATGTACCTTTTCTTTTCCTTTCCTGGAGGTCTCAGCTTTCTCACTCTTAACAGTCTCTTTCTCTGTCTTGGACATCTCCACTTTATCACTCTTGATAAATGGTTTACCCCCTCTCTCATTTGTAAGAATGTGGTTTTCTAAGGGAATATCTTTATGGTCTTCCTTCTTCTTACCCTCAGAGTTCTCTTCTTCAGAATCTGCCTCAACCACTACTTTGTCTAATAGATCCACTTATGTGGCTTCTGCAGGTAATTCCTTCTTATCTTGTCTTTCTAAGAGGTCTGAGGTAGGTGGAATATAGTTGTTGTTTTAAGGTGGAGGGGTGGTGTTGTAGCCTATACCTCTTCCCAGTTTGTCATGAACTTGAGTTTTGAGTAAAGAGTCCATTGCTTTAGAAGCATTGGAATATTTCTCAATGTCTAGTTTGGCCTTCTCAAATTCACTCCTAATTTTCTCACATTTCTCTTTAGACTTTTCTAGCTTAATTTCTAACTGATTCTTCTCCCACTTCCAGTAGTTTGTATCATATGAATGTTGAAGTTCATTGGCCGAGTATGCCTTAATTTGTTCTTCAAAATTCTCAACGATCAAACTATACTCTCTTCTATCTTTTTCCAACCTTTTAAGTTCATCACACATGCTCTGATTGTGATCCCTGTACTTTTTAACAGTTTCAAGACATGCTTTAGAGCAAAGGTTAGATTTTACCTCAGTGGGGATTGCAGTGCTTGATGACTCTGAAACCTCAGCCATCAATGTTTGGTTCTGAATTTCCTCCTCTGCTTGATCACTCCAATCAAAGCCCGTCCCTTCTTGTGAGACAAGAGCTTGAGATGAATTCCTATTATAGTTAGTGAACTTTGGTTGTTGATTATTGCTTCCATGCTGTTGAGCAATTCCTCCTCTGCACTCTCTTGCAAAGTGTCCCAGATTATGGCATTTGTAGCATTCCACTTTGGATTTATCAAATCCAGCACCATCTTCTCTTCTCATGGCAAAATTGTTTCTACCTGTTCTTTTGATGAATCCTTTGACTCTCATGGTGAGCATTGCCATTTGCCACTTGATATCCATCTCTTAAAGGTCATCAACATTGATCTGCTCCAGATCATCATTGATAAGAGCAGATTTAGCATGACTAGCAAGGAATGCTTCCAAAACATAATCATTAGACCCATCCTGTTTTGATCCATATGTAGCACTAACTGATTCTGTATTTGCAGTAGAATCAGTAGTAGATGTTAGGAGGGCAACATTATGAGAGTACCCAGATGGCCTTTTCTTAGATTCAACTTCTGCTTCAAACACCCTTAGATCATTGTAGAGATCATCAAGCTCCTTATCCTCCAGATTATCATTCTGTCTGAAGGATACAGTGTACATCACCCATTCTTCACCAAGAGATCTTAGAAATTTTCTATTGACATCATCCTGGTCCATCTTGACACCAACAGTGGCCAACTCTCCAATCAACTTGTTGAATCTATCAAAGGTTTGAGTCATGGAATCATTCTTTGTAGACATAAAATTCTCATATTGTTACTTGAGAATTGCTTTCTGATTTCTCTTAGTGCTTTTAGAACCTGAAAACCTCTTCTCCAATGCATTCCACAGAATTTGTGCATCAGAACAGTTGCAAAACTGATGTTGGTATTCAATAGGAATTGCCAAGAGCAGAGTGCTCAAGGCTTTCATCTCAGTCTGCCTCATCTTTCTTTCTCCATCCGTCTTTGGTGGAGGTCTCTTGCCATCTGCGTCCATCTTTCCACCATCAGAGGGACCATTCTCAATGACGTCCCACATTGAGTAGTCTGTCAGAAGAATGTACTGCCTGATTCTGATTTTCCACATGTCAAACTCATTGGGTTTGAGCATGGGGACTTTTTAAACAAGAACACTGTCATGTGATCCGTCCATGATGATTATTGATTTATGAGTTCCTTAGGCTCTGATACCACTTGTCAGGATCGAAATTCTAAACAAGAATTTAAACTAAACACTCAGAAACTATGTTAAAGAAGTAGCGGAAAAATACTTTAACAATAAATCAATCAAACAGTGTATGAACTCAAATCACAAGTTATATTGAATTAACTTAATGATTACAAACAAAACCTCAATTTGTTGAACAGACTCAACAGACGTTCTATACTTCTCTAGAGAAAGGATTTCTAAGAATCTTGAGGTTAATTCTCTCTAAACGTATATTCGTATGAATAAGACTATGTTAAACTGTATAAAACTTCTAGACTATATATACAGAACATATGCCATGATAATTACTAAAGAAATATTGATCTTCAACATCCATTCCATAATTATCTTCATCATTATCTTCAGCTCCTAGTCTTTCGCTTTAATCCATCTTTATCTTCATAAGCAGTATTAATTTCATCCTCAGCAGTACTAACCATGCTTGCAGTAGTAATTCTTCAAGAAGTACTAACTTCTAGCAGTATTAACTTTCAAGCAGTATTAATACCTCTAGCAGTAGTAATCCTACAAGCAGTAGTAAATTCCTCAGTAGTATTACTCTTTAAGTCTAGCAGTACTAAATATTCAACAGTAGTAACCAACAAGACTTAGCAGTAGTATCTATCCTTAGCACATATCAGTCCCAACAGTTTCCACATTAAACGCTGAAGTAGAGTATGTAGCTGCTGCAAGTTGCTGCTCTCACGTATTGTGGATGAGGACACAACATCGAGACTATGAATTTCATTTCAACAAAATACCAATTTACTGTGATTCCAAGAGCGTCATAACCATATAAGTTAATCCTGTTCAGCACACGAAAACCAAGCACATCGACGTGCGGTATCATTTTATAAAAGATAATGTCAAAAAGGTACAATTGAACTTTACTTTGAAAACACAGATTATCAACTTGAAGATTTGTTTACCAATCCGTTGGACGAAAAGAGATTTAATTTTCTCATTTCGAAACTTGGCATGTTGAATCTCAAGACATAATCTGTAATTACCTAGTACAGTTTATTTTTGTTATTTTTCTTCATTTCTTTATGTTTTATTCTGAACGGTATATGCACTGAAATGTTCTGTTCATGATTTCAGGGGGAGTGTGAGACAAAGTTTAGGTGATCTACATTCTAGGGGGAATTATAGACTTTTGCATTCTTTTACACTGACATATCTTGTGATGCATATGTTCTGGGGGAGTAAGGACATTGACTTTTGATTACATCAGATCATAACTCGTTCTTTAATGTTTTACTGCTTTCCATGTCTTTAGTTTTCAATAAACGTTTTTGTTTTCAATAAGACTTTGTTGCTTTGACGACTTTTTGACTGATTGCAGATTTTGAAGGGGAGCTTACATGATCATATCAATCATGTCTTTGGAGTTGACTTTATGAGATTAATGTTGAGCATAAGTATTATTCTACTCTTAATCCCATTGTGTCTGAAAGAGGGACGACTTTTAGATATTGAAACATTTTCTTAAACGTTCTAACTACTTCTTATTCTCAAAAGGATTTCATGAATTTAGAAGTGTGATTTTAAATATTTTCATTTATGAGCTTTCTTGATTAACTAACCATGTGTTTTCAAAGATAAATACTTGTGTATTATCTTTTCCATATACTATCAAGTATTCACACACACCAGTTTAGTACAGTTGATGAATACATTCTTACCATGTCTCAAATTGAAACTATTTTTCGAAGGTAAGACACCCCGTTTTGTACTTCATTGATATTTGAGTGTTAGTTCATTTCATTCAAAACGTTTCTTTCATGAATGTCTATATTTGATTCGTATAGACAACGTTTCTTACACTGTCAAACTCTCAAACAAATCTTTTGTATTCATTTCATTCTTTCAATCTAATTGTTTTTGAGAAAACCTTCCATGATTAAAATACTCAAATCTTCATGATTATCTAATTGAGCATAACTGTATCTGACATGTATTACATTTTCATGTGCATTAAATGACAAAATTAAGTCATTGAGCAACTTTGTGCTTTTAGGACAATATACATGGGAATTGTGTGAGACTTAATAGACCTTCTATGGATTCACAATAACCAGTGTTTCCTACCCATGAAGTTATCCCAAGTGATCAATAGGCGAGGTGTCAATATCTGAGTGTGGGTGTGTGAAGAGGTAAAATGGAAAAGAGAGTTTAGATAGAAGTGAGCTTAATGATAAAACGAAAGAAGGTGTGAGAACATAGTTAAAAGAATATCAGAACTCTTCCCCAAATCTTTTTTGATTCGGGCAGCCACATTACTGATTGTTTCACAATTCTTTCGTGAACATCATTGAAATAGTGTTAGTGTATAGTTGTATCCAAGATTTATAGTAGAAAAGTCAATGTCTGTAAAGTCAAAATAGTCAAAGTGTTGTAAGTTTGAGTTGTATTACTAGCCTTTAGTGTAAGTGTTTGTAGAGTCTAGAAGAAAGCAAGCATATGAGAGTTTCTGTAATGTGAGTGTTTTGTATTCATGACTTTAAGAGATATACGACTTCAAGTTTTTTTATCTCTACACTCTCTCTCTAGATTTCACACATAATTGTCAAATCATAGTAGATCTTGATTGAATTGCTTGAATTTGTGACCTAACATTTGGTATCAGAGCAAACCAAAATCATTCAGATTGATTAGTTGCACTTGAATTTGATCAATTTTCGATTTTTGAAAGAACACGCATGAAAAGTTTTCTAAAAACACTGTTTGATTCAAAAAAAATTGTGATAAAGGTCTTTAATGCAAGAAAATGGTTGATAAGTGATCGATTCGCATATTAGAGCATTTCTTGTTTAGATTCGATCACAAAATTCACAACAATTTACATTCAATTTTGAATTTTTGTAGCTTTTGGTTTTGAAACTGTTCGAACTCTGTTTGAATCGATTCATTGTGATTTTGTTGTTTTTAGCCTAAAAAACGTATTAGAAAAGTGTTCTAAATGTTAAATCGACCAACCCTGTGCATTTTCAAGTCTTAATTGCAGGTTTTAAAGATTTTTGATCGAATACGTGTTCAAGACTCAAGAACACGCAAGATTCAATGAACGCGCAAGCCTCAAAGGGAAGAACACGCACACTGAAGAACACGTACATAGTGAAGAACACACAGGCTAAAGGATCATGTCTTCTGCGAGTTCTTGACCAATACGCGCAAAAGGTGATATGCGAGAAGTGGAAACGCGAATGAAGTTGTTTACGAGTTCTTGATCTTTTATTGCATTGATCTGCGAGTTCTATTTTCTTGCGAGTTTGTGATTTCTGTGTGAAGTTAAAGTGAAAAAGTTTATAAGTATAGAATGCGCAAAAACATTACGAGAAATTTATCTTAAGAACGCGCATGATACCTTTTGCGAGAAGCTAAAACTCGCACGTTATTGTTTGCGCAAACAATGAACGCGTACGCCTCTATTTGCGAGAACTTTGAACGTGCACGTAGTGTTTTGCGCGAACCTGGAACACGCTTAAGCCTGTTAGCGCGAAGTGTCTATACAGTGATTTGCGCGTTTGTTCTGCTTGCGCGAAGTCTCATCCACAGTGTTCTGCGAGTTTAACACTTAGAAATTTTTCTGATCTTTTAAAGTTTTAATCAAATTTGTCTTTGAAGTCAAATTTTTATCTGAATATTTTGGACAATCATTTCAAGCATAACATTCAAGATGTCTATTGTTTTATCAGGGAGGGACAGTGCCATAATGTACATGCCTGAAATACCTGCTATGGAAGTTGAACGGGATAAACTGAAGATTCAGAACTCAAAGCTTCTAAATCAGATTCAGGAGTTTAAAGTTAAATTGTTAAATTCTGATCAAACTTCTGAAAGTGCTAAATGTATTAATAATTCTAAATCTGATTTTTCAGGTATCATCAAGGCAAAAGAGAAAGAGATTAGAGTAAAAGAAAGAAAGATAACCAGTCTTCAAAGCCAACTGAAGACAACTGAAAAGAAATCATCAAAGCTGAAAGCTGAATTAGTTGATCTTCAACAAAAGTTTAAGGCTTATGAAGAAAAGATATCTGCATTGGAAGCAAAAAATGCCGATCTTATGAAAAATCTCAATGCAGATATAATCAAAGGTAATCTGGAGAAAATCTACACTCAAAAGCTCTCTGACTTTTCTAAGAAATCTTTTCAAGAGAAAAAGGATTTGGAGCTAAGATGCTTAAAACTCTCGAAGCAAGTATCAAATTTTGAAAAGATTGTCATAACTGAAAGAGATACTTTTGCAAAAGAGAGAAAAGTTCTTGTAGATAAAACAATTGAACTTCCAAAACAAATTTCTATTTTACAAGACTTACTTGAAAAAGAAAGAAAAACTTTTCAAGAAAAGAAGAAGTGTTTTGATGCTGAAAAGAAAAACTCTGAAAAGAGAAATGTTGGGATTTTCAAGGAAATTTCTGAAAAGAACAAGAACTTGGAAAAAGACTTTGAGCAAGAACGTCAAATCTTTGAAAGTGAAATATCTAATCTTACCAAAAAGATATATGTTCTATCATCAGACATTTTAAAATAACAGATGGTCAGGTCTTATTTGAAAAAGAAGTTTGATACACTTTCTGAAGAAAGAAACTTATTAACTGAGAAGATAAAACAACTTGAAGTTGTAAATGTTGAATTATCTGATAAGATTTGCGTTGATGTGATAAATCAATCACCTACTGGTAATTCAACTGAATCAGTTTGTTCTTTCAAAACTGCTTCAATTTCCATTGATGAAAATGTGTCAAAAAGGACAAGTGTCAAATCTAACATTGTCAAATCAAATCAGATTGGTCCATCTAATCTGTTTTATGAAAAATATGTTGATAGTCCAACAAGATTTTATGTTAAATCTCTTGAAAAGCAAAATTCAAAGAAAGGTCAGATGGTCTGGAGAGTGAAAGGTTCTCCGTATGAAAAGAAGAATGACAAATAATTAGCATCCACATCAAAAGCCAAGAAGAACAATGCTACTAAAGGTAAAACTTTTGGTAAACCTGATACGTTTTATTTTGCTAATCATTTGATTAGGATTGCTCAAAAGAAAATTTGTTGTTCTTACTGTGGAGAAAATGATTTTGTTTAAAGAGAATCTACTCATCACTGGTACGGAACTTACAGAATTACTTCTCAGAAAAGTAAACATAAAAGTGTTAAATCTAATGAGAAGTGGATTCCTAAATTTAACCAACCAGGACCCAAATACTAGTGGGTACCAAAACCTGTCAAATCTGTTTTGCAAGGTACCACCGGTTTAGAGGGAGCATGAATATAGGCTCTTGAATAACATAGTTCAAGACCCGCAACTCAATGTCAAGAATTACGACTTCTGAGTAAATCAGCTCAGGACTCGGACTTCAAAGTCAAAGAAAGTTGGTTTCTGATTACAATAGATCAGGACCCGATCTTAAATGTTAAAGGACTTAGACTTCTAAACACATCAGTTTAGTACTCAGTCTTCAATGTTTAAGTTTGAGGACATTATGAAAATATCCAGGGGGAGCTTAACTGAATCTAAATCATTTTAACATTATTTGAAAGGGAGCTTAAATGTAAGTATCTTCTGATCTAGATCTCTGATTGTTTGGAAGAAGAACAACTTTCGAACATGAAAAATGTTTTCTTAAATGTTCAAACCACTTCTGGTTCTCAAAAGATTTTATGAATTTAGAAGTGTGATTTTAAATGTTTTTCATTATTGAGCTTTAATGTTTAGCTGACCGTGTGTTTCCAAAGATTAATACTTGTGTATTATCTTGTCTGTATACTGTCAAGTATTCATACACATTGGTTCAGTACTTCATATTGATTTTGTTATTACCATGTCTCATAAAGAAATAGTTTTTTGATGGTAATACCCTCGTTTGATTTCAATGTTGTTGAGCATCATTTATCATTTCAATTTGAGCGTTTATTTCTAAATTTTTTATATTCGTTCATATAAACAAACTATCAAGTTCTTTGATACCCTAACCTTTCACGTTTATATTTCGTAATATTTGATCTGATTGATACATTGTCAGATTCTCAAAACAATTCTCTTGATTTCATTTCATTCATTCAATTTCATTGTTTTGAGAGATCTTCATAGTTCAAATGCTTAAATTTCATTCATATCCTTCATGAGCATACAATTTTATGTGACAATGTTGCCATATTTGTGCTTAATTGTTCAAGTTAAATTGTTGAGCAACTATTCTTTTTAGGATAAATTACATGGGATAAGTGTGCGAGCTTAAACAGAACTTCCATGGATTTACGTTAACCAGTCTTTCCTCCCCATGAAGTAATCCTAGAGTGATTGAGGGGTGAGGGGTTTTAAATCAAAGAATGGGGGAGATAACTCATCCGATTGAGTTTTTCTCAGTGTGTGGAGCAGTAAAATGTAAAAGAGAGTTTGGTTAGAAGTGAGATAAATGTTAAAAAGAAAGAGGGTGTGAGAACAGAGTTAAAAGATTATCAAAACTCTGCACCAACCACTTTCTGAGCCGGGTAGCAATATCTACTGATTGTTTCACATTTTTTGGTGACCGAAATTGAAAAAGGCAGTAAGCCCATGCCAAATCTTGCAATTACCCCACCAACCAGTCGTTTCTTTCTTGAAAAACAAATGTTTCAATTTTCTTGGGGATGCAACACATTTACTATCTGATCTTCACTCGGAAGATTTATGTTAGAGCATAAATATGTTGGATGCAAGATCATGTAGACTGAAGGTCAAAGCTCAAGCAAGTCAAAGCTGAAAGTCAACCCTCAAGCATTAAAGTCAAAGTCAAAATAGTTTCTATTTTGTTTTCCTTGTAATTGTTTGTAGGTATAAATTCCTTGTTTCTTTTTTTTTGTTAGTAGTTGATACGCATACAAATTCTTAGAGGGAGAAAGAACATTCTGTAGAGAGAGAAATATTTGTGATTAGAGAGAGAAAATAACAAACAGATTTGTAATCGTTTAATTCTTGAAGTGAAATTGAAACAGGTAGATTACATATATTGTTTGTGTGATTGTATGTGATAAGAATTTGAATTCAGGGACTAACAATTGGTATCAGAGCAGATCCAGTTTGAAATCAAAAGAAAAATGGAGTTCGCAATGTTTCATCGAGTTCAGAATCATTTTCGATTTTGTGATTGTTTTCCGAGACATAGAAAAGACTGAGGGAAAGTCTGAGAAGGTCCATTATAAGCAAACCACAGTTGTGAATCCTGTCCCTTGTAAACAGTGTTCTTGCAACAAATCTGAGCCCCAAAAACATGATAAACCAAGGGGAAATCAGAGAAACTGGAATAATCAGTGGGCACAAAAACAAGGGGTTGATTTGAGTAAAATCAATAGACCAAAACCTTGTTTTATCTGTGGCAAATTGAATCATCTTGCCAAACACTGTTATTTCAACCCTATCAACCAAAGAGTCACTTTTCAAAGAAAACCACAAAACTCTTTTGGTTATAGGAATAAAAGAAGGAATCAATTGGCTGAGAAAAGAGCACCTTTAAAGTCTCATGCTCAGAACAAGTTTGCTAATACAAAGAAAAATGCTCCAGATAAGCCAAGGAGTAATTTAAAGACAAAGAAAGCAAACAACTTTATTCAAGTTTGGGTTCCAATTGTAAAGAAACCTGTTAGTACTGCTATCCCAGATAGTACTGCTAACAGAAATAGTGCTGCTGCAACCAATACTACTGCTAACAAGGATAGTGCTTCTACTAGTATTAATGTTGCAAAGCCTATAATCTTAACAAAGTATTCCAGCCATGAGATTCCTAAACAACTCATCCAGACCAAACTGACAGATTATATAAATGAGAAAGGACAACCCAAGACCACTTTGGCTTGGGTTCCCTCAAAGACTAACTGATTTATCAAGTGTGCAGGGCAATCAAAAGCTCAAGAGGAAGAGCATTTGGAATGAAGATAATGATTGCTCTTGGCACATAACAAGGAACATGGATTGCCTTCAAATTCTTTAAAAGATTTGATGGAGGACATGTTACTTTTGATCCAGCAGAAGGTAAGAAAAGTGAAAAAGGTATAGTTTCAAAAGATAAAGTAACTTTTGAAAATTTTATGGTATATGGTACTACTAACCTTGTGTCTGTAAGTGTTTCAGGTTGCTAATACTGAAAGGTAGTTAGTACTTCTAGTTCAGTGAAAACTGTCAGACTGTGTTAATGCTGCTGGTATGTGTTACTACTGCCAGTTTGTGTTAATGCTGCTGATAAGTGTTACTACTGCTAATGTAAGTTTTCTATACCTAAAAATGATCTTCAATGATTTAATGTCAAACCTGGATATCAATCAAAAAGCTTTTATCTGTATCCAAGGTTTGTACAAGAAGTACTTAATAAGGAATTGACGGATTAACCTCATTTTAATGAGATATATGTACCTAAACCCCCTAAAGACAAGGTTTTCTCAAACATGAGAAGATCTGCTAGGGACTCGGAAGGAGTTGATATACCATTGTTCTCTACAATGATGGTGATGTCCCACAATCAAGAAGGTAAGGCATCAGGGTCAAAGCCCTCATTAGACCAACCCACTGATGACCTATCCACACCTTCCACTACCAAGCATAAATCTTCAGATTCCTTTTGTCAAACCAACATTCCCAATTACCATACTATATAAGGAAAAGATACAGAAGGTTCCTTCCCTTCTTGTATCTTCAACATCAAAACCTACAAGCCCTCTGATGGAGCATTTTTCATCAGAGAATATCCAAAGGGAAACCATAGAGGTGTCTCCCAACCTCAAGAAGGTGCTCAATAAGGAGATGCAAGAGCATATGGGTTGTAAGGCTCACACTACTGACTTTGCTCAAAGTGCAGAACAGGATAGTGTGAACATATCTAAGACCTTCCCCATGGCAACTTTAGATGAGTAATTATCTAAAGGTCCCAGGTGCCAAGAAACCAAGGGAGTAGAAGGTGCTTCTGCTAGGCAGAAGATCTCTACTAAAAGATCCAAGGATCCTTCAAAGGTGGTAAACACATCTAAAGGAGGTGAGGACAGTTTAACTACAAAGAATTGATGGATACACTTGGTACAATTTGTCTGAAAGTTCACAATCAAATTATGGAGATAAACGAGATGAAAAGATCATGATTATTTCAAAAAGGGGGAGACTTAAACATCTAAACTTTAGAAGAATTGAGAAGGAGAATCAAGTTGATATGAAATCTTATTTTGAGGGGGAGATAAGTGAAGAAGCTGAAACAAAGCAGTAACTACAACAGAAACAGAAAAGAAGATAACAGCAGAAACTGAATCAAGAAGAACTAGTAATTGCAGAAAGTTTTGAAATTATCATAAAGACCCTATGCTGAAGAACTTAACTTCTCAGTTTTGAAAAGTTAAGTTAGGGGGAGATTGTTGGGTCTGAAATATGCCAAGGATGGTTACTACTTCTAGTTCAACATGGTTACTACTTCTAGTTCAACATGGTTACTACTTCTAGTTCAACATGGTTACTACTTCTAGTTCAACATGGTTACTACTTCTAGTTCAACATGGTTAATACTTCTGAAGTTAATATTCAACACGGTTACTACTTCTGTGGTTAATGTTGCTAGTTCTAGTTAATGCTGCTAGAAGAAAACAGTTAATACTTCTAGTTGTTAATACTTCTAGTTAGTACTTCTGTTATTAATGCTGCTAGTTGATGGTTAATGTTGCTCAACAAGATTAGTACTGCTAGTTCAAAGTTAGTACTGCTTGAAGAGATTAATGCTGCTGAGCATGGTTAGTACTGCTAGAGTTAATACTGCTCAGAGTATTAATGCTGCTTATGATTAATACTGCTTATAAGATGGAGATCTGCATGAAAGGATAACAGCTGGATAATCTGAAGATATACATGGAAGCTTAGAGATATACATGGAAGCTTGAAGATAATGATGGAAGATATACTGAAGATATTTTATTTATTGTAATTATCTTTTTATTCAGTATATGTATAGATTTGATAGAATAGTTTAGATAGAGATTAATTTATTCATTCTAAGTTTTTCTTTTAGAGAGAAAATCAACCTCAAGGCATAGATCCTAATTCTAGAGAAGTAGAATTCGTATTGGTGAGCCTGTTCATCAATATTGAGGTTGAGTGAGTAATCTTGTAACTTCAAAGCATTCAATACAAGTTTACAGTTTGTTAATTATATTCTGTTTTGATTTCCTGTCTGATTAAATATCAAAGTGTTATTCCGCAAACTTCTTTGATATTGTTTCTGAGAATTAGTTCTTGTTGAGAATTCGATCCTGACAAGAGGTAAATTTCAAAGCTAAGTGTTGCTCGGTGCGTACTGAAGATGGAAAAGAACTCTTAGTCGGCACTCGAAAGTCCAACCTCTACACAATAAATTTGTCAAAGGTCCAGACAGACAATCAGGTTTGCTTATTGACAAATGCCTCGATGCAGCAAAGTTCGCTTTGGCACTGAAGGTTGTCACGCCTGAATTTTCGGTACATAAACAAATTGGTCATAGGCAGATTGGTGAAAGGTCTTCCGGAGCTTCGATATGAAAAAGAACATATTTGTGCAGCATGTGAAAAGGGTAAAATGAAGAGGACAACTCACAAGCCAAAATCCGAACCAAGTACAAGTTCTACTCTTGAGTTGTTACACATGGATCTTTGTGGTCCTATGAGAACTCAAAGCATTGGAGGAAAGAAGTATGTTTTAGTAATAGTGGATGATTATTCGCGTTACACATGGGTAAAATTTCTAAGGACATAAGATTAGACGCCTGAAGTACTCATCAACTTTTTGAAGACTTACCAGGTGAACTTGCAGAAGACAGTAAAGCTTCTCAGGACAGATAACGACACAGAGTTTAAGAACAAAATTGTTGCAGATTATCTCGAATCTGTCGGGATAACACATCAATTCTCTGCTGCTAGAATGCCAGAACATAATGAAGTAGTAGAAAGACGCAATCGAACGCTAGTCGAGGCCGCTAGTACTATGCTCAGTCAGTCAGATCTACCTCTATTTATGTGGGCAGAAACTATCTCTACTACATTTTATACATAGAATTGATCCATTATTCATAGACGGTTTGGTAAAACTCCTTATGCATTGATTAATAATCGTACACCTAATATCAAATATTTTCATGTTTTTGGATGTAGGTGTTTTGTGCTTAATGATAGAGAGAACTTGAGTAAGTTCGGACCAAAGGCTGAAAAAGGAATATTCATTAGATACTCCCAGACATCTGTTGCATATAGGATATATATGAAGAGCTCAAAGACTGTGATAGAAAACGTGAATGTCACCTTTGATGAGGAAGTGGCTTCTCAACAACACGGTTCAGAACCCGTACTTACTGGGGTGTTAGCTTCTAGACAATTCACTCTAGAACCTGTATCTAAAGAGAATAATTCGGATAAAGCGTCAACATTTACATCGCATTTATCTGAATTAGATCTATTGTTTGAATTTTTCTATGATGAGTTTCTAGGATCTAAATTGCCTAAATCTGTTGTGGTGGACAGGTTAGACGATTCAACGACTAATCATCCAACTACTTTAGACGTATCTACTGAACTAGTTCCCCCGGTTCAGAGAGAAGCTCAAATTCAAACAGTTACTCCTTCAGTTGAAGTTGCACCTGAAATTGTTGAAACAAAAGTTAATACTTCAGTTGGTTGCACTTCCATGGATCATCAACAGACTGACCATGCTATCCCAACTGATATTTTTGTACAAGAGACTTCAACTACACCCCCAAACAATGTTGAACAAGAAAAAGGTGATAGTGGATATCTAGAAGAGAATTATGATCAATCTACATCGAATCCACTCCCTCACGAACACAAGTGGACCAAAAGGCACCTAATAAGCCAGATAATTGGAGATATATCAAAACCGGTGCAAACTAGGTCTGCCACATTAAACATATGTATGCATGATTCCTTTTTGAGTAAGATAGAGCCAACTCGAGTATCAGAGGCTCTCGCCAACTCAGATTGGGTTACTGCTATGCAAGAGGAGCTAAATCAGTTTGAATCCTTAAAAGTTTGGAGACTTGTACCACGTCTTGAAGGAAAATCTATCATCGGCACTAAATGGGTATTCAAAAATAAAAAGGATGATGATGGTATTGTAATTCGAAAAAAAACAAGACTTGTTTCCAAAGGTTACCAGCAAGAGGAAGGCATAGATTATGACGAGACTTATGATCCAGTAGCACGTATAGAAGCAATACGCATGTTTCTAGCGTACGCTGCTCATAAAAACTTCACAGTCTACCAGATGGACGTGAAGACTGCCTTTCTAAATGGCATACTTAAGGAGGAAGTCTACATTACACAACCAGAAGGCTTTGTGAATCCATATAAACCATATCATGTCTACATCTTGGATAAATCACTTTATGGACTAAAACAAGCGCCTCAAGCCTGGTATGAGGTATTATCAAAAATTTTGGTCAAGTCTGGCTTTACAAAAGGTAAAATCGATACCACTTTATTCATTAAAAAGGAAAAATCCGATATCATTCTTATTCAGATATATGTGGATGACATTATATTTGTCTCTACAAATCCAAAATTTTGTAAGAATTTTTCAAACCTCATGGTGTCCAGATTTCAAATGAGTATGATGGGAGAGATGAACTTCTTTCTCGGATTACAAGAAAAACAATTTTCAACGGGAATTTTTATAAATCAAGCTAAGTACATTTTTGATATTCTTCGGAAATTCAAAATGGAAACTTGTAAACCAATTGGTACCCCGATGGCACCAGGAATTAAGATCGGCATGGATCTTTTGGGAATATCTGTTGATGTTAGAACCTATATAGGAATGATTGGTTCTTTAATGTATATTACTTCAAGTAGGCCAGATATTATGTTCTCTACATGTCTATGTGCAAGATATCAGGCCAATCCGAAAGAATCCCATATGTCTGCCGTAAACCGCATATTTAGATATCTGAAGGGGACTGCAGATCTTGGTCTGTGGTATCCTAAGGATACTGGTTTTGAACTGACTGATTACTCAGATGCTGATCATGCTGGATGTATGTTAGACAGGAAGAGCACATCGGGTCATATTCAATTTCTTGGAGACAAGCTTGTAAGTTGGGCGTCAAAGAAACAACTTTGTGTTTCCACTTCGACTGCTGAAGCAGAGTATGTAGTTGCTGCCAGTTGCTGCTCTCAAGTATTGTGGATGAGAACACAGCTTCGAGACTAGGGTTTCCAGTTCGACAAAATCTCGATTTACTGTGACTCTAAAAGCGCCATTGCAATATCTGCTAATCCTATACAGCATACAAAGACAAAACACATAGATGTTCGATATCATTTTATTAAAGACAATGTCGAAAAAGGTACAATAGAACTTTATTTTGTAAACACTGATTATCAGCTTGCTGATTTGTTTACCAAGCCACTCGACGAGAAAAGATTTAATTTTCTTTTTTCGAAACTTCGCACTTCGATCATGCATATTAAGTCTGTGTTTAATTATTGTTGTCTCAGTAATTTACATAATGTTGAGCCTTATTAAAAGCAATCATCATGTGCTTAACTCTTTCGAACACTTGCACGAACACACAAGGAATTCGTTTTCTTGTCATAACGTTCATAGAAATTGCCTTTGTGGTGTTTCGATGATTGAATGGAAGTCCTGGGGGAGTGAACATCATAAAAGCTTCTTTCTAATGTGTATTCGTTACACACGATAACTTTGTGTTACTGACAGGCTTATTAATTGATTCATTTGTTGATTCAGGTGTTACACTCTAATTTGTCTGGATTTGAAAAGATCTTGATGAATACCTTATTTTGGATCGACGGAGAATTAGAGGCTTAGTTCAAAAGATCAGTGGTCAGACTTGATAATGACATTTCTTGGAGAAAGTTTAGATGATCAATATGCTCTAATCATCAAAAAAAAGGGGGGAGAAAGGTTCAAGAAATGTTGCAAAGGGGAGAAACAAAGTTAAAGAAATGTTTGAAAAAGAACAGTTTGTATCATATATGGGGAGACAGTGTCAAGAAATATTTGAGTTCAAGATTCATTTGGTCAAATATTGACAAATATTGAAAGTTGAAAAGAGCAAATTCAAAGATTTCTGAAGATGTGCTAAATTTATAGAAATTTTTCTTTGAAGACTATTTGCTGAAGTAGTCTGAGGAAATTATGAAGATAATTTCTTTCTGAAGACTGAAAGATGTTTGAGATTTCTTTGAAAAGACTATGGAAGAGTATATCTATCATTTTTGGGGAAGATTGTTATTTTGAAGAAAGATTTTGCAGAGAATACTGAAGTTTGCTAAAGATGCTAAAAGAGAGAAGATTGATTTGCTAAATCTTTTTGAAATGATATTGATCCAAAGGGGGATATTGTTAGAGCATAAATATGTTGGATGCAAGGTCATGTAGACTGAAGGTCAAAGGTCAAGCAAGTCAAAGCTGAGAGTCAACTCTCAAGCATTAAAGTCAAAGTCAAAATAGTTTGTATTTTGTTTTCCTTGTAATTGTTTGTAGGTATAAATTCCTTGTGTCTTTGTTTTTGTTAGTAGTTGATACACATACAAATTGTTAGAGAGAGAAAGAACATTCTGTAGAGAGAGAAATATTTGTGATTAGAGAGAGAAAATAACAAACAGATTTGTAATCGTTTAATTCTTGAAGTGAAATTGAAACAGGTAGATTACATATATTGTTTGTGTGATTGTATGTGATAAGAACTTGAATTCAGGGACTAACAATTTAGATATTGAAAAAGAATGAAGTTTGCCCCACCTTCGCACCTCTTTCATGCACATTGAGACTATGTAATACTTGTTGCTGTCTCAATAGTTTACACAATTTGAGTCTGAAAAAGCTTAAGTAGCTTCAATCATTTCTACACTTTCACGTACACACAAGGAATATGTTTTCTTGTTATAACATTCATAGAAAATTCCTTTGTGGTTTTTCAATGATTGAATGGAAGCCCTAGGGGAGTGAACATCACAAAATCTCCTTTCCAATGTACATCCGTTGTACAAAGTGGCTCTGTGCTACTTATAGGCATTTTAACTGTATCATTTGTTGATTCAGGGTTACAACGTTTATTATATCTAAATTTGAAAAGATTCGGGTATATACAGTTTATGAATTGACGGATACTCAGTTCAAAAGGGCGGAGAATGTCAGTTTATCATAAAGGAGGAGATAGATTTTCAAAGACTGTGATGACTTGAAAAAGGTTTTGATGATTTTGCTGCTCACAATCATCAATAAGGGGGAGAAATTCAGAAATTTCAAGTCAAATGAAAGATTGAGCGAAATTTGAAAGATATTCTGAAGAAAAAGGAGAAGATAAATGTTGTCATGTCAAATGAAAGTTTATCAAAATGGGGGAGACATATCTGGAATTTCAAGTAGAATTTTAGGTGGTCAGACAGATGAAAGTTTTTATCAAAGAATCCCACCAAAAAAAGAAGATTCAAAAAGATTATGAAGAAAATATTTCAAATATGATTCAAGAAAGTTTGCTTTCCAAAGACAGTTCAGAGATCACAGAGATGAAGCTACAAGTATTGAATGATTCCTCAAGATCAAAGATTTCTTAAAGTTCAAAGAAGTTTCAAGAGTTTCAAATTTTTGTTCAAGACTTGATGACTTCTCAAGGACTTTGTGAAAGGCTTTTCAAGATTCTTCAAAAGAAGATTGCTTGAAGATTGTCAGAGCTTCAATGTTTAAAGTTGTTAGAGATTAAGTTTTGAAGAATCAAGAGTTGAAGACTATTGTCAAATTTTTATTACATCTTGAATATAAAGGGGGAGAATGTTAGTGTATAGTTGTATCCAAGATTTATAGTAGAAAAGTCAAAGTATGTAAAGTCAAAATAGTCAAAGTCTTGTAAGTTAGAATTGTATTACTAGCCTTTAGTGTGAGTGTTTGTAGAGTCTAGAAGAAGGTAAGCATATGAGAGTTTCTGTAGTGTGAGTGTTTTGTATTCATGACTTTAAGAGATATACGACTTCAAGTTTTTCTCTCTCTATACTCTCTCTCTAGATATCACACATAATTGTCAAATCATAATAGATCTTGATTGAATTGCTTGAATCTGTGACCTAACAAATAGGCAGTGAGCCCATGCCAACTCTTGCTTTATACCCCACCAGCTACTCATTTCTTTCTCAACAAAGGAATGTTTCAACTTTGATTAGGGACACAACAAATAATGTATCTCATATTCATTTCGAAGATGTGGATATTTAAATAGAAGGAAGTCTGTCCCACCTTCGACCTTCGATCATGCACAATTGAGTTCGTGTAATATTGTTGTTGTCTCAATGGTTTACACTCTTTGAGCCTATTATAAAACATTCATGTTAAAATTCTTTCATACACAAGCACGTGCACACAGAAAATTTGTTTTTCTGTTGGAACGTTCATAGAATTACCTTGTGATATTCGATGGTTGAATGGAACACCTGGGGAGTGAACATCAATAAAACTCCTTGTACAGTACATTAGTTGTACTAAATGGCTTCGTGCTACTTATAGGCATATTAACGGATTCATTTGTTGATTCAGGGTTACATTTTTTTATTTGTCTGAATTTGAAAAGATTCAGATGAATACATTTTATGAATTGACGGATGTTCATATGTTCATTTGGAAAAGATCATGGTCAGAGATTGGTTACATCACATTTCTAGAAGTTGTTTTGATGATTTCTATGCTCTACATCATCAAAAAGGGGGAGACATGATCAAGAAATGTTGGAATTGGAGAAAGTTACATATTTAGAATATGGTGGAGATATACAATACATGATGTGGGGAATGAATTATGGGGAGAAAATACATAATGAAGGAGAAAGTTCAACGAATTCAGAAAGGTTGTTGAATATTACAGAAAATTTCTTTGAAGATTATTTGCTAAAGCAAAGTTAGTTGAATCTGAAGATAACTTCTTTTCTAAAGACTGAATGAGGTTTTCATAACCGTGGAGGAGATTGTTAATTTTCTTAAAATGCATAATCACAGACTTTGGAGGAGATTACAGAATAGTTGAAGAAATTTCAAAGATAGAGAAGTTTGTCAACTTGTTGAAGAGATTTATCAAAGAAGAAGATTTTTGTATTCATGCTAAAGAGGGAGATTGATTTTGCTAAAGATCAAACAAGAGGGAGATTGCTCGTTAATGCTAAAATTCTGTTTTTAGATGATGTTGAATCCAAAGGGGGATATTGTTAGTGCACAAATATGTTGGATCCAAAATCATGTGAATTAAAAGTCAAAGCTCAAGTCAAAGCCTCTCATTGCAAAGTCAAAGACAATTCAATAAGAAGAAGTCAAAGTCTTTAGTTAGTGTTTGTTGTTAGTTTTGTCTTTGTAATAGATCATAGGTATAAATTGTTTTTCTTCCTTCTTAATATAGTAGCACCTTGAGAGAATTACATTGTAGAGATAGAAATATTTCACTGTGAGAGAGATTGTAATCTTGTGAATGAAATCAAATAATATGGCTATTGGAATTGAATTTCGTTGTTCATCTTGATCTAATTTGCACATCACTGGGATTAACATGATTCATCACCATCTTTACTATCAGAGGAATCAACATCTCGTACTTATAATGTTACGGGTTTCATCAAACCTTCATCCAATGATTGCTTAATATACTCACCATTATCATGTCGATCAATAAAATTCAAAAATCTATCTTTCAATTGTTAATATTCACCCTTCAAGAGAACTGGTGTTTCACATCAGTACCAATAGCGAGAGCATCTTTAGAAGTTATCTTGCAAAAATACATGCTTTGAACGTTTATAAAATCAAAAACTTTTCACAAAACTGAAACTTTTATGAAAAATGACTATGTCAAGAATTCACAGACCAAAGGACTTAACTTGTCGCAAACAAAACAATCGCAAAACGCATAAACCCACTTGTCACAAAGCACTGTGGATGAACTTGTCGGAAGCTACTATATACGAGTAGTATCTTGTCGCAAGCGATTAGACGCGAGAGGTATAGTAGTCGCAAACAACTAAATCCGAGTTCTGAACTTATCACAAAGCACTTGACCCAAGAACTAACTATTCGAAAGCAAGTAAACACGAGTTTTGAACTTGTCGCTAACAGAGTGACACGAGAATTGAATTTGACGTATACCAAAGGATCCGAGTGGTCAATGAACTGAGACTTGTCGCAAGTAGTTACTTGCGTCAGTGAACTTTGTGTATTCAACGTGAAATGAGAAGTAAACTTGTCGTAGGTGCCTTGTTGCAAGTTCTCACTTGTCGTATGTCGAGACTTATGAAATATAGACTTGGAAAAATTTCAACCAAAACATCAAAAAGACTTGAACCTTGCGACAACCATGAAGAACTTGCGAGTTATTTGGATCTAGCGAGAAATAACTTTCAGACTACAATTCCTGCCATATCTCGATCAAATCTTCGATTCAAAAACTGAAACTTTGCAGACCTCGATTACAATCTAAACACAATTTTAATACAAAACTTCAACTAAAAACAACTAGAAATTCAAATTTGATCCGAACACAGTGTTTACAAAACTTCAAACAAAAATTAACAACAACATACATATTCACACAAGTTTGATGTGAATTGAACAACGCAATCAACACTAGACCTGTTCTAATACAAATTTCGAGTACAATGAAATCAAATTATGACTCAATTACACACAAAATCACTGAAATTCAATTATGCACATAATGAACTTGCGACTTTCTGAAAAACAACAACAATTCTTCAAATTTGATCAATCTTTCTGATTATTGTCTGCTCTGATACCAATTATTAATCCCAATTAACAAATGTTTTACAGAGATTCAATCACAAATCTCACTTTTATTGATAAGAATCGAGATCATAACTTTATCTCTCTAACACCTCTCTTTTTCTCTCTATAATGTCTACTATGAGTTCATTCTATTAAGTTCTACAAGATTAACAAGAAAAAAAACTATTTATACCTACAAGTTACACAAGGAAACTATAAACTACATTACAAGAATTGTCATTAACAAAGTAAGCTCCTTTGACTTTGACTTTCTCTAGTAAGAAAGTTGACTTTGACTTCACTCTTTGAGGCTATGACTTGAGGTTTTCAACTTCAAAATTGATGATCTCAAATATAACAATATTTTCTATAACAATGACTGTCTTCAGCTTTCACTAATGAATATCTTTAGCTATCGCAAAATCATGATCAGATTTGTCACGCTTTGTAGACTAGTCTTGGTGTCACTGAATCCTGCTTCAAATCATGAGTAGACTTGTCTTTGTCATCAACTTGGTCTTTGACTTCTATTAAGAGTTTCTTTGAGTGTGAGGCTTGTTTTCAGGTAGTACTTATATAAACTGTTTACAGGTAAATGTTCAGCGATCACTAAGTAGGTTCAGTGTTTGATCGCTAAAGCTGAAAGTAATAACTCAAATATAGTGAAAGTAATTTTCATTATCTATAAGGATCATCATTAAATCGATGAGAGAGTTTGGATCAACAATCTCCTCCTATTTTATAATAACAAATCAACATAAGACAATTGCTTATGTTTTAAAACATAAGGAAAATAGGACTCATAACATACATGTCCTAATTACTGTTTTGAGGGATCTTGTTCACCACCATTAATATTTCCAGTTGAATGTATGAGACTACATGATGGAAATGAAAATACTAGTATTAATGGAAGTACATTTACTAAAAGTAATAACTGAAAGGTAAAAGATAAAAGAGACCTATCAGCTTCTACTTCTTCTAATCACTTTATGAGATAATCAAGATGAGGCAAGTGGCAGAAATGCAGTTTAGACATCATTTAAAAACTGTACTCACCATGACTATTGATAAACATGAGACATAGTTCAGGTGTCAAGATGACTGATCCCAGATCATGAAGGCCTTTTTTTGAAGGGATATATTCAACATTGATATGTCACATTAAGAATCGATGATTTTGTTGTCGATGATGAATCTTTTTTCAGGCTTGGAAAGAAGGAGTGGAGGATCTTTAGATTGAGAAGTTTTACTTCTATGAGAAGGCTTCGGAAAGAGTTTTTTAGGCTAAGGCAACAGCCAGTTTGGCACTTTTTTATGATCGACAAAGGTTTCTTAGCTCTTATTGACTCCTCCTTTTCAGCATCAGTGAGGAAGCTCATCTCATCTTCAAGGTTGCTTTGGGATGTAGATTAGGATTGTAGACTAGGATTATTGTTTCTTCCTCTTCTCCTTTTCTTCCTGTTCATCAGTCTCAGTGATATAGGCTAGGATTGTTGTTTTTTCAACTATGATTGATGTTGAGTCATGAGTAGAGGACTCATGTAGGGAAAAGGATGGGCATGATACATGAGGAGGAGAACGGAGTAGGTCCACATAATATTGAAGTTTATGAGGTGGGAGATAGTTTAAGGGTTGAGCTTCCGATAGTGAAGGATAAGTGTGTGGGATTAAGGCGAGATATACCTCTGGTAAAACCATCTCCCCTCAGGTCTACATACGATCTTCAGGTTTTCCTCAGCAACAATTTGTTTGCTTTTTCCTGAGTAAGGAGCTCTCTAAGTTGTTGAGGGCCTCTCCCCTGTTGGTTCAATTATATGACCACTCATTTGGAAGGAGGAGGTCTGATGGATGCGACAAAAAAGCTTCCATCATCAGCGTCATCATCGTCTTCATCGCTCGATTCCAAATCTTTTCCATTAGATTCCATAACATCATCATCATCTCCTTCATTGTCATTATCGTTTCCATCATCAACCTCAGCCATAGTGGTTTGAGCTAGTTCAGTGGTTGTTGTAGAAGGGATGGTGGCAGGAGTGGTGTTTCCTTGTACGATGAAGGTGGAATCATCACCTTCTTCACCTTTATCAGCAACTGAGGGAGTTATGTTTTACTCTACCTCAGCGAATGCATCATCTTTTGTCTTCTCCACACTTTTATCATCATCAGGAGAGGTATCTGTATCAGAGATGAAGGAGCTTTGGCCATTTCCTCAGCTTTCTTTGCCTCTTTTGCTCTTTTGGCAACATCTTTCTTTTTCTCTAAGGCCGCTTACTTTTTGAACTTATCCTCTAGCTCAGCGAAGGCGGTGGTATCTAAGACAACAAATTCAGCAAACATCTTCAGATCCCTCCTGTCATTTCAGTGAAGGATGGTGATGGAGTAGGAGTATTCTTTTGATGGCTCAAGATTTCTTGTAGCACTTTATCTTGGGACTCAATTTTGGCACATATGCTGGGAATCTGATTGGTTAGATCGGTGATTACGGTAGTATTGGAAGCTACTTCCATCTAAAGATTGCCTACTATTTGCTGAAGGTCCTTGACCTCTGTGTTCTCGGCCTTGGAGGATAGACCCTGAAATAGGGATTGGACTGTTTGTTGGACTAACTGAATGGTATCTTTGTTTGAGGAAGTTTGAGCAACAACTTTATTTAGGGACTCAGCTACTCCCTCAAGGGTCTTGTTAGATCCCAATACATACAACAATTGAAGAACTCCATAAAATATACATATAAGAGAGAAATAAAGAAGAAGAATCATCATAAACTCATCTCATATGCTTTGATTGATGACCAATGGAGGGGATATTGGAAGAATACCACACTAGGAATTTAAACGACTCTCATGAAATTCACCTAGTGTGTGTGTGTAATCTGTGTTCTCTCCCAAAAACCTAATTAGCAAATGAGCCATGGGAACCTTTATATAAGGCCCATTTACAAGACAAATAACCAAAGCCCATCAACTACCCAAAAGCCCAAAATACAATTCTTTATAAAACATTCAATTAAATTGGGGGCTAATTTAATCTAACAATCTCCCCCTAATGTTTTATAAAGAAAGCATCATCATATAGTCTCCCCCTTTCTTTCTTTAGAAGATTTCGTGTGCCGTTCTTCGAGTCATCAAAGCATCATAAGCTCCCCCTCAAATGTAGGCTCATATTCTTGAAAGACTTAGACGAATTATTCCAATTTGTCCAGCTTTCATGTCTCAACTTCATCGCTGTTTTTGACCATCAAGGAGTCATATTAAGAGAAAAAAATAAGGCATGCACATTGAACTCCAGCCTCTTAGCTTTTCAACAAGCTTTGATTCATCCATTTTGGATGAAAATTGAGTGAGTTGTGCAAGATTTCCCTCAGTTGCGCAAAATGGTCGTCAAAACAGAAAATTTGAATCTTCAAACCTTGTTGAGTAAAGGTTAAGCTCCAAGCCTTAAACTTGATTAATGAAGGAGGGAGTGATAAACAATGTGTCACATATGTAGCTTGAAACCATAAAGAACCGATGAGAGAACACCGTTCTTGAAAGTGGTCCAGCACCCTAACACAGACTTTGACACTGATTCTGGCACATCAGCTCACGGAATTTGAGAAAAGTCAAAACATCAAAGTCATACGTCTGTGTTTTAGCGATTCAACGCAACTGAACTCATGTAAATCGGAGCTTCGAGTAAAAAGTTGTGCACGTGTTTCTGAAACAGCGCAATGCTGTCTGAAAATTCGAAAATTTTGGGCTTCGGGATCTTGGATCATTTCGACCTCCGGACCATCGACCTCTGATGTATCTACTTCTGGTCCTCCCTTTCTGGTCGCTGTTCTTCAGAGGTTTTGGTCCACAGAGGCTCTGTGGACAAGTTAAGAGCTCTGAATTGACAGCCTCAGAGGCTCTGTACATCTTCTGATATGCATTTTCTAAGAACTTATGCACGTGCTCTGGACTGCCTCAGAGGCTCTGAACAGATCTTCAGAGGCTCTGTGATCTGCTGTGATCTGCCTCTGATAAAGTTTTTCGTAGAGCCTGTGCACAACAGTCTAGACATCTTCACATAGGCTCTACACATGCCTCTGATGTGAACAACCACTGCGGTTAACTTCTTTATGGCAGCCTCTGATTAATCTTTTGAGCAGACTTCTGTTCTGAACACAACGACAGAAGCTCTGTTACTCTCGATAGCCTCTGATCACAATGTGAATGACCAGAGCCTCTGTTGTGTGTCCAGAGCCTCTGCGTTTCACTGGACAGCCTCTGTGCACAACCTTTATCAACCTCTGCGCACAGCTTCTCGTTCAAACAGCAGTTTCTGTCCAGCAGCAATGTACCGACTTCGACGCAGATTCTGGACAATCAGCACACCGATTCAGAACCAACTCAAAACATGAAAAATGCTCATCTATGTCTTAGGAATCCAACACATCTGGACTCGTCAAATTTGGAGCTTCGAGAAGGGAGATCTGGGCAAAATTCGACAGATGTGCAAAGCTGTCAAGTATTTCTGAAAAATCGACTTTGCTATAAAATAGGCTAAGTGTAAACTCTGATTAGCTTTAATGTCTGAACAGTCATGATCAAACTCTGAATACACTTCAAAACAGTAGCCTCTCATTCATTGGATCTGGCTAGTGCTACACATATTAAGCTGAACAACAACAAGTTTGTGCATGACAACAACAAACAACAACAAACAGCAGCAAATAGCCTTCTGTCCAGCAGCTATCACTCGACTTCAACACAGTTTTTGACATATAAGCATATTTATTTTTAGAAAACTTAAAACATGAAAATTGTAAAATTGTGTCTTAGGTTTCCAAATCATCTGGAATCATCAAAATTGGAGCGATAATGAGAGAGATATCATCAAAAAACTACAGCTGTGCAAATCTGACAGCAACTTGCTGTTTTGAACAACATTCTGTTTCACATATCGAGCACGGCAATCCTTTTCTGCTTTGATTTGTTTGCTGTAAATTGAACACAAGAAGCAGTAAAATTTGCTGGAAACAATGGACAATTGCTACACTTCGAATTCTGATTAAATTCTGGATGGCCTACAAAGGCTCTGATATTTTTCACAGAGGCTCTGAACAGATATGATCGAATTCTGGATGGCCTACAGAGGGTCTGATATTTTTCAGAGTGGCTCTGAACAGATCTGCAGAGGCTCTACGATCTGCCTCAGTATAGCAACAGCCTCTGTACACTTCTGAATTGTTGCTTCTGGAAAACTTCTGTAAACAAACTTGCAGAGTCTATGTGCATGCACCTCTGACTTTGACAATTGTTGATCACTCACAGAAGATCTGGATAGCCTTAACAACTTATGTTTCTTGGCACTAGATTTGCATTTAATCTGGAAGTCGAACAACATCAACTCATTTGAATTGAGTTGTACATAACAATATGTTACAGACCGCAAAATGAATCTATAGTTGCAGTTTTATTAATCAGTATGCTGCACTGAGAATCTGTTGTTTACATATGTTTAGAAGTTGTTGTTGCTTTAATCAAGAGTCTGCACATGAATACATTGAAGAGTTTTCTGCACAATTTGAGTAATTTCTGTTTCAGCCTCTGATCTTAAAATCTGGACAGCCTTTGTACACTTCTGGATAGAACACAACAGCTCAACAATAGCTTTATGTAGCTTAACTGCAACTACATTCTGTCCAGCAATTATTACCTGAGTTCAACACAATTTTTGACATATAAGCAACTTTATTTTGAGAAAACTAAAAACATGAAAGTTGTAAAACTGTGTCTTAGGTTTCCAACGCATATGGAATCATGAAATTTGGATCGATAATGAGAGAGATATGATCAAAATGCTACAGCTGGGCAAATCTGACAGCAACTTTCTGTTTTGGTATCAACTACTCTCGAAATCTGAACCTTTTGCTGCCAAATTTGAACAAAACAGCAGCAAATACTGAATATTTTGCTGTAAATTGAACATAAGCATCAACATCATCATGCATGACAACCCTTGATCACAACACAACACATCAAACACAGCAGCGATTTTCTGTTTTTCAGCTTTGCAGAGCATCTCTGGACTACACACAGAGTTCATAATCTGTACCTCTCCAAATTTGGATCAAGCATTTTTTTCCAAGACCCAAATGAATTAGTTTTTTTTATTTAATCGATTATGAGCAGCGGAAAATAAACAAAATGTGAATAAATCAAAAGAGAGTCCAATCTCGAATGATATCAAGGTCAGATCTGAGATCAACAACCTAACTATCGAGATGCTAAAATAGTAATGGACTAAAGCACACACAAGGATGGGATCATAGATCACCATCTACTTAGTGCTTATCAAATGTTAGACCAATAAATGAGTAATGATCAAAACACACACATGTCGTAAAACTGATCAGAAATAATCCAAATAGAATCAAATCTTCACAGACACATTTCATCAAACATGTGGTGTGCAGAATTCAGATTTTGTGTAAAAACAATGAAAATTTCTACGAAAGATCATCCAAATATCATCTAAATGAAGAAATAGATTTCCAATAAGCATAAAACAGAAAATAAATCACATAAATGATATTTGTGTCAAGGCTCATGTGATTGAATCAATCTAAGCACCAAAACAACAAAATAATTTTCCAATCTTCAACTGTTGCCATAGATGACCGAAATGAAGAAGAGTTTCTTCATTTGGCTCTGATACCAATTGTTAGATCCCAATACATACAACAATTGAAGAACTCCATAAAATATACATATAAGAGAGAAATAAAGAAGAAGAATCATCATAAACTCATCTCATATGCTTTGATTGATGACCAATGGAGGGGATATTGGAATAATACCACACTAGGAATTTAAACAACTCTCATGAAATTTACCTAGTCTGTGTGTGTAATATGTTCTTTCTCCCAAAAACCTAATTAGCAAATGAGCCATGGGGACCTTTATATAAGGCCCATTTACAAGACAAATAGCCAAAGCCCATCAACTACCCAAAAGCCCAAAATACAATTCTTTATAAAACATTCAATTAAATTGGGGGCTAATTTAATCTAACAGGTTTTGTATATCGCCACCAACTTAGAACCTTAAAGTAGATTAGTAAAGTGAGCTCTTTGAGGCTATGGTTAGTAACCAAAAGAAATGGAATTTGGGAAGATGTAGTACCTGAGGGATCAATGATGATATTCGATTGATTACCGTCAAAACATTTCTCTATCTCATGGTCGAAAGAACTCGTGAGAGGTTGAGTTTGGAAATCACCGAGAGGGGATTTCTCAGGTCCTGTGTTTACTGAATTTTTAGACGTAAAGTTGTTTAGCATTTAAGTATCGACATTAGATTGGACAAAACCGTTCGATCGAGACTAATGTAGTAGTAGTAGAAGAAAGTGGTGAATTGAAAGGGGCTTCGTGCTGATGCAAGTGAGCACTGGAAATGATCTCTGTGTAATTTTGAGACACTAATCCGGTTGGGCTAGATGTCAGGGTGACTTCAACGACCGTAGAGGGTGGTGAGCGGATGGTAGTGGTGGTAGCAATTGTCATGGAGCTAATGACAAAATCTGATATTGAGGACTTTCGAGAGTCTTGCAGCGTTTTACTCTGTTTCTCCTTTGGTGTCTTGTTAGCTTTCTTTGAAATGCCAAAAAGGGGCTTCATATTATCGTTTGGAGGTTTTTGGTTTGACAGCAAGGGAAGATTGTGATGGTTAAGCCACAGTCGTAGCTATCACTGAAGGCAAAGAAGGAGGAGGAGAGGAGAGTAAAGCAGAGAAACTTAACTAATTGTCTTCTCGCTTGTGATCAATGAAACGAACTCCCAACTTTGGGAGTTGGAAATATCCTTAAGTGGGGTACAAGGACCCGTATAGGCGTTGAAGTATTGTGCCGATGAAACGAACATAGGGGATGCATTGCTCTCTTTCTTCCTCTGAGAGTCTGATAATCAGATCATCGAATATGATTTTCGCATAGTATTTCTTGCAACCCATGATCACTGAGTATCCAATGTGTAGAGCAATCCTGCTGGCTTGCTCCATTCCTCCAATTTTTCCACCCACACTTTGAATGAAATATGCGAACGTGTATCTGATTGCACTGGCCATACGGTTTCAAACTACCTTTGTTAGTGCCTTATTTGTTTTTCCCTTGAAGATCTCCCAGTCGTAGTTCAATGAGTCGAGAAAGGAGATCAACTCAGCATCAGTAAGTGTGGGTTCGTTTGTAGCAACTTTGGAAAGGTTTAAGGCAGCTCTGTGAGTTGCTAGGACAAAATTTCCATGGCCATGTTCAGAACATAAGGCAATGACAGTGATTTCTTTCCCAAGCTTGTTCATCTTCTGAGCTACTTGAGCAGTAAACGAGAATTGCTGAAGAAGGCTCTTGCATTTTGTTGGGTAAACTATCAATGTGTAACTTATAGGGTTGTTTTCCATGAACTCAACAGCTTCAGTGAGATGTGTTGGTCCCGGAGGTGCTTAACTAGTTTGTAGAAGGGGGGTGTTGAATACAAACACAAAATTTAAAGTTTAATAAATTATTTATTGATAAATCAAACATAATTTACAAGCCTGTTGTGGAATAAGATAAAGTAGAACTCAATCTAAACAAACTTAAGAAAACACTAAGATGGTTGCACAAGAATATAGAGAATGGGGATTAGAGAATATAGAAAACAAGGGTTTCTATATTATAGAAAGATGAAGGCTAGAGGTGAGCGCATTCTCCAGATGGAGCGACAATCTTTCTATTTATACCCTATGTTTTAAATGCATGGCAGGGCACTTTACACGTGTCCTTCATTGATTGACTGAGAGGGTCTGACTTTGGGAGTCATGCTTTCGGCCATATCATGAACAGTGTAGTTGACAGATTTGTTGTACGAATTGTGGCATATGTCCGTTCTGACACATCGTACTGTTTGTGCATGGAAAGACAAAAGAGACTTGAGGCATAAGCTAAGTGATCATCGATCGCTGAATATCTCTTCCTTCAGAGATATAAAGAGGTTCAGCTATCATTGAAGCTTTTCCTCAGGTTTCTTCGCGTATGAGTAGAGTTGTCTTTGCTTCACTGATACCCGCATCAGGTCACTAGTAGACTTGTCTTTGTTTAGCAGCTTCGTCTTCGATTCAGCTATGAACAACTGTTGATGCGAAACTTGTCTTCAGGGATTACGTTTACATCAGAGAATATCAGCGATAATTGAACAGACTCAGTCTGATCGCTGATAGTGAAAAACTAGTACATATGAGCGTTTGTAAGAAAGATCATCAGAGACTACTGAACATACTCAGTTTGATCACTGATGGTGAAACACTAATACATATTAATAAACGTAATTTTCACTAAGTGAAGAAGAGGGTCGTTATCAAATCACTGAGAGAGTTTGGATCAACAAGATGAGGTGTTAGTTTGTTCTTGGGGATGGTCAAAAGGGCTTGATGGTTGTTTGACTTGATGGTTGTTTGACTTGAAGTTGATGTCTGAGAGCTGGAACTTCATGCCTGGAGCAGGAGATATGACAACTGTTTTGGATGCCATTTCAGGTAATGACACATTTATTATGATAAAAAATACCATAAAAGAAATTTGGTATTTGAAGGAATTGAACAATTTCCAATAATGGAAATTTGGTTGTAAGAATAAGTCCGGCGAAAACAAGGAGGTGAAATTATTAAGTTCAGAAAGTACCACAAGGAAATGATGTTTGAATGTAACATTTAAATTACACAAACTTTATTTGAAGAGAAAGTACAATATCATCTAAAAACTTCGAGGGTTTTTAAGGTTTATAGAGAAAATCATGAACAATATGACTTATTTTAAGGAAAAAGTATTGTTTGATCTTATTTTAGGCACAATTAAAATAGAAATAAATATGACCTATTAAGGTTATTTACGGAGTAAATCTTATTTGAATGTTTATCATGATCTATATATAATTTTCCCTATTTAAAGGGGCTAATGATTAATAAGAATTTACAACTTTCATTCTCTTCAATTTATTTTCTTTTGAGTAAATTATGGATTTGGTCCTCGTGGTTTGTCGATTTTTACGGAATTCGTCCCTAAACTTCATTAATTTTAGATATGGTACCAGTGGTATGCACTTTCTGTAGGATTTGGTCCCTTAACCAAACGGTCGTCTAACAAATTTGTGTTCTCAAGTTTTTGAAGAAAAGAAAAGAAACGAAAGGGAAAGAAAAGAAAAGAAAGGAAAGGGAAGGAAAAGAAAAGAAAGAAATATTTGTATTTGTGTTCTTGATATCGAAGGAAAAGAAAGGTAAGGAGAGAAAAAAAATAAATTTTCATGTTCTCGAGTAGGAGAGAAAGGAAAGATGTCACTTTTATCAATATACCCTTATTTATTTCATAGTGGAATGTAACTAATGAGTATATTGTAATTTTATTAATATTTTTAATTCTTTTTGAATTTCTTTCTTTCCTTTCCTTCCGTTTCCTCCCACATTTGGGAGGAAAGTTTTGGGAGGAAAATCATCAATATTTTCCTTCCCTTTCGCTCCTTAAAAAAACTCGAGAACACAACATTTTTTTCTTTCCCTCCTACTTTCCTTCCCTTTCCCTTCATTTCCTTCGTAAAAAAAACTCGAGAACACAGTCTTAAAAATAATATAACATTTAATAAAGTATATAACGTAATAAATAAAATCGATTATCATTTATTTATTTAAAAATACATTTCTATAATTCTAAAATAAAACAAAATAATAGGTCATAATTATTCAAGCATGGTTTGTTTCATTTTACGTTTTGGCAAATTAAATCTAAATGAAATATGGTGGTTTATTTTATAACCTAGTAAAAAGTTATAATTTTGTGTAGCCCTCAGTTAAATCATTCATTTAGCTAATTCATTAGGGATTAATTATTGGATTGCATCAGTGATTACTGATAGAATGTATATTGTTTCATGAAAGCACCACCTCCATCCGATACATCGCATGAACTTTTATGTGCATCAACATCTACTGCATAAATTCGACGAAATCATATGCAATCCAGTTTCTTCATAATGAATGGGCTAAATGAATGTTTAGATGAGGGTTCCACGGGGTTGTAACTTTTTACTGGATTGCAAAATAACCTTGGCATATATATATATATATATATATATATAGGGGTAGGATATTTTGCAACCCTTGAAAAGGTTGCAACTCTTGCAACCCACATCTTAACCGTCGGATTCATGATCGACGGTTACAACAGATATGGGGCCCAATACTTTTAATTAAAAAAAAATAAAAATAAAATAACCGTCGATCATGAATCCGACGGTTAAGATGTGGGTTGCAAGGGTTACAACCTTTTCAAGAGTTGAAAATATCCTTCCACTATATATATATATATATATATATAGGGTTGGGTTCACGTGAGACCAACTTGTTTCCGTGAGACCGGTAAGACTAAAAATAACACTAAAACTTCACAGTGATTCATTATGACGGAACGAAAAACAGCAAACTTTCACAACAAAAACACTGTGAAGGTTTACCTTTACAATATCTTCACAGTTTTTTACTGTGAAGGTTTAGTGTTATTTTTGTGGTCTTACGGGTCTCACGGAAATAGTCTGGTCTCACATGATCTCAAGTCTCTCTCTCTCTCTCTCTCTCTATATATATATATATATATATATATATATATATATATATAATATAGGTGGGTTCAGACGAGAACAACATCTATTTAATAAAACACGAGAACAATCAAGTACATACAAAATCATATATGATTCACGCGACTTTGCAGACGACCTTAGATGCACCCGACATCGCCTGCGTCATATAAAATCATATATGATTTTGTACATGATCCGTTGTTTTTTCATGTTTTCTTAAATAGTTAGTATACTCGTTTGAACCTCCTCAACGAGAACGCTAACTATTTAAGAAAACAACACAAAACAACAGAGCATGTACAATATCATATGTGATTTACATTAACCCGAAAAAACGGACGACGACTTTGGTCGCACGTAAAATCGCGTGAATAATATATGATTTTATATGTATTCGGTTATTCTCGTGTTTTATTAAATATATATTATTCTCGTATTAATGTGCTCTATATATATATTTAGTTACTATTTTTTAGTACTTTTAAATTTTTATTTTCGTGTTTACGATAATACTTTTTAGATTAAAAAGTTTTTTTTCCAGAAAAAAAATTGTTATTATTTCTAAAATTTTAATATGTTTAATTTTTTCATAAAGTTATAATAGATTTTTTAGTTATATTAAAACAATAATAGATATTTTATTAATTACTAAAAGTGTACTTCTGCAATAAAGCCCACTTAATACATCTCAATTTAATTTTTTTTTATTCTTTGCCTTCATCGATATTATAATATGATTTTGTGTGGTTTTGAGAAAGCGGTTATGTTTTTATGTTTGAGAAAGTATAAACTTGAAGACCCCATAAAAATTTAAGAGATATATATGGATATTATTATCAAATTAGCAATTTTAAAAGTTCTCATTTTTTATATAATTTGTTAATTTAATTTTTTATGATAATTTAATTTAGTTTTAATAACAATGTACTTCATTTTAGGTTTCATAAGGTAGTGTTTTTTTATAAAGATAATAATTAAGTATTCAGTTTGAGGGCATTTACATGGGCCTTCCATTTTACCGTGGCTATCAAGTCATTGACCCATTAATCTCTTGCTCAGGTTAAGCTCAACCTTAGTAGAAGTGGGTAGCCGCTTACGAGATGAACTCTTTCATCGGAGGGTGCTATTTCACCTATTGGTCCCTACGATTATGCAAGTTTAGAAACTAAGGAGAAGGACATGGGGACGTTAGGTTAGAAAAGTGATTCAATGATTTATTTTAATTATATTTAATGAGATGTTTATGCTATTTTTCATCATGCATATCGGTTAATGATATGAATTTAAACATGTAATTTTAAAAAGTTGTACTTATATACCATATACTTATAATATTAAATTTTAAGTAATATGCATTAATAACCAATATTTGATACATAAAAAATGATTTTTAATATTTTATAATATAATATAAACACAAGAAAATATAGAAGGGAAAAGTTTAAAAAACCCCAATGGACTTTAGTGTTTAGAGTGATTAAATCTTTGGACAATTTTTTAGAACAAATAAGTCCTTAGACATTTCAAAACACACTAAATAAATCCTTGGACTTTTCTAAACCTGTTAAATACATCCTTATTACTTAAAAATGTAATTTGCAACCAACATAACAGATAAAACTGCAAATTAAAAAAAAAACAAAAATTATGTCACCTACTTTATCCCCATACAGATTAAAAAATGGGAAAATTAATTAAAATAGTCAATCTTATCAACCAAATTCATTTTTTAAACAATTTTTAAAATCTCTTTTTAAAATAGTCTTAGTTTATGCATAATTTTTTTTTGCCTTAAGAATTGTTTTTGGCAAAAAAAAATAGAAAGCATCTTTATAATTTGTTATTTAATTTAATTTATATCTTCTACTTTTTTAATTTCAGTTAACCCTTTATTATATTAACACACATATTCATATATTAACTAAAATACATTAAATATAATATGCTCTTTTTTCATATTACACCACTATAATTGTCTCGTCAATGCGTTTAAAATGAGCTTAATATTGAATTGTTTGGCCATATTATTAAATATCATAAATACGTACGAATTATATTTAATATTTACACTTTCTATCTTTTTAAGGTTATTTATTTAATAATATAAGATAAATTTGTAACTATAAGTATTAAAAATAGTTCATATGTATTTATGATATTGAATACTATAAGATTAAATTCAAAAACAATATTGAGTTCATTTTGAACGTATTGACCAAACGATTATAATGATATAATTTGTAAAAGAATAAACCAATTTTTTTATATATTTTAGTTGATATACGATTATGTGTTAACATAATAAAAATGAAAAATGAAAAAGTAATGCATATAAAATAAATCAAATAACTAATTATAGCTTTATAATGATGGAAAGTGTATTTTTTTTTTTTTCTAAAACTATAAGCAAAGTGAATATTTATACATAAAAATTTCTATGTAAGAATGTTTTTTATTTTATTTTTTGGAAAAAACAATCCTTACACAAAAAAAAAAACATTATGTGCAAACTTTAACTATTTTAGAAAGAAAAAAAAAAGCTTTGAAAAGTGGTTAAAATTGAACTTGGTTGATGAGATTGACTTATTTCAGTTAATTTTCTTATTTTTAGTTTGTAGGTGGATAAAGTATGTGACATTTCGTTTTTAATTTATAGTTTTACCTGTTATGTATGTTGCAAGTTACATTTTTTTAAGTAATAAGGATCTATTCAACAGGTTATCAAAAGTCCAAGGATTTATTTAACGGGTTTTGAAATGTCTAATGACTTATTTGTTCAAAAAAATTGTCAAGAGATTTAATAACTCCAAACCCTAAAGTCCGTTGGATTTTTTTAAACTTTTCCCAATATAGAATTGAAACTTTTAAATTTACATTTTTAAAATAAAAGCTAGAAATTTAACCGCTAATTATTATAAGTCCATTTCGTTTTATGAAATACTTTATTAATAACAACTCCTTGTTCACACATATTTATGAACATTATTAAATGAGAGTGACTTGACTTTCTATCAAAATCAAGATGCTTGTAAAGGGCTCACGGATCAAGAAACTTGTCGTGAACAAATTGTAAAGAACCGAATGATAACAAATTGTAAAATTTTCCCTACCTCCCATCTCATTCGCATACCTCTTCCTACCTCACTCACATACTCTAGAGTTATGGATAATTTTCACCTAAATTTAAAAGTAAATTTCAAATTTGGTGCTTAAAAGTAGTGAAAATTCTGAAGTCATCCTTAATCTTTAGAGTAAATTACATTCTCGGTCCCCTGTGATTTAATGATATTTTGGATATGGTTCCTAAAACGAGTTTATTACACTGGACGTCCTTGTGTTAGCAAAAGCGCACACTTTAGGTCCCTCCCCTTAACGGAATAAAAAGTTTTTGTTAACCCAGTTAAGTCAAGGGCGTTTTCTGTCTTTTTACTGTCTTTTTTGTCGTTTTCCTAATAAAAACTTAAACAGAAATATATAATATAATATAATATATTAATTATATATTGTTTTTAATTATTAAAAAGACTTGTCCCACACCCTTCTTCCTCCCCCATCGAGATTTATCCTTACCGTCGGCCTTTTCATGGTCGCTCAAGACCTGCAACTTATATATCCTCCGTCTCTCTCTCTCTCTCTCACACACACACACACACACCACATACATATTACACACAAAACCACAACGATGAAACTACTCCATGAAGTACAGGGGGTTTAAGCATCCACCACCGACAATCACTTTTTTCCGGTGATGTACAACTTTTTTTGTAAACATAGTTCAACAAATCTATTCTTTAGTTTTCGTATTTTATTCTCGGTTCATCGGAGAAGGAGATGGAATCTTCACCGGAGAAGGAGATTGTTCAACAAATCTACTCTCTCTCTTTATATATATATATATATATACATGTGTGTGTGTGTGTGTGTACACGTGCGTGCGTGTGTGTATAGCTTTTGTCTTGGTTTCTCGTTCTACATGGGCTTCATGAAGTTTTGGGAGAGTAGCTATTTGGGGTTGATTTCTAGACGATGACAGAGAATAATGCAATATATTTGGATTATAACCCATTTCATTTGCTGCAAACTAGGAGAAACTTTTAGCAATGAGGAATATGAGGAGGCATGTTATCATGATTTTAAGCCATTTCATTTACTGCACCCATTTAGTTTTAGTGTTGTGGTAAGTGGAAACCATGGAAATAAGAAGATGATGGTTTACTGTTGTCTTTTATCGCCTGAGGTTCACAGGTTCCAATCTCACACACACCTCACCCTATTCTACCACGGCGACTCATATCCATCATCACCGACAACCATTTTCCTCACCCACCCTTAGCATGCTCCGACGACTATTATACACCCTTGTTCCCTAGAATTAACACCCACCTCTCCCCCCACCGAGGCACAAGCCATTGTCGACCTTCACTGTTAGCCCCAATTTTGAATTGTAAAAGTATTGAAAATAATCTAAGTCTCATTTTAGAGGACTTCTAGAGATAGCCTACCTCTAAAGATCATTCCAGAGATAGAGAAATGCAACAGAAGAACTTCAGAGATAACTTCATCAAGTGTTGACATTGTCTCTGAAGATCAAGATGAAGAATTCTACAAGTGTTGACACAAAAACAGAAGACACGTCACTTGGTGATAAGATTTACCTTTCTCGATAGGTTCTTGTTCAAGCATGTCTTGAGCTTACCTTTTAGGTAACACACTGTTCACTTAATTTGAATTTTTGTAAGTTTTTGTTCGAACGAGTTCACACACTGTATGATCATGGATTTTTGTGTTTGAGTCAAGTTTATTGAAATTCATTGATTGTATTTGGTTCTAACACTAACAGTGATTGATTTGGTGAAGTTACAACCTTCAATTCGAAGATTTGTTGGGAATTTGGACTGTTTTTAGTGTTTTTGGACCGATACATTGAAGAGCTCGCAAGATCCATACATTTCATATGAAGAACTCACATATGTCTTAGATTTCGCATAGATTTCCATGAAAATTGCTTAAGTGTTGAATTCACATAAACTGTTATACGAAAAATAGGAATTCTCATAACACTCATAGACGAAAAGTTGATTGAAAAATATTCTAACGACATAATTCGCATAAGCTTGTATGCGAAAAGTGCAGAATTCGCATAATAGAGAGATAGGAATTGCTAAGAATTCGCATAAATTTTCCATACTAATTCTTGATCATTTCGCATGGCTTTTTGAAAACTTTTCTGAGTGTGGAATTTGTATTGATGCGAAAAGTTTAAAGTTTGAAAATTTTTCTAAGTGAAGAATTCACATCTCCTTGTGATACGAAAAGCTCAGGCGAAAAGTGAAAAGCTCAAAATTTTTATTAAGTCAAGAATTCGCATAAGAGTCTTGTGCTAATTGTTAAGATTTCGCATATAGTTGCATGCGAATTTTGCAGATTTCGTATATCTTTTACATGCTAATTGTTCCCTTTGTGCGAATTGCGTGTTTCATGGGAATTCTGATCTTGTGCATGAGAATTCCCTTGATTCTGGTGATTGTTTTTGTTTGAATTGTTTTCTAATCTCAGTTGTGTAAGGATTCTGTACTTAGAAATTTTTGGAAAATTTATTTTCTGAAAATTTTTAAGTGTTGTAACTGTTGATTCTTTTGTCGAACTAACGCTCAATTCTAGCTCATATTTTTTCAGGTGTAAAGATGTCACAAGGTTTCAGTTTTGATTTCGATAAAATGAATATTTCTGAGGCTAAAGCAAAAATTAAATATCTAGCTGGACAGTTATCAAAATACACCAGAATGGCCAATGACTGTGAAAGAGAAAACATAAAGATTAAAGCTGAGAAAACTGAGCTACAAGTTAAAGTCTCTGCTCTTGAATTAGACCTAAAAAATCTGAAAGGCAAATTTGAATGCCCAGATCTTAGAGTTGAAAGAGACAAATTGAAAGATAAAGTGTTTAGTCTTGAGGTTGAGATAAACATGTTCAAAGAGAAAGCCTCACAAGAGAAAGACAACACAAGAGATCAAGAGAAAATAAAAAGGAATGAAAAAGAAAATGTTGAACTTCAAAGAAAGATTACAGAAATAAAAGAACAGTTTTCTCAAGGTGTAAAGATGGTTAAGAAAGAAAGAGAAGGTTTTGAAAAAAAAAGAAAAGCTTTTGCACAAAAATTTTCTGATTTTTCAAGAAAATCATTTGAAGAAAAGAAGGCAGTTGAACTTAAATGTACAAAACTTTCTCAACAAGTGTCAGATTTTGAGAAAGTTATCATTATGGAAAGAGATAAGTTTGCGAAAGAGAAGAAGATAGTTGATCAAAAGCATGTCGATGTTTTTAAAGAAATATCTGACAAGAGAAAAAGTGTTGAAAAATATTTTGATGAAGAAAGGAAGGTTTTTGAGACGGAGATCAACAAGCTTTCAAAGAAGCTATCTGAACTATCAGCATATAGATCCCAGTACAGTGCAATCACGAACAAATCAATAATAATGAATCAATGTAGAACAATATTTAAGCCACAACTGCTAGTCATATGATTATATGAAACACTCAAAGGGTTTAGGTTTACAGAGAGAATATCTGATCAGAGTATGTAAACCTATGGACTAGCAATCTAATAATGACTTGTGTAACCTGACAAATGAACTAATAACGCCTTTATATACCAGGCTTACAATCATAATGGGCTTATGGGCTTGATCCCATCTAACAAATAATACACTATAAAATAATTACATATTACACCCTGAACTTCTATTTAACATTCAAAACACCCTAACAAAGCAACTGAACTGAAAGAACAATAGACAAAGTCTGAATTACAGAAGAAGATTGATACATTGTCTGAAGAAAGAAACAGTTTGTCAAACAAGGTCTCAAAACTTGAAGGAATCATTTTCAAGGATAAATTGAGAGCACAAAGAAGTCCAGATATAATTGCTCAATCACCCATGAATGATTCAGCTGCATCAGAATGTTCATTCAAATCAGTTGCAAGTTCAATTTTTACAAGTGCTTGAATAACAAGTTTCTTGTTTTTCGGATCCAATGGCTGAACCCCTTTTTCATCTTTATCAATAGCACGCTTCAACTTGTCTTTAAGCAACATCAACGTACCATCACAGAATCTGGCAATCTGGCTTAAAAGAATAAAGCGCATAACACCTTTGTTGTTCACGTAAGTCATGCCTAACTCTGGAAGATTAATAACAGTAAATGCTGGTACATTCTGGGCTTCAGAAGGAACACTCAAATCAGGCTTAAACAGATTGATCTTCGGTTGATTGCTTTCTAACCCAATCTGAAAGTCTTCTACCGAGGCAAGCTTCATCGCACACTTCATGTATCTCTAGACAGTCTCGAGTGCATCTATAACTTCCCCGGGTCTGATAGTTCTGGTCTTTAAGTCTCTAAGCAAGAATAGCATATCCGTAGGTTCAAGACGTGGAAAATCAGCTTCAGAAAAATACCAATTCTTACCATCTTCTCTAGTTACCATGAATTGTGAATACTTTACACCCATGAAGACACCGGATTGAATCCAATCGACTGATGTAATTTTGAGCTTTGTCTTGGTGTACTTGTCTTGAAAGTAGTTATACACAAATATGATCTCACGATGCTTTTCCTTGCTTTTCATCAACTGTAGACCATGAAGCACTACTTCATCATATTCTCGAATCCAATGGGCAAAGATCTTCTTCTGGCTTTCTTCCAAAAATGGAACTTTGATTCTGACTCTTTCCCACTTGGACGGCTTGGTTGGCGAAGTACTTTCTGTTCTCAAACCTGGTGATGCTGGAGGAGATCTAACAGGGATATCTGATTGAGGAATATCAGGGTGATCTGCATGATATGTCAAAAGCGGTACCGCGAAAGAAGTCTGAACATCTGGCTGATAATTTGGATGAATAATCTCATCAATTTCGGCTTGCATGACTACCATCGCTCTTTCAGTGTTGGCATATTCTTCTGTCGGGTCTGAAACATCATAAGGATCGACAATCAAAGCCCAGTCTTCAGGAACTATCGGTGAACCTTCATCTATTTCCTCAGGTTTTTCAACCGTTGGAGTCTCGTAAAGTACCAAATCCATAACCTGTTCCCGTGCATGTTCTTGCCCTTCCGGTTGCGTACCAGAACCCGAAGCCCTTTCCGTTTCCACTTGTACTGATTCCACTATCTGTGTCTCTGGCTCGGATAGACGTCGGCGCTTCTCCCCCCTCATGGTGATCAGGATCATCCTGGTCATCATGTCGGCGCTTGAGCCTTTCTGCCTGGATTCGGCAGGTGTCTTCCACCGATGATAATCGTTCAGTCAATACAGCTACTGTTTGCTGCAAAGACTGAAGCATGGCTTGTTGTTGCTGCAAGGCTTCTAGAGATACAGTGGGTTAGGGTGATGGGGTAGGTGTAGATGCTTGGGCACGTAAGAAAGATAGAAGATCGTCATCTTGGGTAGGTTCTATCTGAGATTGGGCAAGTAGTTTGGCTAGGAGTACGGATTTCAGGTCATCGATAGACATGTCAACAGCAGTAGTAGAGGGTTGTAGTGTAGGAGGTAGTGGTTCAGGCTCAGTCGCTGGACCTTTGCCTTTGATAAGTTTTCTCAGGGCGTCTACCTCTTCCCTCAATTCGGATCGCATGATAGAACGGACGGTCTTTAGGGCACCATCCAAAAATTCCCTTGAGACGAACTCGGGGTGAATCACTCTTGGGTCACTTAGACATCCAGTTCTGGTTACGACTGTAGAAATCGAACCGCCTACGTTCACAGCTGGCGTGATGATAGCTGTGGTAGGACTTCCACCCAATCCTCGTAAAACAACCGAAGTTGGAATTACTATAGGTGTTTCGACCGGGCCACTCAGGCCTCTAGCAGTAGCCGAAAAGGGTATTTGTTTCCTAGGAATAGGAGATATGACATCAAAGGGCTCTAGACTCTGTGCACCCAAAGAAGTTGAGAACGGGGGCTGCTGTTATCTTGTTTCAATACTAGAACTCTCCAAGCGAGAGACTGGTAGCGTTTGTGCTAAATCCCCGTGTGAACTTGAAACCACCATCTGGTGAGAGATGGTGGAGTGGCTAGGGGGTGTGCATTTGCGCCTCTAGGTACACGGCGGCTCCTTCAATACCCTGTCTCAACATATGAGACTGGGTAGCAGATGTGGCTACCTGGCTGGATGTGGCTAGAGGGGGTACAACCATTGATGGTTGCCCCATCACTCGTGTACGCTCATGAAGAAACTTACTATTACTTTCCCTCTCTATGCTCACATCAACATTTTCGACTATAACTCCCTCCGCTTTCCTTGTATCTCCAGGTGAGGGCTATCATCGTCATCATCAGAGTCAGAAGACTCGTCATTTGATTCCGATGCTTGGGTGGTAGTTTCCGACTGACTGCCGGATTGGTCTGCTGCCTCCTCAGACTCGGTGGCAGCTTCCGACTGAGTGTCGGATGTACCTGTTGCCTCCTCAGACTCGGTGGTAGAAGAGGACTGAACGGTAGCGTTTTCAGTAGCGGTGTCCTCTTCCACCGTCGGAGAGGTTGTCCATGGCGGTGTAGGTGATCGTCGAGACGTACTGGCCTGGCTTAGTCGAACGGCGCTGCCCACTCCAGTTCCCCTCATAATATTTTCTCTCATCACACCCTGTCCGGGAGCCCCAGCTATCCAGACGCTACCGCCTCTCGTACATGGACGTGGACCCTCACGCCTCTCAGGTCTTGCTCCCTGGGGAGGTCCTTCCGGTTCTGGACGGACCATAGGAGCTGGTAGGGTGTGTGTGTGCCTATATGCTATTACACTCAGCGCCGTAGGACGAGTATAGGCCAGTAACCCGACGGGGATCTGTCGGGCGACAATACCTACTGGATCAGGATGGGTCGGAATCTTGTGAGTCTGGTTTTGCGGATAGGTCGGGTGCGAAGATCGGCGTGCAATGGCAGGATAAAGAACCATAAAGCTGCGGATGATAAGCTAGAGAAATCTTATAAACGTTATGAAGTTCTGTCTTTTTGTAGCGTTGGCTCGTAATTTCTGAAGTAGCTCATACCAAAGGAAGTCAGCGTAGTCGGCATGACGGTGGAAAGCCACGACATGGAAAAGACGGAGGATGTTGATACTCGTTTGATCGATGCCTTTCGTGATAGCCTAGAGGCACCGATTCAGGTATGTGAAAAGCGTGTACCAAATCGTTGTGAGATTCTTCCTGTTGAACCCGGAAGGAAATAGTAGATTCGAGCCATAACCGATGGGGTCATAACTGTCTCTTCCCGTAAATGACGCGGCGGTCGGCAAATGGAGAAACTGTCGAAAGAGATCGCAGGTGAGCAGTACGTGCGTGTGGTCAATCCGACCCTCCAACTGGAAGCCATCGTCGGCCTCCAGAGGAGTTAGGGAACGCTAGAACTGTTGCAGGTAAAGGTGGGGCACTTCAGCAGTCTCTGTGAGTTCATAGGAGAGAGGATGCCCAATGAGGATCTCGATCATCACCTGATATTGGATTGCAGGTTGGGTGACGTCGAGATGAAAGTTGTTGGGCGTGAGTGGAAGGAAATGATCCTCGGGAATCAGTTCGGCATCGGCTATGGGGTCAATCGCCTGGTTTGGATTTTGCGCCATTGTACCTGTTAAGAATAAACATGTTAGAACATAGGTACATTGAAAACAAGATATCTTTGGAGTTAAGTGGTCAATGGTTTAAACCATAACCAATTCAAACTCCAAGTCATTGGGAAATACAAACCCTAATCCATGAATCAGGGTCTGTAACCAAGTCGCGCATCATCACAGAGATTTAAAACAACCATTTAATGTGACTGAAATCCAACTCTCACTCTCATCACAAATGCAACTTGTTAGAGCATAAATATGCTGGATACAAGATCAAGAAGACAAAAGTCAAAGTTCAAGAAGTCAAAGCTAAGAAAAGTCAACTCTCATGTGAAAGTCAAAGTCTTTGTAATAAATTGTCAAAGTCAATGTCTTTGTATTTTGTTTTTCCTTTGTAATTGTTTGGTGGTATAAATACCTTCCTGTTTTTGTATTTCAGAAGATTTGAAACAAACAGAATAGAATTCAGAAAGAGAGAGAATACGTTAGAGTGAGAAAGTGAGTTCTAGAGAGAGAAAGTTGTAATCATTGGGTTTGAAAGTTATTCAAACAGGTAATTGATTGAAATATTGTTTATGCTTGATTTGTTTGCATTTAGAAACTAGAATATGGGCACACACAACTCACAACTCACAACTCACAAGCATATGTATAAATAAACTTTGAAACACACAAGCAACTCCAAGACCACCAATAAATAGTATGCAAATAATATCACCAAACAGACCGGGAGGGGCATCGACCGGTATAGTGCAACGACCGGTATAGGCATTGACCGGGGTCAATCCATCGATCGATATAAACACGAACCGGTATAGCCCGTGACCGGTAATAAAGAGCGACCGGGGTCAATTATGGACCGGGGTCTACCGATCGACCGATATCACAAGAGAACGACCGGTATAATAGTCGACCGGTATCATCCCAGTTGACTGGGTTCTAAATCGACACAAACCTAAACATCAACACAAATCAAATCACAAACCCAAACAAAACCATTCATACCCCTGATCAATAAAAACGATATCAAACCCAGACTAAAGAAAAGTAATTATCGATTTGAGAGCTACAAATTAACCCAAAACAAATATAAAATCGACCGGTATCACCAAGTCGACTGGTAAAAACATTAATCGACCAGAATTATCCAATCGCCGGGTGGGGTCTATTGACCGGGAAAAACCCCAAACGACCGAAGTCAAAGGGTCGGCGATAAAGGGCGACCGGGGTGGACGATTTGCAGGGAAGATCGCAGGTCGAGATGGTTTAACCCATCGACCGGGGTTTGAAGAATCATCGACCGAGGGTCGATTAAACCCTAGATTGTAAAAGCAAGAGAGGTGGAGTGATCGAGAGAACCAACCTGATGAAAATCGTGGATGAGAGATAGATGCAGATCGATCGAGAGGTTTGAGATAGATGTGGAGTGATCGTGAGGATTGAGAGAGAGAGCGACGGGACGAGAGGTTTTGTGAGAGAGAGATAGAGTGAGAGATGAGAGAAAGAGAGGGTGAAAGAGGGAATGAGGGATCGCCCGGGGGTTTAAACCCTAACGCTAGGGTTTGGGTGGACCCGGGGCGGGTCGGATTCGAGTTGGTTCACGGGCTGGGCCGGTCCAACCTTAAAAACAAATAAGATATATATTTTTATTTTTATTAAATAAGTAAAAAAAATTTAAATCAAGACTAAAGCAAATAAATAAAAAATATCTATCCTAACAAAAAAAATTAAAACTAAAAAGGGACCAAAGCCCGGGGAAAAACACAAGATATGATCCGACTCCCCCTCAAATTGGGAATCACTTACGCTAGAAACGAATTCCACTCCCCCTTGACGATAGCAGGCAGAAAAACGGGAAACACGAAAACTTACCTGCTCCCCCTCGAACGGAGGACTATAAAACCCTCCCAATCATCCTTCGATAGTGTTCCCCCTTAACACAGGAACATCTTCGAAAAATTACCACAAACGACATACAATGATCGAACTACTGGACTGCACAAGAAAAAGAAACACCACAAGAACAGAGAAACACACGAGAAAAAAATAGAAACTAACGAAATCTAAGTTATTAATACAGAAGTTTGGAACTGCACCGAAGTTAATGAGTAAAATGCAATAACCAATGAGTGTGAACATGAACAACCAGAGACAAGTCACTGGAGCACTAAGTCACAGTCACTCGTGATTGAATGAGACTCGTATAGGTCTGTGAACGGATCAAACTTTCAGATTCAGCATACCAAGCTTGGACACTAGATAATTAAAGCGTTTTTCGTCCAAGGCTTTAGTAAACAGGTCTGATAGTTGATGCTCTGTATTAACAAAATAGAGTTCGATGGTATCTCTTTCCACATGGTCTTTGATGAAATGGTAGCGCACATCAATGTGCTTCGTCTTCGTGTGTTCGACGGGATTGCTGGAAATGGCAATGGCGCTCTTCGAGTCACAGTAGATGGGGATCTTCGAGTAGTGAAAGCCATAGTCTTTCAGCTGGGTGCGCATCCAAATGACTTGCAAGCAGCAACTGGCGGCTGCTACATATTCTGCCTCGGCTGTAGAGGTTGATACGCAGTTTTGCTTCTTCGAAGACCAACTGACAAGACGATCACCCAAGAACTGGACATGTCCCGACGTGCTTTTCCGGTCCAGCATATTTCCAGCATGGTCAGCGTCTGAATAAGCGGTCAGATCAAAACCTGTCTCTTTCGGGTACCACAAACCAAGATCAATAGTACCTTTTAAATAACGAAAAATACGCTTAACAGCAGCTAAGTGAGACTCTTTAGGTTTGGACTGAAATCTTGCACACAAGAAAGTCGAGAACATAATGTCTGGCCGGCTCACCGTCAAGTACATCAGAGAACCTATCTTTCCTCTATAAGTTGTAGCATTCACATCCTTTCCGTCAGGATCGGAGTGTAGCTTGATACTAGTAGACATGGGGGTTTTCATAGGTGAAGAATTTTCCATCTGGTATTTCCGAAGAATGTCCGAGATGTACTTAGATTGATTAATGAAAATTCCTGTTGCTAATTGTTTAACTTGAACACCTAGGAAAAAATTCATTTGCATGATTTGCCCCATCATGCTCATTTGAAAATGTTTACTCATGAGGGCTGAGAAATTCTGACAGTACTTGGGGTTTATGGAGCCAAAGATTATGTCATTGACATAGATCTGTACAAGAATAATATCGCGCTTTTCATTTTTAATAAATAGAGTTGTGTCGATCTTACCTTTGGAAAAGCCAGACTTAACTAAGAAGGATGAGAGTGCATCATACCAGGCTCGTGGCGCTTGCTTGAGACCGTATAAGGCCTTGTCAAGAAAGTAGACGTGATTAGGGTTTTCAGAACTCACGAAGCCTTTGGGTTGCGAAACATAAAATTCCTCCTTGAGAACTGTTAAAGCATATATTTATTGGATTCAAGATCATAATTATCTGAAGATGGAAATATGAAGTCAAAGCTGATAAAGTCGTCTCAACAAATAGTCTAGGGTCCTTTTGTAATAAATAGTCAAAAGTGTGTTTTTCGTATTTTATTTATTTGGTTTATTATTAAGTTAATAGGTTGTTTTAGTTCTTGGGCCCAAGCAAGCCATGCCCATTAAGCTTATGGCCTAAGTATAAATATGATTAGGTTAGTTGTAATTAGGGTTAAGAGAGCTAATTAGAAAATTATCTTTGTGAGAGGAGGCTTGTGGTGGTGCTGCGCCGTGAAGAGAGAAACAGAGAGAGAGAGATATCGATTTCAAGAACTTGTAACTCGTTGAATCGTTTGATTAATCAATATCAGGTTTGCATTATTGTGTTGATTATTTGTTTACATGATTGAATGATTGCATATTGGGACACACAATTGGTATCAGAGCAGAACATATTGAATTGAAAATTTTTGTTTTCGGTTCTGCTTTTTCTGTTAAAAGATTCATAATTTTTATTGTGTGATTGTTCTTTCAAGTTATTAGTGGTTGGATTGTGTTTGGTTTACCTATTATAGTGATTGGGTATTGATTGATTTGATTATTGCATCGATTTTGATTATCAATTTGTTGAATTTGTTGTTTTGGGTTCGTTCACGAAGTCGGCACTGTGTCATCAATCAATTTGTTCTTAAAGTGGTTTTTACTGAAATTAATTGATTGTAATCTGTTCTAGTTGGTAAATTGATCATATTGGCAAAGTTTGGTACTTTAATTCGTGGTATCGAGTGTTTTTCTGGACTGATTTTGGTTTCTGGGTCGATACTGCATCAAGAACATATCGGTCTTTGCACTTCCGGTTGAACACTTTTTTATCGGTCTATTGTATTCGACCGGTACTCTCACAGTCCACCCGGTCGAAGATTATATCGGTCGAACATATCGGTCTTGTTTAGTGTCGGTCGAACATCCATCCGGTCTTGCATTTTATCGGTCAAAGTTATATCGGTCCTTAGCATTCGACCGAAACTCACACAGCACACTATCGGTCTAAGGGTATATCGGTCGAGTAACACCGATCTAAGAGTATATCGGTCGAGTCATATCGGTCAAAGCATCTATATCGGTGAAATCACTCGACCGGACTTTACAAGTTCCCGGTCGAACATAATATCGGTCCTTTCACTTACCGGTCTTCACATCTACCCGGTCAAAGCACATCCCCGGTCAGTATATCGGTCGTTTTTTGCAAACTGTAATAGGGCTTCTAAATGTCAAATTTTTTTCTCTAGGGGTGCTGCCCCCATACCCCCGCAAGGGCGTTGCCCCTTGACCCCACCCGCTAACCGGGTAGCGGGATCCCCGTGCTAAGTCTGCGAAGGGGGACAAAGTTCTGTTCTTGATCAGATTTTTCTGAATTTCATTCTACAATTTTCAGTATTGTGTGATTTTATCTTGATTTCTAACGATCTCATCCAGTTGATTGTCTCAATATCAGGTAAGTTTGATACTAATCGTATAAGTAAAGATGTCTCGGGAAGCTCTTGCTATTGGAACAGATGTGAAGCCACCAGTACTCTTCAAGGGGGAGTACGAGCAATGGAAGGATAGATTTTTGGACTTCATTGATCGACATGATTTGGGAGATGAAATCAGAAAATCTCTGAAAGACGGGATCATGACACCTCCGACCAAGGTTCTCACTGTAGCTGGAGAAAATGGTCAAGAAGAAGAGACAGTGTATAAATTACCGATTGGTGAATATTCGGAAGATCAGCTGAAGAGACACAAGGGTGACAGCTACAACGCTACTGGTAAGCAAATGTGGGATCAATTGGAGAAGATGATGATTGGATCTAAAGTCGGCAACCAGCTCAAAGTATCCACCTGCTTGAATAATTATGAAGAGTTCAAAGCCAAAGCTGGAGAGTCACTCGAAGCCACTTATGACAGATTTGTCACATTGCTGAACGAGCTCAGCAAGAACAAGATCAGCAAATCTTACGTGGAGCTGAATGTGAAATTTCTCAGCAATCTTCAGCCTGAGTGGAAGAGGTTCACCCGACAAATGAGGCAGTTGAAGGATCTGCATGACATTCCTCTTCATGAAGTTTTTGAAATCCTCAGACAGAATGAGGAAGAAGTAGAAGAGATCAAGGCTGAGATGAAAAAGGCTGACAAAGCAGTTGTTGATCCAGTTGCTCTTGTGGTTAAGAAGTCTAAGAAGAAGAAGGTGATAGAATCTGAATCGGAAGAAGCTGATTGTGAGGCAAAGTCTGACTCTGACGATTGTAATGAACTGAAGGAAGCCATGCTGTTGATAACCAAGGCTCTCCAAAAGAAGTTCTATAAAAAGCCAAACTCCAATAGTCAGAGATACTCGTCTGGTCCTAATAACTACAAGCATAAGGAGAAAGTTGAAGAAAGGAGACCAGAAAACAAGAAGAAGGATGAAGCTGAAGAGACCAAGAAGGAAGAACCGATTAAGTGCTACAATTGTGGGAGACTCGGTCATTTTGCCAAGGACTGTCGCAAATCAAAAGTCCGAAACTCCGACTATTACAAGAATAAGATGCTTCTAGCCAAGCAACAAGAGGCTGGAAAAGCATTAATGGCCGAGGATGAATACTGGCTCGACCATTCGGACGACGAATCTGAAGAAGGAGAGAAGGACGAGACAACACATCTGTGCTTGATGGGAAAGAACCAGTCAGAAGCTGAAGCTGATTATGATGATGGAGATAATGATGAGGTATGTAACTTAACTGAATTTGATTTACTGAACCAAATGAATGCCATGATGTCTAAACTCCAAGAGTTAGAGTCGAAACTGAAGCGTGAGAAAGGTGTCATAAATGAGAAAAATCAATCTATACATAAACTTAGTAATGATATTGCTGAGAAAAATGTATTAATTGAAACTTTGCACAAAAATATAGACACCAGAGCTAAAGAAAAGACTATAATTCATAAAGAGTTATCTGAAACTGATTCAAAGTTTAAAGAATGTGAGTTTAAATCTAGAGAGATTGCTAAAAGGTACTTTTCTACTTCAAAAGAGAATAAATCTTTAATAGAAAAGGTGAATGCTTTGGAAGAGAAATTACATTCTTTAGGTCAAACTGAACACACTATTCATTTGAACAAACCTAAAGAGAAACCTGATACTTGGGGACTTGGTTACAAGAACCCACATCATCTCAAAAAGGGTATATCTGAAGTGCCTGCACTTTATGACTTTGGGTTTATGTTGTTGGCTCCTCAACATCAGGAACTCAAACCCTTTTGGACTAGTCTGTCTGAAAAAGATAAAGCCAAGGAATATGATAAAAGAAAGAACACAACTAAAGTTCAACTTCCATTTATCTATGAGAAGTTGAATAACAGTTATAGTTCTAATAAATCAAAATTTCTTTCAAATGATTATTTTGAGAGTTATTCTGTAAAAGAGTTGGAGGCTAAACCCATCGAAGGTAAGATTTACATACCTCCTCTAGTTTTGGAAAGTAAAATTTCTGAACTCGAGAATACTCTTATAGAAGAAAGACTTTTGATGGACTTAGAACAAACTGTATTTTCAACAGTGTTCAAAGATACTGATTTTTCTAAATTCTCTAAGGCTTTAAATTCTGATGACAGATCTGGTTCACTTGAGAATGATCTTACTTTCTTAAACTCTGATGGTATTTTGATTGATTGTGTTGCTCAATTTGATTTTACCTCTAAACTTCCTGATCATTCATCTTGTGTTGTTAATTCTTTTGGATTACCTAGTGTGTTTGAAAAAGGTGAAACATCAACTAAAGTTGATAAATCAGTTTCTGTGAAATCAAAGAAAGCAAAAGGTAAGAAACAAAAATCTCAGCTTTCACAGAAACCGATCCCCACTGGTAAGCCAAAGAAGAAGCATTCTCTTAATTCTCATCATTCTAACTCTAAAGTTTCACATGTTTCAGATTTGAGAAAGCAAAGGGTTGGAGTTAAGACTGCATGGATACCGAAACAGAAGATAGACGAGAAAGCTAAATCTAGTTCTAGTTTTGTTTTGAATAAAAAGACTTCTAGTAAAGATGATGTGATTGTGAATGTTGCTAATCTTGTTGATTCTCGCAAGAAATACTCTATAAAGCAATTATTCCAGTTAACTCCATCTAAGAATAAAAAGTTTTTAAATTATGGTGAATGTGATTATGCTTCTCGTAAATTTTCTGATGTTTGGTATGGTTCATATAATGTTTCATCTTATCGTTATCATTCATCTTATCATGATTATGGTTTTCAAAGAATAAGTGGGCCCAATTTTAAATGGGTGCCAAAATCAAGTACTAACAGTGGAGGTCCCATTTTTAAATAGGTGCCTAAACCTCTTTTTTCCTGATTTGTGTTGTGCAGACCCGTCATATATGGTACTTGGATAGCGGGTGTTCCAAGAATATGACCGGGCAGAAGAGTATGTTGTCTAATTTTACAGACAAATACTGTGGCACAGTTCGTTTTGGGAATGATCAGTTTTCACTTATTCTGGGATATGGTGATGTTGTACATGAAAATCTTACGATCAAGAAGGTGAGTTACGTTGAAGGCTTAGGGCACAATCTGTTCAGCATTGGCCAGTTCTGCGACAAAGACTTAGAGGTTAATTTCAAGGCCAAGACATGTTCGGTACGCACTGAGGACGGGAAAGAACTCTTGGTTGGCACTCGCAAGTCAAACCTCTACACCATCAACTTGTCAAAGGTCCAGACTGACAATCAGGTCTGTCTACTATCAAAGGCCTCGATGCAACTAAGCTGGCTATGGCATTGACGGCTTTCTCACCTCAACTTTCGGTACATCAACAAGCTGGTCAGTGGCAAGCTAGTAAAAGGTCTTCCAGAGCTGAAATATGAAAGAGAACATCTATGTGCAGCGTGTGAAAAGGGAAAGATGAAGAGAGCCCCACACAAACCAAAGCCTGAACCTAGTACCAGCTCTCCTTTAGAGTTGTTGCATATGGACTTATGCGGTCCTATGCGAACGCAAAGCTTAGGAGGAAAGAAGTATGTGCTAGTTATCATGGACGACTATACACGATACACTTGGGTTAAGTTTCTACGGTCTAAAGATGAGACTCCCGATGTTCTCATTACGTTTCTGAAGACGACCCAAGTCAATCTACAAAAACAAGTAAAGATTCTCAGGACTGACAACGGCACAGAGTTCAAGAACAAGATAGTTGAAGAATATCTCGAATTGGTCGGGATATCACATCAATACTCTGCTGCTCGCACGCCTCAACAGAACGGAGTCGTAGGAAGGCGAAATCGTACACTTGTTGAGTCCGCTCGAACAATGCTCAGCCAATCTGACTTACCTTTATTTCTGTGGCCTGAAGCTGTATCGACTGCGTGCCACACTCAGAATCGCTCCATGATACACCGCAGATTTCAGAAGACCCCGTATGCGTTGATCAACAATCGAACACCAACCATTAAATATTTTCATGTTTTTGGTTGTAAGTGTTTTGTTCTAAACGACAGATAGAATCTGAACAAGTTCAGTGCTAAGGCGGATGAAGGCATCTTCATTGGTTATTCCTCGACATCTACTGCATATCGGGTTTACTTGAAGAAGTCGAAGACTGTGATCGAAAGCGTAAATGTTACATTTGATGAGGACATGGCTTCTGAGCACATCAGTTCAGAACCCGTAATTACTGGAGTATTAGCTTCTGGACCAACCAGTCCAGGACCTGCACCTCAAGAGAACAAATCAGATGGCGCTTCGTCGTCTACCTCTAATTTATCTGATTTGGATTTATTATTTGAACTGTTCTATGATGAATTTCTTGGTTCTAAATTGCCTAACTCTATTGTGGTTGACAGGATAGAAGACTCGATGACTACTCATCCGACCACTTCCGATATCTCTACTGAATTCGGTTCCCCTATTCAGCAAGAAGTTCCAGTTCAAAAGCCTACTCCGACAGTTGAAGTTGTGACCAACACTGCCGAGACAGAAGTAGCTGACTCAGTAGGATGTACTGTAAGGACTGATCATCAGATTGACCAAGCTGTACCTACTGTCTCTTCTGCAACGACTCCTTCAACTGAAACCCCCGTTGATTCTGAACCATCTGAAGGCGATAACAATGGATTCCTAGATGCTGACAATGATCAACATGCATCTAATCCACTCCTTCATGAACATAAGTGGACCAAAGAGCACCCGGTACATCAAATTATTGGAGATCCATCTACACCGGTGCAAACTAGGTCTGCCACATCAAATCTATGTATGTATGAATCCTTTCTGAGCAAGATCGAGCCTACTCACGTATTTGAGGCCCTTGCCGATTCAGATTGGGTAACTGCGATGCAAGATGAGCTGAATCAGTTTGAAGCACTGAAAGTCTGGAGACTCGTACCCAAACCGCAAGGTAAAACCATCATTGGTACGAAATGGGTGTTCAAAAACAAGAAAGATGAAGATGGTACCGTTATCCGAAACAAAGCATGACTTGTCGCCAAGGGATATAGGCAAGAGGAAGGAATAGACTACGATGAGACTTATGCTCCAGTGGCGCGTATAGAGGCAATTCGGATGTTCTTAGCCTACGCAGCCCACAAGAACTTCACCGTTTATCAAATGGATGTGAAGACAGCTTTTCTGAATGGAGTACTCAAGGAAGAAGTCTACGTCTTACAGCCAGAAGGGTTTGTAAATCCAGATAAGCCGAACCATGTCTACATCTTGGATAAAGCTCTTTATGGACTGAAACAAGCTCCTCGCGTCTGGTATGATATCTTATCTCAATTCTTGGTCAAGTCAGGTTTTACTAAAGGTACGGTCGATACCACTCTTTTTATTAAAAAGGATAAAGGCGATATCATTCTTATTCAAATATATGTGGATGATATTATTTTTGGTTCTACAAATCCTAAGTACTGTAAGAACTTTGCAAACCTCATGGTGTCTCGTTTTCAAATGAGCATGATGGGAGAGATGAATTTCTTTCTCGGATTGCAAGTCAAACAATTTTCAACGGGGATTTTTATCAATCAATCTAAATACATTCTGGATATTCTTCGGAAGTTCAAAATGGAAAATTGTAAACCGATTGGTACCCCAATGGCACCTGGTACTAAGCTTGGCACCGATCTTTCGGGAAAGGCTGTTGATGTTAGGACTTATAGAGGGATGATAGGTTCTTTAATGTATCTTACTTCTAGTAGGCCGGATATAATGTTTTCTACATGCTTATGTGCTAGATATCAGGACAATCCTAAAGAATCCCATTTGTCTGCTGTAAAGCGGATCTTCAGGTATCTGAAGGGGACTGCAGATCTTGGTTTGTGGTATCCTAAGGATACAAGATTTGAACTAACATCTTATTCAGACGCAGATCATGCTGGTTGCATGTTAGACAGGAAAAGCACCTCGGGTCATATACAATTCCTTGGAGATAAACTCGTCAGTTGGGCTTCAAAGAAGCAATTATGTGTCTCCACATCAACGGCCGAAGCGGAATATGTAGCTGCTGCTAGCTGCTGTTCTCAGGTCTTGTGGATGAGAACACAACTGCGAGACTATGGATTTCATTTCAATAGAATTCCGATCTATTGTGATTCGAAGAACGCTATTGCGATTACCGCTAACCCTGTTCAGCATACTAAGACCAAACACATAGATGTCCGGTATCATTTTATAAAAGATAATGTAGAAAAGGGGACAATTGAACTTTACTTTGTAAAAACCGATTATCAGCTTGCAGATTTGTTTACCAAACCTTTAGACGAAAAGAGATTTAATTTTCTTATCTCAAGACTTGGTATGCTAAATCTTAAGACCTAATCGGTAGTTACCTATTAAAGTTTCTTATTGTATCTCTTTATCATTTCTTTATTATTATTTCCGCATGATACCTGCTCTTTAACAGTTTGTTCATGATCTCAGGGGGAGTGTGAGAAGTATTTCATTGATGGTCAATGTTAGTTTGAGGGGGAGCATATTTAAATGCATTGTGCTTACTGATAATTGTTAGTGATGCATGATTCTAGGGGGAGCATACAAGTAAAGAGTATGGCTATGACTTCTGATTACTTCTGATCAGAACTCGTACACTAAGTGTTTTACTGCTTTATGTCATTTCAATTTTTGTGAATAAAGTTACTTTGACTAGACCTTAAGACTTTTGTAGGTTGAGAGATGCTTCAAAGATCATATCTTTATGACTTTAAGCTTGACTTCGTGGGATGTAAGACTGCACTCAAAAGGTATAATTCCTTATCTTCATCTCATTCATGGTTGAAAGAAGGACAACTTTCAATCATAAGAAAACATGTTCTTAAATGTTCAAACCACTTCCCGATTCTCAAACAGATTTCTTGATTTGGAAGTGTGATTTTAAATGTTTTCTGATTCATCTATGTACTTTAACTGATAAAGTTAAACTATCTAAGCATCATGTGCTTCATAGAAAAATATGGGATCAGTGTGCTGGGACTTAAAAGAAACTTCTATGGATTCACGTTAACCAGTGTTTCCTACCCAAGAAGTTAATCCTTTCGTGATTGCATGTGAGGAGTCAAAAGAAATGAGTGTGAGATGTGTGATGAGAGAATATGTGAAAAGAGAGTTTGGTTAGCTGTGATCTTAAAGATTAAAAGAAAGAGGGTGAGAGATCAGAGTAAAAGAATTTTTAAACTCTGCACCAAATACTTTCTGAGTCGGGCAGCCACATTTCTAATGCTTCACATTTCTTTGGTGAACATTATTGAAACAGGTACCTAGCCCATGCCAACTCTTGACATTACCCCACCAGCCACTCATTTTCTTCTCAACAAGAAAATGTTTCATTTTCAAAAGGGGACGCAGCACATATGCTATCTGATTTTCATTTGGAAAATCTCGATATTGAAAAGAAGGAAGTTTGCCCCACCTTCACACTTCACTAATGCACATTGAGTCTGTGTTTAACTAACTATTGTCTCAGTGGTTTACACATTTTGAGCCTTATAAGCAATCATCATATGCTTTATTTCTTTCTATCACTTGCACGAACACACAAATAATTTGTTTCTTTGTCATAACGTTCATAGAAATTACCTTTGTGGTGTTTCGATGATTGAATGGAAGCCCTGGGGGAGTGAACATCATAAAAGCTCCTTTATATTGTGTATTCGTTACACACAGTGACTTTGTGTTACTGACAGGCAATTTTTTAACTGCTTCATTTGTTGATTCAGGTGTTACCTTTCATATCTATCTATTTTGTCTGGATTTGCAAAGATCTGGATACGCATCTTTATGAATTGACGGATAATCAGTGGTTCTGTTTGCAAGATCAATGGTGGAAAAATTTCTTGAAGAAACGTTTTTGATGAACTCTTTCTCTTTTCATCAAAAAGGGGGAGAAGCGTCAATCAAGAAATTGAAGATATTCTGAAGATATGCTGAAATGAAGAAATTTTCTTTGAAGATGATTTGCTGAAGCATTCTGAGCTGAAACTGGAGATAATTTCTTTCCAAGAGATATTCTCATCTATTGGGGAGATTGTTACATTCTGAAGACAAAGAGGAAGATTAAATTTTCCGAGCTTAAAGAATGATCTTGATCCAAAGGGGGAGATTGTTAAAGCATATATTTATTGGATTCAAGATCATAATTATCTGAAGATGGAAATCTAAAGTCAAAGCTGATAAAGTCGTATCAACAAATAGTCTAGGGTCCTTTTGTAATAAATAGTCAAAAGTGTGTTTTTCGTGTTTTATTTATTTGGTTTATTATTAAGTTAATAGGTTGTTTTAGTTCTTGGGCCCAAGCAAGCCAAACCCATTAAGCTTATGGCCTAAGTATAAATATGATTAGATTAGTTGTAATTAGGGTTAAGAGAGCTAATTAGAAAATTATCTTTGTGAGAGGAGGCTTGTGGTGGTGGTACGCCGTGAAGAGAGAAACAGAGAGAGAGATATCGATTTCAAGAACTTGTAACTCGTTGAATCGTTTGATTAATCAATATCAGGTTTGCATTATTGTGTTGATTATTTGTTTACATGATTGAATGATTGCATATTGGGACACACAAGAACGCCATTGAGAAACGCGGATTTCACATCCATTTGAAAGACGATGAAATTCTTGTGAGCGGCGTAGGCTAGGAACATGCGAATCGCTTCAATGCGGGCAACCGCTGCAAACGTCTTATCGTAATCTATACCTTCTTTCTGGCGATATTCTTTAGCTACCAGACGCGCTTTATTCTGGACTATTATTCCATTTTAGTCCTTTTTGTTCTTGAAGATCCACTTCGTCCCAATCATCGTCTTATTCTTTGGCCAGGGAATAAGGCGCCATACTTTGAGGCTCTCGAATTGGTTGAGTTCCTCTTGCATATCTATCACCCAGTCTGGATGATTCAATGCTTCGGAGACGGTGGAAGGTTCGATATGGCTGAGGAACGAGGAAAATAAGTAGTCATTGGCAGTAGTGGATCGAGTCTGTACAGGTGTATTGGGGTCGCCGACGATCTGATGCAGGAGATGAGCTCGAGTCCACTTGGTGGTGTGCGGAAGAGGTTGATATGTCTGTTGTGAGGTATCGGAATCCATATAACCACCTGGGGGTAAATCCTGAACTGCTTCGAAGGATGACGGCTTGTGAGGTGGAAGCTCCTTAGCTGGAGTCGTGCGAGTAGCAGAGGACGACTCAGCGGATGATGAAACGATAACGGGATCCGGGATTGCCGGAGAGGGAACTTCGTGAGCACCTTCAGCAGGGGTCGGTTCAAGAGGTATTACTGTTGCCTGAGCTTTAGTAGGAACTTGAGAGATAGGAGGGGGATCACTCGAGCTCGGGGATGCTGATTCATTGATAGTAGAGGAGGGAGCACCAGGCGAGGATGGGCCACCTGAGTCGGTTGGACCAGTGACATGTGTCACTTCTGGTGCTTGAGCAACATTCCTGTTACATGATATAGCCTTAGTCTTAATATTAAATAAGTCATCATAGAAATACTCAAAAATTAAATCCAAATCTGAAAGATGTGCTCTTGACGTAGACGCTTGATCTGGATTTACTGGAGTTTGTGTAGATCCTGAACGTAATTGTCCAGAATCTAACACACCAGTTAAAGCGGGTTCTGAATTGAGATGTTCAGAATCCATATCAGCGGCCTCGTTAAAAGTCACGTTTACACTCCCAACGACGGTCTTTGTCCGTTTGTTGTAGACTATGTAGGCTTTTGATTGCTGTGAATAGCCGATGAACACTCCTTCGTCCGCTTTGGGGCTGAATTTGCTGAGATCATCCTTGTCATTCAGAACGAAGCACGTGCATCCAAACGCATGGAAGTAATTGATGTTCGGGATGCATTTGTTGATGATCTCATATGGTGTATTGTTGAACCGCTTGTTGATGATAGTACGGTTTTGAGTGTAGCAAGCGGTAGCAACTGCTTCTACCCATAAATATAGCGGGAGCTTGGACTGAGATAACATCGTGTGTGCGGCTTCGACAAGAGTTCGATTACGACGCTCTACTACCCCGTTTTGCTGAGGAGTACGAGCAGCTGAGAAAGTGTGGGTGATGCCCACTGAAGTTAGGTAACCGGTGAGCACTTGATTTTTGAACTCTATGCCATTATCCGTCCGAATGGTCTGAACTGATTGGTTGAGACTGACTTGAATGCTCTTCAGAAGAGAGATGATCAGTTCGGGGGTTTCATCCTTTGAACGAAGGAATCTAACCCATGTGTAGCGAGAAAAGTCATCAACCATCACTAGGACATACTTTTTGTGATTGATACTTTGGATGCTCATCGGTCCACGTAAGTCCAAATGAATGAGTTCAAGGGACCGATAAGTACTTGGAACGACTTTAGGCTTGTGAGAAGCCTTCTTCATCTTGCCTATTTCACATGCGGCACACAGGTGATCTTTTTCGAACTTAAGATATGGCATTCCCTTCACGTGTCCACCAAGCACCAACTTATTGAGAGTCTTGAAGTTCAGGTGCGAGAGTCTACGATGCCATAGCCAATTTTGTTCGGCAGAGGCTTTGGACATCAAAAAAACTTCCTTATCTGGTTTTAGAAACGAGAGGTCAATCGTGTAGAGATTTGTGCGACGCGTTCCAGCAAGAATTTCTTTTCCGTCTTCAGTCCGAACGATGCACCTTGTTGATTTGAAGGTGACCTCTAGATTCTTATCGCAGAATTGACCGATGCTGAACAAGTTGTGACCAAGACCTGCGACGTAGGATACTTTCTTGATCGTGAGATTATCCTTAACGATATCTCCATAACCCATAATAGGAGAATAGTGGTCATTCCCAAAACGAACATTTCCACAAAACTTCTCGGCGAAGTTTGTGAGAAGCTCCCTTCTTCCGGTCATGTGCTTGGAGCATCCTGAATCTAAATACCACACATGATCGTCCTGCAAAACAAGTTAATGTTTTTTAGGTACCCATTCGTAAATGGGTCCTTTGGGGTTAGACTTAACACCCGACTGGGATGCCCGTTTAGACTTGGGTCTTTTTCTATGGCGGGGAACATCAACCTTAGAAAAAGAATTAGATACATGATAAGAGACAAACCAATCAGATGCAAAACGACGATCAACAAAATCATTCAATCCACAGTAGGAGCAACAAAGACAATCATGAGACAGTTGAAGTAATTGCGGAATTGAATAAACTTTTAAAGGTAAAAATCCATTACATTCAACCAAAGGTTTAGAATTATAAACATCACGACTGTTATTGTTTTTCCTAGAGTTTAAAACTGGATTAACTAATTCTGGCGTCGCCGTGCTTTCCTTAGACTTCTTAGCTACCCACGCATATTTGACTTCTTTGCGTCGACCAAAAGTATCTGAAATACCATTAAAGCCATTGTCAGAAGATTTGAATCTTGAAGATTGTGTCTTTTTAGAAAGACCGGTCTTTTTCTTCTTTTGTGAACGCTTTTTGGATTTAGACTTTGATGAACTGTTCACAGAAGAGTTTAGAGGGGCAGATGTTGAACATTCACCCTTGTAAAATTTTACCGGAGGCTCGCTAGTAGACTTTAGAAAATCAACGTGACTTGGTAGAGAAGGATTAAAATCAAATTGGTTTAAATCACCGTCTAAACACACCTCAGAATTCAAGAAGGCGGAAAATTCCATTTCCTCATCAGAATGCGCCTTATCACTTGATGAATTCAGGACATCGGAAGAATTTGTTTCTAAAGATTGAGGCTCTTTTCCTTTATTCGAAAAATTTGGTGACGAGTCACCCAAAAAGGCTTTACAGGAAGATGTGTTCGAGGATGGATAGGAATTTTCAGACAGATGAATTTTCTCAACTTGGAGAATTTCAGGCTTAGCTGGAGGCTCAGCCTTGTGAAGTCGCTCTTTCATTCGATCTGCTGCAAAAGCAGCCAGTTATGAGTTGAGCTTCTTTATCTCGTTCTGAAAGTATTCCTTTTCCTCTTCAGACACAGTTTCCTTTTTATCGGAATTGAGGCACTCAAGTTGGGATAACAATTCTTGTTTTTCCTTTTGAAAAATATTCCTCTCCTGTTCAAATGATGTTTCTAGCTGAAAGATTTTCTTTTCTAAAATCAGAGGTAGAACATAAACTTTATGGTCCAGAGGTTCCTCCTTAGTTTTAACAGTTTTAGCATCAAGTTCAGCTTGAGTGTAGCTTCTAAAATAGTCATTTGATAGGAAACAGAGTTTTTCTTCGTTGTAAGATGCATTCAATGAATCATAGACAAAAGGAAGTTGCGTTTTGGTAGAGTTTTCCCTTCTCAAATTATTCTCTTCCATTTCCTCATCATCAAGTGGTTTGGTCCAAGTGATTTTGTATTATGGATAGGTCTTATCTAATCCAAGAAATTCGAACGCATATAACGTAGGAACTTTGGATAAGGCCTTTTTCAGATAATAGGGGTTATCGTAACCGATATCCGTATCCGCATACTTGGGTTCTTTTGGGGCAATTAGATTCAACGTTTGATGAGATTGACCAAGTTTATAAAGTTTCCGTTCAAGATCCTTTAATTGATTAGATAATCTTTGATTTTCATTTTTGTAAGCCACACTTTGAGTCACAATATCAATTTTCTCATTTTCTGACATACGAAGCTCATAGGTAAGATTATCTACTTTGGTCTTTAGCTCTTGTGATTCTTTTGAACAACTCTCACACTCTTCTTTTAAATTTGAAATTATGCACAGGTTGCTAGCAATTTCTAAGCTTTGTTTTTAAATACATTCAGACTGTGTAGAAACTCGTTTTTCTAGAGATGAGATGAGTTGTTCTTTTTCTTTTATGATTAGCTTGCAAGAGTCTAATTTGTGCATAGAGGTTTGCATCTGATCAATTAAAGCTTCTTGGTAAGGAGCACATACCTAACATGGGGAAATACGATCTTCATCATCAGTGTCAGACGGTGATGAATACTTGCCTATGAAACACAGGTGTGCTTCAGCATCCTCATTTTCTTCATCACATACTTGCAGCCAGTAGTCATCTTCAGCCATGAGAGCCTTACCTGCTTCCTTTTCTTTGGCCAGCAGCAACTTGGCTCTGCAATAATCTGAGTTGCGCACGACAGGCTTACGACAATCCTTGGCAAAATGACCCAACCGACCACAGTTGTAGCATTTGATTGGCTCCTCTTTTGGCTTCTCTTCATGTCTCTTTTCAGACTTCTTTCCTTCTTCAACACGTCTCTTCCCTTCAGACTTCTCTTTATTATCACGGCGAGTGGAGAATCTTTGCTTGTTTGAAGACTTGTTAAAGAACTTCCTCTTCTGGAATGCTTGAGTCAAGAACAACATCGCTTCTTTCATCTGAGTGTATTCTGAATCTGAGTCACTGTCAGGATCTTCGGGTTCAGAATCACTTTGCACTGGCTCCTTTCCAGACGCGCGACTGACAGATTTACCTCTTTTATCTGAGACAAGTGCTAACGGATCAACTATCGGCTTTTCATCTGCTTTCTGATTCCCCATCAACTCCATAACCTCCTCTTCATCCTGGATGTAGATCCTAGTACAGTGCAATCAACGACAAGTATTATCAAAGATGAATAGTAATGGTAGCCACAACCTCTAGTCATATGATTAATATGCAATCAAAGGTTACTGGTTTATAGAATGAATTTCTGATCAGAGAAAAGTAAACCTATTGACTAGAGATCTGAAAATTATGAGACTAAACTAATAATGAAACGTCTAACCTTTTCGACCTGAATAAATGAACTAGAACTGCCTTTATATACTTAGGCATACAAGGCCTAACGGGCTTATGGGCTTTAGGCCCAACTAATAAAACAACTATTAATTAAATACATTATGCACCCTTATAAATACTTTATTCCACTTTCAACACATAGGACTTTCAGTCCTAACAATCTCCCTCTAAAGTTGAATAAAGCATTTAACAACCAGAAAAACTTCAGGCCTTGATCTTCTTTCCCTCTTGAATCTTTGAAGAACTTTGGTGTTTCATGTCTTCATATCTTTCCACGCTCCACCTTGAATAAAGCTCTCGGTCTTCATAATTTCAACTTTGTAACCAGATTCAATGAACAATAGCCTCGACTGAATGCACTATCACGCAACTTTCAACTGTAGAAACTCAATCACATCGGATCAACACACAAGAAAGATAATGTGAGAGTTACTTGACATTACTTGACATTCCACGGTGCAACTTCAGTTTAAAAACACATAATCTGTCTTTGAACCGCGTGTTGAATAGTCTTTCAGCTTAAGAACTTGTTTCAATTAGCTTGTATGAGGAATCAACATATAGCAACATATAGCAAACACCATATGATACGGGATAGAAGAAATACAATCTTCATTCAGAAATTGAATCATTATGGAATGATTTCTTCTCACTTCTTTTCACCAAAACATGAACTGAAATGGAACTTTGTAAAATTCTCTCCCCCTTTTTGATGATTGTGAACATCATGATCATCAAAACTCTTCAATTTCAACACATTCTTTGATCTCCTCCTTTGTGACGATTTGACATTCTCCGCCCGTTTATCTGATTATCCGTCAATTCATGATATGTATATATCCGAATCTTTTCAAATTCAGACATAATGAACAATGTAACCCTGATTCAACAGATGAAACAGTTAGTATGCCTGTAAGTAGCACAGAGCCACTTTGTACAACGGATGTACATTGGAAAGGAGCTTTTGTGATGTTCACTCCCCAGGGCTTCCATTAAATCATCGAAAAACCACAAAGGAATTTTCTATGAATGTTATGACAAGAAAACTTATTCCTTGTGTGCTCGTGCAAGTGTATGAATGATTGAAGCTACTTAGCTTGATCAGGCTCAAATTGTGTAAACTGTTGAGACAGCAACAGATATTACATGGACTCAATGTGCATGAAAGAGGTGCGAAGGTGGGGCAACTTTCCTTATTTTTCAATATCTAAATCTTCCGATTGAAGACTAGATAGCAGATATGCTGCGTCCCAATGAAAATGAAACATTTCTTTCGTTAAGAAAGAAATGAGTGGCTGGTGGGGTTATAGCAAGAGTTGGCATGGGCTCACTGCTTGTTTCAATGATGGTCACCAAAGAATGTGAACTAATCAGTAGATGTGGCTGCCCGACTCAGAAAGTGTTTGGTGCAGAGTTTTCATATTCTTTTAACTCTGTTCTCACACCCTCTTTCTTTTTAACATTAAGGCTCACTTCTAACCACACTCTCTTTTCCATTTTTCCGCTCAGCACAATGAGAAAAACTCAACCGAATGAGTTATCTCCCCCACTTTTTGATTTAAGACCCCTCACCACTCAAACACTCAAGGATAACTTCCGGGGTAGGAAACACTGGTTTACGTGAATCCATGGAAGTTCTGTTTAAGCTCACTCATGAATCCCATGTCAGTCCTAAAAAGAATGGTTGCTCAACAGTTTAACTTGAACAGTTAAGCACAAAATGTATGATAACACTGTCAAAATGTATGCTCATAAGATTTGAGCAATTGAACTTTGAAGATTTCTCAAAACAAAGATATTGAATGAAAGAAATGAAATCAAAAGAATTGTTTTGAGAATCTGACAATGTATCAATCAGATCAAATGAAATGGTTAGGGTACCAAAGAATTGGATATTATGTTTATATGAACGAATATAAACAATTTTGTAATGAAAGCACAAGAATAGAAATTATGATTGATGCTCAACATTGAATTTCAAACGGGGGTATTACCATCGAAAAGTTGGTTCGTTATGAGACATGGTAATAACAATTTCAAATAAGTATTGACCCAGTGTGTGTGAATACTTGACAGTATATAACCAAGATAATACACAAGTATTGATGTTTAGAAACACACGGCCAGTTAAAAATTGACGCTCAAAATTTGAAAAACATTTAAAATCACACTTCTAAATTCATGTAATCTTTTGAGAATATAGAAGTGGTTTGAACATTTAAGAAAACGTTTTTCATGTTCGAAAGTTGTTTTTCTTTCAAACAATCAGAGATCTTGATCAGAAGATATTTACCTTTAAGCTCCTCCTCAAATCATGATATAATGATTTATACTCTGATAAGCTCCCCCTGAAATTATGCATCATTAGATCTATCAGTTAACAGGTACAAGATAGAGATCCATAATTCCTTCTGGAATGTAGTCCATCATATCACTCTAATGCATATTTCTGAATATATAAGTACTTCCCCTTGAAGGTTGATCTTCTCATTTCAGCCTGGGAGTATCTTTTCTTTAAGCATTGAAGCACGGGTCCTGATCTGTCATGTGATTAGAAGCCAAACTTCGTTGAAGTCCGGGTTCTAAGCTGATTTACTTAGAAGCCATAGTTCTTCTACTCCCCCTTGACAGTAGGTGCCTGCAACACATAATCAATTTTAGGCTTTGGTACCCACTGGTATTTGGGTCCATGAATGTTAGTTGCAGTTCTTGTGGGGGTAATAGAATAGGAACCATACTAGAAATGATCTCTGGTTTTGTGAATAGGATCATGTGTACGACAACAAGAACAATAGTATTTCTTACCTGACAACCTGATTAATTGATCTCTCGAGTAGATATGATCAGGTTTACCTTTACGCGCATTGTTCTTTTTCGCATTAAACGCATGTACACATGATTTCTTTCCTTTCAGCTCATCTTTCTTCTCATCTTCAACTGGTTTCTTCTTCCAGACCAGTTCCTCTTCTTTATATCTTCTTCTCCTTCTTTGTGTACCTGAACCATCTACATTTTCATCAAAGAAAATGTTAGTACTGCGAATCTGATCATATGAATTAACTAACCTTTTTGATGAAACAGTTTTCAGAAGTGAGCTTGAGGCTGTCTTTTTTAAGTCAGCTGAATTATTTCTAGGTGTGTGGATTTCTGACTCTAGAGTCGTTTGCTCAGTCACCACTACCTTAGAAACAATCTTTTCAAGCTCTTTAAGCTTTGAAGCAAAGTTGTCTCTTTCTTTAACAAGCAGGTCAATCTTCTTCGTTAATTCAGACTTCGCTTTCTGCTATTTCAGTGCATTCTCAGATAGTTCAGATAACTTGACAATAAGCTTTTTGATCTCAGTCTCAAACATGTTTCTCTCTTCTTCAAATCCCTTTTCAGCATTGTTTCTCTGGCCAGATATTTCTTTGAAGAAACCAACATTCTTTTGTTCAATGGCCTTCTTCTCTTTGGCAAACTTTTCTCTTTCAAGGATGATTACTTTCTGAAAATCAGAAACTTGCTGAGAAAGTTTTATGCATTTCAGCTCAACTGCTTTCTTTTCGTCACAACTATTTCGGGAAAAATCTGAGAACTTCTTTACAAAAGATTTCTCTTTAGTCTCAATCTCATATTTGTGTTTAGCAAGCTGTTGCTCCAAATAAGATATTCTCTTTTGAAGATCGGCATTTGCATCTTTCAGTTCAGAGATCTTTTCCTCATATCTTTCAACAGAGACTGTTTGCTGAGTTTTAGCTTCCAAATTAGAAATCTTTCCTTTTAGCTCAGTGTTCTCAGCTTCCAATTCTCTTCCTGTTAATAAACCCTTTGGCCCTAGCATCAACCATTCAGTACAATCCCATAACTCTTTTCCTGTCATTTTGTAAGTATTTATTTGACCATAAATTTCACTCAAAATGTCACGAAAAAGTTCACAAGAAATACTATGAGTCATATAATTTCGAGCTAAATTATTAGCACTCTCTCTTTTCTCCTTTTCCACAGGAGAAGCTTCTGTCGGAATTTGGGATTGCATCTCTCCTTCAGTCAAAGATAATCTGATATAGGGACCCACCTCATTTTCATCCACAAAATTCAAAAAATCAACTTTCCACTCTTCATATTCTCTTTTGGACCGCATCCTTGGTGGGTTCATCATTTTTGATCGTATCGAATAGACTTAATTCTATACGGTTTTGAAAAGAGATGAAACTCAAAAGTGCAAGGACCAAAAGTGACAAAGTCTGAATCTTGAAAGATTAGGGTCACAAATGACAAACTGCTGAAACCTTGAAGTACGGGGGCTGAAAGCGACACTAACAAAAACTTAAAACTAGAAGGACTAAAAATGACACAAACTGAAACTTAAAACTGGAGGGACTAAAAGTTTAAAAATTAAAACTTCTAACGGATTTAACTAAAACTAACGGAAAAAGGACTAAAAATGAAATAAAACTAACCAAACTAACAAACTAACCAGACTAACTGTGACTTAACGTAAAAGGACCAAAAAGTAAGAAAATTAACCGTCACTTAACGGAAACACTATTCATCGTCTTCCTCGTTGAGCCAACCTGCAAAGCTTCGAAATGGTTAGTAATTTTCAATGCAAAACGATCATTAAAGTTCCCTGATCAGTCCTTAACAGATTAAAATTCAACCGGTCAACCCACGATCACAAACGAACCAACCGAAAACTTTTCGGAAAACGATCGAAACTTTAAAAAATCAGTATGAGTTAAAACTTTTCGATCAAAAATGATCGTTTATGTTCCCTTAAGCACCCTCAACTGATTAAATCTCGAAAAAATCTCTCAAACTCTCGAACGAAGCAACCGAAGATTTTTCGGAAACTGAACGAGAATTTAAAAACTCGATATGGGTGAAAATTTTATGATAAAAAACGATCGTTTAAGCTTTGTAAACAACCCTTACCAGTTTAAAACTTGAAAAACTTTGTTCCCGATCACTACCGAAACAACCGAAAGATTTTTCGACAACCGAAAAAAACTCGAAACTTTGATTGAGATAATGGTTCGTGGACACCGAGAGCCGCAAGGGACCGGTCGATTGATGGTCCGGTCAAGACACCGGGCGTTAGCGAGACACCGGTCGATTTACGGTCCGGTCGGGGCTAGACATCGGGCGAGGACATACCAGTCGAGATGATGAATGATATATGTGTGCAATGCGAAGTATAAAAATGTATGTATGCGATGGATATGTAAGCAAATATGTATGTATGTGATGGATATGATATGAATGGATATATATAAACACACAACCGCCGATTACACCATGAAAAGCTTAGCCACCAATTTCAATTAAACACATTAAAAAAACACGAGATTAATTCACCGTACAAAAAAAACTAATTCCACCGCAAGTACCGGTCAACACACAAAGAGATCCGGTCGATTCAAGCACCGGTCAAGACAAGCACCGGTCAACACAAGGTACCGTTCGAGCGGTATCGGTCGAACAATGTACCGGTCAACAATGTGTCGGTCGCAAGGGTCCGGTCGATTAGGATACCGGTCAACAAAGGTTACCGGTCAGCAAGGGTTACTGGTCTACAGGGTACCGGTCAAGGACAAAGTATCGGTCGAAAGGGTATCGGTCGAGTCTAAGTATCGGTCAACACAATGTACCGGTCGAATAACGGACCGGTCAAGACAAGGTATCGGTCAACCAAAATGCCGGTCGATCTGGTCAAAGCACCGATAAACAAGGTATCGGTCAATAGGATGGACCGGTAAAGCAGGGTACCGGTCGATAGGGTGGATCGATAAAGCAGGATACCGGTCGATAGGGTGGACCGATAAAACAAGATACCGGTCGATAACAGATAAACAGATAAGGGCCGATAAAATCGAAGAACAGATCGATGAACTCGATAAATCTCAAGATCAATCGAAATCGCTCTTAACCCAGAAAATCAAACGACACAGAAATTTAACAACCAATAAAAAAATTCAGACGATATGCCAAAACAGAATAAAATAAGCAGATACGAACTCAGAAGCTCAATCGACCGGGAAAAAAAATTTGATTTTTAAGAACACACAGACCCGGTCGATAAACAACCCATAAATCAATTTCACACAGGACTCAATCAAAGTTGAATCGATCAATCGAAAACAAATTGATTTTAAGATCGATAGTGCAGAACAGTTTAATCAATTCTCAACAGATCAATCAAGCCAGAACACAAACTATGGCAGATAAACTGATAAAAGCGATTAACACAAAATAGTCGATTAAAGGGTTTTAGACAAACCTTTTTGTATCAAACCTTTAGTCTATTTGCTTTGATACCAATTGTAGATCCTAGTACAGTGCAATCAACAGCAAGTATTATCAAAGATGAACAATAATGTAGCCACAACCTCTAGTCATATGATTAATATGCAATCAAAGGTTACAGGTTTACAGAATGAATTTCTGATCAGAGAAAAGTAAACCTATTGACTAGAGATCTGAAAATAATGAGACTAAACTAATAATGAAACGTCTAACCTTTTCGACCTGAATAAATGAACTAGAACTGCCTTTATATACTTAGGCATACAAGGCCTAATGGGCTTTAGGCCCAACTAATAAAACAACTATTAATTAAATACATTATGCACCCTTATAAATACTTTATTCCACTTTCAACACATAGGACTTTCAGTCCTAACACTGGAGCAGCATTTCATAAAGTTCATGTAGAAAAAGCTTCTCCAGGGTTTGAGTATGACGAATATGAGAGACGAACGACTTCCATTCAGGCTGGAGGTTGTTCATGAACTTGATGTTGTTCTCGGTGTTCGTCTTCGTGATCTTGTTTTCCTGTAGATCGTTCAGAAGCATGTTGAACCGTTCATAGGTTTCTGTGAGCGTCTCGCCTTTTCTGGCTTTGAAGCCATCATATCGGGTGATGCAATTTGTCACCTTCAGCTGATTGTTTATGTGGCTCCCCATCATCATTTTCTCAATCTGGTCCCACATTCCTTTCGCAGTCGCCTTGTAACTGTCGATGCAAACATAAATGTCGTTGGGAAGAGTTTGTAGAAGATAGGACTTTGCTTGCTTTTCTGCCTCATACATAGTCTTTTCTTGAGGGAGAAACTCACCGAGAGTTTTCTGAACACGACGTTCTGGTCGACCTTCATCTGGGTTTCCAGGAACGACTTTAATCAGCCATTCTTGCGGTCCCTCTTTCAGGCACTTGTATATATCCTCGTAGTTTGATTTTGCTTCGATAAAATTCATGAAGCGATCGTGCCATTGAGGGTATTCCCCCCGATAGAGCACCGAGGTTTTTGATCCGAACCGATAGCTAAGGCGTCTCTTGAATTCATCTTTAACTCTTTTAACTTAAATAGAACTTTTTGGATCAAACCTTCAGTCTCTTAGCTCTGATACCACATGTAGATTCCAGTACAGTGCAATCACGAACAAATAAATAATAATGAATCAATGTAGAACAATATTTAAGCCACAATTGCTAGTCATATGATTATATGAAACACTCAAAGGGTTTAGGTTTACAGAGAGAATATCTGATCAGAGTATGTAAACCTATTGACTAGCAATCTAATAATGACTTGTGTAACCTGACAAATGAACTAATAACGCCTTTATATACCAGGCTTACAATCATAATGGGCTTATGGGCTTGAGCCCATCTAACAAATAATAAATGTTAAGTCTAAATATTGTATCCAAGATTTAATAGGAAAGTCAATGATGTAAAAGTCAACATTGTCCAAGTCAAAGCATGTTTAGTTTCCTTAGCCTTTAAGGCTTTGTAATAGTTAGGTAGTATATATAGTGTGTCTTGTAATCTTGTAGTAACGCTAGAGAACTATTCACGTATTGTATGTGTGAGATTTGTGACTAATTCAAGATCTACTTTCTCTCTCTAGTTTCTTTCTCTAGTTCATATTGTTCATCTTTTATGAGAATTGCTTGATTGATTGGGATTTATTGATTAACAATTGGTATCAGAGCTGAACCAAACTTTTCAGGAATGATTTTATCATGATTTGAATTGAAATCTGGTGTGTTTTGGATCGACAATTTGAATTTTTCGAAAGTTTTTCAAGAAAACGAGTTCTGAACTGTTGATCCGAATTTCATGTGAAAAATCATTTATGGTACAAGAAAATGGATTGATTAGATTCATCTTATGTCTAGGATTGATTCGTGTTTTGATTACATCTCTCAATTTGAACAATTTTGATGTCAATTTTTGATTTTTTGAAATTTTCTTGAAAACTTGTTCGAACACTGTTCTTGTTTGAAAATGTACGAATTGGTGTTTTTAATGGAAAATCGATTGTAAATTTGTGTTTCGCACTGTTTGTTGATGATTCTGACAAGTTCTTGAGATCAAATGTGCATGTTTGAATCGAATTGAGAAAGAAACTGTCAAGATTCACGGTTTGCGCAAGTTCATACACTTTGCGCAAGGTTCATTGACAGTTTGCGCAAGATTCATCGAGTGCCATCTTCGATATCAAGGAAAAGCTAATTTGCGCATCAAGACCAATACGCAAAGCTTACTTTGCGTATCACACGGGGTCCGAGAAACTTACTTTTGCGCATCTTTCAGCGTACGAAAACCTTCCTTTGCGCATCAAGGCTGATCCGAAAACCTTCCTTTGCGCATCAAGGATGGCACGCAAACCTTCATTTGCGCATCAAGGCTGACACGCAAACCATTCTTTGCGCATCTAGTTGTATCCAAAAACCTACTTTTCGCATCTCGTAGCTTACGCAAATCTCAATCTTGCGCAAATAGTGTCATTTCCATAGTCATATTTTCAAAACTATAATATGTCCTTTAAATGTGAATTTTTTTTCTCTCTGGGCGCTGCCCCCAGACCCCGCAAGGGCGTTGCCCCTTGACCCCACCCGCTAACCGGGTAGCGGGACCCCCGTGCTAAGTCTGCGGAGGGGGACAAAAGTTCTTTTTGTGCAATATTTCAATTCTATCTGATTTTTGATTTTCTGATATATAGTTTGGAACGATCATTCATATCAAGCTAATGAACTCTTTCAAAATGGGATATTTTTCAGAACTTGAAGAGAAGATTAGAAAGATGAAACTAGAGAACATTAATCTGGGTCATGCAGTTGACTTTCATTTGCAAAAGTCAAGAGAATATTTTACTGAAATCATCTCACTGAAAGAAGAAATCAGTGCTGTAAAGATCATCAATGAAGATCTTCTGAAAAGATCTTCTGGGCAGAATGATGAGAAGATTCTGAAAATGGAATCTGAGAACGCGGAGCTTAGAAAGAATTTATCTGATCTTGAAAAACAGCTTGCTGAAGATAAAGCTTCTTTTGAGAGTGAAAAGAAAAAAATTTCAAAGAAGTTCTCAGATTTCTCGAAGAAGTGTTATGAAGAAAAGAAGTCGGTTGAGCTTAAATGCATTAAGCTTTCTCAACAAATCTCCGATTTTGAGAAAGTACTGATTTTGGAAAGAGAGAAATTTGCTCAAGAAAAGAAGGCCATAGAACAGAAGAATGTAGGATTCTTTAAAGAATTATCCGGCCAGAGAAATGAGTCAGAGAAAGGATTTGAAGAAAAAAGATCCATATTTGAGTCTGAAATCAAAAGACTGACTTCAAAGTTATATGAACTATCTGCTACTGCACTGAAAGAGCAGAAGACGATGTCTGATTTCTCGAAGAAGATTGACCAACTTGTAAAAGAAAGAGACATTTTTGCATCAAAGATCAAAGAGCTTGAAAAATCTGGTTCAAGTTCTACTCAGAAATCTGTCTCTTCACAAAGGTCAGTTAAATATTTTGATCAGATTCATCGATCTAACATTTTCTTTGATGAATATTTAGATGGTTCAGATACATATTCAAGGAGAAGAAGTTACAAGAAAGAGAAACTGGTCTGGATGAAGAAATTTGTCAAAGATGACAAGAAAGATGTGCTGAATGGAAAAACATCATGTGCACATGTACACAAAGCAAAGAAGAACAAAGAGCATAAAGGTAAACCTGACCTTAAATACTCAAAAGACCAATTACTCAGGTTTTCAGGTAATAAATTTTATTGTTCTTACTGCTGTACACATGATCATATCCACAAGACCAGTGATCATTACTGGTATGGTTCTTACTCTGTTACCCCTACACGAACTGCAACTAACATTTCTGGACCCAAATACCAGTGGGTACCAAAGAAGAAAACAGATTCTGTGTTGCAAGCATCACAAGCCAAGGGGGGGGGGGGTAAGAGAATTATGGTTTTTGAACACAGCAGTTCAAAACCTGGACTTCATTGACAAAATTATGGCTTTTGAACACAGCAGTTCAAAACCCAGACTTCAATGTCAAAATTATGGCTTTTGAACACAGCAGTTCAAAACCCGAACTTCCATGTCAAGACAATGGCTCTTGTGTAAATCAGCTCAAGACCCGGACTTCAAAGTTGAAAGATCATGGCTTTTGAACACAACAGTTCAAAACCCGAACTTCAATGTCAAAATTATGGCTTTTGAACACAACAGTTCAAGACCCGCACCTCAATGTCAAGATTATGGCTTCTAAGTACATCAGCTTAGGACCCGTACTTCAAAGGATTAAAGCCCTCTACTCCCGTGATATCATAAGAGATCGTATTCCAACACTCAAATGAGGATATCAACCTTCAAGGGGGAGTACACTCTTTCTGCAATAGAGAGATATGATGGACTACATTCCAGAAGGAATTGTGGATCTCTATCCTAAACTTTTCATTGATAGATTTTCCTGATATGATGGACCGCATTCCAGAAGGAGTTGTGGATCTCTATCTTGTTTTAATTGATATATCTACTAATTCATAAATTATAGGGGGAGTACAGGTGATGGATTCTGATCACATTACAGATCTGGACCCGTTTTTCAATGATCAGAAAAGGATATTCTTCCAAAGATATAAATCATTTAATCATGATTTGAGGGGGAGCTGAAAAGGTAAATATTTTCTGATCCTAGATCTCTGATTGTTTGGAAGAAGAACAACTTTCAAGCATGAAAAACGCTTTCTTAAATGTTCAAACCACTTCTTTATTCTCAAACGATTTCATGAATTTAGAAGTGTGCTTTTAAATGTTTTTCAAATATTGAGCCTTAATGTTTAACTGACCGTGTGTTTCCAAAGATCAATACTTGTGTATTATCTTGTCCATATACTGTCAAGTATTCACACACACCGGTTCAGTATTTCATTTGAATTTTTTATTACCATGTCTCATATCGAACATATTTTTCCGATGGTAATACCCCCGTTTGAATTTCAAAGTTGTTAAGCATCAATCATTTTTTTCATACTTGTGCTTTTATTGCTAAATTGTTTATATTTGTTCATATAAACAAAATATCCAGTTCTCTGATATCCTAGCTATTTCACTTGATCTGATTTTAATCATTGTCAGATTCTCAAAACATTTCTATTCTTTCTTGATTATTCATTCATATCTTTGTTTTGAGAAATCTTCAACGATCAAATGCTCAAATTTCATTCATATTTTTAAATGAGCATACATACACTGATATATGATTTCTTGTGCTTTTCATTTCAAGAAACTCATTAACCATCATGTACTTTTAGGAACATGGGATTCAGTGTGAATGCTTAATATATCTTCCATGGATTCACGATAACCAGTGTTTCCTACCCCGGAAGAAATCCTTTGAGTGATTGAGGGGATAGGGGTCTAAAAGAATTGAGTGTGGGAGTGATTTGAGGTAAAATGGAAATGAGAGATTGGTTAGATGTGAGCTTATATGTTTAAAAGAAAGAGGGTGTGAGATCAGAGTTAAAATAATATCAGAACTCTGCACCAAACATCTTTCTGAGCCGGGCAGCCACATTACTGATTGGTTCACATTTCTTTGGTGACCATCATTGAAATAGGAAAATAGCCCATGCCATCTCTTGCATTAACCCCACTAGCTACTCATTCTTTTCTTAAAAAGAGAATGTTTCACATTTTCTGGGGAAGCAGCACATAATCTATTGGTTCTTCTCTTGGAAGATACTGATATTGAAAAAGAAGGAAAGTTGCCCCACCTTCGACCCTTTCTCATGCACATTGAGTCCATGTACAATTATTGTTGTCTCAGTGATTTACATACTTCGAGCCTAATGAAACACAATCATTGTGCTAAAATTCTTTCATACAGAAGCACGAGCACACAGAAAATCTGTTTTTCTGTCAGAACATTCATAGATAAACCTTGTGTTTTTCAACGATTGAATGGAAGTCCTGGGGAGTCATCATCAAGCCAGCTCCTTATATTGTACATTCGTTGTACACAGTGACTCCGTGTTACTGACAGGCACTTCTAACTGTTTCATTTGTTGATTCAGGGTTACCATGTTCAATATGTCTGAATTTGAAAAGATTTGGATATATATCTTTCATGAATTGACGGCTCTTAGATCAAAGCGCGCCAACTGTCAAAGGGGAGATTATTATTTGTTCACAAAGAGGGAAATCAAAGCCTGAACTGAAATTGATGAAGTTTTGATGATCTTGATGCTCACATCATCAAAAAGGGGGAGAATTTTACAAAGATCAATTTCATAGCTGAATTGTCAAAAGTTCAAAATGTTTCCGCTGATTCAAAGAGATAATTCAAGATGTTTCGTGAAAGCTTGTTCAAAGCTAAATCAAGACAGTCCAGAGATCTGAGTGATGAAGATACAAAGTTGTTTCAAAGATGAAGTTTCAAGTTCAAAAAAGTTTAAAGAATTCAGTTTCTTGTTCAAGACTTGTTGACTTTCAAAGCTTCAAAGTGCAAAAGACTTTCCAAGATTCTTCAAAGACTGAAAGAGTAAAGACTGTGAAAGCTTCAAAGTTCAAAGTTAAAGAGACAAAAGCTGAAGAATCAAGAGTTGAAGTTCAATATCAGTTTTTTATTAAATCTTGAATACAAAGGGGGAGATTGTTAAGTCTAAATATTGTATCCAAGATTTAATAGGAAAGTCAATGATGTGAAAGTCAACATTGTCTAAGTCAAAGCATGTTTAGTTTCCTTAGCCTTTAAGGCTTTGTAATAGTTAGGTAGTATATATAGTGTGTCTTGTAATCTTGTAGTAACGCTAGAGAACTATTCAAGTATTGTATGTGTGAGATTTGTGACTAATTCAAGATCTACTTTCTCTTTCTAGTTTCTCTCTCTAGTTCATATTGTTCATCTTTTATGAGAATTGCTTGATTGATTGGGATTTATTGATTAACAATAAACTATAAAATAATTACATATTACACCCTGAACTTCTATTTAACATTCAAAACACCCTAACAAAGCAACTGAACTGAAAGAACAACAGACGAAGTCTGAATTATAGAAGAAGATTGATACATTGTCTGAAGAAAGAAACTGTTTGTCAAACAAGGTCTCAAAACTTGAAGGAATCATTTTAAAGGATAAATTGAGAGCACAAAGAAGTCCAGATATAATTGCTCAATCACCCATGAATGATTCAGCTGCATCAGAATGTTCATTCCAATCAGCTGCAAGTTCAATTTTTGAAAATGTTTCTAACAATCCTTTATTTGTTGATTCAGATGATATTGTGTCAAAACAAGAAGATCATATTCGTCATACTAATACTTTCTATGTCAAATCTCTTGATGGTTCAGGTAACATCAGAAAGAACAAGTCTTAGAAGAAAATGGTTTGGAGAAGGAAAGATGAGAAAGACAATTCAAAGTCATTTGTTCCTACACCTCAAGTGAACAAAAAGAACAATCCTCCGTTGGGTAAATCTTTTGGTAAGCCTGATTCTTGATATTCTGTAAATCATTTAATCAAACTAGCACAAAAGAAAATTTGTTGTTCTTACTGTAGAACTGATGATTTTTTAAATAAATATTATGCTCAAAATTGGTTTGGAACTTATAGAATCACTTCTCAGCAAAATGAACTTAAAAGGTCTAAATATAATGAGAAGTGGATTCCAAAATCTAACCACTCTGGACCCAAATACCAATGGGTACCAAAACCTGTGAAATCTGTTTTACAGGTACCATAGGTTTAGGGGGAGTAAGAGCATTAGTTTCTGATTACACTAGATCAGAACCCGATCTTCAATGTTTAAGAACATTGGCTTTTGAACAAAGCAGTTCAAGACCTGGTCTTCAATGATAAAGATGAATAATTACTATTCTCACCGGAGAATATGTGACGTTGGCTTCTGGTTATTTCTGTTCAGAACCCGCTCTTAATTGTTTTTCTTCTTAATGATGCTGAAAAGAACTATTTTTTAGGAAGTTTTTATTGTTTGTTTGAGGGGGAGTTTGCTTAAATTTTCACTGTCATTTTTTTTCATGGGGGAGATAATAGAAAAGAGAAATGAGATTAATCGTTATATTCATATTGTTCTCTACTAATATTTTGCCTTTTACAGATACATAGGGGGAGTATCTGATGTTTTGTCAAAGGATGCTTACATGATAATATTCATTTTTAGGGGGAGTTGAGATTTCTACGTTGAAGGTATATCTTTCTAAATCATAAACTCTACCATATTTGATAGATGAACGACTTTCGGATGTGAAAAATGTTTTCATAAACGTTAAAACCACTTCGTGTTCTCAAAAGATTTTATGAATTTCGAAGTGTGACTTTAAATGTTTTAAAGCACAGTTTTATTGGATCTAAGATCATCAAATACTGAAGATGGAAATCTGAAGTCAAAGCTGATAAAGTCGTCTCAATAAATAGTCTAGGCTCCTTTTGTAATAAATAGTCAAAGTCTGTTTACGTATTTTATTTATTAGTCTTTATGTTTAGTTATTTTAGTTTTGTTTTAGTTGTTGGGCCAAGCCTTGCAAAGCCCATTAGGCTAATCAAGCCTAAGTATAAATTAGCTTTGTTTATGCTAATTAGGTTAGAGAGGATTAGAAAGGATCTTAATTAGAAAATTAATTATTGGAGGCTGGCTTGTGGTGGTGTGCGCCGTACAGAGAGAAACAGAGAGAGATATATCGATTTCTTCATCAAAATCACTTGTAACCTGTTGAATCGTTCGATTAATCAATATCAGGTTTGCATTATTGTGTTGATTATATGTTTGCTTGATTGAATGATTACTTATTGGGACACACAAAATGTTTTTCATATCAGATACTTTAACGTTTATCTGACCGTGTGTTTCTCAAAGATCAATACTTGTCTATTATCTTGTCTTTATACTGTCAAGTATTCTTACACACATTGGTTCAGTACATTTTTATTGACTTTGTTATTACCATGTCTCAAAAGATAAATCTTTCGATGGTAATACTCCCGTTTGAATTCTTAATGTTTGAGTTCAGACGTCATTTCTTCATTAAATGTGCATTCATTGTAAAATTGTTTATATCTTGTTCATATAAACAAATATTCGTTCTTTGATATCCCAAAATATTTTTCTTCATGATATTTGATTTGATCGAATCATTGTCAGATTCTCAAAACACTTCACTTGAATTGGTTTCATTCATTCAATTTCATTGTTTTGAGAGATCTTAAATGTTCAAAATGCTCAAATTTCATTCTTATTATTCATGAGCATACATTTTCTGATAATGATATCTAGTACTTAACTGTCAAGATAATTGTTGAGAAATATATTCTTTTAGGATAAAATACATGGGATTCAGTGTGAGTGCTTAAAAGACTTCCATGGATTCACGTTAACCAGTGTTTCCTATCCTGGAAGTAATCCTTGAGTGATAGAGGGGAGAGGGGTCAATAGAATAGAGTGTAGGAGTGTGCTGAGATAAAATGTAAAAGACAGTTTGGTTAGAATTGAGCTCAAATGTTTAAAAGAAAGAGGGTGAGAGATCAGAGTAAAAGAATATCAAACTCTGCATCAAACTTTTTTTGAGACGGACAACCACATTATCTATTGTTTCACAATTTTTTCGTGAACATCATTGAAAAAGGCACAAAAGGATGTTTCCTGGGGAAGCAACACATTATCTATCGAATCTTCAATTGAAAGATGTTGATATTGAAAAAGAAGGAATGTTGCCCCATCTTCGACCCTTTCTCATGAACATTGAGTCTATGTAATATCTGTTGTTGTCTCAATATATGGTTTACATATTTTGATCCTGTTTAAGTTTTAATTGCTTCAATCATTGCTACACTTACACGAGCACACAAGGAATAAGTTTTCTTATCTGAACATTCATAGAAAATTCCTTTGTGATTTTTGAATGATTTAATGGAAGCCTGGGGGAGTGAACATAAAAAAACTCCTTTCCCATGTGTATCTGTTACACACAGTGGCTCCGTGCTACTGACAGACAAATTAACCGTTTCATATGTTGATTCAGGGTTACCACTCCTAATTTGTCTGAAATTTGAAAAAATTCGGATAAATACATTTCATGAATTGACGGCAGAATATCAGGTCAGAAGTTTCTATTCTCATTGGGGGAGATTGTTCATATCTTTCCAACGGAGGAGAATATATGTGTTTTTCATGAAGACTGTGCTTACATTGCTATTTGAGGGAGATATTTCAAAGATGATGCTGGTGTTGAAATGTTCTGATGATTCTGATTCTCATAATTCATCAAAAAGCGGGAGATATTTCAAGATTTCAAAGTCAAATTAATTTCAAAGCGAAAGTAAAGTCAGAATTGTTGATTATTCAAAAAGGAAGAGAAATGTGTCAGAATAATGATTCTGAGAAGAAATTAGAGTCAAGAGAAAGTTGAAAAGCTGAAGATATTTGTACTTCAAAATTTTCTATGTTAAAGAGATTTTCTGAAAGAGATTATTGCATTTTGTAATCAAAGGGAGAGATTAAAGAAAGTCTAAATTTTTTGAAGACTTTAACGTTTTGCGAAGATTGCCAAAAGTGGTTAAGAAATCCAAAGAGAGAGATTTACTTAAAAGCGTTGTCAAAGATCAATCAAAGTAGCATAGATTTGAAGATTTTAATGTTGTTGAAGATTTCAAGTTGAAAACTTTTCAAGCAGAAAGAAGACCTGAAGATAAATGTGAATTTTTTTTTAATCTTGAATCCAAAGGGGGAGATTGTTAGAGTTAAATTGTATTCAAGATTAAAAGAGGGTCTTGTCTTGTAATGTTTGTAATAGTGTGGGTGTTTGTATTGTAAAAGTAAGTGTAGTTGACCTTTTGCTAATGGGTCATGTTTACCATATATATATACCAGGTCAAAGTGTTTGTAGGTAACATAGAAACATATAAGACACACGCGCATACAGTGTAAGAACACCATAGAAATACACTCAGAGCTTATTGAATATGCACTAAATAGGTATATGACTTGATGTAGAATGTGTTTGATCAATAAACAAAGTGTTTCTAAATCAATTGTGTATTGAATGTGAGTTAGAATCTGGAACATCAATCCTTTAAGCTCAGAATTTGCGAATCCAACTGTTCCAGCAGGTTATTCAACATAATTATGCAATAAGTCCTTGAACCCCATCATGTGCCTTGAGCATCCAGAATCAATAAACCATAGATGACGGTCCTGCAACTAAAACAAACTTACTTTTGTTTAGGTACCCTTATCCAGATGGGTCCTTTCTTGTTAGCATCTTTAACCTATTGAAAATTGTCTACCTTGCCTTTGACTCTCCATTCAAATCGAGGCTTAGGTAACCATTTCCAAACCATATTTACATTTAAATCATGAAAACTTTTCTTCTTTAAAATATTATTTTCCTTAGGCTTAAAGATATGAATTTGTTGCGTTGAAGCCTTAGAAAAGGATTTGGCTTTAGAAAAGCTTTTAACACTCTTAGTCTTAGGAGGAATGGAGTGCAATGAAAAAGAATTGCTACCACAGTGATTACATATAAAGTTCTTGCGAGAAAGTCAGATTGATTATCAGAATTCGTGTCATTTGAAGACTCTTGTACCTTCACTCCATTTGGAGATTCAGAAGCAATGGATTCAGAAAAGATGGTCTGATCACAAACATCAGTATCAGATTCATTCTCATCATACTAACATTTGGTTTTCAGGTATGATTTTATCTTCGTTGACTGATTCATTTGAAGGTGGGGAAAATAAAGATTCAAACTCTACAAATTCCAACTTTTTTATTTTTGTAGCTTCTATTTAAATCATTATATTTAAAGCCCACCGATTTAAAAATAAAATGTGAATCAGTGCAACTTGATTGATCATCATCCATCACTTCCTTACCTTTTGATGGAGTTTCAGATATTGGAGTTTCAACTTTTACAAACGTGTCTCGAATATCTGGAATCTTCTTTACAGTAGAACCCAATTTGTCAAAGTTATACAAATTCTCATGGGCTCTTTTTAAAACATCATTTTCTGACAAACCTAACCTCAGTTTTGGATTATAAAAATGAACATCCTGGAGTTTGTTTGTGAGAAGATTCAGAGTTTGTTCAGTCTGTCCTCTTTTCAAATTTATATCCTCCAGTTGCTTAATCTTGCAATAAGCTTCGTTTCTTTCTTGAAAACAAACTTCAAATTTTATCTTGTATTCACCCTTTTAAGAATTCAAATTAACTAAGTTCTTTTAAAGTTTCATGATCTTAATTTTCAAATCAGCTTTTTCTTTTTTCAAATTATCCTTTTCTGTTCCTTGTCCTCAATCACAACTTTCAATAATGCATTTTCATCACGAAAATTCATCATTGATTGTCGTTCAAGGCTTAGCATAATTTGAGCAAGTAAAGAATTAACAATATCAACATTATCACTTACCTCAGAATCACCATTGGATTGCTCAGACACAGGTTCAACATCTTCGTCAACCTTTTCCATCATGCAAACCTGGGTAAAATGGGCTTCCTCTTCATCAGAACTTTGACATAACCAGTTCTCTTCCTCAACCATCAACACTTACCCTTCTTGCTGTTTCTTAGCCAGCAGAGATTTCTTTGCGTAGTATTCTGAATTCTTTACCCGCTTGAACATACAATCCTTTGAGAAATGGCCAAACTTGCCAAAATTAAAGCACCTTCCGCTTTGCAGATCAATTTCCTCTTCTTTCTTCTCTTCCTTCCTTTCTTCTTTCCTCTCCTCTTTCTTCCCAAATCGGGTGTTATACTTCTCAGATTTATCCTTTTTGTAGCCTTCATACTTTGGCTTTGAAAAATACTTCTTCTTACCAAAACTCTTCTTAAACTGCTTTGTGATGAAAGCCAAATTTTCAGTAAACCTCTAAATATCTTCATCAGAATCCACCTCAATTTCTTCTACCGATGACTCAGAACTTGAGTTTGGAAGCGTAGATAGATATGCTTTGGGCAGTTTTGACTTTGATTTAGAACCGGAACCAGAAGTAGAACCTGACTTACCCTTTTTCTTTTCAGCTAACAGAGCTAACGACTCTTTCACCATCTTCTTCTCATCACTTAACAACCTTACCTCATCTTCATGCTGTAACAAGGTAGTAAAGATGTCATTCACATCTTCAAGATCCATGTCTTTTGACATCTGAAGATTTATGGCGTAGCTCTTCCATTATGGGTTAAGGTTCTTGATGAGCTTAAAATTGATCTCTGACATAGTCTTATTCATCCTGTTCCTTCTCAATTCATTTAGAATTACATTGAACCTTGTATAGGTGTCTGCTAATGATTCAACTTCCTTTGCCCGAAAGCCTTCATAAGCATTAATACTCTGATTAAGCTTTTCTTTAATAGATCTGTCAGTTCCTTGAAATTGTCTCTCCAGCTCATCCCACATTGCTTTTGCTGAGTCACGACTATCTACACGGTTGTAGATGTCATTTAGGATTTCCATTGTTAGGTAAATCAGAGCTTCTTCATCAATATTTGCAAACTCCTTCTCCCATTCACTAAAGTATTGGTACGGCTTTGGCACAAACCTGAATTTCAGGTGAAGTCTCAGTAGCAAGCTGTCCAGGAATTGTTACCACTGGATTGACTGGACCTTCAATTATAGACTTCATATACTATCTGTTCTTATGGTTCAGGAACTGAGTCATTTGGTGCTTTCATTGAGGGTATTTTCAGATAGAAAGAACAGGTGGTTTGGACTGAGACCCCATATAAAGTAATTCTTTAGACATCTTGACAATCTGTAGAATAAGAGCTCAGAGTGATCGTTAGTTCGAAAAATCAATAGTTATTAATACAGAAAAAATTTCAGAAAAAATCTTCCAAAAATTTCCCAAGGTAGAAACTCTCACACCACTGTAGCTAACACAATTCGTACAATCTTCAAAATTCGCAGACCAACGAATTCGCACACCGATAAATCCAAAAAAATTCGCAAAACTCACAAATTGGCACGTAATGTGATGCGAGTTCCAACAATTCGCATATAATGGGATGCGGGTTTAGGAAATTCGCACACTTAGGGATGCGAGTTATTTACTTGGACAATTATTCAAATTTCAAACTTCTCGCACAATACCTTCATGTGAATTCCATACTTAACCAAAATATCAATCCCAAACTTATCGTATCGTTACGAATTCCTAACTTAGAAAATTTTAAAACTTTCTATGCGAAAACCCAAAGAATTCATATGTAGTTCGATATGATTCCAATCTTTTTGTATACTGTGCGATGCGAATTCCAACTTCTCGTATGATAGCAGATGCGAATTCCATCCTTAGCTCACTTTTCGTATCAAATATGATGCGAATTCTTCAACAACAAGCACATGCGAACTTTACACTTCTCGTTTCTTGTGCCTTGCGAATTCCTTACTTGAACTTTTCAATTGATCAAGTGACATGCGAATCAAACATCAACATGCGAGAAATCTGGATCTTGCGAGTTCTTGATGTGAGTTCTTCAAGGTTCGACAAAAACACTCCAAAATCGATCAAAATCCCATTGAAACTTCGAATTAGCTTCTGTAAATCCACGAATTTTCTCTCGTACAATACTATAATCGATTCCAAACAATGAATTTCACACTAATCGACTCAAGAACACAATTTGATCATCATACAGTGCGTAGACTTCGACTTTTCTAAAAATCAAAAAAATCTCAAATTGAGTATCAATTACAGTGCAAACGTGATCAAAATCTATACAAATTGATTCTAGAACATCAATCGATCATCAAACACTCAAATTGACAATCAATTACACTCCAGAAATAAAAAATCGATCAAGATTAGAAAAACAGGGTGCGAGTTCTCCATATTTGTTGATCTCTTCGAATTTGCTCTGATACCAAATGAAAGTCATAGATCCAAGATCAATCATTTACACACAAGATGTAAGAATCAATCGTTTTATTGATATCACACGAATTACATCAACTCATATACCTATTTGTTGCAATGATCTCTTAAGCTATGTGTGTGTGTTCTGTGTTCTCGCGTGTATGAACTATGTTCTAATTACAAAGACACACCCTATTTATATGGTCAACACAATTAACCTTACAACTCAATTTACAAAAAAACTACTTACACTTTTACAACATTTACACATTGACTCCTCATTTTATCTTGAATACAATATTTGACTCAACAATAACAGAAAAACAATTTTGGCAAAGCATCAAAAGATGGAATGCCAATCTCTGAAAAGAAAACTCCTAAACCTAAAAAGAATGGACCCATAATGAGATGGGTACCTAAAACTCTTTAATCTGTCTTGCAGAAACAACTTATGCCCATCTGGTATTTAGATTCTGGATGCTCAAGGCATATAACTGGAGATAAGAAGTTGCTAACCTCTTTCAAAGAAAAATCTGGAGGAGCAGTAACTTTTGGGGACAATATGCAAGGTCAGATTAGATGTTATGGAGAGTTAACTAGAGGTAATGTTTCTGTATCCAAAGTTGCTTATGTTGATGGACTCAATCATACTTAATCAACAGAAGTTAACTCTGTGACAATGGTTTTGATGTGAAATTTCAAGAAAAATATTCCTCATTACTTCACTCAAAAACAGGTAAGAAATGCCAAGAGCAGACAAAAAATGGTAATCTGTATAGAATGAACTTTACCGAACATGTAGATACTGGTTCAAAAAAGCTCTGTCTGGTATCTCTAAACAATGAGGATGTCTCGCTCCAGCATAAGAAGTTTTCACATTTAAACTTCTAATCACTTGATAAGTTAGTTAAACTTAATTTGGTCAAGGGTCTACCATCTCTGAAGTTTAACAAAGACTATCTTTGTTCTGCATGTGAGATGGGGATATTGAAAAGATCATCCCGTAAGACCAAAAGTGATAATAATTGTCCCAGACCTCTGCACATGCTTCATGTGGACCTCTGTGGTCCTATCTCTTTGCAAAGTCTGTCTGATAAGAAGTATATTCTTGTACTTATAGATGAATACTCAAGATATACTTGGATTGAATTCATCAGAGCTAAGTCTAATGTACCTGATATTCTATTAAGTTTGTTAAGAATATTACAATTTCTGTTCAACAAAAAAGTTCAAAAGTTGAGAAGTGACAATGGAACATAGTTCAGAAATGCCAAGATTAACTCTTATCTTTCAGAAGAAGGCATCACTCCAAACTTCTATGCAGGAAGGACACCTTAACAAAATGGTATTGTTGAGAGGAAGAACAGAACACTTGTTGAAACTGCAAGAACAATGCTTGCAGAATCTGATCTTCCAACTAACTTTTAGGCTGAAGCAGTATCAACTGCATGCTTTACCCAAAACAGAGCCACAATTGTCAAAAGATTCAAGAAAACAACATATGAACTCATTAACAAAAGAAAACCAAATGTCAAATATTTTCATGTTTTTGGGTGCAGATATTACATCTTGAATGACCGAGCTAATCTTGGTAAGTTTGACAAGAAGGCGGATGAAGGAAAATTCATTGGTTATTCTTTAACCTTAAAAGCCTTCAGAGTGTTTAACCTCAGAACCAGAACTATCAAAGAGAGTATCAATGTCTCTTTTGACGAAACCAGAAGCTCTGAAACTCAGAATAATCAATCCACAACAAAGCAAGTCTCTGAATTATCAAAGCTCAGAGAATCAGAACTCAACAAGATATTTGAAGATTTCTTTGATGATGATGATAACTCTGAATTCATTTTCAGAGACATTCACAGAGCATCATCAGAGGAACCACAGACTTCAGGTACAATCCTTACTGGTCCCTCTGATAACACACCATCTACTTCACTCAATAAAGGTCCAAGTGAAACATGAAGAACAACAGTCATATGGAGAAACTCCAGAGCCACAATCACCATCTCTGGAAACATCTCCAGAGCCTCTGAACAGCACCATAGAGATGTCACCACCTGACATCTCTGAAGCTCAAACTCCAACCCACATTCATGCTGCCATGACAAGATGGACCAAAGATCACCCACATGATCAGATCATAGGATCTCACTCAGATGGTGTCAAAACATGATTTGCCACAATCAATGAATGCTATTTTGTAAATTTTTTAAGCATCATTGAGCCATAGAAGGTAAATGAAGGTCTTGAAGATACAAATTGGATCAATGCCATGTAGGATGAGCTTCAAGAATTTGAAAGAAATAAAGTCTGGACCCTGGTTCCACTTCCCAAAGGCAAATTTGCAATTAGAACCAAATGGGTTTTCATAAACAAAAAGGATGAAGATGGCATAATCATCACAAAGAAAGATAGAATGGTTGCTAAGGGATATTTACAAGAAGAAGGCATTGATTATGATGAAACCTTTGCACATGTGACTAGGCTAGAAGCAATTAGAATCTTCTTAGCCTATTTTTGTCAGGATCGAATTTTCAACAAGAATAAAGTCTCAGAAACAATATCAAAGAAGTTGCGGAATAACACTTTGATATTCAATGGAACAGTAAACAAACAGTATATAATAAACCCTTTGCAAACTTGTATTAAAATCACAAGATTACACACTCAACCTCAATCTTGAAGAACAAGCTCTTTCAAGACGAATTCTACTTCTCTAGAATTAGGAACTATGCCTTGAGGTTGATTCTCTCTAAAAACAAAAACTTAGAATGATAAATCTGTTTTTCTCTAAATCTATCAAAACTATACATATATTGAACAAAAAGATAATTACAAATAAATAAAATATCTTCAGTATATCTTCCATGAATATCTTCAGAATATCCTTGTTTATCTTTACCAACGATCTCTTCATCATTATCTTCACATTACCTTATAAGCAGCATTAAGTCTTGGTAGCATTAACTACTAAACAGCACTAACCACTAGCAGTACTAACTAGCTAAGCAGTACTAACTTTGTTCAAGCAGCACTAACTTTGACTAGCGGTATTAATTCTACTAGCAGTAGTAATACTTAGCAGTATTAACTTTGGAGTCTTCTAGCAGTAGTAATTCTGAACTAGCAGCATTAATCACTTGAGTTATTCTTCAGTTCCCAACAATCTCCCCCTAACTTGACTTTTAGGAAGAGAAGTCAAGTTCTTCAGATGCTCCCAAAATATCATTCTTCAGATCCCTATATCAACATTTATCCCCAAACTTTGATTGATCATTCTCTGAATCAGATATTTGGCCATTTCTGAGTTTTCAACACATCCAAGCTTCTTCTTCAGCATTGCATGAAGCTTAAGTCTGCTGTGATTGTATACTCTATCCACTAGGAAGTATTCTATGTGATTTCTATCCAAAGTCACTGCATATACTCCACTAGTTTCATATAGAGTCCAATTTGTAACTGCTTGAAACACATTTCTTATGACATGCTCCACTTCTTCAGGTTTGAACATCATACACAGATACTCCATCACCAGTTTTGTAATTGAAATCCCTGGAGCTTTTAACTGATCTACATACAACTTCATCCCTATTTCAAACATTTCTTCTATATCAGACCTAGAGCATGTTCTGACAATCTTGGCCCAAGTGTTGAATACCTCATACTTATCATCCTTCCTCTTGATTCTGATATACTCCTTTCCATCCACTGTCAGTGTATCCCAGTGAATAACTTCAGGAGGCTTTATACCAACAGGTTCTGCTGAAATTGGTTCAGGAACTTTGTTCATCACTACCATGTACATCTTTATATCATCAGTACTTGAAGATTCCTTCTTTTCAGATGACTCAGGTGCCCCTTCTTCTTCAGCAACCTTCTCAGCCTCTCCTTCAGCTATTCTAGGCTTCTTGGTTAACTTTCTCCTTGCCATCATCTTGGTTCTCTTTAAAGTCCTTAGACTTTCACCTAGAGTGACTTCTTTCTTTGGTGGTGTTTCTTGCTCATCTGGAAAAGGTTTTTCTATCATGAAATCATTGCTTTCTTTCATTCTCTTCTCCATCTCCACCCTGGCAGTTTCATTTCCTTGAAGCTTAGTCATTTCAGAATTGTACAGCTTCTTGATCTGCTCAAATGTCATCTTGGAGAACATCTCCTTTCTGACTCCTATAGCACCCTTGAGAAAAATTATCATCTTGTTTCTCTCTTGAGTACCAAGGAAAGTCTTTGAGGGTTGTCTCTTCTTTGCAGCTGTTTTTATCACTACAGATTTCTTTAAAGATGCTGCTTTCTTCTGTGCAAGTTCAGTTGCCAGGCTTTGTTGATAGGCTTCATTCAGTTCAGCAGCTAGAGCCTTTGCCCTCTCCCTGTCCTTTTCAACCTGAACTCTTTCTTCCTTTTCAATATCAGCCTGCATCTTCCTGGCCAAGGCTTCATCTGATTCAACCAACCTTTGCTTTTTGACTGGTTGATCAGATTCCACCATCTTTGCTTTTCCTTTGTCTTTGTTCATTACCTTCTTACAGTTATCTTTCTTGATCACTTCACCTTGTTCTTTGATGACTACTCCTTTGGTCTTTGAAGTGACCTTGGGAGTATCATGTTTGGCTTTAAGTAAGGTTTCTGCAATCTCAAGATATGTTAAAACTTCTTTCACAGTTTCTGCTGCTTTGCTTATTTCAGCAGTACTAACCATTTCTGCTGCTTTAATTGAACTAGCAGCATTAATGGTTTCTGTTGCTTGCTTTGTTACTGCTGCTTGCACTGATTCTCTTTCTGTTTCTGCTTCTTACTCCCCCTCAACATAAAATCTCTCCCCCTCACCACCATATTTCATCTCATCAAGATCCCCCTTTTCTGTAGCTTCTTCCATGTTGATCTCCCCCTTTTTGGGAGCATCATTACCAGATTTCCTTCTCCTTAGCACAAATTGTCTCTTCTTCTTTTTCTGTACTAGCTTCATCACCAATTTCTTGAGTTTGGTAATCTGCACTTGTTGGGACAAGATTACCAGCTTCATCTCTTCAATTTATTTCCCTTGTTTGAGAACATCTTGGTTGATGTTGCCCATTGTTTCCATCAATTCATAGTAAGTATATCTGTCCTCACCTTCTCCAGAAGTGTTACCCTCTTTTGATGGATCATTGGATCTTTTTGTAGTGGAAGTCTTCTGCCTAGCAGAAGCACTATCCACCCCCTTGGTTTCTTGGCACCAGGGACCTTTGAATGATTGCTCATTCAAAGTTGCCATGGGGAAGGTCTTATGTATGTTACCACTGACCTCCTCTGAGCTAGCAGGAGTAGTGGCAACCTTCTCTCCCATATGCTCTTCCTCCTCCTCAGATAGCACCTCCTTTGGGTTGGGAGACACCCTTGTGGGTTCCCTGTAGATATTCTCTAAGGGAGAATCCTCCCTTAGAGGGCTTATAGGCTTAGGGGTCAATGGTACAAGCAGGGAAGGAGCCTTCTTTACCTGTTTCCTTTTGTAAGTATGGGTTATTGGTGAAGTTGGTTTATCAAGAATAGACTGGGAAGTGATGTAGAGTGGGAAGGTTGGGATTGGCTAGCAGTGGGTTGGTCGAATGGGGGCCTTGACCCTGCTGTCATACCTTCATCAGTTTGGGACACCACCATCATTGTAGAGAACAATGGGGTGTCAACTCCTTCCGAGTCCAGAGGGGATCTTTTCATGTTTGAAAAGACCTTACCTTTGGGAATTTTGGGTACATATACTCCATCAAAATGAGGTATATCCGTCAATTCATGGTTAATAACTTCTTGGACAAACCTGGGGTACATATAAAATCTCTTTTTACTTCCCAGGTTTGAGACAAGATCATTAAAAATCATTTGTGAAAAATTATACTTTCTGGCAGTGGCTAAGCATACCAAAGCATAAGCAATGGTGCTACTGAACTCACTCCATCCAGTAGTATTTTTAGATATACAGTGCATAAGAGTATGGACAAACAAACGCCATTGGGGTGAAAATTTGGCTTTTGAGAACTTGAACACACCCAATGGGCCTCCATACCCCATTCTTGTAAGAGTAGAAAACAGTTCATCATTAGAGATAGAAGTTATACCAGAGGCATCGTCTAGACGTAGACTGATGCGAAGTACCTCTTCAGTAACTGTCAAGGGTTTGTCACACACCCTTGTTTTGATCATTTGCACACCATTCTCAGTAACAATGGTGGCATTTGCCCAGAATTGCCTCTGATGCTCTATGAAGATGGTAGGAGATATAGTGAGAGCATGGGCAATATGGCTGGACTTCAGAAAGTCGACTATCTGGTGAAAACCTTCAGCTTGTTTTGGCTTTTGGAGCATCGCGATTTCATTGTGCTCGTCTATGAACGTCATGGATGCCATTGACCTTGAAGGTTCTTGCCTGAGAACTTGGAACTCAAGAGAGAAAGGGTTTAGAGCGCAAGTGAACAATATGCAAAGAGTTGTTATGAACTTTTAGGCGGGCAAAGGGTATTTATAGTATTCGGGACATAAGCAGTATTAACCTAGAGCAGTATTAACTGAGAGCAGTATTAACTGAAAGCAGTATTAACTGAAAGCAGCATTAACTGAAAGCAGTATTAACTGAAAGCAGTATTAACTGAAAGCAATATTAACTACTTAGCAGTATTAACAATGCACTGGCAGTATTAACAATGCACTGGCAGTATTAACAATGCACTGGCAGTATTAACAATACACTGGCAGTATTAACAATGCACTGGCAATATTAACAATGCACTGGCAGTATTAACAATGCACTGGCAGTATTAACAATACACTGGCAGTATTAATAATACTTACTCTTTTCAACATATGATGAACTGAGGACTGCTATGAATTCCCTGAAAAGAAAGATTAGGACCACCAAGAATATATAATATACAGGTATTGAACCACTTTTTGAGAAGGAGTTTATTCAGAGTTGATCATTCCCACACTTGTTACCAAGAAAGTGAATCTACCCACATCAAAGGCTTTGGTGAATAGATCAGCAAACTGATTATCAGTATGAACCTTTACAACTTGAATAAGTTTCTTTTCATTACAGTCTCTTATGAAGTGATACCAGATTTCAATGTGCTTTGTCTTTGAGTGCTTGACAGGATTATTCACAATGCTAATAGCACTGCTGTTATCAATAAAAATTGGAGTGTGTAGAAAGGTTACCCCGTAGTCCAGCATTTGATTTTGAATCCATAAGACTTGAGAATAGCAACTTGCAGCTGCTATGTACTCTGCCTCTGTTGTAGATGTGGACACTGTGGTTTGTTTCTTGCACTGCCAAGACACTAGTCTTGCACCCAAAAACTGACATCCTCCAGAAGTAGATTTTCTGTCCAAGTTTGCTCCACCTAGATCACTATCTGAGTATGCAAGTAGGTCAAAGGATGAGTCATGAGGATACCAAAGTCCCAATCTGGGTTGCCCTTTGAGATATCTGAATATCCTCTTAACAGTTTGATAGTGAGATTGCTTTGGCCTAACTTGGAATCTTGCACATACACAGACTGGAAACATTATATCTGGTCTAGATGTTGTAAGATACATGAGAGAGCCAATCATGGATCTATAGTGATGAACATCCATATCCTCCCCCTCAAGATATGCTGTTATCTGCTTGTGTGTCTCCATAGGTGTGCTGGCAGGTTTTGAATCTGAGAAACCAAACTTGATTAAAATATCCTGCACATACTTGGACTGACAGATAAAGATTCCATCTGACTTCTGTTGAACTTGGAGTCCAAGGAAAAAAGTAAGTTCCCCCATGGAACTCATTTTGAACCTTTGATGCATTAGATCCTCAAACTCCTTGCACATGTTGTCTCTTGTAGATCCAAAAATGATATCATCAACATAGATTTGGACCAGCAAGATATCCTTCTTCTGTCTCTTGATGAATAAAGTCTTATCAATGACTCCTCTTTCAAAGCCATTTTCCAAGAGATAGGATGACAGAGTGTCATACCATGCTCTTGGAGCTTGATGCAATCCATAAAGTGCTTTCTTCAATTTGTATACCCTGTCTGGATAGCTTGGGTTTTCAAACCCTGGTGGTTGACAGACATATACTTCTTCTTCAATTGAGCCATAAAGAAATGCACTTTTCACATCCATTTGATAGACTTTGAATTTCATATAAGAAGCATAAGCCAGGAATAGTCTAATTGCTTCTATCCTGGCCACAGGTGCAAATACTTCATCATAGTCTATTCCCTCTTCTTGTGTATACCCTTGAGCCACCAGCCTTGCTTTATTTCTTATCACAATTCCTCTTTCATCTCTCTTATTCCTGAAGACCCATTTTGTTCCTATTGCTCTTTGGCCTTTAGGAAGGTCTAACAGATCCCAAACATCTTGCAGCTTGAATTGCAGTAGTTCTTCTTGCATTGCTTCTATCCAACTGGATTCTTTCATAGCATCATGTGCCTTCTTAGGCTCAAGCTGGGATAGAAAGCAAGAAAGCACTGTATGCTGTTGATCTTGCAATTCTTGCAGCCTGCTTTGATTTTTAGTCATCATAGGAGAGGATATATCTCCTATTACCAGTTGTGGAGGATGATTATTTTGAATTCTGGTGTGATGATTAGTTTCTTCATTAAGTACCACCTCTAGATTTGAGTCATTCAACTCAACTGAGGTGTTTTCAGCAGCTACTTCTGATTCCTTATTGACTTGAGTCTCCTCATCTCTACTCTCTTCTTCACTCTGACTTGGTTCAGTAGATCGTTCCTTTTCACAGTCTTCAACAGGATCCACTGTGGGTATGGGAAAGATCACAGATTGAGATAAACTGTCTTGAACTTGTGTAGTTCCTGATCCTCCACTCCCTGATCCTGCATAATCATCACTACTGACACCAAAAGAGTTAGTTAGTGAATCAATGTCAAATAGCCACTGAGGACCAGACCCAATTGGATTTGGTGTGTTCTCATTGCATTTGACATTGTCACTTTCTTCAATTATTCTAGAAGAAGAGTTAAAGACTCTGTAAGCCTTACTCTGAGATGAGTAACCAACAAGAAATCCATCATCTGCTTTGCTATCAAACTTACCTAAGTGAGATTTGGTATTGAGAATAGTACAAGGACACCCAAAAGGTTTGAAAAATCCAATAAATGGTTTTCTTTTATTTAAAAGCTCATATGGGGTCTTGTTCTTTGGCTTGACTACTAGAACTCTGTTTTGGACATAACAAGCAGTATTAACTGCTTTAGCTCAGAAGGTAATTGGCAATTTTGAATCAGCCAACAGAGATCTAGCAGCCTCTATTAGTGTCCTATTTCTCCTCTCAGCAACTCCATTCTGTTGAGGAGTCCTAGGGGCACTATATTGTCTCTCAATGCCTTTCTCTTCACAAAAGGTGTTTAGATCAAGATTTTTAAATTCAGTCCCATTATCTGATCTAATGACTTTTACTTTTTGATTAGTTTGGTTTTCAATTCTTAGGATAAAGGATTTGATCAGTCCACTTGTCTCATCCTTAGTCCTTAGAAAATATACCCAAGTAAATCTGGAGTAATCATCAACAATAACCAAGCAATAAGATTTCTTGCCTATACTCATAACATTTGTAGGACCAAACAGATCCATATGTAGTAATTGGAGACAAGAAGAAATAGAATTTAACTCTTTGGTCTTATGAGAAGTTTTATGCTGCTTGCCTTTAAGACAAGCAACACAATGATCATCACATGAAAAGACTTTTGAAGGTAAACCTCTTACAAGGTTGTTTTTAACAAGTTTGTTCATAGTCTTGAAATTCATGTGACACATCCTTCTATGCCATAGAGAGGATTCATCCACAGAAGCTTTTGAAACAAGACAGTTCAGGGATGAATCACTATCAACATTGTCCATATCTAGACAATAAACATTGTCCTTTCTTGGAGTTCTAAGTAGTATCATGCTTTCATCAACTACCTTAAACTCTGGAGCAAGGATCATACACTCTGTGTTAGTAAATAATATGCTATGTTGTTTGTCACAAACCTGTGATACACTTAACAGGTTGTACTTCAATTGATCAACATAGTAGACATCCTCAAATGTCATCTTACCTTTTGTGACATTACCTTTGCCACTTATTTTACCACCAGTAAGATCATTTCCAAAAGCAACATGTCCTCCATTGATATGCTTGAAATCCTGAAGGCATGACATGTTGCCTGTCATGTGCCTAGAGCAACCATTATCAACATGTCAAATGCTCTTTCCCTTGAGCTATTGGTTGCCCTGCACATAAGATAAGTCAGTTAGTTTGAATTAGGAACCCAAGCCAAAGTGGTCTTGGGTACCCCTTTCTCATCAAAATACTTGCATTCTTTCTTGACAAGATTTTTAAACTTTGACTCCTCATTTCTGGAGTACTTTGTCACAATGATAGGCTTGGAAACACATTTGCTAGAAGTAGTACTGGTTTTAGAAGTACTAACTGCATTAGCAGCACTTGCATGCTTAGCAGTACTAACCTTATTAGAAGTAGTAACTGTTTTAGCAGCAGTAACTGTGTTAGCAGTATTCATCTTTGAGGAAGTACTAACAGTATTAGCAGCATTAAAATTTTCAGCAGTACTAACACTGGTAGCAGCAGTAATGCTTCTAGCAGTACTATCTCTGTCAGCAGCACTAACAGTTTTAGTGTTTTTAGGCACCCACATTTTAATACTTTCATTCAAAACCTTTTTCTTCATGGGACCTTTGTTTTCAACAGGTTTCTTCACCACATGTTTCTTTCCAGCCTTCCTATAACCAACAGGTTTTTGCACAGATCTTTGAAAGTTCATCTGTTGGTTAATAGGGTTAAAGTAACAGTACTTAGCCAAATGGTTTAACTTTCCACATATGAAACAAGGCTTTGGTCTATTGATTTTACTTAGATCAATGCCTTGTTTTTGTGCCCATTGGTTGTTCCAGTTTCTTTGATTTCCCCTTGGTTTATCATGTTTTTGGGGCTTAGAAGTATTGCATGCACACTGCTTGCAAGGGATAGGGTTCACAACAGTGGTCTGCTTATAATAAACCTTCTTGTTCTTTCCCTCAGTCTTCTCTATCTCATTGGACTTGATCCAATGCTTTCCACATCCCTCATTGGTGATTATGTGGTTTTCTATAGGAATCTCACCACTCACAGTGTTGTCTTTATCCTTGACAGCTTCTTTCTCAGTTTTATCCTTAACAACTACTTCATCTAAGGGATCTATCTCAGTGGCTCCCTTAGGTAGGTCCTTCCTATCCTTTGTTTCTAACAAATCTGAACTAGGAGGGATGTAGTTGTTGTTATAGGGTGGTGGTGTGGTATTGTACCCTATTCCTCTTCTCAGTTTATCATGAATCTGAGATTGTAGTAAAGAATCCATAGCTTTAGAGGCATTGGAAAATTTTTCTACATCTAGCTTGACTTTAGCTAGTTCTACTCTTAGCTTTTCACTCTCTTCTTTGGATCTGGTCAGTTGAAGTTCTAAGTCATTCTTCTCCCACTTCCAATAGTTTGTGTCATAAGAGTGTTGAAGCTCATTGGCTTGAAAACCCTTAATCTGCTCTTCAAATCTCTCAACTATCCTCACATAATCTTTTATGTCCTTTTCCAATCTCTTAAGGTTATCACTCATGTTCTGATTGTGATCCCTATACCTCTTAACAGTGTTAATGCAATTTTGAGAACAAAGATTGGAAGTTACCTCTGTTGGGAGATCAGACACCTCTGCCATTAGAGCTTGGTTCTGGATGGCCTCTTCAGCTTGATCACTCCAATCAAACCCCATGCCTTGTTGAGAGACAAGGGCTTGTGCAGAGTTTCTGTTATTATTGAAGCTTCCAGATTGAGCTTGTTGATGGTTATTGTTTTGAGGCATTCCACTTCTGCATTCTTTAGCAAAGTGTCCCTTCTGATGGCATTTATAGCATTCCACCTTTGACTTGTCAAAACCTGCTCCATCTTCTCTTCTTTGTGAGAAGTTGTTCCTTCCAGTTCTTTTGATGAACTTCTTGACTCTCATAGAGAGCATGGCCATCTGCCATTTAATGTCCATCTCTTCAAGATCATCTGGATGGAGTTGTTCCAAGTCATCATTAATGAGAGAAGAGTTTCCATGACTTGCTAGAAAGGCTTCAAATACAGTTTCAGTGCCTTTCTCTTGAGTTGCTCCATTGGCAGCACTAACTGATTCAGAGTTGGAAGTAGAATCAGTTGATGCTGAAAGGAGTGCAGCATGGTGAACATATCCAGAAGGCCTCTTCTTAGCCTCTACCTCAGATTCAAAAACTCTTAGATCATTATATAGATCATCAAGTTCCTTTTCTTCCAGTTGATCATTCTGTCTGAAAGACACAGTATACATGGTCCATTCATCACTCAGGGACCTTAGAAACTTTCTGTTCAGATCATCTTGATCAATTTGTACTCCCACTGTAGCAAGTTCACCAATAAGCTTGTTGAACCTGTCAAAAGTTTGAGTCATGGACTCATTCTTGGTTGACATAAAGTTCTCATATTGTTGCTTCAAAATGGCTTTCTGATTTCTCTTGGTACTTTTGGTACCTGAGAATCTCTTCTCTAGAGCATTCCAGAGCATCTCTGCATCAGTGCAGTTACAGAACTGATGTTGATATTCATTGGGGATAGCCAAGAGCAAAGTGCTCAAGGCTTTCATCTCTGTCTGTCTAGCCTTTCTTTCTGCATCAGTTTTTGGTGGAGTTCTCTTTCCATCTGCACCAATCTTACCTGCTTCAGAAGGACCATTCTCTATGATATCCCACATAGAATAGTCAGTGAGGAGTATGTACTGCTTGATTCTGATCTTCCACATATCGAATTCATTGGGTCTGAGCATTGGTACCTTTGAGACCAGAGTATTGTTTGATTCTGCAAAGTTTTCCATGATGAATGAATAGATGTTTCTGAGAGAACAGGCTCTGATACCACTTGTCAGGATCGAATTTTCAACAAGAATAAAGTCTCAGAAACAATATCAAAGAAGTTGCGGAATAACACTTTGATATTCAATGGAACAGTAAACAAACAGTATATAATAAACACTTTGCAAACTTGTATTAAAATCACAAGATTACACACTCAACCTCAATCTTGAAGAACAAGCTCTTTCAAGACGAATTCTACTTCTCTAGAATTAGGAACTATGCCTTGAGGTTGATTCTCTCTAAAAACAAAAACTTAGAATGACAAATCTGTTTTTCTCTAAATCTATCAAAACTATACATATACTGAACAAAAAGATAATTACAAATAAATAAAATATCTTCAGTATATCTTCCATGAATATCTTCAGAATATCCTTGTTTATCTTTACCCACGATCTCTTCATCATTATCTTCACATTACCTTATAAGCAGCATTAAGTCTTGGCAGCATTAACTACTAAGCAGCACTAACCACTAGCAGTACTAACTAGCTAAGCAGTACTAACTTTGTTCAAGCAGCACTAACTTTGACTAGCAGTATTAATTCTACTAGCAGTAGTAATACTCAGCAGTATTAACTTTGGAGTCTTCTAGCAGTAGTAATTCTGAACTAGCAGCATTAATCACTTGAGTTATTCTTCAGTTCCCAACAATTTTGCACACAAAGGATTCAAAGTGTATAAAATAGATGCCAAATCTGCCTTTTCAGAATGGCATCCTTAATGAAGAAGTATATGTCCAGCAACCACCAGGATTTGAAAGTACAGAGTTTCTAGACCATGTTTGTCATCTTGATAAAGCTTTGTATGGCCTTAAACAAGCCCCTAGAGCATGGTATGCAACTTTGTCCACTTTTCTGATTGAAAATGGATTTGAAAAGGGAACAATTGATACCACACTGTTCATCAAAAGATATAAAAATGAGCTACTTTTAGTATAGATATATGTTGATGATATTATATATAGGTCTACAAAACAAAGTATTGTGATAAGTTTTCAGAGTTGATGAATAGTGAATTTGAAATGAGTCTCATGGGAGAATTAACTTTCTCCCTAGGACTTCAAGTAAAACAAACATTAGAGGGCACTTTTATAAATCAAGCCAAATATGTCTCTGATATTTTGAAAAGGTACAAACTCAATAATTCAACTCCTATGAGAACTCCTATTGTCACAGGAGTCAAACTTGACTCTGATCCTTCAGGAAAATTTGTGGATGTTAAAACCTACAGAGGCATGATAGGTTCACTCTTATACTTAACTACCAGTAGACCTGATATAATGTTTGCAACATGTCTCTGTGCTAGATATCAAGCCAATCCAAAGGAATCTCACTTATCTGTAGTAAAGAGAGTGTTTAGATACCCCAGGGGCACACCATCTTTTGGTCTCTGGTATCCAAAACTCTCTGGTTTTGAACTAACAACCTACACAGATGTAGATCATGCAGGATGCAAGTTAGATAGAAAAAAGTACCTCTGGATGTTGTCAACTTTTGGGAAATAAACTAGTAAGTTGGTCATCTAAGAAGCAAAATTAAGTATCAACTTCTATAGAAGAAGCATAATATGTTGCTGCAGCTAGTTGTTGTTCACAAGTCATTTGGATGAGGACTCAACTCAGAGACTATGGTCTTCAGTCTGATAGGATTCCCATTTTGTGTGACTCCAGAAGTGCTATTGCCATCTATGCTAATCCAATGCAACATTCCAAGACAAAGCACATTGATGTCAGATATCATTTTCTTAAAGATCATTTTGAGAAAGGAACAATTGAAATGTATTTTGTACCAACTGATCTCCAACTTGCTGATATTTTCACCAAAGCTTTAGATGAACGAAGGTTCATTTTCTTAATCAGCAAGTTAGGCATGATAAATATGTCTACGTAAATATAAAAAGTTGCATCATAGCCTCTGATACACACTTCAGATCCTCTGATATTCAGAAGTAACATATTTTAGACTTTAGAGTCTCGGATACCTTCTTCAAAGCCTCTGACACTCTAAAGCATGTTAAAATTCATCTCATTTTGTACATCAAAGCTCAATTCAAGGGGGAGAATAGATAAGAAACCATCATCTATCAAGGGGGAGCAAGAAATGATGGAAGGTAATACAGCCAAAACTTCAGAGCCTCTGATGCTTATATCATAGCATCTGCTCCTATCTTTGATACACATATCAGAGCCTCTAGTAGTTTATAAACAGATCATTTCAGAAGGAAAGGTATGTTCTTCATTCTTATAATTCACCTTACTCTTTTTTTAAAATCAAACTTGATCCTTCCAAAGAAACTCATCTAAGAGACTATTAATTGGTCTCTGATAATTTTCTCAGAGCCTCTATCAAAATATGCTCTGAAGATATATCAGAGCACTAAATTCTTAGTGTTCTTGGGTATTTATTAAATCAAGTTTTGAATTTTTTTTGGTAAATATTTTTTTTTTTGAAGTTTTGAGAAAAGAATTTAAACTAATTGAAAATGTAATGCCAATCACAATCAAGCACAATCTCAATACAAGATTTTGACAATTATCAAGAACTAGAGAGAGAGTAGTGAGAGAAAGCCTTTTGTCATATGTGTATTGCAATGATGAACCACTTACTAACTATTACAAAGGAAACATGGTATTTATACCAAAGACTAAAACTACAAGCTTAAGCACAAAGTAAATGAACTCTAAGATTGACTTTGCTAACTTTGACTTATCTAGACTTTGACATTGTTGACTTTTCTTGACTTGACTTTTCACACCAAATCTTGGATACAATTAATACACTAACAATATCCCCCTTTGTATTCAAGATTAAAAAAAATTGACACTAGTCTTCAGCTCTTGATTCTTCAAAACTTTAACTTTGACAGCTTTGAATTTTGAACTTTTGGCAATCTTTAAACTCTTATGCTTTGAAGAATCTTGAAAAGTCTTTTGCACTTTGTATCTTTGGAAAGTCAATAAGTCTTGAGCAAAACTTTGAAATTAACTTTGCATCTTTTGAAACTCTTGAAAATGTAATCCCAATCACAATCAAGCATAATCTCAATACAAGATTTTGACAATTATCATGAACTAGAGAGAGAGTAGTAAGAGAAAGTCTTTAGTCATATGTGTATTGAAATGATGAACCACTTACTAACTATTATAAAGGAAACATGGTATTTATACCAAAGACTAAAACTACAAGCTTAAGCACAAAGTAAATGAACTCTAAGATTGACTTTGCTAACTTTGACTTATCTAGACTTTGACATTGTTGACTTTTCTTGACTTGACTTTTCACACTAAATCTTGGATACAATTAATACACTAACACTAATTCTTTCAAAAAGAAAATTTATTTGTGTGGATTATTTACTTGGATAAGTTTCATAATTTTTTAAATAAATTATCCAAAATGATAGCTATCTGATTTAAGCATCCTTTCACTCTCACTTACCACATGTAAATATCTGAGTTGATGGACGATGGAATGTTTTTGACATGGGAACTCACAATCGCAGTTTCCGTAGCGCCATTTTCGATGTCTCACGTCCATAAAAACCCACTTCACACCTCATTTTTATTTTACGCTTTCTTGATTTCTTTCCAAACTGTATCTTTCTCTCTCAAGCAATTCATCTTGCTTTTAAAAAGCTTCAAGAACTCTCCAACCTGCAACAATGTCGAGCCAAAAAAATGGATCCACAGACTCTAGCAGAATTGTCTCAAGCATGAATCTTGCTCAGTTCCATGTTCTAGTCAAGGGAAACAACTACCATCTCGATCTTACGCCTTCCAAGTTCGATGAACAATTTCACCTTGTCCTAGAGTTTTTCTGCTCATGTGAACTCAAAGATGCCCTAACCGCATATAACACAAATGTTCCTCTCAGCTTTGTACAACAATGATGGTACTCAAGTGAGTACAATGAACAAGCTAAAGGAATCCTTGGCAATGTTGATCTTGGCGAAAGAGGAGTCAACATACGCATTCAACTACTTCAGAGCGCACTCAATCCAGAGGCAGAGTCGAAGTTAAAATGAAAGGTTCTAGAGACCTTATGTGTTGAGGAAGCAAAGAAGAAGGTGAAGTTTGATGGTTCTGATGATGACCATCAAGATGAACAACCTCAAGGATCATCAGAACATCAAAAGGGGGAGAAACAAGGTTCTCTCAGAGCTGATGCAAGTGACTCTGCTCCCCCTCCTCTGCAAACAAAGGAAAAGGAGTACAAGAGATGAGTGAACTAGAGAGGCACTCCACCTCTACTGAAGACAACGACACAACACTCTTAAAATCTCCAGTGCCAGTAATATTTTTGGCACCTTCCACCAATTCTGAAGCAGCATCACTACTTTCAGTAATAGACGCCACTCCAAAGACAATTGGTGTTATGGATGAAGATGAGGAAATGGTGGATTACTCAAGTAGTCCTTCTTCAGATGATGGTTTCTCCTCTCCTGAACATCCAACAATAATCATGAGAGATAGATTTGGGACTGAATCTGAAGAAGAAAACATTGCTGAAAAAGAAGAGTACACTTATCAAAATGCTCAGCCTCACCAGATTGATACATCAGATGTAGAACTCCATAATGAATATGACACGCAGATTGAAGTGCTACTCTCCTCTGCAATAAATGAAACACCTCCATTATCCCCATAAGTCCAACAGAAGGAACCAGAGACAACTCAACAGTTGTCTGCTGATGAATCAACAGTGGTTGTTGATTAACAAGTACCTCCAGAGGAACCTGTTCAGAAGACCAACATTGGGATCCCTGCATTCTCAAGATTTATAAAGCCTCCAAAGTTCCTAACCACAGAAGAAAAGGCATCAGTAGAAAATAACTTCAGATACCTATATTGTGAATTCAATATAGAGGACATACTTGCCTTTCCTCTGAACCCAAGAATCAGAGAAGGCATGGACGAGATTGAGCAGAGGTTCATCAGGGACAAGACAAGCAGAAGAATAGATGTTCTCTTAGAGTCACCCATTAAAGAGATAAACAAGATCTATAAAAAGAAGTTTGCCTACAAAAAGATCATATACAAGCACTACGAGGTCATCCGCTCTGATGGAAAGGTCTATCAATTTAATGATAATGACCTTGTGAACCTGAACCCATATGATCTGCCTTTACTCCATGCCCACTGCTCTGAAAAAAACGAAAAAGGAAGAGTATTCAGAATGGGTCAATACGAAGTCCGACGTGCTATGGAAGCTCACATCTAACTTAGAGCCAAATTAGACTTCCAGATTGCTCTAAACCTCAGAGAAGAAAGGCTAGGGGTCACTTCTCTAGTTGAGACCTGCAAAAACTTGGAGAAATTAAAGATTGGCTCCATCATAACAGAGCCTCTAGGATTCGTCTTCAGTGTCAACAACGTTAAGAAGATCTTCCTTGCATCAGAGTTGGCTAAGTACTCTGATGAGACCTTAAGAGGAGTTCTAAGGATGATATGTGTGAAGAAGGAAAGACATAGAGCTGACCTATTTGAGAGAATACACTTGGAGATTAGCTCAATGATTGAATTTAGAGAGTTAATCATGAAATTTCATAGGATCTGATCTGGTGTAAGAATTTAGTTTCTTTCCTTGTAATTTTTTTTTGTTATCTTCTCTTAGTTTGTAACTTAAAATGTTTGTGAGAAGTAATAATTAACAAAGGATGACTTTCTCCTCTTTATTTTTTAGTTAATTTATGTCGGCTGTTTTGCACTTTTTATTTTCAATACTTATGGAGAGATTGTTAGCCCCAATTCTAAATTGTATAAGTATTGAAAATAATCTAAGTTCCATTTTAGAGGACTTACAGAGATAGCCTTCAGAGACCAAGACTGCCTCTGATGATCATTCCAGAGATAGAGAAATGCAGCAGAAGAACTTCAAAGATAGCTTCATTAGAGGTACCTACATCAGAGCTCTGAAGACATTGTCTCTGAAGATCAAGCTGAAGAATTCTACAAGTGTTGACATAAGAATAGAAGACACGTCATATGGTGATAAGATTTATCTTTCTAGATAGGTTACTGTTCAAGCATGTCTTGAGATTACCTTTTAGGTAAAACACTGTTCAAGCATGTTTGTTATGTCAGGAAAGTACACTATTCATTTTATGGTCCTATAAATAGGACGTACATCCATTGCTCAAAGTGTGCTTTTCTTTACTAACTTGTAAAAGAATTATTTCTTTATACTGAAAAGTATACAAGAAGATCTTGTAAAATTAAACCACCTTTTTAGGTATTGTTGATAATCTACTTGCATTATCCAGTGAATGTTAGTTGTTCTTATATTTTCTTTATTGGAAATATCTTCTTATTACTGTGTGTATGAATCTTACTTTGATTTAAACATTATTTGCTTCCGTTGTTCTTATTATTGTTATATGTTTATATCATTGTTAAAAGACTGAATCTAAGATCCAACATTCACCGTCTCCATGAATAAAAGTCTACCCATCGTGTGATGGTTGGCGGTGGGGAATGGTGGGCTGTCGGCTATTGGTATTGGGGGTCGATGGAAGAAGAGGGTGAGGGGAGGAAAGGGGAGGCCGGCGAGAAGGGGAAAAGACCAACAAAAAGGGTGTCGGTGCCGGTGGGTTTGGAAGGATGGGGAGGGGGATCGTGGGTGTGGGTTTGGAAAACATAAAAGGACAAGAGAAGAAAAAATAATATGATAATAATAATATTATTAATCATATATTATTTTTTTAAATTTTTATCCGGAAAAGGACAAAAGAGAAGGGGGAAAAGACCAAAATGTCCTTTGAGTTAACTAGGTTAACAAACGTTGTTAGAGAGAGGGACCTAGAACATGAGTTTTTGCATACCAAAAATACAATGAATGTAATAAATGCGTTTTAGGGACTATATACAAAATATCATAAAACCATAGGGACCGGAAATGTAATTTATTCTAATCTTTAATAAGTCCAGAAATTATCATTAGGGTTTGAGTGTTGATTTGAAATGATCCTTCACACCAACTATGTTAAAATTATTGGTTAAGTAAAGGCATCTCCAAACCAACCACTAAGAGCATCTCCAACAACTTCTTCAAAATAGAGATTTTGGGAAATTTTTGCTCCAACAGATTCCCCGAAACATTCTCCAAAATGGAGAAAGTATGAGAGAGATGATGGAAATCTCCAAATTTGGATATATCTCCAAAAATTATTATACATAAGAGATAAATGATTTTTTATTCATTCTACCAAATAAATTGTTTTAAATTAGATGTTTAGGAAAGAGAAATAATATTTTATGAGTTGTATTGAATATTTTATTAATATAATTAATTATGTAATCTACAAAATAGAAAATCTGTAGAGATGATGTTAGAACATAAATATGTTCTATTTTAGGAAGTTTAGTAAAGTAATCCATTTAAGTTTGTATTGGGCCTTGTAATGGGTTTGGGTTAATGTGTACAAGGGTGTTGGGAGTATAAATAGTGTCTGATAGTTAGTTTAGTTTGTAACTTTCATTCATCATGTAGACATACGAATTCTCTAAAGTTCTCTGTAGTTTGTAGTTTAGTTTACTGTGATCAATAAAACAACTACAGATTCATCCCAATTCCTTGTTAATCTTTATCATTCAATCAATCTTTGATCTCATTGGACGTCACAACTGGTATCAGAGCCTAACGAATACATCAATCTTCGCACGATCGAGATCAGATTGGATTGAAAAGAACAGTCTCTGTGTGAAAATTTTAATTTGTTGATTTGGTGTTAATTTGAATAATCTTTGACGATAAATTGATTATGTGGTTATAGTCGAATTATTTGGAATCAATTACAATGTTTGATTTCAACAAATTTGATGAAATTGGATCGATTTTGAGTATTTTGTTCGAAAATTTTTTATTCACTGTGTTATGATCGAAAGTTGCTATAGAGTCGAAATTAGACAAGATCATCAACTACAATTATTCTCCAAAGTCATTTTCGAACCTGCTCTCAAATGCTCATCTCAAAATTCGAAGTATAGAAGGTTAATTTGAAGAAAAGTTAGAAAAACATTCGAGATCCACATAATTCGCATGATCAGATGAAGAACTCACATGGTTGGAAAGAATTTGCATAATGAAAATTTTGGAAGAATTCACATAGTTAAGATTGTTGAAGAATTCACATGATCAGAATTCGCACGATTGATGTTCTTTGAAGATGAAATTTTTAAAGTATAGAATTCGCATATCAAAGTGTTGCGAAAAGTGCTGAATTCGCATGCTTGTCTTGTGCGAAAAGTTGATACAAATTCAAGTGGTCAAAAAGATTTATAAGAAAAGAATTCGCAGGTAGTCGTGTGCAAAATGTTGAGAATTCGCATCCTACCTTATGTGAATTGTGAGGAATTCGTATATGTGAGTCAAGCGAGAAGTGAAGATTTCGCACATAGGTGCGTGCGAAAAGTAAGAATTTGCATGCATGCCTATGCGAATTGTGGTATTCGGCTAATGCCATCATGCGAATTGTGCTTCAGTGAATAGTGATCTGCGAATTGTTAGTGTTATGCAAAAAGTTTGTGACTTTTTGAGAAAATTGACTGTTCTAAACCCTGTTTGCTACAAGTTTGCCCTGTTCCCGAGCTTTTTACGCTGAATGCATATGTGACGTCAGTCTTATCATATGTTGGTCACATATCCTGAGCAACTGATCTATGTTTCACGAGTGCTCATGCTTTTCAACATTTTCATATTATGAATTTGAGAATTTAGTCTCTGATTGAATTGAGTTAGCTGTCTGAGTATCTTCAATCATCAGTCTAGAGTGCTTCTTCGGTTGTTAGACCATTGAGAGCACTTTATCATTCTTCTGACCTGATCAATCAGTAGTGTAAGCAACTGCTATCATTATTCTTATGCTTTGGTGGTGTTTCAGAATCCTGAGTGCTTATAATTATCCAGTTGATTCGTGAAGAAAGGAGTTCTGGATTTGATTGTTCAGTATTCTGGAAAGCAGCTAGAAAATGAGCGTATTTCATCAGTTGTTGAACATTTATCAGTCTTCTAACCCTTGCCTTGTAGTGTTGCTACTGTTGCTACCTCCTGTAAGCTGATCAGATTAAGTTCTTCAGCTGAACTCTTATTTCAACTCGAGGTTCAAAGATAGATTAGATGTTATACACTAAAGATGCACTTGGTTGTCATTCCATAATTCAACACATATCATTCTTATGGGCATACGGAATATTTTGGATCCCTCAAACACTAAAAAATCCAATTTCAACCACCACAAAAAAAACAACAATAAAAATATGTTTAATATTATAATAATAATAAAATAATATTACATAATGTATTAAACAGTAATATATATATATATATATGATTATAAAGCTTGAATAAAATAGTAATATTTGGTTTTAGATATCTACTTTATTGACCTCCAAATATAGAGGCTTACTTTATTGATCTCCATTTTTTATAGTGTTTTAGTGTTGGGTAGTAGATGAAAACACCTCCATTTTTTTGATTTTAGTGTCGGTTGGAGATGATCTAAGGATATTTTGATCTTTTTTTTTTCATCTTCAGTTTTTTAAAAAATTAACAAAATATTATATATATATATATATATATGTATATATATATACAGATATGGGAGGGATCTTTTGAAAACCAATATTATTATGCAAACTTTACATACTTAAATCAACCAGTCATTGATTTTCATCTAATTTTATTTTATTTTTAATTATGAGGGTTTAACTGAAAATGTATGTTTCCCATATTCATGCACAAATCTTACAATTATGATATGACAATTTCAGATCTAGAGAGAGAGTGTAGAGAGAGAAAGCTTTGTATTCATATGTCTAACAATATCAAATGTTACAAGCTTACTTAGAACACTTACAAGACTACATTCTTATATACCTATACAACAGAACACATACAAACTCTCACAAGCTTATACAACATGTTGACAAAACTAAACTTTGACTTTCATTGACTTTGACTTTACAACACTTAAATCTTGGATACAACAAAATACACTAACATTCTCCCCCTTTGTATTGAAGATTTAAAATTTTTTTGACAATCATCTTCAGCGCTTGATTCTTCAAACTTTAACTCTGACATCTCTAAACTTTGAAGCTCTGACAATCTTTAACCGATCAGCTTTTGAACAATCTTGAAAAGTCTATATCAAAGTCTTTGAACAGTAATTAGGTCTTGAACATTAAATCTTTGAAAGTTCTTCAAGTCTTTTTGATCTCTTATCTTCATCTTTGTAATCTCTGATCAGTCTTCAGAAAACCAACTTTCTCGAATCATCTTGACTTGTCTTTGAATCTCTTCATGACTTTGAAATTAATCTTTCAGAAATTTCTCCCTCTTTCTTGATACAAACTTTAATCATCTGAACTTGAACTCTGTTTTATCAGGACTTCCATCCAATCATCGAAAAACACAAGGTATTTTCTATGAATGTTCTGACAGAGAAACAGATTTTTTGTGTGCTCGTGCTTGTGTTATGGAAGAATTAAGCACAATAATTGTTGTTTCATAAGGCTCAAAGTATGTAAATCATTAAGACAACAATGATTATACACAAACTCAATGTGCATGATGAAGGGTCGAAGGTGGGGAAACTTTCCTTCTTTTTCAATATTAGTATCTTCCAAGTGAAGAACCAATAGATTTTGTGCTGCTTCCTCAGAAAATGTGAAACATTCTCATTTTAAGAAAAGAATGAGTAGTTGGTGAGGTTGTATGCAAGAGATGGCATGGGATAGTTGCTTTTTTCAATGAAGGTCACGATGAAATGTGAACCAACAGTTTATGTGGTTGCCCGACTCAGAAAGATTTGGTGCAGAGTTTGATATTCTTTTACTCTGTTCTCACACCCTCTTTCTTTTAAACATTAAAGCTCACTTCTAACCAATCTCTCATTTTCAATTTACCTCATCACACACCACTCTCAATCTTTTGACCCCTCTCCCCTCAATCACTTAGGGAATACTTCCGGGGTAAGAAACACTGGTTATCGTGAATCCATGGAAGTTCTGTTAAACTCTCACACTGAAACCCATGTATTTTCCTAAAATAATGTATTGCCTCAATGATTTTCTTGACATTTTAGCACAAGAAATCATTTGTCAGTATATGTATGCTCATTAAAGTTAAGAATGAAATTTGAGCATATTAAGCATTTAAGATTTCTCAAAACTTTGTATGAATGAATAATCATGAAAGAATATAAATGTTTTTGAGAATCTGACAATGATTAAGATCAGATCAAAATTCATGAAGAATAAAATTTTGGGAAATCAAAGACGTAAGATGTTTATATGAACAAAATATAAACATTTTTAACAATGAAAGTATATTTCAGTATGGAAATGACGTCTGATTCAAAAAATGTAGAGTACAACCGGGAGTATTACCATAGAAAGATTAAACTTTTGATACATGGTAATAACAAATTCAAATGAATTGTTGAACTGGTGTGTGTGAATACTTGACAGTATATTGTCAAGATAATACACAAGTATTGATATTTGGAAACACACGATCAGTTAAACTTTAACGCTCAACAATGAAAAACTTTTAAAATCATACTTCTAGATTCATGAAATCTTTTGAGAATAGAGAAGTGGTTTGAACATTTAAGAAAACGTTTTTCATGCTTGAAAGTTTTTCTTCTTTCAAACAATCAGAGATCTAGATTAGAAGATACTTACATTTAAGCTCCCCCTCAAATCATGATAAAATGATTTATATTCTGATAAGCTCCCCCTGGAAATTTGGATAATATCCTTATCTTAAACTTTTAAGAACGAGTCATGATCTGTTGTAATCAGAAGCCACATCAGCTAACTTATGAGTCACAAACTAGCTTATCAGTTAGTTTGCCAAACATAGCTTTAATACTGAAATAAGTTAACTTTTGAATTATTTTTCAAACATGGTGTCTTAAATCTTATTACTTCAACGATGAAACTATGATGCCGTAGAGAAACAAAGATAATTAAAAAAATACATAATAAAACATTTTTCACACCATAGAATAAAACAACTAAATCATCATATTCGGTTTTTGTAAGATAAACAAAACCAAATGCAAGACATTTTATTAGAATAAATAGTTCAAGAATTTAAGCACCAAATATTATGTTTTTTTTTTTTTCATTTGTATTTTTTGTACTTTTTAAAATCATTCGACTTTGCAAATTATAATACTTTATTGGTATTTTTGCGTAACAATAAAAAATAATGATACGATCAAACAAATCTCCTCTTAAATTAAATCATCTATATCTATATCTATACTATATTATAAAGATAACATAAATTTTTTTAAAAATAAGTCTTAAAGCTTAATGTACCGTCATTTAATGTTAATTACTTAAAAAACAACCATTACAACTATATATACTACATTTAATACTATTTATTAATTTCCAATTATTATCTCTAACCATTTTCACTTCCCTAAAATCATTTCCCACTTTAACTTTCCTAAAATAACTGTCAACATAATTAAATATAAAATAAAATTCAAATTTTAAATATAAAAAATATAAATATAATTAAAAAAATCTAACATAATATTTTATAAAAAAAATCATATTATGAAACCAAAACAAATTACATTATATTATTAAGTATAAATTAAACAAATTTATATAAAAAAACATTATCACTCTCTCACAACCATCTAAAATCGTAATGTAAATCGACAAAAAACAGAAAATAAAATGAAACATTAAAATCGTGATGTATCTAACTGTATTGCGCGAGTACTTCTAGTATACACTAAAAATTTAAAAATGGGAAGATATATGTAACATTCTATAAAAATAAAACACAATAGTTGGATGTCAAATCATATATCACGAAGATGAAGATGCATATTATATTTACATATTTATTGTGAGTTTCTTAAGTTTCCAACTTCTCTATTCTTTCCGATAAAGTTACATTTTCTTCGACCAAAAATTGGACCATTTGTTGATTTAAAAAGTAGCATGACATGGCCTTTTTCTTTCTTGCCAACTTTAATTACATTGACAAATTAATTCATTCAATCTTTTTATACTACTTTATGAAATTGTACGTGGCTTAAAAGTGTGATTATTCATTCCTTTTTTCAATAAGCTACTTTGAGTAGCGTTTTCAATAAGATAGTTTATAAACTAGTTTATGGTCATCCAAACATGTACCAGAAAAAAAAACTAGAATGCAACACGATAAATTTTGATTCTAACATTTCGTTTTATTCTTCTTTCTGTCAATGTCATAATGTTGTTTGTTTGATTTTGAGAAAGTGATAACGTTTTTATGTTTGAATAAAATATAAATTTGAAAAACCCATTAAATTAAAGAAAGTATATCAATATTAGAATCAAATTATCAATTTAAAGTTCTTGTTAATTTGTTTAATTCAATTTTTTTTATTATAATTTTTTTTATGTTTAATAACGAAGTAATTTATTTTATATTTAATAATATAAGTTTTTATAACGATAATAATTAAGTATTTTGTTACAACTATATGACTATCTTAATTATATTTTAAATTCTTTATATTTAAAATGAGATGTTTATGTTGTATTTGATTATGTTTATGCATTAGTTATTAAAATTCAAACATGTAGCTTTAAATAATTGTAATTATTATTTTGAATTTTAAGCAATATGCATCAATAAACTATTCTTATGCATAAAAGTGGTTTTTAAATTAAACTCTGTCCCAAATGATTTATAATTAATATAGATAGTTCAACCACTTTATTTTATGTAAACTACAATTTTGGTCCTTGTGGTTTATACCCAACTACAAAACCTGTCCCTAGACTTCAATAAGTATAAATAGAGTCATTGTGGTTTACATTTTGCTTCGGAAATGGTCCCTATGTCTAACTTCGTTAGTCAATACTCCATTAGTTTAAGGGCACTTCGATTTCTTTCATTTTCAATTCATTGAGGGATGTTGTTCGTAGTTTTTTTAAATAACAAGGACCAAAATTATAGCTTACTCTATTTATATATTTATATTATGTTACGTTATGTTAGAGGAAAGTTCAAATGAAAACTCAATTTTGATTGTGTACGTGAGGAAAAATCTCAGTCACGCTATCTCTATTGATCCAACAACTCATATTAAATAGATTTTTTAATTTTAAGATGTTTAGGGGTAAAAATGAAAGATAATTTAAACTTACGTCTAGCATATGACTAGAAGTAGTAGTTAGAAGTTTAGAAGTCATTGTACGCAGAACTGAGATTCTAGAGAGAGAGAGTATCACAGAAAGCATTGTATATGAAATCTTTAATTGGAATTGAAATAGGTTGATTGTTACTTTGAATTCTTGTCATCTTGTTAATTGAATTGATTAGAACTTGATAATTTGGGACATAATAATTGGTATCAGAGCAGAGTTCATGTGAAATCGATCAAGAAATGGAGTCGCACTGTGTTTTCTGAGTCTAGATTGAATTTCAAATTTTTCTTAGTTTTTGAGAGTCTAATTGATTAGATTGAGTTCGTAGAAGGTAATAGATCAATCTTGTATAGGTTAATTGAATTCTTGTACTGTAATTTTGGATAATTCTTGGATTTTACGATGTTTGAGTTCACGAGTTCAGTTGCATTGTAATTAGATCAATTTGTATGTATAAGTGATTTTTAGTGAAATTCATTGCTTATAATCGAATCTAGATGTATTAGTGGTTGAATTGTCAAAGTTACGAATCGAAAATCGAAGGATTGAGGAGTTTTTCAGTCGATCAGAGGGTGTTTTAGTCGAAGATCTCAAGAACTCGCATATATCCCAAGAACTCGCATCAAGAACTCCCAGATCAAAGAGTTTTCGCATAATTTCTTATCTGAAAATTTCTCAAGTGTAGAATTCATACATGTGTGTTATGCCAATTGCATAGAATTCACATGTGTGTGTGATAAGCCTTCGTCAGAATTCGTATAGGTCTGTATGCGAATTGTCAGAATTCGCATAAGCTTGTTATACGAAAAGTTTTCTTGAAAAATTATAAGGATAAAATTCGCATCTGGGTGTCGTACGAAAAGTAAGGATTTAGTTTATGTGAGTCATACGAATTCTTTGAATTCGCATAAGAGTGTATGCGAATTGCTCAAGATTGAATATTTTTCCAAGTACATAATTCGTTTGATTCCTTTGTGTGAAAAGTTTATGCGAAAAGTGTGCATGCGAAAAGTTTGTTTTTTCAAAAATTTTCTAAGTATAGTTTTCGCATAAGGTTGTATGTGAATTCCAAGAACTCCCATATAATTGTGTGTGAATTTTGTGCGTGCGAATTTTGAAGGTTTCTTGTATGCGAATTCTGAAGTTAGTTGTTGTATGAATTGGTGTGTGTGAATTCTTGGTTAGTTTGTGCTTGTGTGCGAAGTATGCATGTGAATTCTTTGTATTTCACAGTAGTGTGTGAATTCCATACTTGGTAGATTTTTGGAAATTTCTTTTCTGAAAATTCTTTCTAAGTTTTTCTGTATTTTTTATTTCACTTGGACTAACGATCATTGTCAAGATCTTATTGTACATTTTTGAAATAGGATGACTTTCAAAGACGCACTTTCAATTGGTACTGACGTAAAGCCTCCGGTTCTATTCAAAGGGGAATACGAACAATGGAAGGATAATTTCCTTGACTTTGTGGACATACATGCTAACGGAGAGAATATTTTGATGTCTGTTATGGAAGGTCCGATGGTACCTATCACTATGGAAATACTAGATGATGAGTCTTCTGATAGTGAAGATGGAAATGTAGACAGAGCCCAAAAGACAAAGACTATTCCGAAAGACATTTCCTAGTATACTGAAGAACAAAAGAATAGATACAAAGCCGATAAGCAGGCAAGATCTCTACTCTTACAGAGCATACCCAATGAGATCTACATCAAAATCGACAGCTACAAGGAAAATGCGAAGAAAATGTGGGATCAACTCCAATAGATGAGGATGGGATCTATGGTCGGAAACCAAATGAAGGTTGCCAATTGTATAAACAGCTATGAGGAATTCAAGGCAAAAGAGAATGAGAGCCTTGAAGAAACATATGAAAGATTTGTTCTACTACTTAATGAGCTTGCCAAGAACAAAGTAAAGAAGAAGCAGATAGAAAACAATGTCAAGTTCCTAAGCATCCTTCAGCCTGAGTGGAAGAAGCACACTCGAAGAATGAAACAGATAAAAGACCTTACTGACATCCCACTCCATGAAGTATATGAAAGTTTGAGACAGAATGAGGAGGAGGTTGAAGAGAAAAGAGTAGATAAGAAGAAAGTTGAGAAAGTAGCTGATCCAATAGCTTTAGTTGTGGCTGAGAAAAGAAAAGAGAAAGAGAAAGAAAAGAAGAAGAAAAAGAAAAAGAAAATAATGGAAGAAGCACACTCGAAGAATGAAACATATGAAAGACCTTACTGACATCCCACTCCATGAAGTATATGAAACTTTGAGACAGAATTAGGAGGAGGTTGAAGAGAAAAGAGGAAAGATGAAGAAAGCTGAGAAAGTAGCTGATCCAATAGCTTTAGTTGTGGCTGAGAAAAGAAAAGAGAAAGAAAAAGAAAAGAAAAAGAAAAGAAAAAGAAAATAGTGCTTCCAAGTTCTGATGAATCCACTGATTCTTATTCTGACTCTGATGACGGGGAAAACCTAAAGCAAGCAATGCTACTACTGACCCGAGCGTTTCAAAAGAAGTTCTACAAGAAGTCGGGGTCAAACACTCAAAGGTACTCATCAGGGTCAAGGAATCATGTGCACATATAAAGAATGGAAGGAAGAAGATTTGAGAAGAAGAAATATGTCAATGATTATGGCGGTGAGAAGAATTCAGATGAGCTGATCAAGTGCTACAATTGCGGTAATTTTGCTAAAGATTGTCGGAAGCCTACAGTCAGAAACTCAAATTACTGCAAGCAGAAGATGCTTTTGGCCAAACAGAAGGAAGTGGGAAAAGCTTTTGGCTTGACCACTCCGATGAGGAAGAAAAAGAAGAAACAGAACACATGTGTCTGATGGGTAAAGAAGTGATGTATGATGAGACTGATGAAGAAACATCTAATGAGGTACTAAACTTTTCTGAATCTGATTTTGTAAATAAAATGGAAGCCATGATGATCGAGCTTCAAGACCTTCAATCTAAGTTGAAAAAGGAAAAGAGTAGAGTTGCAAAGAAACGTCAAACTATTTTTGATCTCAACAAGCAATATGTTGGGAACAAAAGTTTGATTGACTCACTAAACAAATCTGCTTCTGATTTAAAACTTCAAAAAGATTGTTTTGAAAACAAGATTTCTGAAATTGTTTCTAAACTTTTCAAGTCTGATATTGAGAAACAAGAATGTGTTCTAAAAGCTCGTAAATTGCAGGTTGAAAACAAGAGTTTGGAGAAAAAGGTAAATGGTTTGGAAGCCAAACTGTATGCTAGAGGACAAACATATCAAACTATTTTCTTAAACACACCTAATGAGGAAACTGGTGTTATAGAGAAGTGGGGACTCGGTTACGGTAACCCACATTATCTAAAGAAAGCAATCAGAAAACAACCAGCCTTGTATAATATTGAGTTTCTACAAGCGGCTACTAAACATCTTCATTTGAAACCCAAATTTGTTACCAAATCACCTGATGAGGTAGAGGCCATAGAAGATGAGAATAGAAAGAATATAAAGAAAATGCAACTACCATTCTGCTATCAAAAGTTGAATGATAGTTATCTTTCAGAAAAACCAAAGTTTCTTTCAAATGATTATTTTGCAAGTTATTCTACACAAGAGTTGGAGGCAAAACCTAATAAAGAAAAAATTTATGTTCCTCCACTCGTGTTAGAAAGCAAAATATTTGATCTTGAAAATGTTTTATCTGATGAAAGAATTTTGGTTGATATTGAACAGGTTGTATTTTCTACTGTAATAAAGAACGCTGTTTTTAAAACTGAATCCAACGAGTGTTCAAAATATTCCAAGGCACCTCAAACTTCTGAAGATGATTTTCATGACTTATTTGCGTCTGCAAATGATTTTCTAAATTCTGATGATGGGTGTGTTAATGAAATTGATATGTTTGACTTCAATGATACACTTTCAGATCATTCTGCTTTTATCATTAACTCTGAAGCTTTACCTAGTGTGTATGAAGTAGGTGAATCATCAACCAAAGTTGGTGAATCGGTTTCTGTGAGTAATGAATACTATGAAAAAGGTAAGAAGCAAAAGAAACGGCGCTCACAGAAATGGACTAACACTGGTAAGCTTAAGAAAAGACAAACTCAGAAATCTGTTTTTCCTAACAAATCTAAATCTTTTGTTTCAGAGTTGAAAAAGAAAAGCTCAGAAGAACGAACTGAGTGGCGACCAAAACAGAAGGTTGATGAGAAAGCATACTCATGTCCAAATATTGTTTGTAATAGAAATACTGGTATTATTTCTGATGTAGTTGGTTCTGTTGCTTCTGATAAACAAAACCTTGTAATTCCTTACAAGAAATATTCAATAAAGCAATTACTCCAATTATCTCGGTCTACTACTAAGTCTTCTACATATAGACGGAATGATTTTGTTTCTCGCCAATATTCTGATGACTGGTTTGGTTCTTATCATGTTTATCATTCTAAAGCTTCTTGTGTTTTTCAAAACAAAAGAGGACCCAAATTTATATGGGTGCCAAAATCTTGCGTTAATCTGATAGGACCCAGATTTATACAAATAAAGTTATTGTTCCCTGATTTCTGGGTTATTGTGCCAAATAAATTTGGGTACCTAAAGTTATTGTTCCCTGATTTCTCCTGTGCAGACCCGTCATATGTGGTACTTGGATTCTGGTTGCTCCAAGCATATGACTGGGCAGAAAGATATTTAGTCTAATTATACAGAGAAATATTGCGGGAACATGCGCTTCGGAAATGACCAATTTTCACCAATTTTGGGCTATGGTGATGTGATTCAAGATAATGTAAGGATTACGAAGGTGAGCTACGTTGAAGGTTTAGGACATAACCTGTTCAGCATTGGCCAGTTCTGGGACAAAGAACTAGAGGTTAATTTCAAGGGCAGAAGGTGTTCTGTGCGTACTGTAGACGGTAAGGAACTCTTGGTCGGCACTCGAAAATCAAATCTCTACACGATCAACTTGTCAAAAGTCAAGACTGACAATGAGGTGTGTCTACTGTCAAAAGCCTCACTACAACAAAGTTGGTTATGGCATCGAAGGCTTTCTCACCTGAATTTTCGTTACATCAACAAACTGGTCACGGGAAAATTAGTCAAAGGACTTCTTGAGCTTAAGTATGAGAAAGAACATTTGTGCACAACGTGTGAGAAGGGAAAGATGAAGAGAGCTGCTCATAAGCCAAAACCTGAGCCTAGTACAAGTTCTCCACTGGAATTGTTGCATATGGATCTCTGCGGTCCTATGCGTACACAAAGCATAAAGAACAAAAAGTATGTTTTAGTGATTGTGGACAATTACTCGCGGTACACTTGGGTAAAATTTCTGAGAACAAAAGATGAGACGCCCGAAATCATCATCACATTCTTAAGGACTACTCAATTGAATCTGCAAAAAGACAGTCAAGTTTCTACGAACAGAAAATGACACATAATTCTTGAACAAAACTGTAGACGATTATCTCGAATCGATCGGGATAACACATCAGTTTTCTGATGCCAGAACGCCTGAACAGAATGGATTTGTAGAAAGACGTAACAGGACGCTAGTCGAGGCCACTCGATCTATGTTGAGTCAATCGGATCTACCTCTATTTCTATGGGCTGAAGTTGTATCGACTGCTTGCTATACGCAGAATCGTTCTACAATTCACCGTCGATTTGGTAAAATGCCGTACGCTTTGATAAATAATCGTACACCTAGCATTAAACATTTTCATATTTTTGGATGCAGGTGTTTCGTACTGAACGACAAATAGAACTTGAACAAGTTCAGTCCAAAGGCTGACGAAGACATTTTCATCGGCTACTATCAAACATCTGCTGCCTACAGAGTATATTTGAAGAAGTCAAAGATCATGGTTGAGAGCGTAAATGTTACATTCGATGAAGATTTGGCTTTTGAATAAGACGGTTCAAAACGCGTACATACTGGAGTACTAGCTTCTGGACAAATCAGTCCAGAACCTGTGGTTACAGACACTAATTCTGATAAACCATCTACTTCTACATCTCATTTATCAAAATTAGATTTATTGTTTGAATTCTTTTACGATGAGTTTCTTGGTTCTAAGTTGCCTAAATCTGTTGTGATTGACAGAAATGAAGATTCAAGCAGCGATCATCCAATCACTTCAGATATGTCTACTGAAACTGTTCCCCCGGTTCAGCAAGAAACTCTGATTCAAACACCTACTCCTTCAGTTGAAGCTGTACATGACACTGTCGAGACAGAAGTTGCTGATTCAGTTGGTTGTACTGTAACGACTAATCAACAGCCAGCAACTTTTGTACCAACTAAGGCTTCTACAAATAATCCTTCAACTAAACCCATCCCTGAACAAGAAGAAGATAGTGGATTTTTAGATGAAAATCATGATCAATCTACATTAAATCTACTTTCTCATGAATATAGGTGGACCAAAGAGCACCCGATATGTTAGTGTATAAATTGTATCCAAGATTTAATGTGAAAAGTCAAGGTCTTGTAAAGTCAAAATAGTCAATCTTAGTGGTATGAGAGTTTAGTCTTTTGAGAGTTTAGTGTCTTGAGAGAAGTTGTCTTGAAAGTTTCTTTGTCTTGAGAGAAATGTATGTGTATATATAGTCATAGTGTTGTGAGAGTTGTAGCAATCAAGTATTGTATCTTTCATATCAATAATATACGACTTGTGACTTTCTCTCTCTACTCTCTCTCTAGAACTAAAACTGTCAAATCTTGATCTTGAATTGTGCTTAAAACTGGGAATCATACATTTTCAATTGGTATCATAGCGAGACCAAATTATATTCAGAAAGATCACATTGCTTGAAATCGATTAATTTCTTGAATTTTTTTTCAAGAACATGCAAACGGTTTTTGGTTCTTCACTGTTAGATCAAATTTACATTTGTCGGTTGAAATTTATGTTACAAAATGGTTCCGTAGATGTAATAGATTCACTTTTGTTCACAAAGATTCACGAATTAATAAATGTATTAGATTGAATTTTGATTTTGTTTAGAATTTCTTAAAAACACATCGAACACTGTAAAATCTTGATGGGTATTGTAATTTTGTGTTTTTTGTTAAAATTGTTGTTTATAAAAGTGTTAGAATTGCTTTTCAATTGTATTGGTTCACGTTGTGAATCGAATTGCAGGTTATTTGAAGTTTTGGATTGAATTGGTGAAGACATGTGTAAAACGCGCAAGATCTATATTTCGCGCAAAGCAAGAACACACTAACCTGAAGAACACGCATGATGAAGATGATCAAGCATTCTGCTAGTTTATGTGAGGTTCGCGCATAAGGTTGTGTACGAGAAGTAAGTTCACGCACAAAGCTGTTTGCGTGAAGTGACAAAACGCGCATATAGCTATTGCGAGAAGTGAGATGGATAGTGACATGCGAGTTTAGTAATCATGCGAGTTTCTACTTAGCGAGTTTTAAGTTTGTCAAATATTTTCTAAGTATGGAACGCGTAAGGGGTATTTGACTTGCGAGTTTGTATTTCTCTGCGAGAAGTTTAAGTATTTGAAATATTTCTAAGTCCAATTCGCGCACGAAGCGCCTTACGAGAAGCTACTTCGCGCATAATCTTACGTATGAGTTTCTTACTACGCGCACGTAAAGGTCTGAGAGTTTCTTAAATGCGCATATCACGTTTAGCGAGAAGTAGTGTGAACAGTACTTTGCGAGTTCTGTGGTCTGCGAGTTTTAAGTATCTGCGAGTTCTGGAGATAGATTTTTTTTGATTGATTTTCAAGTGGTGATCTGAGTTTGACTTTCAGTCCACTTTTCTGAATTGTTTGGGAACGATCATTTCAAGGTCATCTATCATTCAAGATGCCTACTACAGATGAGAGAGGAAATACTATACCGTCAGCCAGAGATGTTGCTGTCATGTACATGCCTGAGATACCGACAATAGAGGTTGAACGTGATAAACTGAAGGATCAGAATTCAACTCTTCTAAAACAGATGCAGGAGTTTAAATCTAAGTTGTTAAGCTCTGATAAAACTTCTGAATGTGCTAAATGTATTGATCATCCTAAATCTGATTGTGCATGTATCATCAGAGCAAGAAAGAAAGAAGTTAAAGAGAAAGAGAAATAAGTTAAAGGGAAAGAGGATATGATTGTGACTATTGAGAAAGAAATAAAGCTGAAAGAGAGAAAGATTGTGAATCTTCAAAGCCAACTGAAGACAACTAAACTAAAATCATCGGAACTACAAGTTGAATCAGTTGAGCTTGAACAAAAGTTTAAGGCTTTTGAAGAAAATGATAATCCAAGACCTCTAAATCTTAGAGAGAGAAAGTAGAGAGAGAAAGATTGAAGTGCAAAGTAGAACTTGATATATTGAATAAGCGTGAATCCTTACAAGACACAAATACCAAAGGGACTTAAATACCCTTGGCTTATATAACAGATAAAACTATCTAAGCACAGTATAAGACCAAGCCTATAAATACAATGATTACTATAAAATCAGACTTAACAATCTCCCCCTTAGTAATCATTGGCGCTGTGGTCTTCAATATCCATCTTCAAAAACAGTACAGACCATCTAAGCGATTTTGTGAAGAAGCTTCTTGACTTTAAAAAAAATTCTTCTCATCATCTTTTAACCTCAGTTGCCTTTGCTGTCTTGACAAGACTGGACCAGTTTGTTATAAGCTTGTAAGAACAATCGGTTCATCAGCTTGTGCTCTAGATGACACACCTCTTTTAAATGAACTAGAAGAATCTATGGTGATCGGATCTTGAACAGCAAAAAGACAAGTAAAGTTGAAGAAATTGAATCTTGAGCGAATCTTGATCAGCCGATAAACATTTGAACTCTTTGTCTTTTTAACTTCTCCATAACTTCTCCCCCTCATGACCTTGATGATATTGATCAACTTGGTCATGCAAATGTTGGAGACAAGACAACTTAAGATCTGCAAAATCAGATTAAAGGAGAAATAGGAGAGATATGCGCGACACATTGGTGGCGCAAAATTAGTTTTGCGCTAGCTGAAGGTGGCGCAAAGTGAGATTTGCGATACCAACTGTTGGCGCAAAGTTGACTTAAACTCAGAAATTTTACCTGATAATCTCTTTGACTCCCCCTACACAAATGTACTAAATTTGACAATTCAAGTTAGCATTCATATAGAGAAACAGATACTCCCCCTCGAAAACAGATATGATCTTTCAGAAAAAATTCTCCTTATTCACTCCCCCTTGAATAATGCAAAACCCATTTAAAAATATATATGAGAACACAAGAATTGAAATATCACAGTAGAAAGAAAAATATACTGAATATGTATTTTGAAACAACTAAACATATAAAAATTTAAATACTAAACAAATTAAATTCTACTTAGTAAAATATCACAAATTTATCAATCAGTTGAAATCAAATGTATATTGTTGGATACAGAAACAAGTTTCATTGCATATAAAGTTAAAACATGTTCAGTTTCAAAAACTTTCATCAATCTATTCAGTGTGCTTGCATGATAACTTCGATTAGCTTCAAGAAAATGCAATTCTAAAAAATATAATAGAGAACTTTGCATGTACTTACACTAAGCCATCAAGAATTAGAACTTTCACAAATTTACAGGTTTATCGCAACTCAAACATATCACCAAGTATCATGAGATGTGTGCTCATTGGCATCTTTTAGCATTGTGCACATTGGCATCTTAACATGAGTGTGCTCTTTGGCATCTTTTAAGCTTGTGCTCTATGGCATCTTTTAATCAAAAAGTTTGGTAAGTAAAGAACATGCCATAAATGTAACTTTCTATCTGACCCTATTGCAGGATTTGGATCAACCGCTCCCAGACCAGATGGCCTTAGGGGACTAGGTGTCAAGCACCCCTTGGAACTTACTTTCCCAGATCAGAAAGGCTACATCGACACATCCTAAACCCATTCATACCAGTAAAACATGACTTTTGATCTGATTCTATTGCAGGATTTGGGTTCGATCACTCCCAGATCAATTGACCTTAGGGGACCAGATAACAAGCATTCCACAGAACTTACTTTCCCAAACCAGAAAGGTCACAGGTACAAACTTTTAAACTCAGAGATTTCAGAATTTTATATATATAATGCATCTCAATCACCCAGTTTTACATCTAAGTGCTTAGCCCATATTTTCATTACAATCCATAATTTTGACTTTTTAGGATTTATAAGCATTGTAAACTATAAATATTCCGAATCACATATCTTTAAACCAGTATTAAAAGCTTCAAATATGTTGCTGACTTTTCGACTTTTGTAAGACTTGAAAGTTGAACATATAAAACTTCAATATAAACAAAGCAACTTGAAAATGATCCTAGACACACATTTTATTCAAAAGAACGAAAACCTGTAATGCTTTTTACTTTATAGAATAAAATTTGTAAAAATTTAAACTTTTAAATTCAAATGTCGAGTTTGAAAAAATAAGACAAATGTAAAGAATTCGGCAAATTGATATTTAGTTGAAACAAAATAAAATTCAATAATATTATCTTCCACATATCGTATAATGAAATTGTGTCTCAAATGAAAAAAAATGGGTTGTACAAATTCAAGAGTTAGTTGAACTTGCTCAGATTCATGAAAAACAATTGAGAATACTGGAACAACATCATTATCAGCGATAAATGCAGTGGAATTAAAGTAGATGTACTCACAGTTTCTCATTAGTCAGAAGCTAAAAGCTTTGAAGAACGAGTTCAAAACTGACATGTTTAGAAGTCGAAGACCATTGAAGAACGGTTTCTGAGCTGAAGTACTCAGAAGCCAATTTTCTCTTACTCCCCCTTGACATTTGGTGCCTGCAACTTAGAAACGATCTTTGGTTTTGGAACCCACTTGTATTTCGGTCCAGAAATGTTAGTTGCAGTTCTTATTTGGATATATTTGTTAGATTTAACATTGAAAGCACAAGAAATATCATCAGAATAATAAGCACAACCATCAGAAGAAGACAAAGCATTATCATCTGAACTAGAATCAGAGGAAGAATATGAGACATGTTTTGAAATTCGAATCATTTGCTTTATTGAGTATTTTGAAATTTTATTACAAGTAGCAAATGAATCACTTTTATAATTTTTGTCTACATATCTATCCTCTTTAGAAGCAGGTTCATCAGATGTCCGCTTGATCCTCCATATCTGCTTTGTAGACTTGTTCAAAGTCCTATCTGAAATATTCGAATAAGAAGAATTAGAATTATCAGAAATGACTGACTCTTGTTTCTTTGACTTCTTTGACCTTCTTCTTTTACGCTTAGGTTTATAATAATCATCATTGAGCGTAAAAGATTCATCAAGAATTTTCGATTTAATATTTAAATCAGAAGAAACAATTTCATCTAAACAACCAAACTGATCAGACAATAAACTTGAACTTGCCTTGAAGTCAGAAAATTTTTGAGAAAAGATTTTAGAATTAGAAACTTCCTTTTTGTTTTCTTTAATAGAAGAAGAAAGGCCAGAAATAGAAAATGAATCTTGTTTTTGAGAAAATAATTTTTCTTCAAAACTTGACGTCATGAAAGAAAGAATAACATCAGATTCAATTTCTTCTTGAATACTTTGATCTTCCATTTTATCTTCTAGGTCAATGATTTTGCCTAATAAAACTAAAGGAGGAATATATCTCTTAGAATCATAAAAGATTGAATAAATATTTTCCTTATCAGAGTTAGTAGCATATATATCAACAAAATCACCAGACACAGAAGACTTGACGGGAGATATATCATTTAAGACTTTTCTTCCTCTCTTTGATTTGTTAAGAAAATATTTGGCATTTTCGCTGGTATAAACAAAAGAAAATTCCTTGTGCGTGTTTTTCATTCTTTTCTCATTTTCGATTTCTAACACTTCATTTTCATTCATCCAATCAATTTTAAATTGAGGAGCATATTTAGCAAGAGTTAGATAATCGTATTTATATAAAGTAGGGGATTTTTCGATCGCATTGTGTAAACAATGAAGATTTTCAAAACCAAGTCCCCATTTTTCTTTTAAAGCTTCATCACTCCTTGGTTTATTCATGAAAATTGTTTGTTCAGATTGATTCCTTCGATATAATTTTTCTTCTAACTCATTTATTTTATTCGAAAATTCATCTTTTAATTTGGTCATTTCAGTCAAATATTCAAGATTAGTCTTTTTTAAAATTTCCAAATCATCCAATTTCTTTTGAAAGATGTCTTTTGTATGAATTAAAATTGATTTTTCATCTTTCAAAGAAATTTTCAATTTGTCAATCAAATCTGACTTTTCTAAATTTAATTGTTTTTCAGATAATAACTTTAATCGAAGATCATGTAAAGCAGTTATCATAATATTCATTTGTGAATATATAAACGTGAAATCAAACTCAGAAGTTACCTCATCTTCATTAGTGTCAGAATCATCATTCTAATCATCTCCGATTAAGCACATATGAGCAGTCTCTATATAATCAGCTTCGTCATCGGAGTGATCAAGCCAGTATTCCTCTTCTACGCGCAAAGCTGTTTCGTTCTCTCTTTTCTCGGCAAGTTCTAGTTTCTTCCGATAATAAGCTGAATCCCGAACCTTCTTCAGTCTACACTCCTTAGAAATATGACCAGGCTTTCCACAGTTGTAGCATGCAACCGCTTTCTTAGCCTCGGGCACTTGAACATTCTTTGACCCAGAAGTGAAACGAAGATTGTTGGAACCTGACCGAGGTTGGAACTTTTTCTGATAATGCTGAGAAAGAAGGATCATAGCTTTCTTAAGCGCCCCACCATCATCATCAGTGGCCCCGTTATAAACATTATCAGACAATGCTTGTTCTGCCAGTTGGTTCGTGAGGAGAGCAACCGGGTCCACTGTTTTCTTGTTTTTCTTTTCGAGTTTGGCCTTCTTCTGAATTATAATTCACTCATCTGTCAGCAGAATCTCGTACATCTCTTGGATTTGCATAGAAGATATTCTGACATCATTCCTCAAGCGATGGCAAGATTTGTTCCATTCTGGTTGAAGTGCATTGAGAAATTTCAGATTTGTTTCCAGCTCAGTCTTTTCCACTTTAATTTTCCTCAGATCATTTATTATCGCACAAAATCTGTCATAAATAGTTTTTAGTGACTCCCCATCCTTGGCTTTGAATTCTTCAAAGTTGTTCATGTAGCGTGTATGCCGAAGTTGAGTTGCAACTGAAGATCCAAGCATAATCTTTTCTAGTTGTTGCCACATAAGGTTAGGATGATTTTTGAAACAATCAATCCTGTTGTAGATAGAATTTGGCAAGGCTAGCATCAGATTTGCCTTTATATCTCGATCGGCTTGATATTGTGCTAACTCATCGGGAGTATATTCTTTTGTAGGATTTGATAATCCAGAAGCCAGAGTGGGTCTTACAAAAGGTCCTTCAGATAGAATATTCATCATGTCATTTCCGTTCTTTTGAAGCTCGATGAAATTCAGAAACCTATCTTGCCACTGAGTAAACTCATTTTCATCAATCAGAACAGGAGGACGATTTTCTATGCCTAAAGACATCATGAGGTCACTTTTGTAGAACTGAGCTTGAAATGAAAACTTAGCAGAATCCATAGAGAAAAACTTTCAGAAAAAAATGCCAAGTCTTGAACCCAGAAGAGCTTTGCGCAAACTGAAAGTTTGCGTGAGAGGCAGATGACGCAAACGAAGATTTGCGTGAGCAGTTGGAGACGCAAACTATGATTTGCGTGAGAAGTTGGAGACGCAAACTATGATTTTGCGTGAGGCGTTGAAGACGCAAACCAAACTTTGTGTGAGAAGCTAAAGACACAAATGTCACTTTGCGTGAGCTGTATATGACGCAAATAAAGAGTTGCGCGAACTTCCTACTGATCTTGAGAATTGAGGATTAAGTAAAGTTTACTTTGCGTGAGGTGTAGGTGACGCAAAGTTTACTTTGCGCGAATCGTTGATGAAGAGAACTGCACTTTGCGCGATGTGCAGAAGACGCAAACAAATTCTTTGCGTGATGAACTTAAGAAGTAAACTTCAACTTTTCGCGAGAAGAAATCTGAAATAAACCTGAGATAAACTGGCGCAAAGATTAGATCAACAATTTGAATAACAGTATGAACTAGCGCAAACTAGTATGAATTGGCGCAAACATATATGAACTGGCGCAAACTTAAGATCTGGCGCAAAACGAAGATAAAACACAAAATTCTTTCAAAAATCGATTACAAAACTGAATTTGATGAAATTTTCTTATACAAACAAGTTCGAAAACAACTTTCTAATACTTTTCAATCAAACATTTCCATCAAAATTCACAAAATCAAGAACTCGTGAATTCAACAGAACGCAAAAACGAGTTTTCCATAAACTTTTAAAAACTCAAAATTGATTATCAAAAACTGATTTTCTTGAAAAACAATGTGAATCAAAAATATTCTCCTATTAAAAACGAATTCAACAAACCGAATTTCAAGAAAAAATGATCACAAACCAGTCTGAATTTGATGAAAAATCATGAAAACGAGATTTTCTTGAGAAATTCAAGAAAATCGATCAAATTTTCTGATTAATCTACAAATTCAGAAACAAAAAACAGTTTCTCTCAATCCTCTCAGATTCAGAATAGCTCTGATACCAATTGATAATCCAAGACCTCTAAATCTTAGAGAGAGAAAGTACAGAGAGAAAGATTGAAGCGCAAAGTAGAACTTGATATATTGAATAAGCGTGAATCCTTACAAGACACAAAGACCAAAGGGACTTAAATACCCTTGGCTTATACAACAGATAAAACTATCTAAGCACAGTATAAGACCAAGCCTATAAATACAATGATTACTATAAAATCAGATTTAACAGAAAATATATTTGCTTGGAGACAAAGAATGTTGAACTCATGAAAAGTCTTCAAGCAGATAAAGACAAAACAAATCTGGAGAAAGATTCAACTCAAAAGCTATCTGATCATTCTAAGAAAGTTATCCAAGAGAAAAAGGATCTTGAGCTAAGATGTTTGAATCACTCGAAGCAAGTATCAGAGTTTGAAAAAATTGTTATCACTGAAAGAGATACTTTTGCTAAAGAGAGACAAGTTCTTGAGGATAAAGTAACTGAATTTCCCAAACAAATCTCTACATTACAAGACTTACTTTTGAAAAGAAAGAAAATTTTTTCAAGAAAAGAAAAAGTCTTTTGAGCTTGAAAAGAAAAATTCTGAAACGAGAAATGTTGGGATCTTCAAGGAAATATCTGAGAAAACAAAGAATTTAGAAATTTTTTTTGAGCAAGAACGTCAAATCTTTGAATCTGAAATATCTAAGCTCACATCTAAGATAACTGTTCTATCTTCAGATTTTCAAAAAGAAAAGTTGGGAAGATCTTATTTGAAACAAAAGTTTAACACACTAACTGATGAAAGAAACATTTTATCCAAAAAGATAATGGACTTGGAAGCTGCAAATGTTGAATTGTCAGATAAAATTTCAGCTGATGTGATTGATCAATCACCTTATGACAATTCAACCGAATCAGTTTGTTCTTTCAAAACAGCTTCAAGTTCTATTCATGAAAATGTTTACAAAAAGAACAGTGTCAAATCAAACATTGCCAAATCAAATCAGATTCGTCCATCTAATCTGTTTTATGACAAGTCTGTTGATAGTCCAACGAGCTTTTATGTTAAATATCTTGGAAAGCATTGAAAGAAAGGACAGGTGGTCTGGAGAGTGAAGAATTCTCCTGAAGAAGAAAAGAAGATTAACAAAGCATCTGCATCCACACCCAATGCCAAAAAGAATAGAGCTCATAAAGGTAAATCTTTTGGTAATTCTGATATGTTGTACTCTACTAATCATTTGATCAGGATTGCTCAAAAGAAAATCTGTTGTTCTTACTATGGAGCAAATGACTTTGTAAGTAATAACTTTGTCAATTACTGGTATGGTTCATATTATGTTACCCCCACAAGAACTGCAACTAATACATCAGGACCCAAATACCAGTGGGTACCAAAAGCTAAATCTGTCTTGCAGGCACCCAAAGTTTAAGGGGGAGCAAGAAATTAGGCTTCTGAATACTTCAGTTCAAAACCTGGTCTTTAATGTTAAAGGAATATGACTTCTAAGTAAAACAGCTTAGGACTCGTTCTTTAATGTTTAAAGATAAGGATATTTTGCAAATATCCAGGGGGAGCTTAATTGAATCTAAATCATTATAACATGATTTAAGGGGGAGCTTAAAGGTAAGTAATTTCTGATCTTAATCTCTGATTGTTTGAAAGAAGAACAACTTTCGAACATGAAAAACGTTTTCTTAAATGTTCAAACCACTTCTTTATTATCAAAAGATTTCATGAATTTGGAAGTGTGACTTTAAATGTTTTTCATTATGGACCTTTAATGTTTAACTGACCGTGTGTTTCCAAATATAAATACTTGTGTATTATCTTGTCTATTTACTGTCAAGTATTCACACACACCGGTTTAGTATTTCATTTGAATTTGTTATTACAATGTATCAAAAGTTTAATCTTTCTATGGTAATACTCCCGTTTGTACTCTAAATTGTTTGAGATAAGACGTTATTTCTTATCATATGGGTTTTCATTGTTAACATGTTTATATTTTGTTCATATAAACATCTTACGTCTTTGATTTCTCAAAATAATATTCTTCATGAATTTTGATCTGATTAAATCATTGTCAGATTCTCAAAACATTTCTATTCTTTCATGATTATTCATTCATACAAGTTTTGAGAAATCTTAAATGCTTAAAATGCTCAAATTTCATTCTTATCTTTTTGACATACACATACTGACAAATGATTTCTTGTGCTTTAATGTCAAAAAAATCATTGGGGCAATACATGTTTTTGAAAAATGCATAGGATTTAGTGTGAGAGCTTAAAAGAACTTCAATAAATTCACGATAACCAGTGTTTCCTATCCCGGAAGTAATCCTTTGAGTGATTGAGGGGAGAGGGGTCAAAAGAATAGAGTGTTGGTGTGTGAAGAGGTAAAATGGAAAAGAGAGATTGGTTAGAAGTGAGCTTTAATGTTTAAAAGAAAAAGGGTGTGAGATTAGAGTAAAAGAATATCAAACTATGCACCAAACTTCTTTTGGAGTCGGGCAGCCACATTACTGTTGGTTCACATTTCTTCGTGAACGTTATTGAAAAAGGCACCTAGCTCATGCCATATGTTGCAAACACCCCACCAGCTACTCATTCTTTTCTTAAAAAGAGAATGTTTCATATTTTTTGGGGAAGCAGCATATATGCTATTGTTCTTCACTTGGAAGATACTGATAATGAAAAAGAAGGAAAGTTGTCCCACCTTCGACCCTTTCTCACACACATTGAGTCTATGTATACCATTGTTGTCTCAATGGTTTACATACTTTGAGCCCTATGAAACACAATCATTGTACTTAATTCTTTCATAACACAAGCACGAGCACACAAAAAATTTGTTTTTCTGTTAGAACATTCATAGAAAATACCTTGTGTTTTTCAATGATTGAATGGAAGTCCTAGGGAGTGAACATTACTTCAAGCTCCTTACATTGTACATTCGTTGTACACAGTAACTTTGTGTTACTGACAGGCATTCCTAACTGTTTCATTTGTTGATTCAGGGTTACAACTCATAATTTGTCTGAATTTGGAAAGATTCAGATAAATACATTCATGAATTGACGACTCATTTTCAGGAACAAAAGGTGGAGAATGTTCATAATTTACCAAAAGAGATCATGAAGATTGGTCTACATTGATTAATTGGGGAAGATGTTTTAAAGACCGAACTGACATTGAAATAAGTTTTGATGATCTTGATTCTCACAATCATCAAAAAGGGGGAGAAATTTTTAAAATATCAATTTCAAAGTCATGAAGAGATGTCAAAGTGAAAAAGACGGAAAGATATACTGAAGGTTTCAAATTAATCAAGTCAGGTGAATATTGTAAAGTCAGAGATATTCTTGAAAGAAGATTAACTGATCAACACGGAAGATAATATTTCAAAGATGATTCAAGAAAGTTTGTTTTTCGAAGACGATCCAGAGATTACAGACATGAAGATATGAGATCAAAGATTCCTCAAAGATGTTTCAATGATCAAAGATCTCAAAGAAGCTTCAAAGAATTTTAAATGTTTGTTCAAGACCTGATGAAAGTTTAAAGACTTAGTGAAAGACTTTTCAAGATTTTTCAAAAGTTGATTGGTTAAAGATTGTCAGAGCTTCAAAGTTCAGAGCTATCAGAGTAAAAGTTTGAAGAATCAAGTGCTGAAGACGGCTGTCAAATTTTTATTAAATATTGAATACAAAGGGGGAGAATGTTAGTGTATAAATTGTATCTAGGATTTAATGTGAAAGGTCAAGGTCTTGTAAAGTCAAAATATTCAATCTTAGTGGTATGAGAGTTTAGTCTTTTGAGAGTTTAGTGTCTTGAGAGAAGTTGTCTTGAATGTTTCTTTGTCTTGAGAGAAGTGTATGTGTATATATAGTCATAGTGTTGTGAGAGTTGTAGCAATCAAGTATTGTATCTTTCATATAAATAATATATGACTTGTGACTTTCTCTCTCTACTCTCTCTCTAGAACTAAAACTGTCAAATATTGATCTTGAATTGTGCTTGAAACTGGGAATCATACATTTTCATGATACATCAGATCATAGGATATCCATCTAAACTGGTGCAAACTAGGTCTGCTACTTTAAATATGTGTATGCATGACTCATTTATGAGTAAGGTAGAGCCAACACACGTATCTGAAGCTCTAGCCGACTCAGATTGGGTAACTACGATGCAAGAAGAGCTGAATCAGTTTGAAGCAATAAAATTCAGGAGACTAGTGCCTAAGCCTGGAGGTAAAACCATTATTGGCACAAAATCGGTGTTCAAGAATAAGAAAGACAAAGATGGTATCATGATCAGAAATAAAGAAAGACTAGTGGCTAAAGGATATAGGCAAGAGGAAGGTATTGACTATGATGAGACATATGCTCCAATGGTGAACATTGAGGCTATACGGATATTTCTTGCATATGCCGCCCACAAGAACTTCACCGTCTACCAAATGGACGTGAAGACTGCCTTTCTCAACGGCATCTTAAAGGAGGAAGTCTATGTCTCTCAGCCTGAAGGCTTTGTCAATCCAGAAAAACCTAATCATGTATACATTCTGGACAAAGCTTTTTATGGTCTGAAACAAGCCCCTCGAGCCTGGTATGAAGTATTATCTAAATTCCTAGTCAAGTTTGGCTTCTCGAAAGGTAAGATTGATACTACTTTGTTTATCAAAAAGGAAAAAGCCGATATCATTTTAATTCAGATTTATGTGGATGACATCATATTTGGCTCAACAAATCCAAAATACTGTAAGAATTATTCTAACCTCATGGTGTCAAGATTTCAGATGAGTATGATGGGAGAGATGAATTTATTTCTAGGATTACATGTCAAAAAAAATTCAACGGGGATTTTTTATCAATCAAGCTAAGTACATTTTCGATATTCTTAGAAAATTTAAAATGGAAAATTGTATACCTATTGGAACCCTGATGGCACCAGGAACTAAGATTGACACTGATCATTCGTGAAAAGTTGTCGTTGTTAGAACCTACCGAGGGGTGATTGGTTCTTTAATGTATATAACATCTAGTAGGCCAGATATAATGTTTTCTACATGTCTATGTGCTCGATATCAGGCTTCTCCAAAAGAATCCCATTTGTCTGCAGTTAAACGTATCTTTAGATATCGGAAGGGCACTGCAGATATTGGTTTGTGGTATCCTAAGGATACAGGTTTTGAACTGACAACATATTAAGATGCAGACCATGCAGTTTGTATGCTTGACAGAAAGAGTACGTCGGGACACATACAATTTCTGGGCGATAAACTCGTGAGTTGGGCTTCAAAGAAACAACTCTGTGTATCCACATCAACAGCTGAGGCAGAGTACGTCGCTGCGGCGAGATTTTGTTCTCAAGTGTTGTGAATGAGAACACAACTCCGAGATTATGGCTTTCAATACAACAAGAACCCGATTTACTGCGATTCGAAGAGCGCGATTGCCATATCTGCGAATCCTGTTCAACATACCAAGACCATACACATTGATGTCTGATATCATTTTATCAAAGACAATGTGGAAAAAGGTACAATCGAACTTTATTTTGTAAACACATATTACCAACTTGCTGATTTGTTTACCAAGCCACTAGATGAAAATAGATTTAATTTTCTCGTTTCAAAACTTACTTAGTTAAATCTCAAGACTTAATCTGTGATTACCTACTAAAGTTTTGCTATTGTTATTTTTCTTCATTTCTTTGTTTTTAATCTGAAAGATATCTGAACTTAAGTTTGTTCATGATCTTAGGGGGAGTGTCGGATGATACAAGATAAAATGATCTACATACATTTGAGGGGGAGTTAATAAAATTTTGCATATGTTTATTACTAATAAATTTTCTAATGCATTATTCCAGGGAGAGTAAGAGATAAGGAGTACGGACTATAATTTCTGATTACATCTGATCAGAACTCGTCATTTCAAAGTTTTATTGCTTTATGTCATTTTACTTTTCAATAAATTTTGTGAATAAAACTTTATACTTTGACAAACTTTTTGACTGTTGCAGAATTGAGAGAGAGTTTACATGATCATTGAAACATCATTGAAACAGGCAACTAGCCCATGCCAACTCTTGATTTAAAACCCACTTGCTACTCATTTTCTTCTCAAAAAGAAGATGTTTCATTTTTAAAGGGGACGCAACACATAGTCTATCTGGTTTTCAATTGGAAAATATGGATATTGAAAAAGAAGAAAGTATGTCCCACCTTCGCACTTCGATCAGGCACAATTGAGTCTGTGTTTAACTGTTGTTATCTCAATGGTTTACAATTTTGAGCCTATCAAAAGCAATCATCTGTGCTTAATTTTATCAAACACAAGCATAAACACATAGGAAATTTGTTTTTCTATCAAAAGGTTCATAGTTTAACCTTGTGTTATCCGATGATTGAATGGAAGACCTGGGGTAGTGAACATCAAAAAGCTCCTTTCCAATGTGTATTCGTTACACACAGTGACTTTGTGTTGCTGACAGACATTTCTAACTGATTCATTAGTTGATTCAGGTGTTACACTCATACTTTGTCTGAATTTGCAAAGATTCGGATGAATATCTTTTGGATCGATGAATAGTCAGAGGCTCTTGTAATAGATCAGTGGTTAGATCAGAATTTCAGTGATATTTCTTGTGAAAGTTTTGATGATTTCAATGATCCAATCATCAAAAATGGGGAGAAGCGATCAAGACATGTTAGAGTCAGAAATGAATATGTAAGAGATGAAAAGATCAAGAAATGGTTGTGAAAGAAAACTGTTAAAGAAGGTTATTGAGAATGTTGGTAAAGGATTGTTAAGATTGTTGAAGATTGTCAAGAGCTAAAAGATAAAGTTCAAAGAATTCTAAGGGCAGGCTGAATTTTACTGAAATTTTCTTTGAAGATAATTTGCTGAAGCAAATCGAGCTGAATTTGAAGATAATTTATTTTCGATATCTGAAAGAGGTTCTACAACCTTGGGGGAGATTGTTATTGTTCTTAAAGACAGACTTTGGGGAGGTTACAAAAGTTTTTTAAAGACATGTTTATCAAAGAAAGGGGAGTTTGCTAAGTAAAAAGGGGAGATTTAATTTGATGACATTCTGACAAAGGGGAGATTGCTCAAAGGATTATTTTTCTGAAGACAATTCTTGTTGAAAGAGTTATACAAGGAGGAGATTGTATTTTTGTGCTTAAAGGGGGAGATTGAATTGCAAAATTTTTAGAGATGATCTTGGATCCAAAGGGGGAGATTGTTAGGGCATAAATATGTTGGATACAAGATCATGAAGACTAAAGATTCAAAGTCAAGTAAGTCAAAGCTTAAGTCAACTCTCAAAGCAAAGTCAAAGTCCTTTATGTGATAGAGTCAAAGTCAAATGTAATGTGTTTTGTAATTGTTTTTTTTAAGCGTGTGTTCTTTTTAGACATGTGAGTAGAAGTAGTGGTTAGAAGTTTAGAAATCATTGTACGCAGAACTGAGATTCTAGAGAGAGAAATTATCACAGAAATCATTATATACGAAATCTTTAATTGGAATTGAAACAGGTTGATTGTTACTTTGAATTCTTGTCGTCTTGTTAATTGAATTGATTATAACTTGATAATTTGGGACATAATACGTGCTACCGGAATGGATAGAATACTTTGATTTGTAGGCATCCTCGAGGAGAAGTTCTCGATTACCCCCGATCTTATGCACCCAAACTCGCCCGTTGAACAACTTTACTCCCCGACCATCTTCTGTCAAGAGTAGGTGTTGCTTTGACATGACCTCTACCATGAGGTTCTCTTCTATCAAAACTTCAACTTGTGACACTTTAATTCCGTCGATGAGTGTCGACAACAACTCAATTTATACAAAAACGACTTTAGAATTTTCCCCGTAATCCTTTCGACTAAGAGCATCGGCGACGACGTTTGCCTTACCCGGATGGTAAAGTAACTCGCAATCGTAATCCTTTAATAATTCCAACTACCTTCGTTGTCTCATATTCAACTCCTTTTGGTCAAAGATATGCTTCAAACTCTTGTGGTTCGTGTAAAGGGTGCATTTCGTACCGTAGAGATAGTGTCGCCAAAGCTTTAATGCAAACACGACCTCCGCTAATTCCAAGTCGTGGGTAGGGTAGTTGACTTCATGAACTTTGAGTTGCCTTGATGCGTAAGCAATTACTTTGCGCCTTTGCATTAGGACGCAACCAAAACCCATCTTGGATGCGTCACTATACACTACAAAGTCTTATGTCCCATCGGGTAAGGATAAGATGGGAGCTTCGCAAAGTTTCCTTTGTAGGGTTCTAAACACCTTCTCTTGACTCTCGGTCCAAACAAACTTTACGTTCTTTCTGGTCAAGGCCGTCAACGATGAGGCTACTTTGGAAAAGTCTTGAATGAATCTCCGGTATTATCCCACCAATCCTAGGAAACTTTGGATTTCTGACGGACTATTGGGAGGTTCCCAGTTCATCATAGTCTCGATCTTAGCGGGGTCCACTTTTACTCCTTCCTTTGTAACCACATGGCCGAAAAACTGCACTTCTTGTAGCCAAAAGTCACACTTTGAAAACTTCGCATTGAGCTTTTCCCGCCTTAGTACTTCCAACACTTCTCGGAGATGATGCTCATGCCCCGTCTCGCTCTTGGAGTATACTAGGATATCGTCGATGAACACTATTACTGACTTGTCGAGGAATGTCTGGCACACTCGGTTTATCAAGTCCATAAATATCGCCAACGCGTTGGTTAGGCTGAACGACATTACTAGGAATTCATAATGACCGTAACATGTCCTAAACATCGTTTTTGGAATGTCGTTTTTCGCCACCTTCACTTGGTGATAACTCGACCGAAGGTAGATCTTTGAGAAGCAACCCGCACATTGTAGTTGGTCAAACAAGTCGTCGATCCTCAGAAGTGGATACTTGTTCTTCACCGTCACCTTGTTTAGTTCTCTATAGTTGATACACATCCTCATTGAGGAGTCTTTATTCTTGACGAACAAGACCAGAGCTCCCCAAGGCGACGAGCTCGATCGTATAAAACCCTTCTCAATAAGGTCTTAGAGTTGAGTCATCATTTCTTGCATCTCGGTAGGAGCCAACCGGTAGGGAGCTCGGGCAATCGGAGCCGCTCCCGGAATGAGATCAATTCGGAATTCCACTAGGCGGTCGGGTGGCAAACCGGGTATGTCTTCCGAAAATACATCATAAAATTCACACACCACTCTAACATCTCCTAGCTTCCTCTTATTTAGCTTGGCGTCGATTGCATAAGCCAAGAAGGATGAACATCCCTTTGCCAAACACTAACGCGCCTTGATCATTGAGATAATCACCACCTCGCCTTTCCTTCTCTTGCCATAGATTATAGTCGAATCTCTATCCGCAACGGGTAGTCAGATCATCTTCATAGAACACACGATCTCTGCTTGGTTTCCCGACAACCAATCCATCCCCACTACCACATCAAATCCGCCGATTTGCATAGGCATCAAGTTTATGGGGAAATTCTTCCCCTCGAACTCAAGCGTGCAACCTCGCAAAATATCCCGAATGACTACTTGACTACCATTTGCTATTTCTACCACTAAGGAATCCTACAGACTACTCATAGACATGGCAAGCTTTGGACGAAATACATATGATATAAAAGAGTAGCTAGCACCCGAGTCAAATAACACACACACAGGTACAGAGTTTAGAAGAAACGTACCCGATACCACATTGGTAGATGTCTTGGTTTCTTCCGCGGTCATTTGGAATGCTCTTACAGACGCCCTCGGAGGTTCCACCTTCCTCCGACCAGTCCCTCCAGTCTTCAATTTTGGTCATTCGGCTCTTACGTGACCCTGCTCTTTGCATTCAAAACATATCTGTCCCTTGACGGGACAATCCTTAAACGCATGTCCGGGTTTTCCACACTTGTAACAAGTCCCGGGGACGAAGTTACATGGGCCGAAGTGTTTGCTCCGACATTTGGAACACCACTTGACATCACGCCTAGGGTCGGTGCCACGGTGATTGCTGTTGGCGTACCTAGGCTTCTTCGAGGGCACTGAACTACCCTCCCATCTCCTCTTCTCGACTTGCCGACTACCTTCCTCTTTGCCAAGATTGTAAGCATCTTCCATAAGTTGTGCCTCCTTGATCACCTCCCGAAGAGTGGAGGCCTTTGAAACACGCACCATCGACATCATGTCCGATGGAAGGCCCTTGATATAAGCCTTGATCTTTTCCTTCTCTGTTGGGACGAACTGTCCCACCAACCCCAGTTTTTCCATGAACAACCGATTGTATTCCTTCACAAACAGATTACCCTTCTTCAAGTTTTGGAACTCTTCTTTGATTCACTCCATCGACTTCTCGTTATAGTATTCCTTCAGTAATTTCACTTTGAACGCCGACCATGTTAGTTTGTCCAGAACAGTCACCTCAACATAAGCAAAGTACACGTCCCACCAAGTGAGAGTTGTACCCCTTAGCATACGGGAACCAAAGATTACTTTCTGGTCTTCTCCACATTCACTAGAGCGAAAAGCCTGCTCCATCTACCGAATCCAACTCATACAGTCCACGTGGTTATCCGAACCCTTAAATTTCGGCGGTCAGCAACCAAGGAAAGCCTTGAAGGTATAAGTCTTCGTCATTTGCCTGACTCCCGAGGTTGCGGTCTCGTTAGAGGGAATTCCAGGTCCGGTACCCCCGGATCCTGCCACAATTATGTTCTCGTCAACCACTTCAGGTCTACGGTTGTTGGTCTCTCGGTCCTCCAAGAGTTTTAAGAACATCACTTGTTATTGCGCCATGGCTCTGTTCATAGCTAGCATTATTCGGTCCATTATTCTCGTCTCTGCCGTCACTCCTTCCATGATGGGCTCTCCCGTTTCTAAATTGTGTCGGGGAATGTGCTCGGGTCCTCTGCCTAACACATTAGTCCGACGAGAGGGGTCATCCGTCCCAGTTACCCGTGGATGATCGGTCGTGGATGCCATAGCTTCTTGGCCTTCCGGCCTATTTATGGTATTAACCATTAATCTGCCACACATATACGCGAAATAGAATAAGAAATGGGATACAGGAATAACACAATGAAACGTACTACTACACTTATCAATTATTATAACAACAGTAGGTCAAGTATGCTCACGTAAAGCATCTTCATAATAATGTTAGCTAAGTGAAATTATGAACACCTGATACGTAAGAGTTCTTGTTACCATCACTACAACTTTTAATTTGTGTAAGTTCCGTCGACTCTAAGACCATCCTATCTTAAGAGTTCTACCCCATCTTACAAGTCATAGCTTAATAGTCTCAGCTTAAGTCTATACATCTTACATTCATACATAGTTTACTTAAACTAAAGCTCTGATACCAACTTGTAACACTCTAAGACTTAGACGGAAATAAAATTTGAAATTTCGGTCATATAACGTTTGAAAATAGAGAAACCTGTCACCCTAAGATAGGGGATAATTTAAATCGGAATAGTAAAGGTAAAACAATTCAAACCCAAGTGTATCATCCCATAACGGGGTATAAAGTAAGGCATTTAGAAACCCAAATGATGAAGCATAAAACGACAACCTACTAATCTAAATTTGGTTAACTAGATTATGGTCGGGTATCGCAATCCTTCCAAGAATGTATATCTTCAAAAGTCAAGGTATGTTGGTCATTTTGTTTCTCAAAAAGACCACTCACGACCCCAAGGTCGTTCCCTCAGTCCCGACGTGTCCCACCGCTAGGATGACCTGTCAAACATGACCACAAAGAACAAGTGTTAGGCTAAAGCCTAGTGAGAACTAGTCAAATGAGAATGAAAGTACTAAACCCATTTGAAGTAATGCGGAGGATATAGCCGAGAGCTAAAACCAATAAATCAAATAAACCATTAGTGATTAAATTAGTTTGAAGCCCTAAAGGTTTGGAGATTAGTTCCAAAACCAAAAGGTAAATCCGTGATTGGCACTAAATGGGTATTCAAAAACAAGAAGGATGAAGATGGTATTGTCATAAGAAACAAAGCTAGACTTGTTGCCAAAGGTTACCGACAAGAGGAAGGCATAGACTACGATGAGACGTATGCTCCAGTAGCGCTTATAGAAGCAATCCGCATGTTTCTAGCCTACACAGCTCATAAGAATTTCACAGTCTATCAGATGGATGTGAAAACAGCCTTTCTGAATGGCATTCTTAAGGAGGAAGTATACGTGTCTCAACCAGAAGGGTTCGTCAATCCAGATAAGCCAGATCATGTCTACATCTTGGACAAAGCCCTGTATGGTTTAAAACAAGCCCCTCGAGCATGGTATGATGTTCTATCTAAATTCTTGGTCAAGTCCGGTTTTTCCAAAGGTAAGGTTGATACCACTTTATTCATCAAAAAGGAAAAAGCCGATATCATCCTTATTCAAATATATGTTGATGATATAATATTTGGCTCTACAAATCCTAAAAACTGCAAAAACTTTTCTAACCTCATGGTGTCACGTTTTCAAATGAGTATGATGGGAGAGATGAATTTCTTTCTCGGATTACAAGTTAAACAGTTTTCAACGGGGATTTTCATTAACCAATCTAAGTACATTTTGGACATTCTTCGGAAGTTCAATATGGAAAATTGTAAACCTATTGGAACCCCAATGGCACCAGGTACTAAAATTAGCACTGATCCTTCGGGTAAAAGTGTTGATGTTAGAACTTATAGAGGTATGATAGGATCGTTAATGTATCTTACATCTAGTAGACTAGATATTATGTTTTCAACATGCTTATGTTCTAGATATCAGGATGCTCCTAAAGAATCCCATTTGGCTGCTGTCAAACGGATTTTTAGATATCTGAAGGGGACTGCAGACCTTGGTCTGTGGTATCCTAAGGATACTGGTTTTCAACTGACTGCCTATTCAGATGCAGATCATGCAGGTTGCATGTTGGACAGAAAGAGCACTTCAGGTCACATTCAATTTCTTGGAGACAAGCTCGTTAGCTGGGCATCAAAGAAACAATTATGCGTTTCCACATCGAGTACTGAAGCAGAGTATGTAGCTGCTGCTTGTTGCTGCTCTCAAGTTCTGTAGATTCGAACACAACTGCGAGACTATGGATTCACGTTTGATAAAATTCCAATAAATTGTGACTCGAAGAGTGTAATCGCGATATCTGCTAATCCTATCCAGCATACGAAAACCAAACACATTGACGTCAGGTATCATTTTATAAAAGATAATGTAGAAAAAGGAGCAATTGAACTATATTTTGTAAAAACAGATTATCAACTTGCCGATTTATTTACCAAACCTATAGATGAAAAGAGATTTAATTTTCTTGTCTCTCAGCTTGGTATGTTAAATCTTAAGACATAATCGGTTGTTACCTAATAAAGTTATGTATTGTTATTTTTCATCATTTTCTTTATCATTATGTTTGAAGGATATCTGCACTTTAATTGTTTGCTCATGATCTCAGGGGGAGTAAGAGATGATTAAAGATGATCTACATTTTTTTAGGGGGAGCATAACTAATTTTTGCATTTTACTTAAATGACAAAATTTTTGTAATGCATGATTTTAGGGGGAGCTTATATGTTATACCAAAAGGAGTAAGACTATGATTTCTGATTATTTCAAATCAGAACTCGTACTTTAATCGTTTTATTGCTTTATGTCATTTACATTTGAATAATTTTTGTGAATAAAGTTGCTTTGACTAGACTTTGAGACTTTTACAGGATGAGAGAAGCTGACATGATCATATCTTAATGACTACAGCTGACTTTATAAGAATTAAGATTGCGCGAAAAGGTAAATTTCTTATCTTAATTTTAAATATATCTGAAAGAAGGACAACTTTCAGATATAGAAAACATGTTCTGAAATGTTCAAACCACTTCCTGATTCTTAAATAGATTTTATAATTTGGAAGATTGATTTTAAATGTTTTCATTTTATTTTTGTGCTTAATTGATAAACAAACTGTGTGTTTCCAAAGATAAATACTTGCGTATTGTCTTTTCTACATACTTTTAAGTATTCACACACATCGGTTTAAGTTTTGATCAAATTGTTCTTACCATGTCTCATATTGAAACATAATTTCGATGGTAAGACACCCCGCTTGTACTTCAAAGAATTTTGAGCGATATTTCATTTCGAAACGTCATTTCAAGAATGTCTATATTTTGTTTCGTATGGACAATATCCGTTGTTTTTAATCATAAGCTTTGATTGTTATATCATTCATTTCTGATCATTTTCATACAATGTCAGATTTTCAAACAAGCCTTTTTGCATTCCTGTTCATTCATTCAATATACTTGTTTGAAAATACTTCAATGTTTAAAATGATCATATCTTCATGATTATATTTTGAGCATACATTCATCTGACATTTGTATTTTGAGCTTTAACTGATAAAGTTAAACCATATTGAGAACCATTATGCTTTCATAGGATTACATGGGTTCTTTGTGCTAGGATTTAAATGAACTTCTATGGAATCACGTTAACCAGTGATTTCTACCCAAGAAGTTAATCCATAGAGATTGAGTGTGAGGAGTCAAAAAGAAATGAGTGTGGGTGTGATGAGGTAAAATGGAAAAGAGAGTTTGGTTAGAAGTGAGCTTAAATGATTAAAAAGAAAGAGGGTGAGAGATCAGAGTAAAAGAATATCAAACTCTGCACCAAATACTTTCTGATCCGGGCAGCCACATTACTAGCGTTTCACAATTCTTTGGTGAACGTTATTGAAACAGGCAACTAGCTCATGCCAACTCTTGTCTAAACCCCACCAACCACTCATTTTCTTCTTAAAAAGGAAATGTTTCATATTTTTCTGGGGACGCAGCATATTATCTATCTGGTTTTCATTTGGAAAATCTGGATATTGAAAAAGAAGGAAGTCTGCCCCATCTTCGCACTTCAATCATGCACATTGAGTCTGTGTTTATCTACTGTTGTCTCAGTGGTTTACACAACTTTGAGCCTTATTGAAAAGCAATCATCGTGCTTAATTCTTTCTACACTTGCACGAACACACAAGGAATTTGTTTTCTTGTCAAAACATTCATAGAAATTTCCTTTGTGGTGTTTCGATGATTGGATGGAAGCCCTGGGGGAGTGAACATCAAAAAGCTCCTTTATATTGTGTATTCGTTACACATAGTGACTTCGTGTTACTGATAGGCATTCTAACTGATTCATTTGTTGATTCAGGGGTTACATGTTATTATTTTTGTCTGTATTTGCAAAGATCTAGATGAATACTTGGTTATGGATCACAGAATCAGAGGCTCAGATTGACATATCAGAATGGTCAAAGACATTTCTTGGAGAAAGTTTTGATGATATCGATGCTCTAATCATCAAAAAGGGGGAGAAGATAAAGAATTGTGTGATTCAAAGAAATGTTAAAGTTGAAAGAAATGTCCGGAAAGAAGTGTTTGTATTGGATATGGAGAGAGATATTTCAAATTTGAAGTTTGATCAAAGTAAAGCAAGCAGATTTTGAAGAAAGTTGGATAAATCATTCAGAGCTGAAAATGAAGATAATTTCTTTCAATGTCTGAAAGAGGTTTGCTTATAACCTTGGGGGAGATTGTTACCATTTTTGAAGATCAGACATTGGGAAGATTGTTGAAAGTTTTTGAAGACAAAGCTAAAGAAGAATTTCATTGTGTTAAGGGGGAGTTTGTATATCATGTTTGTTTCAAAAGGGGAGATTACAAGAGAAGATAAAGGTTGATCAAAGGGGGAGTTATTTCAATCGAGCTTAAAGAGAGAAGATCGAATTGCTAAATATTTTAGTAATGATCTTGATCCAAAGGGGGAGATTGTTAGAGCATAAATATGTTGGATACAAGATCAAGAAGATAAAAGTCAAGATTTAAGAAGTCAAAGCTGAAGAAAGTCAACTGTCAAGTGAAATTCAAAGTCTTTGTAATAAAAGTCAAAGTCAACATTTGTATTAGTTTTGTTTCCTTGTTGTTTTAGTTATAGGTATAAATAGTTTTCTTTCCTTTGTAATTTGTAGTCTAGAAGTGATCTAATTGAGAGAATCTGAGAATACGTATCTAGAGAGAAATTATTGTTTACTCTATTTATATATCTATATTATGTTATGTTAGAGGAAAGTTTAAATGAAAACTCAATTTTGATTGTGTACGTGAGGAAAAATCTCAGTCACTCCATCTCTATTGATCCAACAACTCATATTAAATAGAGTTTTTAATTTTAAGATTTTTAGGTGTAAAAATGAAAAATAATTTAAACTTACGCCTACCATATTAGACTTTTTATTTTTTTTTAATTAAAATTTTTTACCCAATTAAAATTTAAAATAAATTATCTTAAAATCTACTAATATTTTAATCAAACAAATTATATCAAAAAAACGAGATTTTTGTGCTCTTCAATACGACATCCATCTCGATATAGTTTTTTTTTGTTGTTTTAACCGTTTTTTTACGTGAAATGTTATATATGTGTTATATCCATTATGAATATTTATGTACGTTCAAGTCTGTACAACAGCTCGACACCGTAAGTATGTAACTCGACATCACCTTCTTCAACACTTTCTTCAACGTCGTAAGGCATCGCGTTTTCTTTAGCACCGTAACCCAACACCCATCAAGACGAATTGAGAACCTATCGAGTAATGGGGTTTGACTGAGGGTGACTACCCACTCCAGTTACTGGTGATTCTGCTACCTCTGTCTCCACTTTTTCTTCACTCTTTTCTTTACTTGACGAAACTTCATTAGTACGCTGAGCCAATAAAGCGTTCAACGTTTCTTGTAATTTTCCCATTTCTGCAATGAAGGTTTCTTGAGTAACAAAACCTTGTGTTCTACCTCCACCACGGTTTCCTGTCTGTTTTCGACCCCTCACAGAAGCCGAACTTTCTTGATGAGAAGTTTCTTGCTCAACTCTTACCTCTACACTTTCATCTTGACGAATACCACGAATCGTCTTCCCACCTCGAGTTCCCACATTGGAAACCCTTGCTTGGGTTCTTGCTTTCTGAACCATCTTACCTCTAGGTCGACCTCGACTCTTTCCTTGGATAGCAGTCGGGTTGACAACAGTCATTCGCTCTTCGACAATGACTTCATTATCTGGCTCCATTTCAGGATTCAACATAGACCTACTCCTTGTTACTCGCTCAGACATACTTCTGATAAGAAGAAACATAAGATATTCAATCTAACATACTACACTTTACGGCAGTTTAAGCACAAGCATGTACTTGTAAATTCACAATTACACTGGCCAGATGGAATTCCAAATTTACCTTACATGCTAGTCCTTACTACCTTAATGTTATCATCCTATGGTCTTCCTACTACTCAGTTGTGCTTCTACTATCTCAGTTTAAGTCTAGGCCCACCTGGTCACCTAGATCCCTTAAACTAATGCTCTGATACCAATTCTAACAACATGAACATTTATATATACAATAAAATAACATTTTTTTCTAAATACTGCCCCAGACTTACATTTCAGAGTACAAGGTTTACCACTATCTCTTATTACACAACTGAGTTCAAAAAGTAAACTATTGCAGGAAGTCTTCTATCTCTTGGAAATAGTTCACATCTTCTCCTTACCCTTATCTGTACCTGCTATCTTGCGATAACCTGAAAGAGGATTATAATTTTGAAAGAGCGAGGGTTAGACCAATGGTCTAGTGAGTCCCCTCCAATCACTACTGCAACAGTTCAAATATTAATTAAAAGATTTAAACAAAGCTTTATATCTCAAAAACATAACCTGCTCTTTTAATCAAAATTTAAAATACTTTATGCTTCGCAGGCATAACTCAATCTACTGGCCATCACTGACCACTTTTAATCTTCGCAAGCGTACCTTAAGCTACTGACCAACATTTCCGTCAAAGACGGTATGTCTGTCTCGCACTGCCTTATTTTAGGGACACACCCTAATGGCATAAACGGGTCACACTCCCCGGTACGAGTAGGTGGGTCACACTTCCCGACTTAGGTCAGACTTCTGACTCAAATGTATGCATACACCTAGTCCAGACTATATATAAAACAATTTTATATTCACCTCTGATTCTTCTTGATTAACTCTGACTTCTACTGAATAACATCACCTACGATGGTATTAAAACAAAGGTAAGCTAACTTGCAACTAAAACTCTTTCTTTCTAAAAACTCATCAAATACAATCTACTGCTATTATCCCGGTCGAAACCACTCTGATCAATACCTCTTAGGACCGATTAACAAAATACCGGTCGGTTCACTACACCGGTCGAGCCACTATACCGGTCGAGCCACTATACCGGTCAACAACAACATACCGGTCGACAACAATATACCGGTCAACAACTTTATCGGTCGATTATTCTTACCGGTTGACTACTCTTACCGGTCGACACAACATACTGGTCCATCACAATATACCGGTCGACCCTAGTTCCGGTCAATATCATCGTTCCGGTCCTTATACCGGTCGAGTTCATACTAAGTCGGTTTACAGTAAACTTAAATCCATGAATCGATTGAAAACACTAATAAAAGCTTAAATAACATACCTTTTACCGACTATAACATGCAGATAGAAGTATTAAGCTAGAATCATACCTCTATTTGACCAAAACGGATCGATTCCTCAAGATCTCTTTTTCTTTCTCTCTGCTTCTTGCTCTGCGTTCTCTCACTCTAAGTCGGTTCTCCAATATCAGATTTTGTGATATGAATACAAATATCTGAGAATTGTGATTATATATAACCAATGTTTCAATAAACCCCCTGAACTTTGGGTCTCGCTTAACTTTTCACCTAACTTCCTAAATTAATAAAAATTTCGGATCCGGATATTACACATGTTATACAAGAAGATTACTTAGGGACACATACAATTCTTGGAAGATAAACTCGTGAGTTGGGCTTCAAAGAAACAGCCGTGCGTATCTACCTCAACATCCGAAGTAGAATATGTAGATGCTGCCATTACAATAAAATCCCGATCTACTGCGATTATAAGAGTGTTATTGCTATTTCTGCAAACCCTGTCCAACATACGAGAACGAAGCACATTGACGTGCGATATCACTTTATCAAAGATAATGTCGAAAAAGGTATGATTGAACTGTACTTTGTAAACACGGATTATCAGCTTGCTGATTTATTCACCAAGCCATTGTACGAAAAGAGATTTAATTTTTCTCATTTCGAAACTAGGGATGTTGAATCTCAAAACATAATTTGTCTTTACCTTGTATAGTTTGATGTATAATTTTTCCTCATGTCTTTATCTTTAATCTGAATAATATCTACACTGAAGGTTTGCTCATGATTTTAGGGTGAGTGAGTACTAAATTAGATGATCTAATTTTGACGCAGGGTTTGATATATTTATCTTATATTTTGTATTGACAAATTTTGGTGATGCATATTTTCAGGGGGAGTAAGAATGATGACTTCTGATTACATCATATCAGAACTCGTTTTTAAATGTTTTACTTTTCATGTTTTACTTTCAATAAGTTTTTGAATAAGACTTTGTTACTTTGACGACTTTTTGACTGTATGCATATTTGAAGGGGGAACTTACATTGTCAGATTCTCAAACAAGTCTTTTGTATTCATTTCATTCATTCAATATACTTGTTGTGAGAATTCTTCAAAGTTCAAAATGCTCAAATCGTCATGATAATTTTGATGAGCATACATTTATCTGACATTGTACTTTCATATTTTTGAGCTTTAACACATCAAGTTAAGCAGTTGAGCATTATGCTTTTAGGACAAATTTCATGGGATGAGTGTGAGAACTTAAAAGACTTCTATGGATTCACGATAATCAGTGTTTCCTACCCAAGAAGTTATCCTTGAGTGATCGACAAGCGAGGGGTCATAGATCAAATAGTAGGGGAGATAAGTCAACGATTTGATTTTTTCTCATTGATCTAAGGTAAAATGCAAAATAGAGTTTGGTTAGAAGTGAGCAAACTGATAAAAAGAAAGAGGGTGTGAGAACATAGTTAAAAGAATATCAAAACTCTGCACCAATCACTTTCTGAGTCGGGCAACCACATTATTGTTGTTTCACGATTCTTTGGTGAACTTCATTGAAACATGTACTAGCCCATGCCAACTCTTGAATTAAATCCCACCAACTATTCATCTTTTTCTTAACAAAACGATGCTTCATTTTTTAATGGGGTAGCATCACATACTCTCTTTGGTCTTCATTTGGAAGATTTGGATATTGAAAAAGAAGGAAAGTTGCCCCACCTTCGACCTTCCATCATGTACATTGAGCCCGTGGAATACTGTTGTTGTATCAACAGTTTACACACTTTGAGCCTAAAAAGCTTAAGTAGCTTCAATCATTCTACACTTACACGTACACACAAGGAATAATTTTTCTTGTAATAACCTTCATAGAAAATTCCTTTGTGGTTTTTCGATATTGAATGGAATCCATAGGGATGAACATAAAAAATCTCCTTTCCAAAGTACATTCGTTGTACTAAGTGGCTCAGTGCTACTTACATGCATTTTAACTGATTCATTTGTACATTCAGGGTCACACTTAATTCTGAGTTTTAAAGGATTTGGAATCATTTTTTTATGAATTGAAGGATGTTACTCTATCAGTGGAAAGATCAGATGAGGATGTTGGTCAGAAATTGAAAGATGACATCTCTTGAAGAAGTTTGATGATGTAAATGCTCACATTCATCAAAAAGGGGGAGAAGGTATCAAGAAATGGAATATGGGGGAGAAAATGAAAAATGTCTCAATGTTAGAATAAGGGTGAGAAGGTACAGAATGGGAGAGATTAACAAGAAATGAATTGGGAAAAAGAAGTCATGGGGGGAGAAAATCAAGAATGAAAAAGCAGTTTCAGAGTTATAACAGGAATTTGAGACAGTTTATTGAAGATTACCGAAATTTTCTTTGAAGATTCTTTGAAGGAAGAAGAAAATGAGCTATATTTGAAGGTAATTTCTTTTCTGAAGTCAATATTAGTTAAGAAATGGGGAAATTGTGTTTTTGCTGAAGATGATCTGAAAAAGAAAAGTTTATTACTTTAATGGGGGAGATTGTTAAAGGTCTTGAAGAAGATATTCACAGACTTTGGGGGAAATTGTTGAGAATATGAAGACATTTATAAGAAAGAGGAGATTGTCAAAGTTTTGAAAGAAGATTTTCCAAAAGGGAAGATTGATATTCAAAAGAGATTGTTGTTATCAGTAATCGTCCCAATGGGGGAGATCATCATGTTTTCTTATCAAAGAAGAAGATTGTTTGACAATGCTGAAAAAGGGGAGATTGTTCTTTGTTGCTGAAACCTATTTCAACAAAAATCTCTACAAGTTTATACAAAGGGGGAGATGAAATGCTAATTATTGTGTGCACATTTTGTTGTATTCAAGATCATAAGTCAAAGCCCAAGTCAAAGCCTTCAAATGCAAAGTCGTCAAAGTCAATAAGATCAAAGGTCAAAGTCATGCAAAGTCAAAGTTAGCTTAGTTGTTAGTTAGTTTAGCTAGTTATGTTTTCTTATCAAAGAAGAAGATTGTTTGACAATGCTGAAAAAGGGGAGATTGTTCTTTGTTGCTGAAACCTATTTCAACAAAAATCTCTACAAGTTTATACAAAGGGGGAGATGAAATGCTAATTATTGTGTGCACATTTTGTTGTATTCCAGATCATAAGTCAAAGCCCAAGTCAAAGCCTTCAAATGCAAAGTCGTCAAAGTCAATAAGATCAAAGGTCAAAGTCATGCAAAGTCAAAGTTAGCTTAGTTGTTAGTTAGTTTAGCTAGTTATGTTTTGTCTTTGTAATATGTCTTAGTATAAATAGATTATTTGTTTTTAGAATCATTAGGCACGTTGGTAAGAAATATTCTAGAGAGAGAAATATTCTAGAAAGAGAAATATTGAGAGAGAAAGAGAGATTGTAATATGTTAATTGCAAATCAATACATATGGCTATTTGGATCGAATTCATTGTTTATCTTGATTGATTTGCACATGTTGCGACACGCAGTCAAGAATCTCAAAATCAAGATAAATGAACTAGAAGATGTGTAAAAGTTAAAAACACTAATGTTTGACATGTATGAAATTTAAAAGGGTAGATGAACTCGCCTTAGTGGGTTATAGATTGAAACCCTAAACCCAAGAACTAGAGAGTTGATGGTTAGTGCTTGGATATTGAGAGCCTTGATTACTTCTCACTTGTATACTTAAACAACCCTAGAGGATTCAATAAATCATTCACAACAACCCTAGAGATTTGGGAGTAAACGAAGAGAGAGATTTGAGAAAGAGGGAACTCACTAAAACTGTAGAAAATCGCCACTTCAGCATTAAAAATCAGAAATAAATGAAGAAAACCCGTCTGCCAAACATTTAAATCCCGAGGGATCGACCGCGACTTTGCCCGGCGAGAGTGACAAATGTCATAATCTCCGGCATTGTCGCCCGGATTGTGGAGGTCTCGGTATCTCTCCCACGAAAGTTCCAGGCGAGAGTGACCAATGTCACCATCGTCGACACTTCCGCGGATCGTACTCTGGTCGTGACTTTGCCATGCGCTATGCCCCTGGCACTATCGCCGGGCATAGTCGCCTAACGTGTACTGAACATAAAATTTTAGGATTTTCCAGGCTGACTGCTCGGGGTCGGTCCAAGGTTAAAAACAGAGTGTTCCCACTTCAATTAGTCAACTTCTCAAGGTTACAACAATGAAACGATGGGTAAGATCACTTACCAAAAATTCGGATGTTACACATGGCTATATATATATATATATATATATATATAGGGAGAAGTTCATTTGAGAAATGGTAAATATATGAGAAATAGAGAAGTAATCTTAGCCATTCATCTTGTCAACATTTGCGACTTTGACCGCGAAGCACTGGATAATTCCTTGTGTGGTCTATAGAGGGTAGAGGGGTAATTTCGTAAAATATATGGGATGAGTTCATATATGAATCTGTATGAATCACAAAGATTCATATATGAATCTGTTAATTAGTTCAACTGATTCATATATGAATCTTTGTGATTCATACAAGTTCATATATGAATCTTTGTGATTCACAAAGGTTCATATATAAATCTTTGTGACTCATACAGATTCATATATGAATCTTTGTGATTCATACAGATTCATATATGAAATTGTTAGTTAGTTCAACGGATTCATATATGAATCACAAAGGTTCATATATGAATCAGTTAAAAGAGTTCAGTTGTGAATTGTACTGGTTCCTATATGAACATATATTTCATATGTGAATTATACATGTTCATATATGAACACAGCCCGTGTGTTTTGTAAAATTTACGAAATTGTCCTTCTATTTTTGGGATAGCCGCAAATTTTGACCAGTCAAAGCCGCAATTTTTGACCGGCCGCAATATTTGACTAGTCAAATCCGATCTTGACCATATGAATGGCTAGGATTACTTCTCTATTTCTCATATATATATATAGGGGTGGTATCAATTGGAAACCAAGTTTCATTGGAAACTTTGGAAACCAAATTTCAGCCATTGATCTTTATAATCAATGGTTAAGATTCATTTGAATTATATATGGTAGTAAATTAATTAATTTATTAATAATAAATAAAAATAATAGATGAAAAAGGTAAATATGTCTTTTGATTTTGTGTCTCAAATTTGGCAAGAAATGTTTATTTTATTTAGATTACTTGAAAACAAAATAAAATTTTCCACGCAATCTAAATTTTGTTATTTTTTTTACTATGAAAACGTGGAGCATTTGTCTTTTCATCAAAAAAATTATTTTTCTTTTAAAATGTAAGAAAATATTTTTTTAATTTTATTTTATTATAAAATTTCCCACGCAATCTAATATTCTGATGAAACAGAATGATTTGTGAATTACATATTTCATTGGATTACAGATTTAATCAGGTTCATCGTGTTAACATTATTGTTTCATAATGAAAATAGATTCATCAGGTTCATCGTGTTAGCATTATTGTTTCATAATGAACATGATGAATTTGTGCCATTGTTGTTAACTTCCCATTTTTGTTTCATTACCTGTTCAGTTGCATATCCGAATATGAAAATAGATTCATCAGGTTCATCGTGTTAGCATTATTGTTTCATAATAAAAATAGATTCATCAGGTTCATCGTGTTAGCATTATTGTTTCATTATTACCATATATAAGCTAAATTAAAATTAAATAATTGACCTAAATTAAATATCTCATTTTTAAATTAATCAATGATTATTTTTACCATATATAAGCTAAATTAAAATTAAATAATTATTAATATAATAATAACAGTTACCATATATATTATGAAATAATGTAAAAGACAAAAATAACCTTTTCAATTAAAAAAAAAAAAAAAAAAAAGAAATTCACTGATTGGTTGATTTCGGTTTCCAAAGTTTCCAATGTAATACTGGTTTCCAACTGATCACTCCCCTATATATATATTATTTGTAGTATTTTATATTATATTAGTTAAGAAAAAGTAAATCCTACGCCGTGTCTCCTCCCCCTAGATCTTCCCCAACAACTTCGGCAAAATCAATAACTATATGACATCTTCTGCATCAACTTCGACCAAACTATTTTCTTGAGTTCTCTGAAACCCCATTTTCTGGATTTAGGCACTCAAATGCATACCTTTTTTAAGTTAAGTATATTTTAAATGAATTGGCCAAGTGTTTGGAGATGGTGTTTTCGTGATTCGGGATGTTGGTGGAGGTTTCGACCAGTTTAGAGGTCTAAAGAGAGATGAGGTTGTTACAATTTGTAAGAGTGGAGAAGGATATTGAAGAAGGATAGCTAGCATTTTGGAGATGGAATGATGAAGACATGGGTGGATGTATGGGGAAGGCCCCAGTCCCATCCGTCGTTGCCGCCACCCCTACCCTCGATCGATCGTCATTCCCCAGCCTTGATCGTTGTTCTTCTATATTTAAACAAGGGATTTGATTTCTTTTTTGGATTTAATGCTTTATCTTGATCGGTTCTATATTTTCTTTATTTGTCATACAATCATACGTTAAAAAGAAGATTTAAACAGGGCTTTTGATTTCTATATTTCTATATTTTGATTTAGGATTTGTGTTTTCGGTTTCTATATTTCAATTTAGGCTTAGTGCTTCAATTTGTTGTTTTAGCTTGTAGGTTTGTAAAATGTAACTAGATGCATGCCACTATAATTTTAATATTTGATTTGTATGAAATTGGTTTTGATTTTGTTAAATGCACACTGGACATTCACTGGTTTTGAACATGGTTTTGAACATTTGAATATATATATCAAAAAATAAGGATATATAACAAGTAGCAAGTAGTAGAGGGAGGGGAAGAAGAAGAATAGAGAGGAGAGGGAGAGAGAGATATGCTCACCAAAAGGGAAAGCAGAGGACGGCCGGAGGGGAAAGAGGGTCGCCACAGGAGAGGGTTTCTCTATACATGGGAGGAGGGGGGGGGGGGAGAGGAAAACAATATTTTGTTTCTGTTTCTGTTTCTTTTTTCCAAAATGACAATCACACTTGTAAATAAGCATCATATACTTGTACACTGATAGTTTTTTAATAAAAAAACCAAAATATACAAAGTGCCCCTCAACTAACGAACTCCAACTGTAACGAAGTTAGTATTAGGATCAATTTTTATAGAAAAATGCGAACCACAAGAATTATTTATAGATTTATTAGAGATTAAGGACGACTATATAATTTTCACTCAACTATAAATTACTGTAAATTGAAGATTTCTTTTCGCTATAAAATCATATAAAGTTTAGAATGATTTTGTTATAATAACGTATATTTCATATATATAAAGTTGAATGGTGTATAAAAGCATATTTATTATTGGCAGTTTGCCATTAGGATTTACTCTATTCAAATGTGTGAAAGTAACATTATACCTGTATATCATATTCGAAAATAATGGTATGATGTAACAATTTTACAAATAATTAATCCAATAATAGTACAAATAATAGACTATTTAAAAATCACTTGTAACATATACACTAAATTAAAATTGGGAAATTTTGATTGTCATGTTAATCATTAAATATAGGAAAAACTTTAGAAAAACTTATTAAACTATCTCATTTTGAATAATTAATTATTTGTTGAACAAAAAAGCTATTAAACTTTCTCATTTTGATGATTAAGTCATTGAACTATTTTTTAAAATAAAAAATAATTAAACTTTCTTATTTTGATTGATTAAGCCCCTCACATTTTTTAATATACTAGTTACATACTCGCGTGCGATGCGGCGAAGTATCTGGTCGAAACCGATAACTCGATCGCAAACGAAAAGCAAAACTGATATCTCCTTAGCACACTGCCAGGAAAAGTAACCCAATTCTTTGGTTTCATACATAATTATACATCCTAGAGTTTCCTTAGTTACTACTACACATTAGAAGGTCCAAGTCTCCCTTACCAAACTATCAAGAACAACTCTTTTTTTTGGACATGGAAGAACAAAACAAAAGTACACAACAACCGCCTTCCTTCCCTTCTACATCTTTTCAACTGGCTACTGCTTTCGTAATCAATTGCTTCACTGCTTCTGCATATGTCCTGTGTTGGTACATAAAGGTCGATTCCATCAAGTCCCATAACGATGTCTTCGGATCCTAACCTCCCATTCCATTTTCATTTTAAGAAAACATCTAAAAAAATAGATAGTCTATAATTAATCAATATCTCATCTTCATTTGATAGATGGTACATTATTTGTTATGCCGAAGTATTAGATGCAAATGTAATTGCCTAAATTTACTTTGCATTCAGTTAAAAACGATCAAGGAAAGAGGCAGGCATTGTCCTAATTGTTTGTTTATAATGGTCATGTCTGGAATTCGCTTCTCACTGTCATCGTAACCTTCACCATTAAATTCTTTCGAACTTACATCAATGGTTGGAGTCTCTATTGAATCTTCTCTGCTTACTTTTGAATATACCTGTCGTATATATACATACACTCTGTTACCTCATACTTCCTTTTCAATTTTGACTATTGAAGATAATAAGATACCTTGGTCATCATCTCAGCAAGTTGCCTGACTATAACTTCGTTATTCGGGTTACCCCATATTGAAGATGTGACCATTAGCTCCACCACGATTTTCCTAATAAGATAAATATCATCAATATTCAGGAATCTGGTGAATTCAACTTTATGTTGAAGGAAGCAAATTAAGTTTGTAGTAGTAACCTACAATCATTAAAAGAACAACTTCAATACCATCCTTAATATAAACAAAGGTTCTCTATGATTCACCACCATCCACAAGCTTTAGAGGCTCACACATGAGGAGATTCTAGCCAGGACAAGAAACCATCGTCAGTACATAACATTCTATGAAAATAAGATTGAATTAGATGGCTCAAAATCATGAAACTGAAAGAAGAAATTAAACATATGTTACTAAAGCATGCAAGAACCCTTGGAACACCCTCACTGGGACCATTAATCACGGGAATGAAATTCATCATAGGGCTAATGCAGTTGAAAGGCCTTACTATGGTGAACTCAAGACCATTCTCCTCTCCCTCGGCTACAACAAATATGCTTACCATAGATTAGCCTCTTAACCAACTGTTTTGCACATGTAGAAGACCATCTCTGCTACTCAATTGAGCCAAAAATGCAAGGAGATGTATCTTCTTTAAGAATTTAATAAGCAGTATCTTGTAAATGGTTATAATCCATGAAAGGAAGGCTTGATTAACAATGATGGAAGATCAAAATCATACACACAAATTGGGACTGGAAGTAGGAGTGTCTCTGTATACAGCAGTAAACATCATGTAGCAACAAGAGATCAACTTTTAAGTTTCTTAGAGTGATGAATATCATCTATTGGTTAGCAATAAAACAATTTAAATGCATCCTCACGAATTTAGAGATCATAAACCCCACTTTAGAACCAATCAACCACATGAAATTAAAATTATGGATGGACCAAACATTACAAACAACTTGCAAGAAGATAGACAACATAATTTTGTAACAAGTAAAACTTGATTAAGAATCTCAAAGGAGCAGGAAAGTTATTCTAGACTTGGCCAAACAAAAACTTAAATATAGGCAATGTCTAATCCCCACCAAAACAACAGAACCAGATCGTATTTAATTGATCAAAACATCTTACCAGACTTAGATCCAACAACACAAAACTGACAGATCTGAAAGAAAACAAATTTAACATTAACTTAAATAACTTAAAAACAAATGATTTAACTTTGCTCTTAATCTTTTTCACAACTTATAGATACTTTCCAAACAAATCTTATATCATTGTGTGGTTTAATCAAAAAACCAGAACTAAAAGAACATAGACTGCATAGAACTTAGGGGAGTTTGGATATGCTGCAAAAAACTTATATTTTAGTGCAATTCTAATTCTGATTTTTTTTTCTACGTTTGTCTTGTTCCAGTTTCTAGCTAATGATTAACACACAATTTATCAAGAACAATCCTTTTATTAATCACAAAATCTACAAAAACTCATATCCCTATTTGTTGCATACGACAATCAAGCTCTATGTGTGTGTGTTCTCATAGTGTTTCTTACCAATCTGCGCGTGTGTGAGATGTGTCTATATACACTAAGACTTTGCTATTTATATGGTCAACATGACCTTAGCAATTTTTCAACACTTTACAACATTTACATTAAACACCCACACACTTTACATAATTTGCATTTAAGACCCTCCTATTAATCTTGAATACAATTTAGCTCTAACAATCTCCCCCTTTGGATTCAAGATTAAAATTTTTTTTGACACTAATCTTCAGGTCTTATTTCTTTATAAAAAATCTTCATCAAATAGTCTTTCACAGATTTGACATCTTCAAATCTTTGATGCTTTGATTATTCTTTGATAGCTCTTTAAATGAATCTCCGCCTTTTGATTAGTTTTCAACGTTAACAATCTTCACCTTTGATTACAACAAGTAAACTTTGAAATATGAACATCTTCAGATTTGCAAGTTTCTCTTCCGACTTAACATTCTAACAACTATTTCACTTTATTTTTTTTCCCTTTATCACATCTTTCTTGACTTGCGCTTTTAAATGGTTCTGACTTTGAAATCTGTAATTATCTCCCACTTTCTGATAAGATTAACTCTAATCTGATTTTGAAATCTTGAAATTCCGCCCCCCCTTTTTGATGAGTTATGAGAATCAGAATCATCAAAACATTTCAAGATCGGTTCTGTCTTTTAAATCATCTCCCCAAAATAATCAATATAAGCACAGTCTTCATGAACAATCTCCCCATGAAGGAAAATATTCAATCTCCCTGAATCTGATATGATATTAAGATACTTCCGTCAATTCATGAATGTATTCAACCGAATCTTTTAAAATTCAAACAAATTAGGAATGGTAACCCTGAATCAACGAATGAAACAATTATAGTGCCTGTAAGTAACACAGAGTTACTTAGTACAATGGATGTACTGTATAAGGAGCTTGAGTGATGTTCACTCCCCAGGACTTCCATTCAATCATCGAAAAACACAAGGTTAATCTATGAACGTTCTGAGAGAAAAACGAATTTTATGTGTGTACGTGCTTGTGTATGAAAGAATTAAGCACAATGATTGCTTTTATAGGCTCAAATATGTAAACTGTTGGGTCAGAAATATGGTAAGTATGGTTAAAGCTGCTACTTACAATTTAGTACTGCTAGGTGAAGAAAGATTACTACTGCTAGTAGAATTAATACTGCTTGAAGAGTTAGTGCTGCTAATTGAATAGTTAGTACTGCTTGGAGAGTTAGTACTGCTAGTAGTTAGTACTGCTAAATGATTACTACTGCAAGTGAGGAGTTAATATTGTACGCATGGTTAGTACTGCTCAAAGATTAATACTGCTGAGAATGATTAATGCTGCTGGATAAGGATGAAGATTAATGCTGCTCATGTTGAAGATAATGACTTGGAACGAAAGAATAGGAGTTAGAGATAATGCTGAAGATAATTATGGGATTGATGCTGAAGATCAATCTTATTTTGATAATTATCTTGTAACCAACTCTGTATATATTGTATAGAAGTCTTTGATAGAATTATCATTCATACGTTTGTTTAGAGATAATTAACCTCAAGACTAGTATTGATCCTTTCTATAGAGAAGTATAGAACGTCTGTTGAGTCTGTTCAACAGATTGAGGTTGTGTTTGTAATCATTACGTTTTATGCAATATAAACTTATGATTTGAGTTCTTATTCTGTATTTTTGATTAATTGTTAAAGTGTTATTCCGCGACTTCTTTAACATTGTTTCTGAGTTTGTATTAAATTCTTGTTTAAGAATTTTTCGATCTTGACATAAACCATTGAGACAACAATAGATTTACATAGACACAATGTGCATGAGAAAGGGTCGAAGGTGGGACAACTTTCCTTCTTTTTCAATATTAGCATCTTCTAAATCAAGATCCAATAGATGATGTGCTGCTTTCCCTTTAAAATTGAAACATTCTATTGTTGAGAAAAGAATGAGTAGCAGGTGGGGTTTTAATGCAAGAGTTGGCATGGGCTAAGTTCCTTTTTCAATGAAGGTCACGAAGAAGTGTGAACCAACAGATTATCTGGCTGCCCGGCTCAGAAAAAGTTTGGTGCAGAGTTTGATATTCTTTTACTCTAATCTCTCACCTTCTTTCTTTTAAACATTTGTGCTTGCTTCTAACCAATCTCTCTATTTCATTTTACCTCAGCACACTCCCACACTCAATTCTTTTGACCCCTCTCCCCTCAATCACTCAAGGATTACTTTCGGGGTAGGAAACACTAGTAACATGAATCCATGGAAGTCTTTTAAGCACTCACACTGAATCCCATGTATGTTGTCCTAAAAAGCCTTGAGCACTCTGCTCTTGGCTATACCTAATGAGTACCAACACCAATTCTGCAACTGTTCTGATGCACAAATTCTATGGAATTCACTAGAGAAAAGATTTTCTGGTACCAAAAGTACCAAGAGAAATCAGAAGGCAATCTTGAAGCAGCAATATGAAAACTTCATGTCTACAAAGAATGAGTCCATGACTCAAACTTTTGATAGATTTAATAAGCTAATTGGTGAATTGGCTACTGTTGGTGTCCAGATAGATCAAGATGATGTCAACAGAAAATTTTTAAGATCTCTTGGTGATGAATGGACTATGTACACTGTCTCCTTCAGACAGAATGATCAACTGGAGGACAAGGAACTGGATGACCTCTATAATGACCTTAGGGTGTTTGAAGCAGAGGTAGAAGCAAAGAAGAGGCCCTCTAGATACTCATACAATGCTGCTCTTTTATCATCCTCTACTGATTCTGTTGCTAATACAGAATCAGTTAGTGTTGCCCATGGATTAAAGCAAGATGGATCCAATGACTCTGTTTTAGAAGCTTTTCTAGCCAGTCATGCTAATTCCACTCTAATTAATGATGACTTAGAACAGATAAATGCTGATGATCTGGAAGAGATGGATATCAAGTGGCAGATGGCTATGCTGACTATGAGGGTAAAAAGATTCATCAAAAGGACTGGAAGGAACAACTTTGCTTAGAAAAGAGAAGATGGGGTTGGATTTGATAAATCCAAGGTTTAATGTTACAAGTGTCACAAGCTGGGGCACTTTGCAAGAGAATGCAGAAGTGGAATGCCTCAACAACATACTAGCAACCATCAATCATCACAATCCACTAGCTTCAACAACAAGAACTCCTCTCAAGCTCTTGTTTCCCAAGAAAGAATGGGATTTGATTGGAGTGACCAAGAAGAATAAGCAGTTCAGAATCAAGCTTTAATGGCTAAAGTTTCAGAGTCAGCAAGCACTGATATTCCCACAGAGGTAACATCTAATCTTTGCTCTAAAACCTGTATTGAAACTGTTAAAAAGTACAGGGATCACAATCAGAGTATGTGTGATGACCTTAAAAGGTTAGAGAAAGATAGAAGAGAGTATGTTTTGATTGTTGAGAGGTTTGAAGAACAAATTAAGTCATAGCAGGCTAATGAAATTCAACATTCTTATGATACAAACAACTGGAAGTGGGAAAAGAATCAGTTAGAGGTTAAGCTTAAAAAGTCTGAAGAGGAATGTGAGAAGATAAGGAGTGATTTTGAGAAAGCCAAGCTAGATATTGAGAAATATTCCAATGTTTCTAAAGCAATGGACTCACTTCTAAAAACTCAAGTTCATGATAGGCTGAGAAGAGGAATAGGCTATAACACCACCCCTCCACCATACAACAATAACTATATCCCTACCACATCATATCTCTTAGAAAGACAGGACAAGAAGGATTTACCTGAAGGAGCCACTGAAGTAGATCCTTTAGACAAAGTAGTGGTTGAGGCAGATTCTGAAGAAGAGGACTCTGAGAGTAAGAATGAGGAAGACCACAAAGATATTCCCTTAGAAAACCACATACTGACAAATGAAAAGGGGGGGGGGTAAACCTTTTGTCAAGAGTGAGAAAGTAAAGTCTGGGGAAGAGAATGTTAAGAATGAAAAAGATGAGACCTCTAAGAAAGGGAAGGGAAAGGCACAGGGAGTCCATTACATTTAAACCACTGTTGTTAATCCCTGTACTTGTAAACAGAATCGGCCCCAACAACATGATAAAACAAGGGGAAATCAAAGAAATAGAAATAATCAGTGGACTTTAAAACAAGGAATTGATCTGAAAAAAATTAACAGACCAAAGCCTTGTTTTATCTGTGGCAAGTTAAATCATCTAGCCTGTTATTCCCAGATTCTAGTTTCTAACTACAATTAATCAAACAAAAACATAATTCAGAATCAATTACCTGTTTGATTTCACTTTCAAAATCCACAATTACAACTTTCTCTCTCAAGAACCCTCTCTCTCTCTACAGATCTCTCTCAAACGAACTTTCTCTCTCTCAATGACTTCTTCATACAACTGAATACAACTCTTTGATACAACTACTAAAAACAGAAATAGAAAACTATTTATACCTACAACTAAAACAAGGAAACTAAACAAATAAAAAACAATTTGACTTTTATTACAAAAGACTTTGACTTTGATGACTTTTTTTTCATCTTTGACTTTCTTGAACTTTGACCTTCAGTCTTCTTGATCTTGTATCCAACATACTTATGCTTTAACAATCTCCCCCTTTGGATTCAAGATCACTATTGAAAGATTTAACAATTCAATCTTCACTTGTAAGCTCTGTCAGTACAATCTCCCCTTTTCCTTTGACTGTATTCTTTCCAAAAACTGTCTTCAAACGATTAACAATCTCCCAAAAACTTTCACAATAATACTTTCACACTTTGGAAAAAAAATTATCTTCAGAATCAACTCGAATTGCTTTAGCAAATAATCTTCAAAAATTCAGAAATTCTTTGATCTTCTCCAAATCTTCAAATCTTTACTTTGAACTTTTCTGACTTGGACATTTCTGAAAATCATCTCTCAAAACTTTATCATTTCTTGATACCATCTCACCCTTTTTGATGATTTGAGCATCTATATCATCAAAACTTTTCTTCCAAGAAATGTCTTTGACCATTCTGATCTGTCCAAGAGCCTCTGATTCTGTGATCCATAGCCAAGTATTCATCTAGATCTTTGCAAATCCAGACAAAATAAGAACATGTAACTCCTGAATCAACAAATGAATCAGTTAAAATGCCTGTCAGTAACACAAAGTCACTGTGTGTAACAAATACACAATATAAAGAAGCTTTTGTGATGTTCACTCCCCCAGGGCTTCCATCCAATCATCGAAATACCACAAAGGCAATTTCTATGAATGTTATGACAAAGAAACAAATTCTTTGTGTGTTCGTGCATGTGTAAAAATAAATTAAGCACGAAAAATTGCTTTTTAAGGATCAACATAGTGTAAACCACTGAGACAACAGTAGATAAACACAGACTCAATGTGCATGATTGAAGTGCGAAGGTGGGGCATACTTCCTTCTTTTTCAATATCCAGATTTTCCAAATGAAAATCAGATAGATTATGTGCTGCGTCCCCAGAAAATATGAAACATTTTCTTTTTTAGAAGAAAATGAGTGGTTGGTCGGGTAGAAAGCAAGAGTTGGCATGGGCTAGTTGCCTGTTTCAATAACGTTCACCAAAAATCGTGAAACATTAGTAATGTGGCTGCCCGACTCAAAAAGTATTTGGTGCAGAGTTTGATATTCTTTTACTCTGATCGCACACCCTCTTTCTTTTAATCATTAAGCTCACTACTAACCAAACTCTCTTTTCCATTTTACCTCATCACACCCACACTCATTTCTTTTAGACTCCTCACACTCAATCTCTATGGATTAACTTCTTAGGTAGAAATCACTGGTTAACGTGATTTCATAGAAGGTCTTGTAAGTCCTAGCACAAAGAACCCATATAATCCTATGAAAGCATAATGTTGCTCAAATGGTTTAACTTTATTAGTTAAAGCTCATATACAAATGTCAGATATGAATATGCTCAGAGATATAATCATGGAAATATGAGCATTTTTAAACATTGAAGTATTTTCAAACAAGTATATTGAATGAATGAACATGAATGCAAAAGGCTTTTTTGAAAATCTGACATTGTATGAAAAATGATCAGAAATGAATGATATAACAATCAAAGCTTAAGGTCAAGAATAATGGATATTGTCTATACGAAACAAAAATATAAACATTCTTGAAATGACGTTTCGAAATGAAATATCGCTTAAAATTCTTTAAAGTACAAGCGGGGTGTCTTACCATCGAAAAATTATATCAATTTAGAGACATGGTAAGAACTATTTGCACAAGAAATCAAACCAGTGTGTGTGAATACTTTAAAGTATGTGAAAAGACAATACGCAAGTACTTATCTTTGGAAACACACGGTTTGTTTATCAATTAAGCACAAAAAAAAAAATGAAAACATTTAAAAATCACACTTCCAAATTATAAAATCTGTTTAAGAATCGGGAAGTGGTTTGAAAATTTCAGAACATGTTTTCTATATCTAAAAGTTGTCCCTCTTTCAGATATATTTGAGATTAAAATAAGAAATTTACCTTTTCGCGCAATCTTAAATCTCATGAAGTCAAGCTGAAGTCATTAAGATATGATCTTGTCAGATTCTCTCATCCTGCAAAAATCTCAAAGTCTAGTCAAAAGCAACTTTATTCACAAAATTTATTCAAATGTAAAAGACATGAAGCAGTAAAACGATTAAAGTACGAGTTCTGATTTGAAATAATCAGAAATCATAGTCTTACTCCTTTTGATATGTCATATAAGCTCCCCCTAAAATCATGCATCACAAAAAAATTGTCAGTTAAGTAAAATGCAGAAATTAGATAAGCTCCCCCTCAAAAGAACAATGATTCATCTTTAATCTTCTCTTACTCCCCTGAGATCATGAGCAAACAATTAAAGTGCAGATATCCTTCAAACATAATGATAAAGAAAATGATGAAAAATAACAATACGTAACTTTATTAGGTAACAACCGATTATGTCTTATGATTTAACATACCAAGCTTAGAGACAAGAAAATTAAATCTCTTTTCATCTAAGGGTTTGGTAAATAAATCTGCAAGTTGATAATCTGTTTTTACAAAATAAAGTTCAATTGTTCCTTTTTCTACATTATCTTTAATAAAATGATACCTGACATCAATGTGTTTGGTTTTCGTATGCTGGACAGGATTAGCAGATATCGCGATTGCACTCTTCGAATTACAATATATTGGAATTTTATCAAACTTGAATCCATAGTCTCGCAGCTGTGTTCGCATCCACAGGACTTGAGAGCAGCAACTGGCAGCAACTACATACTCGGCTTCAGCAGTCGATGTGGAAACGCATAATTGTTTCTTTGATGCCCAACTAACGAGCTTGTCTCCAAGAAATTGAATGTGACCTGAAGTACTCTTTCTGTCCAACATGCAACCTGCATGATCTACATCTGAATAAGCAGCCAGTTGAAAACCAGTATCCTTAGGATACCACAGACCAAGATCTGCAGTCCCCTTCAGATATCTAAAAATCCGTTTGACAGCAGCCAAATGGGATTCTTTAGGAGAAGCCTGATTTCTAGAACATAAACATGTTGAAAACATAATATCTGGTCTACTAGATGTAAGATACATTAACGATCCTATCATACCTCTATAAATTCTAATATCAACACTTTTACCCGAAGGATTAGTGCTAATTTTAGTACCTGGTGCCATCGGGGTTCCAATTGGTTTACAATTTTCCATTCTGTACTTCCGAAGAATATCCAAAATGTACTTAGATTGGTTAATGAAAATCCCCGTTGAAAACTGTTTAAGTTGTAATCCGAGAAAGAAATTCATCTCTCCCATCATACTCATTTGAAAACGTGACACCATGAGGTTAGAAAAGTTTTTGCAGAATTTAGGATTTGTAGAGCCAAATATTATATCATCAACATATATTTGAATAAGGATGATATCGGCTTTTTCCTTTTTGATGAACAAAGTGGTATCAACTTTACCTTTGGAAAAACCTGACTTGACCAAGAATTTTGATAGAACATCATACCATGCTCGAGGGGCTTATTTTAAACCATACAGGGCTTTGTCCAAGATGTAGACATGATCTGGCTTATCTGGATTGACGAACCCTTCTGGTTGAGACACGTATACTTCCTCCTTAAGAATTCCATTCAGAAAGGTTGTTTTCACATCCATCTGAAAGACTGTGAAATTCTTATGAGCTGCGTAGGCTAGAAACATGCGGATTGCCTCTATACGCGCTACTGGAGCATACGTCTCATCGTAGTCTATGCCTTCCTCTTGCCGGTAACCTTTGGAAACAAGTCTATCTTTGTTCCTTATGACGATACCATCTTCATCCTTTTTATTCTTGAATACCCATTTAGTTCCTATCACAGTTTTACCTTATGGTTTTGGAACTAATATCCAAACCTTTAGGGCTTCAAACTGATTTAACTCATCTTGCATGGCAGATACACAGTCCGAATCAACAAGAGCCTCTGATACTCGCGTGGGCTCAATCTTACTGAGGAATGAGTCATGCATACATTGATTAAGAGTCGCTGACCTCGTTTGTACAGGCTTGTTAAGATCTCCAATTAGTTGATGTAAAGGATGGTCTTTGGTCCAACGATGCTCATGAGGGAGTGGAGTAGATACTTATTGAACATGATCATCATCTTGAAATCTACTATCGGACTCTTCAGTTTGAATAATAGGAGGAGAGTTTACAGTTGAAGTTTCAGGTGCAGAAGCATCAGTTGGAACAACAGACTCTGGCTGTTGAGTAGACAATATATCACACCCAACTGAAACAGTTACTTCTGGATCAGCATTTACTTGTACATCTTCAACTGTAGGAGTATTCAATGGAACATGAGTTTCTGACTGAACAGGGGATACAAGTTCAGTTATAACTTCTGAAGTGACTGGATGATTGCAACTTGTGTCTTCAGACCTGTCAGTCACAGCAGATTTAGGCAAATTAGATCCTAGAAACTCATCATAAAAGAATTCAAATAACAAATCTAAATCATATAAATGTGAAATAGAAGTAGAAGCGTTATTCGAATTATTCGCTGTAGAAGCAGGTTCTGGACTGATCTGCCCATAAGCTAATACTCCAGTGATCACGGGTTCTGAACTGAGTTGTTCAGAAGCCATTTCTTCATCAAATGTAACATTAACGCTCTCGACGACTGTCTTTGACTTCTTCAGATAAACACGATATGCTGCAGATGTTGAAGAATAACCAATGAAGATACCCTCGTCCACCTTAGCACTGAATTTATTCAGACTCTCTCTGTCGTTAAGCACGAAACACTTACACCCAAATATGTGAAAATATTTGATTGTCGGTGTTCTGTTGTTGATCAGCTCATATGGAGTCTTTTGAAAACGTCGGTGTATTATGGATCGATTTTGAGTATGACATGCAGTTGACACAGCTTCTGCCCACAAGAATAGAGGTAGATCGGATTGGCTGAGCATAGTACGAGCGGCCTCGACTAGCGTCCGATTTCGCCTTTCGACTACTCCATTTTGTTCAGGCGTACGAGCAGCAGAGTACTGATGTGATATCCCGACGGATTCGAGATATTCTTCACCTATCTTGTTTTTGAACTCTGTGCCGTTGTCCGTTTGAAGAAATTTGACTTGTCGCTGCATTTTCACCTGGGTCGTCTTTAAGAAAGTAATGAGAACTTCGGGCGTCTCATATTTTGACCGAAGAAATTTGACCCACGTGTATCTTGAGTAATCGTCCACAATAACCAACACGTATTTCTTTCCACCGAAGCTTTGTTTTCTCATCGGACCACACAAATCCATATGCAGTAACTCTAGTGGAGAACTGGTGCTTGGTTCAGGCTTCGGTTTATGTGCGACTTTCTTCATCTTACCCTTCTCACATGTAACACATAAATGTTCTTTCTCATATTTCAACTCAGGAAGTCCTTTTACCAAATTTCCACTAACCAGCTGGTTGATATAACGAATATTTAGATGTGATAGTCGTCGGTGCCAAAGCCAACTTTGTTGCATCGAAGCTTTTGACAATAAGCAAACGTGACTGTCATTCTGGACCTTTCAAAGATTGATGGTGTAGAGATTTGTCTTTCGCTTGCCAACTAAGAGTTCTGTGTCATCTTCAGAACGAACCGAACATCTCTTAGCTTTGAAGGTGACCTCTAACCCTTTGTCGCAGAATTTACCGATGTTAAACAAGTTGTGCCCTAAACCTTCGACATAACTCACCTTCCTAATCGTTATGTTGTCTTGAATGATATCACCATATCCTAAGATTGGTGAAACTTGGTCGTTCCCAAATCTGACATTGCCGCTGAATTTCTCTGTATAATTAGACAATAAAGCTTTCTGCCCGGTCATATGCTTGGAACAACCGCTATCCAAGTACCACATATGCCGGGTCTGCAAGAGAAATCAAGAAACAATAACTTTAGGTACCCATTTAAAAACGGGTCCTAACATATTAGCACAAGATTTTGGTATCCATTTGAATATGGATCCTTTTTTTCTTTGAAAACTTTTAAAAACATTTGATCTTGAAGAATACACATGATACGATCCAAACCAATCAGAAGAATTATGAGAATAAGCAAAATCATTTCTCCGATAATGATAAGATTTAGTAGTAATAGGAGATAATTGAATCAATTGCTTTATTGAATACCGCTTGTAAGAAGTTACAAGGTATTGTTTAGATGAAGCAAGTTGATCAACTACATCATTATCACTACTAACTGATCTATTACAAAAGTTATCAGAAACTGATTCAACTATCTCATCATCCTTCCTTTTTGGTCGCCATTCAGTTCGAGCTTTCGACCTTTTCTTGCTTAAATCTGAAACAAAATATTTAGAATTATTAGGAAAAGCAGATTTTTGAGATTGATTTTTCTTTTGTGTACCAGTGTATTTCTGTTTCTGTAATCGCTGTTTCTTATGTTTCTTACCTTGAGCATAATAATCAGCAGTTACAGAAACTGATTCACCAACCTTAGCTGATGATTCACCAATATTAACATCATTTGGTAACACTTTTTCATTTATAAGACAGGTAGAATGATCAGGAAGAGGAGCATTGAAGTCAAACATATCAAGTTCTTCTATGCACCAATCATCAGAATTAAGAAAGTCATTTGCAGACTCAAATAAGTCATCAAAATTATCAGACGAAATTTGAGGTGCCTCAAAAACTGTAGAACACTTTGTAGATGTAGATTGAAAAACCGTGTTCTTTAAAACTGTATAAAATACACTTTGTTGAATATCAACCAAAAGTTTTTCATCAGATAAAACATTTTCCAACTCAACTATTTTGCTTTCAAGAATGAGTGGAGGAACATAAACCTTTGCAACTACAAGTTTTGCCTTCATCTCAGAAACAAAATAACTAGCAAAATAATCGTTTGAAAGAACTTTTGGTGTTTCTGAAAGATAACTATCATTCAACTTTGCATAGTTAAATGGTAGTTGCATTTTCTTAACATTCTTTCTATTTTCAGTTTCTTTGGTCTCAACTTCTTCTGGTAATTTGGTAACAAATTTGGGTTTTAAATGAGTATGTTTACCAGCACAAACAAGAAAATCAAAATTATAAAGTGCTGGTTGTTTTCTGATGGCTTTCTTAAGATAATGGGGGTTTTCAAAACCAAGTCCCCATTTTTCCTTAACATCAGCCTCTTCGTTAGGTGCATTGAGAAAAATGGTTTGATATGTTTGGCCTCTTGCATAGAGTATGGCTTCCAGACCATTTACCTTCTTATTCAAAAGCTTGTTCTCAACCTGCAATTTATAAACATTTAGTGCAGATTCTTTCTTCTCAAACTCATACTTAGAAATTTTAACTTCAAAATCAGAAATCTTCTTTTCAAAACAATCTACTTGAAGTTTAGAATCAGAAGCAGACTTGTGTAAATAATCAATTAGATCTTTGTTCCCAATAACAGACTTATTAAGCTCAAAGATCTTGTTGTTTCTTTTAGCAACTCTGTCTTTTTCTTTCTTCAGTTTTACTTGAAGATCATTAAGCTCAACCATCCTAGCTTCCATTTTGGTTATAAAATCTTTTTCAATTAAGTTTAATACCTCATCAGCTGTCTCGTCATCTGACTCATCATACTTGACCTCTTTTCCCATTAGACAGAGACGAGCAGTTTCTTCCTTCTCTTTGTCATCCTCTTGATCAGAATGATCCAACCAAAATTCGTCCTCAGCCATTAATGCTATGCCCGCTTCTTGCTGTTTGGCCAATAGCAATTTGTTCTGATAATACTGGGAGTTTCGAACCTTTGGCTTTCGACAATCTTTAGCAAAATGTCCAATCTTTCCACAGTTGTAGCATTTAATTGGATCATTTGCTGGCTTTTCAGCGACGGTGTAATCATTCACAAACTTCTTCTTTTCTTCCGGCTTCCTTTCCATATACCGATTCTCTTCATATCGCTTCCCTTCAACTCTTTCTCGATGCTCATGATTCTTGGAGCTTGATGAAGAATATCTTTGTGAATTTGATCCCGGCTTCTTGTAGAATTTCTTTTGGAAAGCTCGGGTCAATAATAGCATAGCCTGTTTCAGACTTTCTCCATCATCACCATCTGATTCAGATTCAGACTCAGAACTTGTAAGCACTTTCTTCTTTTTCTTCTTCTCTTTCTTTTCTTTCTTTTTCTCTCCGGCTACTAATGCAATAGGATCGGGAACCTTTTCTGCCTTCTTTTTCTCAACTCTTTTCTCTTCCATTTCTTCTTCATTCTGCCTCAGAGTCTCATAAACCTCATGTAACGGAATATCATTCAAATCCTTCATCTGCTTCATCCTACGTGTATGCTTCTTCCATTCAAGTTGTAGGATACTCAGAAATTTGACATTATTCTCAAGCTGCTTCTTTTTGACTTTGTTCTTTGTCAGTTCATTCAGAAGCAAGACAAACCGTTCATAAGTATCTTCTAAGCTTTCATTCTCTTTGGCTTTAAATTCTTCCAAGCTATTGATGCAGTTAGCCACTTTCATCTGATTCCCAATCTTGGATCCCATCATCATCTTTTGAAATTGATCCCACATCTTCTTAGCATTTGCTTTGTAACTATCAATCTTGATGTAGATCTCATTCGGAATGCTCTGAAGAAGTAAGGATCTTGCTTGTTTATCTGCTTTATATCGGTTTTTCTGTTCCTCAGAATACTGTGCATACTCTACTTGAACTGTTTTCATCTTCTGATCTCTTTCCTCAATACCATCTTCACTATCAGATGAGTCATCATCAGGTATTTGAACTGTGATTGGTACCATAGGACCTTCTGTAATGGACAGAAGAATATTTTCTCCATTTGTGTGTCGGTCCACGAAATCCAGATATCGATCCTTCCATTGTTCGTACTCGCCTTTAAAAAGAACTGGAGGCTTAACATCAATGCCAATGGAAAGAGCATCTTTAGAAGTCATCTTGAATGTACCTGTTTTGAAAATATTTGCAATAAGAAACTAGAACTGATCGTTAGTCCAAAATATGAAATCACAAAAATATAGAAATGACACTGAAAATAAAATTCAGAAAACTTGATCTCAATCAGAATTTTGTCCCCCTCCGCAGACTTAGCACGGGGTCAAGGGGCAGCGCCCTTGCGGGGTCGAGGGGCAGCGCCCCTAGAGAAAAAAATTTCACTATTAAAGGGCATATTACAGTTTTAAAAATTTCTCAGAAAAAAAATTCTAAGTATGAAAACTCGCAAATCACTGTGGAACTCGCAGATGCTCAAAACTCGCAGATTGTAGAAACTCGCAAGTCGCTGAAACTCGCAAGATACTATTCACTGATAAACACTCAGATAGAAACGTGCGTGTTTGAGAAACTCGCTAGTCGCTACTAGCGCGTTTTGACCAAACTCGCAGATCAACCAAACTCGCAGATCGACCAAACTCGCAGATCGACCAAACTCATAGATCGAACAAACTCGCAGATCACTATTCCGGCTCAAACTCGCACCCTTCGATTAGCGCGTTTGTAGAACTCGCAAGTGTCTACTTGCGCATTTCAACACTTAGAAACTTTTTCCTAAATTTCAAACTCGCAGGCTTAGATCTGCGCGTTTCTAGAACTCGCAGATAACACCTTGCGCGTTTGAGACCAAATTCTTCAACTTGCGCGTTCTTGCGGATGAACTTGCGCGTTTTGTGGATCTTGCGCGTTCTTAAGTCTGTCGAACAAAAAATTGATTTTTCCATCTGATTTCGATCCAATATTCTAACAGTTTACAATACACGAACTACAAAATCAAACACTCAAAATTACAATTTGATCTATGAAACAGTGTTTAAGAACTCGTGCCTTAAAAAACTCAACAAAATCCAAGATTAACAATCAATTACAGTGCAATCGACAAATTGAACAATACAGACTCGATCAATGACACTATACGAACACAACCTAATCAATTACAACTCAAAATTCACACTGAAAAACAAAAATCAACCTCCAAACTCGATGAACAGTGCAGAACTCATTTTCTTGAAATGATTTCAGTTTGAATCTGCTCTGATACCAATTGTTATTCCCAGATTCTAGTTTCTAACTACGATTAATCAAACAAAAACAAAATTCGGAATCAATTACCTGTTTGATTTCACTTTCAAAATCCACAATTACAACTTTCTCTCTCAAGAACCCTCTCTCTCTACAGATCTCTCTCAAACGAACTTTCTCTCTCTCAATGACTTCTTCATACAACTGAATACAACTATTTGATACAACTACTAAAAACAGAAATAGAAAACTATTTATACCTACGACTAAAACAAGGAAACTAAACAAATACAAAAACAATTTGACTTTTATTACAAAAGACTTTGACTTTGATGACTTTTTTTTCAGCTTTGACTTTCTTGAACATTGACCTTCAGTCTTCTTGATCTTGTATCCAACATATTTATGCTTTAACATAGCCAAACACTGTTATTTCAATCCTATTAACCAAAGGATCACTTTTCAAAGAAATATACAAAATCTTGTTGGTTATTGGAAGCAAATAAGAAATCATATGGCTGAGAATGTGAGAAGGGCACTGTGTGTCCCACAATACTATATCAAGTTCTTAGAATAACAACACAATAAGATTACCAATCGATTAAAGCTTTGATTGTGTTCTCTGTGTTTTTCTCTCTAATACACCTTTTTGTGTGTGTTTGTATGTGTTCTTATGTGATCTGATAATATCTGATAGAGAGATTGAGAGATATCAGAGATATTAACTCAAGTGTGTCTAACACACTACCTAAACAACTTGCAACAACAAGTTGCAATATTAAACAATAAAACTAATATCTAAAACTAAACTAATATCTAACTATTAACTAACTAACTAACTAACTAAGTTAAACTAGATCTAATATTTAATAGAAAACTAAGTTAACTAATATCTAGCAAACTAGATATTAACTTAACTATTACAATAACAAACAATTACATTGACATTTATTACAAACGACATAGACTTTAATATCGAGAGTCGACGTTTCGGCTTTAGCTTCAGATTGCGATCTTCAGATTGGATGATCTTGAATCCAATGAGACTGTGTCTTAACAATCTCCCCCTTTGGATCAAGATCACTACAAAAATGATTTTAGCAATTCAGTCTTCTTGTTCAGCTCAGAATATGCAATCTCTTTCTCTAGCTCTTAAATCAACATGTCTTCAGAATACTTGCTTTTGAGGATTTCAATCTTGGACGTGATTCTTGAAACATGTGATCTTTGCCATTTCTTGTGTAGTCATTCTCCCCCTTTTTGATGATAAGTGTAACGACTTCATCAAAACTTTTTTTTAATAAATGTCAAACACTTGGAGCCACTGATCCGTCAATTCAAAAGATATTCATCCAGATCTTTGCAAATCTAGACAAAGTAGTCATGTAACACCTGAATCAACTAATGAATCAGTTAACATGCCTGTCAGTAACACTAAGTCACTGTGTGTAACAAATACACATTGGAAAGGAGCTGTTTGATGTTGACTCCACCAGGGCTTCCATTTAATCATCGAAACACCAGAAAGGTTATTTCTATAAACGTTATGACAAAGAAACAAATTCCTTGTGTGTTTGTGCTTGTTATAGAAAGAAATAAGCACTTGATGATCGCTTATAGGCTCAAAATTGTGTAAACCACTGAGACAACAGTAAGTTAAACACAGACTCAATGTTCATGATTGAAGTGCGAAGGTGGGGCAGGCGTCCTTCTTTTCAATATCCAGATTTTCCAAATGAAAATCAGATAGCAAATGTGCTGCATCCCCTTTGGAAAATGTGAAACACTTTCTTTTTGAGAAGAAAATGAGTAGATAGTGAGGTTTGATCAAGAGTTGGCATGGGTTAGTTTCCTGTTTCAATAATGATCACCAAAGAATTGTGACACACTAGTAATGTGGCTACCCGACTCAGAAAAAGTTGGTGCAGAGTTGTGATATTCTTTTAACTCTGTCCTCACACGCTATTTCTTTTAAACGTTTTGCTTTCTCTAATCACACTCATTTCTTTTTGCCAGGATCTGAATTCTTAACAATAATAAACACTCAGAAAACAATATTAAAGGAGTTTGCGGAATAACACTTTAATATTCAAAGATCAATGAAACAGTGAATCAGAAATCACAAATTGTAAACTTTATTGAATGATTTAAAGCTACAAGATTTAACACACAACCTCAATATTGATGAACAGGCTCACCAAATTCTACTTCTCTAGAACTAGGATTATAAACCTTGACGTTAATTCTCTATGAAAACAAAAACTCAGAATCAAAAATTAATTCTCAACTATTCTGACTAAGTTTATACATATACTAAAGATAAAAGATAATTACAAAATATAAAAGATCTTCAGTATAATCTTCCAAAGTTATCTCCAAGACTTTCCATGATTATCTTCAGTCTTGATCTGCACGTATCTTGATTATCTCTTAAGCAGCATTAAGTTGTAGCAATATTAACACTCTGAGCAGTATTAATCTTCTTCAGCAATAGTAATTGTGCTCAGCAGTATTAATTCCTTAACAGTACTAACTACTAACAATAGTAATTATATTGTACTGGCAGTAGTAACCAGTTGTGCTAGCAGCATTAACCATACTTAAGCGATTCTTTCAGTTCCCAACAGTCTCCCCCTAACTTGACTTTTAGGAAGAGAAGTCAAGTTCTTCAGATGCTCCCAAAGCTCCATTATTCATATCCCTGTATTAGCATTCAACCCCAAACTTTGATTAATTGTTCTTTGGATCAAATACCTTGCCATCTCTGAATCTGGTGCACAACCAAGCTTTTTCTTTAACATAGCATGCAACTTTAATCTGCTGTGGTTGTAAACTCTATCCACTAGGATGTATTCTATGTGATCTGTATCCATAGGCAGTGCATATACTCCACTAGTTTCATATAGAGTCCAGTTGTTAACTTTTTGAAACACATTTATGATAATATCCTTCACTTCTTCTGCTTGAACAACATACATAGATACTCCATCACAAGTTTTGTGATTGGTATTCCTGGAGCTTTTAGTTGATCAGCATACAATTTCATTCCTACTTCAAACATCTCCTCTAGATCAGATTTGGAACATGTTCTGACAATCTTGGCCCAAGTCGGATATACTTCATACTTCTCATCTTTCCTCTTGATCCTGATATACTTTGTTCCATCAACTTTCAGTGTATCCCAGTGAATGATCTCTAGAGGCTTAACACCAACATGTTCAGCTGATATAGGCTCAGACACTTTGTCCATCACTACCATGTACAGATTCACATCAGGAGTACTTGATGGTTCTTCCTGTTCAACAGACTTAGGTGCCCCTTCTTCTTCAGCTCCCCTCTGTTCTTTCTCAGCTTCTTCCACTCTAGGTTTCTTAGCTGGTGTTCTTCTTGCCATCATTTAGTTCTTTTCAACTTCCTCCAACTGTCACCTAGAGTAGCTTCCTTCCTTGGTGATTCTTGCTCATCAGGGAAAGGTTTTTGAATTTGAAGATCATGTCTTTCTTTCGTCTTCTTTTCTGCTTCAACTTTTGCTCTGTCATTTCCTTGTAACTTGGTCATCTCAGCTTCATACAAACCTTTGATTTGTTCAAAAGACATCTTTGTGAACATTTCCTTTTTAACTCCTACAGCACCTTTGAGAAAAGTAATCATCTTCTTTCTCTATTGAGTGCCAAGGAAGTTCTGTGAAGGTTGTCTCTTCTTTGCCCCCATTCTGATCATTCCATGCTTCTTTAGAGTTGTAGCTTTCTTCTTTGCTATTTCTGTTGCAAGACTCTTTTGATAAGCTTCATTAAGTTCTGTAGCCAGAGCTTTTGCCATCTCCCTGTCTTTTCCCACTTGAACCTTTTCTTCTTGCTCAAGTTCAGCCTGAATCTTCTTGGCCAATGCTTCATCTGACTCAACCAACTTTTGCTTTTTAATTTGTTGATCAGATTCCACCATCTTAGCTTTGCCTTTGTCCTTGCTGTTTACTTTATCAGCACTAACTTTCTTGATAACTTCAACATTGTCTTTGATGACAACTCCTTTGGTCTTTCAAGTGACCTTAGGAGTATCATGTTTAGCTTTGATTAATGCTTCAGCTGTCTCAAGTTCTTGCACATTGCTGCTAAGAAGGTCTGTTAATACCTCTTGAACCATTTCTGCTGCTTCATTCAATTCAGTAGTATTAACAGTTTCTGCTGCTTTGCTTGTTTCAGCAACATTAACTGTTACTGCTGCTTGTTCTGTTTCAGCTGCTTGTACAAATTCTGATTCTGTTTCTACTGCTTGCTCCCCCTCAAAATCAAATTTCTCCCCCTTATCTTTAGAATCTTCCATGTTTACATCAGCTTCTGACTCCCCCTTTTTGGGAGCATCATCCACTGGTTTCCTTCTCCTGAGCACAAACTATTTCCTTTTCTTTTTCTGTACCAATCTCCTCACCATTTTCTTCAATTTGGTAATCTGTACTTGTTGAGACAGAATTACCAGTTTCATCTCTTCTATGTCTTTGCCTTGCTTGATTACATCCAGATTGATGTTGCCCATAGTTTCCATCAATTCATTATAGTCATAATTGTTCTCACCTCCTTTGGGTGTTTTTACCACCTTTGGAGGATCATTGGATCTTTTTATAGTAGAGGTCTTCTGCCTAGCAAAAGCACCTGCTACCCCCTGGGTTTCTTGGCACCTAGGACCTTTGGATGATTGCTCACCCAAAGTGGCCATGTGGAAGGTCTTATTGATGTTACCACTGGCCTCCTCTGTGCTAGCAGGAGTAGTGGCAGCCTTTACACCCATATGCTCATTCATCTCCTCAGTGAGCACCTCCTTGGGGTTGGGAGACACCCCTGTGGTTTCCCTATAGATATTCTCTAATGGAGAATTCTCCATTAGAGGGCTTAAAGGCTCTGTGGGTGAAGGTACAAGAAGGGAAGGAGCTTTCTTTACCTTTTTCCTGATGTAGGTATTGGTGATTGGAGAAGTTGGTTTTTGAATAAGGGACTGTGGGATTGATATGGTGATTGAAGGTTGGGATTGGCTTTTAGTGGGATGGTCTAATGAGGGCCTTGACCCTGAATCCATACCTTCTGGATTGTGGGACACCACCATCATTGTAGAGAACAATGGGGTGTCAACTCCTTCCGAGTCCAATGGAGATCTCTTCATATTTGAAAAGACCTTGCCTTTGGGGATTTTAGGTACATATACCTCATCAAATTGAGGCATATCCGTCAATTCATTGGTTATAACTGCCTGGACAAATCTTGGGTACATATAGAGACTCTTTTTATTTCCCAAGTTTGATACAAGGTCATTGAAAATCATTTTTGAAAAATTGTACTTTCTGGCAGTGGCCAAGCAAACCAAAGCATAAGCAATGGTACTACTGAACTCACTCCATCCAGTATTCTTTTTGGAAATACAATGCATAAGGGTATGAACAAGAAAACGCCATTGGATATAAAATTTAGCTTTTGAGAATTTGAAAACACCCAATTGGCCTCCATCTGGAGTATTTCCAAAGGCAACATGTCCACCATCAATTTTCTTGAAATTCTTGAGGCTAGACATGTTCCCGGTCATGTGCCTAGAGCAACCACTATCAACATGCCAGATGCTCTTACCCTTGAACTGTTGATTGCCCTGCACATAAGATAGATCAATTAGTATTGATTGGGAACCCAAGCCAAAGTGGTCTTGGGTCTCCCTTTCTCATCAAAGTATTTACATTCCTTTTTGATGAGATTTTTAAACTCAGAGCACTTTTTACTGGAGTACTTTGTCAAGATGATTGGCTTAGCAGCACAAACACTAGAAGTAGTACTAACCTTAGAAGTACTAACAGAGTTAGCAGCACTAACAGATTTAGAAGTACTAACCTTGTTAGAAGTACTAACAGAGTTAGCAGTATTAACATTAGAAGAAGTACTAACAATGTTAGTTTTAGCAGTACTAATACTCTTAGCAGCACTAACATTGGTAGCAGTAGTATTGCTTCTAGCAGCACTATCATTGTCAGCAGTACTATTTGTGGTAGCAGTACTAACAGTTTTAGTGCTTTTAGGAATCCACATCTTGACACTCTCCTCAACAGTCTTTTTCTTCATGTGGATTTTAGATTTAACAGATTTCTTAGCCACATGGTTCCTTTCATTCTTCCTATAACCAAAGGGTTTTTGCACAGATCTTTGAAAACTCATCCTTTGGTTTATAGGATTGAAATAACAGTATTTAGAAATATGATTGAGCTTTCCACAAATAAAACAAGGTTTTGGTCTATTGTTTTTACTCAGATCAACCCCGTGTTTTTGTGCCCACTTATTATTCAAGTTTCTTTGATTACCCCTCCTTTTATCATGTTTTAGGGGCTCAGAATTAGTACAAGCACACTGTTTGCAAGGAACAGGATTCACAACTGTGGTCTGCTTGTAATGGACCTTACTAGACTTTCCCTCAGTCTCCTCTATGTCCTTAGATTTTACCCAAATCTTTCCACAACCCTCATTGGTAATAATGTGGTTTTCTAGAGGAATCTCACCACTCACATTGTTCTCCTTACTCTTACCAACCTCTTTCTCAGTCTTGTCCTTAACAACTACCTCATCTAAGGGATCTATCTCAGTGGCTCCCTCAGGCAAGTCCTTCCTATCTTTGGTTTCTAGCAAGTCTGATGTAGGAGGAATGTAGTTGTTGTTGTATGGTGGTGGTGTGGTATTATACCCAATTCCTCTTCTCAGTTTGTCATGAAACTAAGTTTGTAGTAAAGAGTCCATTGCTTTAGAAGCGTTGGAAAACTTTTCTACATCTAGCTTAACTTTGGCTAGCTCCCCTATCAACTTTTCACTCTCCTCTTTAGACTTTGTCAGTTGGAGGTCTAGATCCTTTGTGTCATATGAGTGTTGAAGTTCATTGGCTTGGAAACCTTTAATTTGTTCCTCAAACCTCTCAACAATTCTCACATAGTATTTTATATCTTTTGCTAACCTCTTAAGGTCATCACTCATATTCTGGTTGTGATCCCTGTACCTTTTAACAATGTCTATGCAAGTTTTAGAACAGAGATTAGAACTTACCTCAGTTGGGAGATCAGATACCTCTACCATGAGAGCTTGATTTTGAATAGCCTCTTCTGCTTGATCACTCCAGTCAAACCCCATTCCTTGTTGAGAAACAAGGGCTTGAGCAGAGTTTCTGTTCTGGTTGAAGCTACCAATCTGAGCTTGTTGGTGGTTATTGTGAGACACTCCACCTCTGCATTCCCTGGCAAAGTGTCCCTTCATATGACATTTATAGCATTCTACCTTTGACTTGTCAAAACCTGCTCCATCTTCTCTTCTTTGGGAGAAGTTATTCCTCCCAGTCCTCTTGATGAACTTCTTTACCCTCATGGAAAGCATGGCCATCTGCCATTTAATATCCATCTCTTCAAGATCATCAGGATGAAGTTGTTCCAAGTCATCATTGATTAAAGAAGAGTTTCCATGGCTCGACAGAAAGGCTTCAAAAACAGATTCAGTGCCTTTTTCTTGATTTGCTCCATTAGCAGCATTAACCGATTCAGGGTTAGCAGTAGAATCAATTGACACTGATAGGAGTGCAGCATTATGAACATATCCAGAAGGCTTCTTCTTTGCCTCCACCTCAGATTCAAACACTCTAAGGTCATTGTACAGATCATCAAGTTCTTTTTCTTCTAGTTGTTCATTCTGTCTGAATGAAACAGTATACATGGTCCATTCATCTCCAAGGGACCTTAAGAACTTTCTGTTTACATCATCTTGATCAATCTGTACTCCCATAGTAGCTAGTTCACCAATCAGCTTGTTAAACCTGTCAAAAGTTTGAGTCATGGACTCATTCTTAGTTGACATAAAATTTTCATACAATTGCTTCAGTATTTCCTTCTAATTTCTCTTGGTACTTTTGGTACCAGAGAATCTTTTATCTAGAGCATTCCAAAGCATCTGTGCATCAGTGCAATTGCAGAATTGATGTTGATATTCATTGGGAATAGCCAAGAGAAGTGTGCTCAAGGCTTTCATCTCTGTCTGCCTTATCTTCTTTTCTGCATCTCTCTTTGGTGGTGTTCTTTTTCCATCTGCACCAATTTTTCCTTCATCAGATGGTCCATTCTCAATGATGTCCCACATAGAGTAATCTGTGAGGAGAATGTATTGCTTGATCCTTATCTTCCACATGTCAAAGTCATTAGATCTGAGCATTGGAACCTTTGAGACAAGAGTACTGTTTGATTCAACCGTGTTTTCCATGATGAATGAAGGTTTATGAGAATACTAGCTCTGATACCACTTGTCAGGATCTGAATTATTAACAAGAATAAACACTCAGAAAACAATATTAAAGGAGTTTGCGGAATAACACTTTAATATTCAAAGATCAATGAAACAGTGAATCAGAAATCACAAATCACAAATTGTAAACTTTATTGAATGATTTAAAGCTACAAGATTTCACACACAATCTCAATATTGATGAACAGGCTCACCAATACGAATTCTACTTCTCTAGAACTAGGATTATAAACCTTGAGGTTAATTCTCTATGAAAACAAAAACTCAGAATCAAAAATTAATTCTCAACTATTCTGACTAAGTCTATACATATACTAAAGATAAAAGATAATTACAAAATATAAAAGATCTTAAGTATAATCTTCCAAAGTTATCTCCAAGACTTTCCATGATTATCTTCAGTCTTGATCTGCACGTATCTTGCTTATCTCTTAAGCAGCATTAAGTTGTAGCAGTATTAACACTCTGAGCAGTATTAATCTTCTTCAGCAGCAGTAACTATGCTCAGCAGTATTAATTCCTTAGCAGTACTAACTACTGGCGGTAGTAATTATATTGTACTGGCAGTAGTAACCAGTTGTGCTAGCAGCATTAACCATACTTAAGCAATTCTTTCAGTTCCCAACACTTTTCGCTTTGCACAGTCAAACACTAAGGATTTAACTTCATGGGTAGAAATCACTGGTTAATGTGATTCCATAGAAGTTGTGTTAATTCCTAGCACAATTATTCCTGTTTTCCTATGATGCACATGATGCTCAGATTGGTTTAACTATTTCAGTTAAAGCACAATATTGATCATTGAAAACATTTAAATTCACTCCCAAAATATAAAATCTGTTGAAAAATCGGGAAGTGGTTTGAACATTAAAAACAATGTTTTCCAATGATTGAAAGTTGTCCTTCTTTCAACCATATATGAGATGAAGATTTAGAATTATACCTTTACGTACGATCTTTCAACTCATGAAGCTAAGCTTTAAGTCATAAACATATGAACTTCTAAGCTTCTCTCAAAAATTCTGCAAAAGTCTTAAGTCAAAGTCAAAGTAAAGTTTATTCACTTAAATTGAAAAGACAAAAAGCAGTAAAACTTTTTAAAGTACGAGTTCTTATCAGAAATAATCAGAAGTTATATCCAAACTCCTTTGACTTGAAGAGCTCCCCCTAAAATCTTGCATTACAAAAATTTGACATAAAAGGTAAATGCAGAAATCTTATGAGCTCCCCCTTAAAATAAGATTGACCACATGTCAATTTCTTCTCATACTCCCCCTTGGATCATGAACAATATATAGAAGTGCAGATATCTTGCGGAAATGAAGAAATGATGAAAAAGTATACAATTAGTAAACTTTGATAGGTAACTACTATTTAAATTTTAAGATTTAACATACCAAGCTTAGAGACAAGAAAGTTGAACCTCTTTTCGTCTAAAGTTTTGGTAAACAAATAGGCAAGTTGATAATCAGTTTTTACAAAGAAAAGTTCAATTGTTCCTTTTTCAACATGATCTTTAATAAAATGATACCTGACGTCTATGTGCTTAGTCTTGGTGTGTTGAACAGGATTCGCTGATATTGCGATGGCGCTCTTGGAGTCACAGTATATCGGGATCTTGTTGATGTGGAAACCGTAGTCGCGCAATTGAGTTCTTATCCATAAGACCTGAGAACAGCAGCTAGCAGCAGCTACATATTCTGCTTCGGCCGTGGAGGTTGAAACACAAAGTTGCTTCTTCGATGCCCAACTGACTAGCTTGTCACCGAGGAACTGTACATGTCCCGACATGCTCTTCCTGTCTAACATACAACCTGCATGATCTGCATCTGTGTAGGTTGTTAGTTCAAAACTAGTATCTTTAGGATACCACAGACCAAGATATGCAGTGCCCTTTAGATACCTAAATATGCACTTCATAGCAGACATATGGATTTCTTTAGGATTGGCCTGATATCTTGCACATAAGCATGTTGAGAACATTATATCTGGCCTACTAGAAGTAAGATACATTAAAGAACCTATCATTCCTCGATAAGTCCTAACATCAACAACCTTTCTCGAAGGATCGGTGCCAATCTTAGTACCTGGTGCCATTGGGGTACCAACGGTTTTGAATTTTCCATTTGGAACTTCCGAAGAATATCCATAATGTATTTTGATTGATTGATAAAAATACCCGATAAAAATTGTTTTACTTGTAAACCGAGAAAGAAATTCATCTCTCCCATCAAATTCATCTGAAATCTAGACACCATAAGGTTTGCAAAATTCTTACAGTACTTAGTATTTGTAGAGCCAAAGATAATATCATCTACATAGATTTGAATTAAAATGATATCACCTTTTTCCTTTTTGATAAACAAAGTGGTATCCACCGTTCCTTTTGTAAACCCAGACTTGACTAGAAAAGTGGAAAGAGCATCATACCAGGCTCGAGGTGCTTGTTTCAGACCGTAGAGTGCTTTGTCGAGAATGTAAACGTGATTCGGCTTCTCTTGATTGACAAAACCTTCTGGCTGAGAGACGCAGACTTCCTCATTCAGAATTCCATTTAGGAATGTTGTCTTCACGTCCATTTGAAAGACCGTGAAGTTCTTGTGGACTGCGTAGGCTAGAAACATTCTGATTGCCTCTAATCGCGCCACAGGAGCATATGTCTCATCATAGTCGATTCCTTCCTCTTGTCTGTATCCTTTGGATACTAGTCTTGCCTTGTTTCGGATAACGGTACCATCTTCGTTTTTCTTTATCTTGAAAACCCACTTCGTACCTATTATTGTTTTACCTTTAGGCTTTGGTACGAGTCTCCAGACTTGAAGTGCATCGAACTGATTTAGCTCTTCTTGCATTGAGATCACCCATTCTGGATCAGCAAGTGCCTCTGATACACATGTTGGCTCGAACTTGCTCAGAAAGGAGTCATGCATGCACATATTCATTGATGCTGACCTAGTTTGCACCGGTTTTGATGGATCGCCAATAATCTGGCTTAGTGGGTGCTCTTTGGTCCATTTATTTTCATGAGGCAGTGGATTAGATGAATGTATGTCTGTTGTATCATCTACAAATCCACTTGTACCTTGTTCTGTTTGTTCAGGAGAAATTATGATTTCAGTTGAAGGGGCAGGTTCAGAAGGCTCAGCAGGTACAGCTTGATCTGGCTGTAGATTGATCTGAATAGATCTCCTATTGTTTCAGCTACTTCTGTCTCTTTATCATTTGTTACTTCTTCAACTGTTGGAGTCGGCATTTGAATTGGAATCTCTTGTTGCATCGGGGCGTTGGATTCAATAGGAACATCTGAACTGGTTGGATGAGTAGTCGTTAAGTCTTCCATCCTGTCAACCACAACAGATTTCTTTACATTAGATCCAAGAAATTCATCATAAAACAATTCAAATAATAAATCTAAATTAGATAAATGGTTAGTAGAAGTTGATGCTTCATCTGATTTATTCTGTTGAGACGCAGGTTCTGGACTGAATTGCCCAGAAGCTAGTACTCCGGTTATAACGGGTTCTGAACGTTGTTGTTCGGAAGCCATTTCTTCATCAAACGAGACGTTGATGCTTTCAATCACCGTCTTTGACTTCTTTAGATAGACACGGAATGAAGTTGATGTCGAGGAATAACCAATGAAGATTCCTTCGTCTGCCTTAGCACTGAACTTATTTAGACTCTCCCTATCGTTTAGAACAAAACACTTACACCCAAATATATGGAAGTATTTGATTGTCGGTGTTCGGTTTTTGATTAATGCATAAGGAGTCTTCTTGAATCTTCGATGTACCATGGAGCGATTCTTTGTGTAGCACGCGGTCGAAACAACTTCTACCCACAAAAATAGAGGTAAGTCTGATTGACTTAGCATAGTACGAGCAGCCTCAACTAGCGTTCGATTTCTTGTTTCGACCACTCCATTTTGTTGAGGCGTACGAGCAGCAGAGTATTGATGTGAAATCCCGATAGATTCGAGATTATCTTCAACTTTATTGTTCTTGAACTCTGTGTCGTTGTCTGTTCGTAGATACTTGACCGGTTTCTGCAGATTCACCTAGGTCATCTTTAAGAATGTGATATGAACATCTGGTGTCTCATCCTTTGAACGTAGAAACTTGACCCATGTGTATCGCGAGTAATCGTCCACGATCACGAGTATGTACTTCTTTCCGCCTAGACTCTGAGTTCGCATCGGACCGCATAAGTCCATATGCAATAACTCTAACGGAGCGCTTGTACTTGGTTCAGGCTTTGGTTTATGAGGTGCCTTCTTCATCTTTCCCTTTTCACAAGCTGCACAAAGATGTTCTCTTTCATATTTGAGCTCTGGAAGTCCTTTGACGAGCTTTCCACTGACCAGATTGTTGATGTACATGAAGTTGAGGTGAGAGAGCCTTCGATGCCATAAACAACTTTGTTGCATCGAGGCTTTCGTAAGTAGACAAACTTGCTTGTCAGTCTGGACATTTGATAAATTGATTGTGTAGAGGTCTGATTCTCGAGTACCGACCAAGAGTTCTTCGCCTTCTTCATTGCGAACTGAACATCTCTTGGCTTTGAAGTTGACCTCTAAGTCTTTGTCACAGAACTGGCCTATGCTGAACAAGTTGTGTCGTAAGCCTTCTACATAGCTCACCTTCTTGATCGTGACATTGTCATGTTGTACATCACCGTATCCTATGATTGGAGAAAACTGGTCGTTGCCGAATCTGACTGTTCCGCAATATTTGTCTTTAAAATTGGACAGTATCCCTTTTTGCCCTGTCATGTGCTTGGAACATCCGCTTTCCAAGAACCATGTATGACTAGTCTGCATAAGAGAAATTGCAAATTTAGATATTTATACGACAACATTGGAATATTCACTTTGATTATCGAAGTGCGGGTCTTGAACTGATTTGTTCAAAAGCCTATTTTGACTTTGATGTTCGGGTTTTGAACTGCATTATCCAAAAACCTATTTTGACATTGAAGAACGAGTCCTGATCTGTACATAATCAGAAGTGGAATTCTCTTCAAGCTCTGTGTGCCTGCAACACAGATTTAGCCTTAGGTACCCATTGGAATTTGGATCCTGCTGTGTTAGCACAAGATTTTGGTACCCATTTCAAATTGGGTCCTCTTTTCTTTTGAAATGCATTGGAAGAATTAGTATGAGATGAATGCACATGGTAATTGCCAAACCAGTTTCCAGAATCTTGACAAGAGATAGAAACATGTTTATCTTAAATAGAAGACTTTCTAGCAGATAAAGATAACTGAAATAATTGCTTCATTGTATATTGTTTACGAGAAACAGCAAGTTTTGGGTTCAAAACAGCAATATCAACAATTAGGACATCTTTACTAAGCGAAGTCTTATTACAATTAACACTACTAAACGATAAAATGGTCTTGTCAAGCTTCCGTTTGGGTTGCCATTGAGAATTTACTTCTGGACTTTGCTTGCTCAGATCTGAAATATGTGAAACTGGTGAGTTAGACCTTTGAGCAACAAGCGACTGTTTCTTCTTAGAATTACCAGTAGTGTTCGGTTTTTGTGAGTGCTGAGATATTTTCTTACCTTTAGCATGTTTAGCTTTCACAGAGACTGAGTTATCAACTTTCGTTGATTTTGCACTATTAACAAGCATATTGGTTTTGTTCAAAGATTTCTTAACAAAAGATGAATGGTTAGGAAGTTTTGCATTAAAATCAAATTGTTCAGAACAATCATCTAAACCATCGTTAGAGTTCAGAAAATCAAGCTCTTTATTAGCTAGACCAGACATGTCCTCAGAGTTTGAAGCTTTAGTAATAACAGAATTTGAAAACAAAGTTGAAAAAACTTTTTTCTCACTATTCATCAAAAGTCTTTCATCTGATAAAGAATTCTCGAGTTCAGAAATTTTACTTTCTAAAACGATAGGAGGGACATATAGTTTACCTAGAATAGGCTTCGCCTCCATTTCCTTTTCAGTATAACTTTGAAAGAAATCACTTGAAAGAGTTTTCTTCTTTTGATATATTGGATTTTCATCATAACTATTATTCAATTTCGCATAATAAAATGGAAGATGAACTTTAGATGATTTCAAACGTTTTTCAGTTTCGTTGGCTTCATCCTTTTCAGATAGTTTAGTCCAGAAAGTTTTAAACTCATGAATTATGCGAGCTAATTGCATAGAAAGATGATCATAAAGTCCTGGCACTTCAGACATCCCTTTTTGTAGACAATGAGGATTTTTATAACCGATTCCCCATCTCTCTATTTCATCTTTGGGTTTGTCCATATGAATAGTCTGTTCAGTTTGACCCATTTTATATAACTTCTCTTCCAAGCTTTTTAATTTTCCAAGTAAAGAAAAGTTTTCTTTGATACAAGAAGAATGCAATTCTTTAAGCTCATATAAATCAATCCTACTTTTTAACAGTTGAGACTTGAGTTCAGAATTCTCTTTTAGAATTATTGTCTTTTCCTTAGCGTTGGTGTCATTATCTTTATGTAAAACCTCAACCAATACTTTCTTCTCAGCAATTTCATTGCTAAGTTTCTGTATCAGTTGGTTTTTGTCAGTATTAACACCATTTTCTCGCTCAAGATTAGATTCTAACTCTTTTTGTTTTAAACTCATGGCATGCATTTTATTCATGAATTCTGAATCTGATAAATTACATACCTCCTCGTCTTTATTATCTGAATCAGCTTCAGCATCTGATTCTATTTGTCCCATCAAACACATGTTGACGGCTTCATCTTTCTCTTCATCCTCTTCTTCATCATCTGAGTGATCAAGCCAAAATTCATCCTCATCCATCAGTGCTTTTCCAGCCTCCTGTTGCTTTGCAAGAAGCATCTTGTTCTTGTAATAATCGGAGTTTCTGACTTTTGGCCTTCGACTGTCTCTGGCATAGTGACCTGTTTTGCCACAGTTGTAGCATGTTGGTGGTTCTGTCTGACTGGATCCTTCAGCTTTGAACTTTCTTTCTTCTGGTTTCCTCTCCTCTAATCTCTTCCTTTCAGACTGATATCTTCTCTCTTCAGGATTTCTTTCCTCTGTTCTTTTCCCTTCATATCTCTTTCCTTCATATCTTCTTCCTTCAACCCTTTCCTTGTGGATGTAGTTGTTCGGACCAGAAGAATATCTCTGACTGTTTGAACTTGGCTTCGTGTAGAACTTTTTCTGAAAATCATTTGACAGCAGAATCATTGCTTGTTTCAGTTGTTCATCTTCTTCTGATTCATACACAATCATCTTGTTCTTCTTCTTCCTTACTACAAGAGCGACTGTGTCTTCAACTGTCTTTCCTCTCTGCCTCTTCTTATCTAGAATTTCATCCACCTCTTCTTCATTTTGTCTGAGGGTTTCATACACCTCATGAAGTGGAATCTCATTCAGATGTTTGATCTGCTTCATCTGCCTAGCAAATCTTTTCCATTCCGGTTGAAGAATACTTAGGAATTTGACGTTCAACTCAATTTGAGATTTGTGGACTTTTTTTTGCTAAGTTCGTTCAGCAAAGTCACAAACCTGTCATAGGTTTCTTCTAAAGTTTCTCCCACCCTGCCTCTAAATTCTTCATAATTATTTAGGCAGTTGGAGATTTTCAGCTGATTCCCAACCTTTGAACCCAACATCATCTTTTCAAGTTGATCCCACATTTCTTTGCCAGAGGCTTTGTAGCTGTCAATCTTTACATATATTTCGTTTGGAATTCCTTGTAAAATGTATGACTTAGCTAATCTGTCGCCTTTAGCTCTTCTGAGGTTATCATCTCCTAGCTCATGAAACTTAAGTTCAACTTCAGTCGGCATATTTCCAACCAAGCGACTCGTCGTGACTGGTTTCATAACCCCTTCTTCGTGACTGAATTCACCCAGCTCATGTCTGTCAATAAAGTTCAGAAACCTATCTTTCCACTGTTCGTATTCTCCTTTAAAGAGAACTGGTGGCTTGGTGTCAGTTCCTATTGCAAGGGCTTCTCTGGATGTCATTTTGAAGAAAATTCTAAGTCTGGATAGGAGCAAACAGGTTTGCGTTTCAAGGTTTGCGTGTCAAGCACAGTGTGCAAAGTAAGGTTTGCATTTCGAGAGGGATGCGCAAAGTAAGGTTTGCGTTTCACGTGGAAAGCGCAAAGTTTGAGTTTGCGTTTCGAGAGGGTTGCGCAAACTTGACTTGATCTTTTCGAGAAGAGAGTGAACACGTGAACTGAGGTTTGCGTTTCTTACTTGTTGCGAGAAGTGAGGTCGAGGTTTGCGTATGCTCTTGGATCCGAGAAGTATGCTTTGTTTATGGCTTGAGATGCGCAATGTTGAGCTTTGCGTATGATGTTGGATGCGCAAAGTTGGACTTTGCCTATGATGTTGGACGCGCAAAGTTGGACTTTGCGTATGATTTGGACGCGCAAAGTTGGACTTTGCGTATGTTCGTCTTCTGGTTTGCGCAAGTTCGTCCTGTACTTCGAAAATTGTCTAAAAACTTGTTCCTGTAACGATTAGCAATACCAAACTCTACCCTTATGTCTAGAAACACTTCTAGAAATGAATGTGAGCACTCGATCTCAATAAAACACACTTTTTGAAGAAAAATTTGATCGCACAGTAACTTTTTCAAAAACGAACTCAGACCACTAAAATCACAAAATGGAACTCGATTAAAGCTTAAAAGTGAAATCAAACAACAACAACTCGATCTAGCATGCTAATCGATCACAACCTGATCGATTTTAACACCTAAAACACTTTAACACTCGAAATCACTTTTTCAAATAGAACACAGAGTCGTTTTCTGAAAAACTTGATTTTTATCTTAATCAGGCTCTGATACCAATTGTGTGTCCCACAATACTATATCAAGTTCTTAGAATAATAACACAATAAGATTACCAACCTGTATTGATTATAACAAATGGTTACAAGGTTGATCGATTAAAGCTTTGATTGTGTTCTCTATGTTTTTCTCTCTAATACACCTTTTTGTGTGTGTTTGTATGTGTTCTTATGTGATCTGATAATATCTGATAGAGAGATTGAGAGATATCAGAGATATTATCTCAAGTGTGTCTAACACACTACCTAAACAATAAAACTAATATCTAAAACTAAACTAATATCTAACTATTAACTAACTAACTAACTAAGTTAAACTAGATCTAATATTTAATAGAAAACTAAGTTAACTAATATATAGCAAACTAGATATTAACTTAACTATTACAATGACAAACAATTACATTGACATTTATTACAAATGACATAGACTTTAATATCGAGAGTCGACGTTTCGGCTTTAGCTTCAGATTGCGATCTTCAGATTGGATGATCTTGAATCCAATGAGACTGTGTCTTAACAGGCACTTATAAAATCTCATGTTCATAATAAGTTTGCTAATTCAAAGAAAAATACTCCAAATAAGCCAAGGAGTAAATTAAAGACAAAGAAAGCAAACAACATTGTCCAGGTTTGGGTTCCAAAACTAAAGAAATCTGTTAGTACTGCTACTTCGAATAGTACTGCTGACAGAAATAATGCTGCTGCAAGCAATACTACTGCTAACAAAATTAGTATTGCTAATGATGTTAGTACTGCTAACAAAGTTAGTACTACCAATCAAGTTCGTACTGCTTCTGGTTACAGGCCCATTATTGTGACAAAGTATTCAAGCAATAAGTTTTCTCAGTTTGATAATCTCATCCAGTCTGAATATGAATATGTTGATGAGAATGGAAAACCCAAGACCACTTTGGCTTGGGTTCCTATTAAAAACTAACTGCTTTATTATATGTGCAGGGCAACCAACAGCTCAAGGGAAGGAGCATTTGGTATGTTGATAATGGTTGTTCCAGGCACATGACAGGTAACATGGCTTTCCTTCAAAACTTCAAAAGAATTGATGGAGGACATGTTGCTTTTGGTGATAATCCAGCAGGTGGAAAGATAAGTGGAAAAGGTAATGTGTCAAAAGGTAAGATGACCTTTGAGGATGTATACTATGTTGAGCAATTGAGATACAACCTGTTAAGTGTATCACAGGTCTGTGACAAGAAACATAGCATATTATTCAATGATACTGAATGTATTATCCTTGCTCCAGGGTTCAAGGTAGTTGATGAAAGTATGATACTACTTAGAACTCCTAGGAAGGACAATGTTTATTGCTTAGACTTGGAGAGTGTACCTTCTTATTCATCTTTAAATTGTTTATTTTCAAAAGCTTCAGTAGATGAATCATCTCTTTGGCACAAAAGGATGTGTCACATGAACTTTAAAACAATGAATAAACTTGTGAAAAACAACCTTGTAAGAGGTTTGCCATAAAAGGTATTTTCATGTGATGATCATTGTGTTGCATGTCTTAAAGGCAAACAACACAAATCTTCTCATAAGTCCAAAGAGATAAATACAATCTCTTTACCTCTTATTTGACTGCATATGGATCTGTTTGGACCTACAAATGTGATGAGTATTAGTAAGAAATCCTACTGCTTGGTTATTGTTGATGATTTCTCTAGATTCACTTGGGTCTATTTTCTGAGGACAAAGGATGAGACAAGTGGACTGATCAAATCCTTTGTTCTTAGAGTTGAAAACCAAACAAATCTAAGAGTTAAAGTCATTAGGTCTGATAATGGAACTGAATTTAAAAACAATGACCTAAACAACTTTTGTGAGGAAAAGGGCATTGAGAGACAATATAGTGCTCCTAGGACTCCTCAACAGAATGGTGTTGCTGAAAGGAGAAATAGGACTCTGATAGAAGCTGTTGGATCTCTGTTGGCAGACTCAAAACTTCCAATTACTTTTTGGGCAGAAGCAGTTAATACTTCCTGCTATGTTCAAAACAGAGTTCGAGTAGTAAAATCCCAAGACAAGACACCTTATGAGCTTTTTAAAAAGAAGAAACCTTATATTGGATTTTTCAAACCATTTGGGTGTCCTTGCACAATTCTCAATACCAAAACTCACCTAGACAAGTTTGATAGCAAAGCTGAGGATGGGTTTCTTGTTGGTTATTCATCTCAAAGTAAGGGCTACAGAGTTTTCAACACCTCTTCTAGGATTATTGAAGAAAGTGACAATGTCAAATGCAATGAGAACACACCAAATCAACTTGGGTCAGGTCCTGATTGGCTATTTGACATTGATTCACTGTATAATTATTTGGGTTTCAGAAATGAGCATAATGCAGGAACAGGGACAGAACAGGTACAAGTACAAAGACAAGAGTTTGTGCTGTTCCCAACACCTACTGCTGATCCTGTTGAATTCTGTGACCAAGATAAGAAAGATACTTCAGATTCAAAGGAAAATGAACCAGTTCAGAATGAAGAGGACAGAGGTGAAAAGGAAGATCAACCCTCAGATTCAGGAATCAAAGGTCCTGAGATGCCATTTTTGGAAGAGGATGACACAGATGATGATTCTTCAGTGTATGGTGGAAGCACTCCAGAAAAGAATGACACCAATCTTGAAGTCAATCTTAATGAAGAGGCTGTCAATGCTACAAGAACTCAGAAGAATAATCCTCCTCAATTAGTGATTGGTGACATCAATTCTCCAATGATCACAAGGAAACAAAGCAAGATAGGGGATTGAAAGACCTACAATCAGGTTTATTATCTTGTTTTCTATCACAGGTTGAACCCAAAAATGCATATGATGCAATGAAAGATCCAAGCTGGATAGAAGCAATGCAAGAGGAGCTACTGCAGTTTGTACTGCAAGATGTATGGGATCTGGTAGATCTTCCAAAAGGACACAGAGCAATTGGCACAAGATGGATCTTCAGGAACAAGAAAGATGAGAAAGGAATAGTAATAAAGAACAAGGCCAGATTAGTGGCACAAGGGTATACTCAAGAAAAAGGAATTGATTATGAAGAGGTATTTGCACCAGTGGCCAGGATTGAGGCAATCAGGCTATTTTTAGCCTATGCTTCTTTCATGAAGTTCAGGGTCTACCAAATGGATGTAAAGAGTGCTTTCCTGTATGGGAGAATTGAAGAAGAAGTGTATGTCTGTCAGCCTCCAGGATTTGAGAATCCAAATTATCCTGACAGAGTATACAAATTAAAGAATGCACTCTATGGGCTACATCAAGCACCAAGGGCATGGTATGACACTCTGTCTACCTACCTCTTGGAAAATGGTTTTGAAAGAGGAATAATAGACAATACTCTGTTCATCAAAAGGAAGAAGAAGGACATTCTATTTGTGCAGATCTATGTAGATGACATAATCTTTGGATCCACAAAAGATCAATTGTGCAGAGATTTTGAAGAACTGATGCACAAGAGATTCAAGATGAGTTCTATGGGTGAACTTACTTTCTTCCTTGGGCTACAAGTTAAGAAGAATAAAGATGGGATATTCATAAGCCAATCCAAGTATGTGCAGGACATTCTTACTAAGTTTGGTTTCTCAGACTCAAAGCCTGCAAGCACACCCATGGAGACACACAAACAGATCACTGCAGATCTTGAGGGGGAGGATGTGGATGTTCATCACTATAGATCCATGATTGGCTCCCTCATGTATCTCACTGCTTCAAGACCAGATATCATGTTTTCTGTTTGTGTGCGTGCAAGATTTCAAGTAAGGCCTAAGCAGTCACACTTTCAAGCAATCAAGAGGATATTCAGATATCTCAAAGGCCAACCTAGATTAGGTCTTTGGTATCCTCATGACTCACCATTTGACCTACTTGCTTATTTAGACAGTGACTTGGGTGGTGCAAATTTGGATAGAAAGTCCACTTCAGGGGGATGTCAGTTTTTGGGTGCAAGACTAGTGTCATGGCAGTGCATGAAACAAACCACAGTGTCCACCTCTACAACAGAAGCAGAGTATATAGCTGCTGCAAGCTGCTGTTCACAAGTACTCTGGATTCAGAATCAAATGCTGGACTATGGTATTACTTTTCTTCACACTCCAATATTCATAGACAACAACAGTGCTATTAGCATTGTTAATAATCCAGTCAAGCACTCCAAAACAAAGCATATAGAAATCAGGTATCATTTTATCAGAGACTGCAATGAAAAGAAGCTAATTCAGGTTGTGAAAGTCCATACAAGTAACCAATTTGTTGATCTATTCACTAAAGCTTTTGATGTGGGTAGGTTCACATTTTTGGTCACAAGTGTGGGCATGATAAACTCTTAATAAGCCTATTATCTTTTGACTCAAGTACCTGTATAGTTTCCTTCCTGTCTACTTTCTCATACTATATTGTGCATGGTGATGCTAACCTTGTGTGTTTAAGTGTTTCAGATTGCTTCAAAGGGATACTTGGTACTTCTAATTCATTTAATATTTCTCGCTATATTACTCATGACAACATTTCAACTATGGTTAAATATGGTTAATACTGCTAGGTGGTTTATACTGCTAGTGCAAAGTTACTACTGTTTGCCTAATTTATACTGCTAATCAGTGTTACTACTGTTGGTCTGTGTTAATACTTCTAGTCCGTGTTAGTACTGCCGGTATGTGTTACTACTGCTAATAGGAGTTAATACTGCGAGTTGGTTAATACTACTAGGGTACTTAGTACTGCTTCTAACTGAAACCCTCCACCTATAAATACCCTTTGTGACCGCCAAAATACAAACGACTCTTTGAACTTCCATTGCTTCTCTTTCTCTCTCTCTCTCGATTTCTTGCTCACCAGTGTAACCACTAGTTGCGATTCGAACCCTAGAATCAATCAGAACGATGGCAGGTCTACAATTCTTTGATGAACACAATGAAGTTGCTATGCTGCAAAAACCCAAACAGGCTGAAGGTTTTCATCAGATTGTGGATTTCGTAAAATCTACATACATCACCCACGCATTAACTGTCTATCCCACAATCTATGTGGAACATCAAGGACAGCAATGGGCCAATGCTTCTATTCAAACTGAAGATGGCACTTAGGTCATCAAAACAAGGGTTTGTGATAAACCTCTAACCATCTCAGAGGAGTGTATTCGCATTCATCTACGCTTAGATGATGCCTCAGGTATTACCTCTCTTACTAAGGAAGATCTCTTCCAAGCTTTTAATCGTATGGGGTATGAAGGTCCCACTGACGTATATAAATTTTTCAAGAACAGATTTTCACCTCAGTGGAGATTCTTTGTTCATACCCTACAACACTGCATTTCACAAAAAACAACTGGATGGAGAGAGTTTAGCAGTACCATAGCCTATGCTTTGGTCTGCTTAGCTACCTCTAGAAAGATTAATTTTGCTCAAATGATTTTGAATGATTTAATGTCAAACTTGGATACCAAATCCAAAAGCTTTTCTATGTATCCAAGGTTTGTACAAGAAGTACTAAATCAAGAATTGACGGATTTACCTCATTTCAATGAGGTATATGTACCAAAACCCCCAAAAACGAATGTGTTCTCAAATATGAAGAGGCCCAGTAAGGACTTCTCAGGAATAGACACTCCATTGTTCTCTACAATGATGGGTGTGTCTCCTTCCCATGGCGAGGCATCAGGGTCACAGTCCACATCTGACCACCCAACTGATGACCTACCCACACCACTCATTTCTAGTAATCCTCCTTAGATTTCTATTGTAAAGCCCACATCCCCCATCACCAAAACTTATATAAGGAAAAAGGTACAGAAGGTTCCTTCCCTTCTTGTACCTTCACCCCCAAAGCCTTCAAGCCCTCTAATGGAGCATTCTCCATTAGAGAATATCCAAAGGAAAATCATAGTGGTGTCCCCCAACCCCAAGAAGGTGCTCAATAAGGAGAAGGAAGAGCATGTGGGCAGTAAGCCTCACACTACTGACTTTGCACAAAGTGCAAGGCAGGACAGTGTGGACATCTTTAAGACCTTCCCCACGGCAACTTTGGGTGAGCAATCACCCAAAGGTCCCAGGTGCCAAGAAACCAAGGGGGTAGCAGGTGCTTCTGCTAGGCAGAAGACCTCTACTAAAAGATCCAAGGATCCTTCAAAGGTGGTAAAAACACCTAAAGGAGGTGAGGACAGATATACGTACAATGAATTGATGGAAACCATTGCAAATGTCAACCTGGATGTCATCAAGCAGGGCTCAGAAATAGAGGAGATGAAGAAGGTTATTATATCTCAAAAAACTCAGATAGTAAAGCTCAAGAAAATGGTGTTGAAACTTGTGCACCAAAACAGAAGGAAGCAATTCATTCTAAAGAAAAGTAGAAGTGTCCATGCTGCTTTCAAAAAGGGGGAGAGTCAGGAAAAACAGAATGAAAAGGAGAGTACAAGTGAGATGGAATTCCAGTTTGAGAGGGAGACTGGTGCGGATAAAGAAGAGAAAGTTGGTTCAGAAGCAGAAACTTTTGAGAATATAGCAAATATTGCAAAAGCAGCAGTAATTGAGGCTGCAGCAGTAACAAATGAACCTGAAGCAGAAACAGAATTGTCCAGAGAGGAAATTGAAATTGCAGAAACCCTTGTGAAAGCTAAGAATGACACTCCCAAAGCCACTCAAAAGGCTAAGGGAGTAATGATCAAAGAAGGAGGATTAGAGAAGAAATTAAAAGAGGTCACTATGGAGGATGCAAAGAAGAAGGGAAAGGAGAAGATGGTTGAGTCTGAGCAACCATTGAAGAAGAAGAAACAGATTTAGTTGGATGAAGAAGTGGCTAAAAAGCTTCAAGAAGAGCTGGAAAAGGAGGAAGAAATTCAATCTGCCAAAGACAGAGAGCTTGCATTGGATATGGCTAAAAAGATAAATGAAGAATATCAAAGGAATTTAAAGTCTGCTGTTGTTAAGAAAGTAACAAAGAGAGCTACTGTGCAAAGGCAAAGAAAGTCCTCAAAGACATTTTTGGCTAATGAAGAGAGAAGAAAAATGATAAACTTCCTGAAAGGAGCTCTTGGAGTTCCTGAAGGAATGTTTACCAACATGCAAGGGGACTCCATTCAAAGGGTAGAGGCTGAAAGGAAGATGAAAGAGAGGCATGACCTCAATATACAACAACCATTCCCTGACAGTGAAGAAGGCACTCCTAGCAAAGACAAGGAAGAGGTGAAACAAGAATAGACATTAGCCCAAAAGATTGGTGATATTAAAAGAAAGAAGTCCATTGCTACCAAACCAAAAGCAAAGAGGACTAGAACTGAAGAAGCAGAAAAGGAAAGTGAAAGAAAGGAAGATGAACCTCCAGCTGAACTAAATCAGAATCAAGATCATACAAGTCAATCAAGACAAACTGATGTGCAATTTGATTTGTACATGACAGTATATGATAAAGAAACTCTGAAGGTTGATCCTATTTCAGTGAATGCTCCTGAAATCATTCATTGGGATATTTTGAAAAATCAAGGCAAAGAATACTTCAGGATCAAGAGATTGGGAGATCACTATGAAGTGTATACTACATGGGGTAAAATTATCAGAAGCTTCTCCAGGTCTGATTTGGAAGAAATGCACAAAGTTGGGATGAGCTTGTATGGTAAAGTGTTGGAAGAAGCCGGAATGAGTCTAATCAAGATAGCCATGGAGTACCTATGCATGATGTTTGATCCTGACAGGATTATGCATATCATTATCAGAGATATGAATCATGAAAGGGTTTTTCAGAAGCATTGACCATTGGATGTTAATTGAAAGATGTGGAGTATATGTCCTAACCATAGACAAAAGCTAACATGAGTACTACTTGGTGGACAAAGTGTATGATCATAGCAGAGCTAAGCTACAAGGAATGTTGAGAGCAAAGTTGGTATGTTCTACAGGTTCTGAAATGGCAAAGATTGTAATCAGAAGAACCATTAATCAAAGTTTGGGTCTGGATCCTAATTTGGGGAACTGAGAAGCAGTTTTGAAAGCATCATGAAGACTCTATGTTGAAGAACTTAACTTCTCATTCTGAAAAGTTAAGTTAGGGGGAGATTGTTGGGTCAGAAATATGCTAAGTATGGTTAAAGCTGCTACTTACAATTTAGTACTGCTAGGTGAAGAAAGATTACTACTGCTAGTAGAATTAATACTACTTGAAGAGTTAGTGCTGCTAATTGAATAGTTAGTACTGCTTGGAGAGTTAGTACTGCTAAATGATTACTACTGCAAGTGAGGAGTTAATACTGTACGCATGGTTAGTACTGCTCAAAGATTAATACTGCTGAGAATGATTAATGCTACTGGATAGGGATGAAGATTAATGCTGCTCATGTTGAAGATAATGACTTGGAACGAAAGAATAGGAGTTGGAGATAATGCTGAAGATAATTATGGTATTGATGCTGAAGATCAATCTTATTTTGATAATTATCTTGTAATCAACTCTGTATATATTGTATAGAAGTCTTTGATAGAATTATCATTCATACGTTTGTTTAGAGAGAATTAACCTCAAGACTAGTATTGATCCTTTCTATAGAGAAGTATAGAACGTCTGTTGAGTCTGTTCAACAGATTGAGGTTGTGTTTGTAATCATTAAGTTTTATGCAATATAAACTTATGATTTGAGTTCTTATTCTGTATTTTTGATTAATTGTTAAAGTGTTATTCCGCAACTTCTTTAACATTGTTTCTGAGTTTGTATTAAATTCTTATTTAAGAATTTTTCGATCTTGATATAAACCATTGAGATAACAATAGATTTACATAGACTCAATGTGCATGAGAAAGGGTCGAAGATGGGATAACTTTCCTTCTTTTTCAATATTAGCATCTTCCAAATGAAGATCCAATAGATGATGTGCTGCTTTCTCTTTAAAATTGAAACATTCTATTGTTGAGAAAAGAATGAGTAGCAGGTGGGGTTTTAATGCAAGAGTTGGCATGGGCTAAGTTCCTTTTTCAATGAAGGTCACGAAGAAGTGTGAACCAACAGATTATGTGGCTGCCCGACTCAGAAAAAGTTTGGTGCAGAGTTTGTTATTCTTTTACTCTGATCTCTCACCCTCTTTCTTTTAAACATTTGTGCTCGCTTCTAACCAATCTCTCTATTTGATTTTACCTCAGCACACTCCCACACTCAATTCTTTTGACCCCTCTCCCCTCAATCACTCAAGGACTAATTTCGGGGTAGGAAACACTAGTAACATGAATCCATGGAAGTCTTTTAAGCACTCACACTGAATCCCATGTATGTTGTCCTAAAAAGAATGTGTTGCTAAACAATTTATTTTGACAGTTAAGCACAAGATATCATTATCAGAATATGTATGCTCATGAATAATATGAATGAAATTTGAGCAATTTGAACATTTAAGATCTCTCAAAACTTTGAACATTTATGATCATTCAATTTCGTTGTTTTGAGAATATGACAATATGATTTAAACAGATCAAATATCATGAAGAGAAATGTAATGGGGTATCAAAGAACGATGTTTGTTTATATGAACGAGATATAAACAATTTAGCAATGAAAGCACATTTCAAGTAGAAATGACGTCTGATTTCAAACAACTTTGAATAGCAAACGGGAGTATTACCATCGTAAGATTTATCTTTTGAGACATGGTAATAACAAAGTCAATGAAAATATACTGAACCGATGTGTGTAAGAATAATTGACAGTATATAGACAAGATAATACACAAGTGTTGATCTTTTTTGAAACACACGGTCAGATAATCATCAAAGTATCCAAAAACATTTAAAATCACACTTCTCAATTCATAAAACATTTAAGAACAAGAAGTGTCTAGAACGTTTAAGAAAACAATTTTCACTAGCGAAAGTTGTTCGTCTTTCAACAAGTGATAGAGTTTAAGAATTTAGAAATATATACCTTTAGCTTAGAAATTTTCAAATCCCTTTGTTAGAGCACAAATTTATTGGATTTAAGATTATTAAGATTGAAGACAAAAGATCAAGAAGTCAAAGCTAGAAAAGTCAACTCTCATGAAAAGTCAAAGTTAATTTGTTAATAAAGTCAAAGTCAACATTTGTATTTTTGTATTTTACTTTCCTTCTAATTGTTGTGAGGTATAAATACCTTGTATCCTTTGTAAGTCTTTGTAACAAGTTAACAATCAGATTGTAGAGGAGAGAGAGCGTATTAGAGAAGAGGCTATTGTAAACATTTCTAGAGAGAGAATGTAGTGAGAGAAAGTTGTGAGATTGTAGTTTGGATTCATCAATGACATATGAATTTGAAATTATCATCTTGATTGTGTTGATAATCAATTAGAACTTGAATATTGGGAATAACAATTGGTATCAGAGCAGAAGAAATTCAGAAACAAGGATCGAATTCAAGAAATTTTGGTCGACATTTTCAAGAACTTGCAAGGAACTGTTGAGATTTGATTTTTTTTCGATTTTGTATTGTTTTGGTCGTGTAATTGCTTGTTTTAGATTCGATTTGGTGTTTAGAACACATTGTGTTTGATTCTTTTTGTCTAATTCACACTGTTTAGACATGAATTTTAAATTTTTGTTGGATTTGAGTTCGAGTCTGTATACGAACTGTTCTCAGATCGAATTGTATTTTTAGTGTTTTAATATGAAATTGTTCTATTGTAACCTGATCGAGTGATGAAATAGAAGATTCGTACAAAGTTTCGAGGTCAAATTCGAAGGTTTTGATGGATTTCAGTGGGAAAATCAATTTTTTGTTCAAAGAGCCCAAGAACGCGCAAGATTTGTGAAACGCGCAAGTTCATCGAAAGAACGCGCAAGCATCATCTGGAAGAACGCGCAAGTTGAAGGAAATTGATTTTTGGACAAAACGCACAAGTCGTTATCTGCGAGTTCTAGAAACGCGCAGATCGAAGCCTGGGAGTTTGAACTCTGCGAGTTTCACAAACACGCAAGCTTAAGTTTGCGAGTTTCACTCTGAATAGTTGTTTGCGAGTTTCTCAAACGCGCAAGTCTCGATCTGCGTGTTTCTTAGTGACTTGCGAGTTTTGATACTTAGTCAATTTTTTTTTTCGAAATTTCTGATTTTTTTTTAATCTTTCAAGATTTTTCTTGTGATTTCATATTTTGGACTAACGATCAGTTCTAGTTTCTTATTAGATATATTTTTCAAACAGGTTTAAACAAGATGACTTCAAAAGATGCACTTTCAATTGGTACTGATGTCAAGCCTCCTGTTCTGTTCAAAGGAGAGTACGAACAGTGGAAGGATAGGTTTCTGGATTTTATTGACAGACATGCAAACGGGGAGAATATTCTTTTGTCAATTACAGAAGGTCCTATGAAACCAATCATAGTTCAAGTACCTGATGATGATGATTCTTCTGATAGTGGACATGGTGATGAAGAAAGAGAACAAAAGACAAAACCAGTTATAGTAGATTTATCACAGTACTCTGAAGAACAGAAAAGTCGTTATAAAGCTGACAAGCAAGCAAGATCTCTTCTACTTCAAAGCATTCCTAATGAGATTTACATCAAGATTGATAGCTACAAGGATGATGCTAAAAAGATGTGGGATCAATTACAAAAGATGATGATGGGATCCAAGGTAGGGAATCAATTACTTTGCTTCTGAATGAACTGACGAAGAACAAAGTGACAAAGAAGCAGCTGGAAAAGAATGTCAAATTCCTGAGTATCCTACGACCTGAATGGAAGAAACATACACGTAGGATGAAGCAGATGAAAGACTTAAGTGAGATACCTCTTCACGAAGTCTATGAGACTCTGGGGTAAAATGAAGAGGAAGTTGAGGAGAAAAGAGCTGAAAAGAAGAAGGATGAAAAGGTTCTTGATCCGATTGCTTTGGTTGTTGGAGAGAAGAAGAAAGAAAATAAAGAAAAGATAGAGAAGAAGAAGAAGAAGAAGAAGAAGAAGAAGAAGAAGAAGAAGAAGAAAGTACTGACAAGTTCTGAGTCGGATTCTGAGACAGATGGTGATGATGCAGAAAGTCTGAAACAAGCCATGATGTTGCTGACCCGTGCCTTTCAAAGGAAATTTTACAAAAAGCCGGGATCAAATTCTCAACGATATTCTTCATCAAGTTCTAAGAATCACAAGCACCGAGAAAGGGTGGAAGGAAGGAGATATGAAGAGAACAGATATGTTGAGAAGAAACCTGATGAAAAAAAGAAGTTCGCGAATGACTACACTGTTGCCGAAAAGCCAGCAAGTGATCCAATCAAATGCTACAACTGTGGCAAGATTGGTCATTTTGCAAAAGATTGTAGAAAGCCAAAAGTTCGGAATTCTCAGTACTATAAGAACAAGCTGTTATTGGCCAAACAGCAAGAAGCGGGCATAGCTTTAATGGCTGAGGACGAATTTTGGTTGGATTATTCAGATGGTGAAGAAGAAGAGAAAGAAGAAGTTGCTCATCTCTGTATAATGGGAAAAGAAGTGAAGTATGATGAGTCAGATGACGAGATAGTTGATGAGGTATTAAACTTAACTGAAAAAGATTTTATAACCAAAATGGAAGCTATGATGGTTGAGCTTAATGATCTTCAAGTAAAACTGAAGAAAGAAAAAGAAAGAGTTGCTAAAAGGAACAAGAAAATCTTTGAGCTTAATTCGTCTGTTATTGGGAACAAATATCTGATTGATTCTTTACGCAAGTCTGCTTCTGATTCTAAACTTCAAGTAGATTGTTTTGAAAAGATGATTTCTGATTTTGAAGTTAAAATTTCTAAGTATGAGTTTGAGAAAAGAGAATCTGCACTAACTGTTAATAAATTGCAGGTTGAGAACAAGTTTTTGAATAAAAAGGTAAATGGTCTGGAAGCCAAACTTTATGCAAGAGGACAAACAAATCAAACTATTTTTCTTAATGCACCTAACGAAGAGGCTGATGTTAAAGAAAAATGGGGTCTTGGTTTTTAAAATCCCCATTACTTAAAGAAAGCCATCAGAAAACAACCAGCATTATATAATTTTGATTTTCTTGCTTGTGATGGTAAACATACTCATTTAAAACCCAAATTTGTTACCAAATTACAGGAAGAAGTTGAGGCCAAAGAAACTGAAAATAGAAAGAATGTGAAGAAAATGCAACTACCATTTAACTATGCAAAGTTAAATGATAGTTATCTTTCAGAAACACCAAAAGTTCTTTCAAACGATTATTTTGCTAGTTATTATGTTTCTGAGATGAAGGCGAAACCTGCAATTGCAAAGGTTTATGTTCCTCCACTTATTCTTGAAAGCAAAATAGTTGAGTTGGAAAATGTTTTATCTGATGAAAAACTTTTGGTTGATATTCAACAAAGTGTATTTTCTACAGTTTTAAAGAACACGATTTTTCAATCTACATCTACAAATTGTTCTAAAGTTTCTAAGGCACCTCAAACTTTGTCTGATAATTTTGATGACTTATTTGAGACTTCAAATGACTTTCTTAATTCTGATGATGGGTGCATAGACGAAATTGATATGTTTGACTTCAATGCTACACTTCCTGATCATTCTACTTGTCTTATAAATGAAAAAGTGTTACCAAGTGGTGTTAATATTGATCAATCATCAACTAAGGTTGGTGAATCAATTTATGTAACTGCTGATTACTATGCTCAAGGTAAGAAACATAAGAAACAGCGATTACAGAAACAGAAAAACACTGGTACACAAAAGAAAACTCAGTCTCAGAAATCTGCTTTTCCTAATAAATCTAAATCTTTTGTTTCAGATATAAGAAAGAAAAGGTCGAAAGCTCGAACTGAATGGCGACCAAAAAGGAAGGATGATGAGAAAGCTGAATCAGTTTCTGATAATTCTTGTACTAGATCTGATAGTAGTGATTCTGATGTAGTTGGTCAATATGCTTCTCATAAACAAAACCTTGTAACTTCTTACAAGTGTTATTCAATAAAGCAATTGATTCAATGATCTCCTATTACTACTAAATCTTATCTTTATCGGAGAAATGATTTTGCTTATTCTCGTAATTCTTCTGATTGGTTTGGATCTTATCATGTGTATTCTTCAAGATCAAATTTTTTTAAAGGTTTTCAAAAGAACAGAGGGTTCATTGTCAGGATCGAATTCTCAACAAGAATTAATTCTCAGAAACAATATCAAAGAAGTTTGCGGAATAACACTTTGATATTTAATCAAACAGAAAATCAAAACAGAATATAGTCAACAAACTGTAAACTTGTATTGAATGCTTGAAGTTACAAGATTTAACACACAACCTCAATATTGATGAACAGGCTCACCAATACGAATTCTACTTCTCTAGAATTAGGATCTATGTCTTGAGGTTGATTTTTTCTCACAAACAAAAACTTAGAATTAATGATAATATCAAAAGTTCTCACTTTTTAATCTATTCTATACATTCTATACATATACTGGTCAAAAGATAATTACAATAATTAAACAAATCTTCAGTATATCTTCCATGTATATCTCAAAGCTTCCATAATCTTCAGATTATCCAGCTGTCATTCTTTCCATCCGAATCTCTTAAGCAGCACTAACCATGATCAGCAGCATTAACTTCTTCTAGCAGCATTAACTACTAAGCAGCACTAACTACTAGCAGTACTAACTAGCTAAGCAGTACTAACTTTGTTCAAGCAGCACTAACTTTGACTAGCAGTATTAATAATACTAGCAGTAGTAATACTCAGCAGTATTAACCTTAAAGTCTTCTAGCAGTATTAACTCTGAAGCAGCAGCATTAACCATACTTGAGTTTTTCTTCAGTTCCCAACAATCTCCCCCTAACTTGACTTTTAGGAAAAGAAGTCAAGTTCTTCAGATGCTCCCAAAATCTTCATTGATCTACTCCAATATTAGGATCCAGTCCCATACTCTGATTGATAGTTCTCTGAATTAGATACTTGGCCATTTCTGAATTTGGTGCACAACCCAACTTCTTATTCAACATGGCATGAAGCTTAAGATTTGTATGCTTGTAGACCCTATCCACCAAGTAGTACTCCATGTGGAAAGTATCCAATGCTAGTTCATAGACTCCACTCCTTTCATAGAGAGTCCATCCTCTAACAGTTTTTAACACATCTCTGATTAAGTGCTTCACTACTTCTGGATTGAATAACATACACAAGTATTCCATGACCAGCTTCACTATAGGTAATCCTGGAGCTGTCAACTGATCTGCATAAATTTTCATCCCCACTTCAAACATTTCTTCCAAATCAGATCTTGAACACTCTCTGACAATTTTGTTCCAGGTGTTGTAAACTTCATACTTCTCATCATTTCTTTTCAATCTGATGTATTCTTTGCCATCCACCTCCATAATATCCCAATGGATAACTTCAGGAGGTTTAAATCCAACAGGTTCAACTGAAATAGGCTTTGGAATTTTATCCATTACTACCATGTACATATTTACATCTGAACTCTGTGGTATTTCTTCCTGAGTTTTAGCTTCATTCTGAAGTGCCTCTTCTTCATCAGTAACCTTTTGCTCTTCTTCTACTCTAGGCTTCTTTACACTTTTCTTTCTTTTAGCCATCATTTTGGTTCTTTTCAGAGTCTTTTGAACCTGCACTAAAGTAGCTTCCTTCTTCTTTGATAGGAGTTCCCTCTTCACTTTCAGGGAATGGTTGATGCATATTCACATCATGTCTCTCCTTTGCCTTCTTTTCAAAATCCACTCTATCCTTTTCATTATTTTTCAGCTTCCCCATTTCTTTCTCATAAAGATCCCTGATTTGATCAAAAGTCATCTTCACAAACATTTCTTTCTTTACCCCAATTGTACTCCTCAAGAAAGTTATCATTTTGTTTCTTTCTTGAGTGGCAAGGTAAGTTTGTGAAGGTCTTCTTTTCTTTGCACTTGATTTGACTATCATGGCCTTTCTTAAGCTTATTGCCCTTTGCTTAGCTTTCTCTGTTTCAAGCCCTTTCTGATAAGCTTCATTTAATTCAGCAGCTAGAGCCTTTGCCATCTCCATGTCTTTTTCAACCTGAACTCTTTCTTCTTTTTCAATATCCTCCTGCATCTTCCTGGCTAGAGCTTCATCTGATTCAACCAACCTTTGCTTCTTTACTGGTTGATCAGATTCCACCATCTTTGCTTTTCCTTTGTCTTTGTTCATTGGCTTCTTACTGTTATCTTTCTTGCTCACTTCTCCTTTTTCTCCCCCTTCATTTATGACCACTCCCTTTGTTTTGAGAGTGTCATTCTTTGCTTTGATGAGCATTTCAGCTACTTCAATTTCTGTTGGAGATAACTTTGTTACTACTGCTTGTGAAGTTTCAGCAGCATTAACAGTTTCTGCTTCTAACTCCCCCTCAATACTTTTCTTCTCCCCATCATGCTCCCCCTCAACTGTTTCTTTTTCCTCATTCAGGTTTACTTCAGCCTCTGACTCCCCCTTTTTGGGAGCTTCAGACACTGGTTCCCTTCTCTTTAGCACAAATTGTTTCCTTTTCTTCTTTTGAATCAGCCTTGTCACCATCTTCTTTAGTTTTGCAATCTGGACTTGTTGTGACAGGATCACCAGCTTCATCTCCTCTATTTCTTTTCCTTGTTTCAGAACATCTAGGTTGATGTTACCCATTGTCTCCATCAATTCATCATAGTTATATCTGTCCTCACCTTCTCCAGGAGTGTTACCCCCTATTGAAGGATCATGGGATCTTTTATTAGTGGAAGTCTTCTGCCTAGCAGAAGCCCTATCCACCCCTGTGGTTTCTTGGCACCAGGGACCTTCAAATGATTGCTCATTCAAAGTTGCCATGGGGGAGGTCTTATTGATGTTACCACTTTCCTCCTCTGTGCTAGCAGGAGTAGTGGCAGCCTCATCACCCATATGCTCTACCTCCTCCTCGGAGAGCACCTCCTTTGGGTTGGGAGACACCCTTGTGGTTTCCCTTTGAATATTCTCTAGGGGAGAATTCTCCCTTAGAGGGCTTAAAGGCTGAGAGGGTAATGGTACAAGAAGGGAAGGAGCCTTCTTTACCTGTTTTCTCTTGTAAGTTTGGGTGATAGGAGAGGTTGGTTTTTCAAGAAGGGACTGGGGAATTGATTTTGAGAGGGAAGGTTGGGCTTGGCTAGCAGTGGGTTGGTCTAATGGGGGCCTTGACCCTGCTGCCATACCTTCATTGGTTTGGGACACCACCATCATTGTAGAGAACAATGGGGTGTCAACTCCTTCAGAGTCCCCAGCAGATCTTCTCATATTTGAGAAAACCTTGCCTTTGGGGGGTTTAGGTACATATACCCCAACAGGTTGAGGTATATCCGTCAATTCATGAGTAATGACTTCTTGAACAAACCTGGGATACATAAAGAAGCTCTTTTTGTTTCCCATGTTTGAGACAAGATCACTGAAAATCATTTTAGAAAAATTATACTTTCTGGCAGTGGCCAAGCACACCAAAGCATAAGCAATAGTGCTGCTGAACTCACTCCATCCAGTAGTCTTTTTGGAGATACAATGCATAAGAGTATGGACAAAGAAACGCCATTGGGGTGAAAATTTTGATTTAGAGAATTTGAAAACTCCCAATGGGCCTCCATACCCCATTCTTGTAAGATTTGAAAACAGTTCATCATTTGGGATAGAGGTTATACCAGAGGCATCGTCTAGACGTAGACTGATGCGAATAACCTCTTCAGTAACCGTGAGTGATTGATCACAGATTCTTGTCTTGATCATCTGCACACCATTCTCAACAACAATGGTTGCATTAGCCCAGAACTGCCTTTGATGCTCGATATAGATTGTAGGGGATACAATAAGAGCATGAGCAATGTGGCTTGACTTGAGGAAATCCACAATCTGATGAAATCCTGCAGCTTGCTTTGGTTTTTGTAGCATCGCAATCTCATTGTGCTCGTCAATGAAAGTCATTGATGCCATTGATCTTAGTGAAAAGCTTGCCTGAAGACTTCGAACTTGAGAGAGAAAAGGTTTAGAGCACAAGAGAACAGTATGCAAAGAGTCGTTATGAACTTTTAGGCGGGCAAAGAGTATTTATAGTATTCGGAACATAAGCAGTATTAACCTAGAGCAGTATTAACTACTAGCAGTATTAACTAACTAGCAGTATTAACTACGAGCAGTATTAACCACTAGCAGTATTAACTGGAAGCAGTATTAACCTCTAGCAGTATTAACCACTGAAAGCAGTATTAACCACTAGCAGTATTAACATAAAGCAGTAGTAACTACTAGCAGTATTAACCACTGAAAGCAGTATTAACCACTAGCAGTATTAACTGAAAGCAGTAGTAACTACTAGCAGTATTAACCACTGAAAACAGTATTAACCACTAGCAGTATTAACTGAAAGCAGTAGTAACTACTAGCAGTATTAACCACTGAAAGCAGTATTAACTGACTTACTCCTTTTAAGCCTGCTAAACACTGAGTACTGCTATGCATATCCTGAAAAAGAAGATTAGTAACACCAAGAATAATATACAGGTATAAAACCACTTTTTGAGAAGGGGATTATTCAGAGTTGATCATTCCCACACTTGTTATCAAGAAAGTGAATCTACCCACATCAAAAGCTTTAGTGAATAGATCAGCAAACTGATTATCAGTGTGAACTTTGACAACTTGAATAAGTTTCTTTTCATTACAATCTCTTATAAAGTGATACCTGATCTCAATGTGCTTTGTTTTTGAGTGCTTGACTGGATTATTCACAATGCTAATAGCACTGCTGTTGTCAATAAAGATTGGAGTGTGTAGAAAGGTTACCCCATAATCCAACATTTGATTCTGAATCCATAAGACTTGAGAACAACAACTTGCAGCTGCTATGTACTCTGCCTCTGTTGTAGATGTGGATATTGTGGTTTGTTTCTTGCACTGCCATGAGACTAGTCTAGCACCCAAAAACTGACATCCTCCAGAAGTAGATTTTCTGTCCAAGTTTGCCCCACCTAGATCACTGTCTGAGTATGCTATTAGGTCAAAGGATGAGTCATGAGGATACCAAAGTCCCAATCTGGGTTGCCCTTTGAGATATCTGAATATCCTCTTAACAGCTTGAAAGTGAGATTGCTTTGGCCTAACTTGGAATCTTGCACATACACAGACTGGAAACATTATATCTGGCCTTGATGCTGTGAGATACATGAGAGAGCCAATCATAGATCTGTAATGATGCACATCTATATCCTCCCCCTCAGGATCTGCAGATATTTGCTTGTGTGTTTCCATAGGTGTGCTTGCAGGTTTTGACTCTGAGAAACCAAACTTGGTTAGAATGTCCTGCACATACTTGGATTGACAGATGAAGATTCCATCTGACTTTTGTTGAACTTGGAGTCCAAGGAAGAAAGTAAGTTCCCCTATGGAACTCATTTTGAACCTTTGATGCATTAAATCCTCAAACTCCTTGCACAAGTTGTTTCTTGTAGATCCAAAGATAATGTCATCAACATAGATTTGTACCAGCAAGATATCCTTCTTCTTTCTCTTGATAAATAGAGTCTTATCAATGACTCCTCTTTCAAAGTCATTTTCCAAGAGATAGGACGACAGAGTGTCATACCATGCTCTTGGAGCTTGATGTAGTCCATAAAGTGCTTTCTTTAATTTGTATACCCTGTCTGGATAGCTTGGGTTTTCAAACCCTGGTGGTTGACAAACATATACTTCTTCTTCAATTGAGCCATAGAGAAAAGCACTTTTTACATCCATTTGATAGACTTTGAAATTCATGTAAGAAGCATAGGCTAGAAATAGTCTGATTGCTTCTATCCTAGCCACAGGTGCAAAAACTTCTTCATAATCTATACCCTCTTCTTGAGTATATCCTTGAGCCACCAGCCTTGCTTTGTTCCTTATGACAATACCTCTTTCATCTCTCTTGTTTCTGAAAATCCATTTTGTGCCAATTGCTCTGTGACCTTTAGGAAGGTCTACTAGATCCCATACATCTTGGAGCTTGAACTGTAACAGTTCTTCTTGCATTGCTTCTATCCAGCTAGATTCTTTCATAGCATCATGTGCCTTTTTAGGCTCAAGCTGTGATAGAAAACAAGAAAGCACTGTATGCTGTTGATCTTGCATTTCCTGAAGCCTGCTTTGATGTCTAGTCATCATAGGAGAAGAGATATCTCCTATTACCAGTTGTGGAGGATGATTCTTTTGAACTCTGGTGTTATGACTAGGTTCTCCATTCAGTCCAGCCTCAAGATTGGATTCATGCAACTCAACTGAAGTGTTTTCAGATGCCACTTCATTATTTTCTTGAGTCTCCTCATCTCTAGTTTCTTCTTCACTCTGACTTGGTCCAGTAAATGATTCCTTTTCACAGTCTTCAACAGAATTTACTGTGGGTATGGGAAAAATCACAGATGTAGATATACTTTCTTGAACTTGTGTGATTCCTGATCCTCCACTTCCTGTTCCTGTATACTCATTACTGAAACCAAAAGAGTTAGTTAGTGAATCAATGTCAAATAGCCACTGAGGTCCAGACCCAACAGGATTTGGTGTGTTCTCATTGCATTTGATATTGTCACTTTCTTCAATTATTCTAGAAGAAGAGTTAAAAACTCTGTAAGCCTTACTCTGAGATGAATATCCAACAAGAAATCCATCATCTGCTTTGCTATCAAACTTACCTAAGTGAGATTTGGTATTGAGAATTGTACAAGGACACCCAAAAGGTTTGAAGAAACCAATGAAGGGTTTTCTTTGATTTAAAAGCTCATATGGGGTCTTGTTCTTTTGCTTGACCACTAGAACTCTGTTTTGGACTTAACAAGCAGTATTAACTGCTTCAGCCCAGAAGGTAATTGGCAATTTTGAATCAGCCAACATAGATCTAGCAGCCTCTATTAGTGTTCTATTTCTCCTTTCAGCAACACCATTCTGTTGAGGAGTCCTAGGAGCACTATATTGCCTCTCAATACCTTTTTCTTCACAAAAGGTGTTTAGATCATGATTTTTAAACTCAGTTCCATTATCTGATCTAATGACTTTTACTCTTTGATTAGTTTGGTTTTCAATTCTTAGAATAAAGGTTTTGATAAGACCACTTGTTTCATCCTTAGTCCTTAGAAAATATACCCAAGTAAATCTGGAGTAATCATCAATAATAACCAAGCAGTAAGATTTCTTGCCTATACTCATAACATTTGTAGGACCAAACAGATCCATATGCAGTAACTGGAGACAAGAAGAAACAGAATTTAACTCTTTGGTCTTATGAGAAGTTTTGTGTTGTTTGCCTTTAAGACAAGCAACACAATGATCATCACATGAAAAGACTTTTGAAGGTAAACCTCTTACAAGGTTGTTTTTAACAAGATTGTTCATAGTCTTGAAATTCATGTGACACATCCTTTTGTGCCATATAGAGGATTCATCTACAGAAGCTTTTGAAACAAGACAATTCAGAGATGAATCACTATCAACATTGTTCATATCAAGACAGTAAACATTGTCCTTTCTTGGAGTTCTAAGTAGTATCATGCTTTCATGAACTACCTTGAACCCTGGAGCAATAATCATACACTCAGTATTAGTAAATAATATACTATGTTGTTTGTCACAAACCTGTGATACACTTAACAGGTTGTACTTTAATTGATCAACATAGTAGACATCCTCAAATGTCATCTTACCTTTGGTGACATTACCTTTTCCACTTATCTTACCACCAGTAAGATTATCTCCAAATGCAACATGTCCTCCATTGATATGCTTGAAGTCTTGAAGGCATGACATGTTGCCTGTCATGTGCCTAGAGCAACCACTATCAACATGCCAAATGCTCTTTCCCTTGAGCTGTTGGTTGCCCTGCACATTAAATAAATCAATTAGTATGAATTAGGAACCCAAGCCAAAGTGGTCTTGGGTACCCCTTTCTCATCAAAATACTTGCATTCTTTCTTGACAAGATTTTTGAACTTTAACTCCTCATTCTTGGAGTACTTTGTTACAATAATAGGCTTGGAAATATTTTTGCTAGAATCAGTACTGGTTTTAGAAGTACTAACTGCCTTGGCAGCACTTGCATGCTTAGCAGTACTAACCTTGTTAGCAGTAGTAACTGTGTTAGCAGTACTAATATTGTTAGCAGTACTAACACTGTTAGTACTTCTAGGTACCCACATTTTGACACTTTCTTTTAAAATCTTTTTCTTTAAAGTGCCTTTACTTTCAATAGATTTCTTTATCACATGTTTCTTTCCAGCCTTCCTATAACCCACAGATTTTTGCACAAATCTTTGAAAGTTCATCTGTTGGTTAATAGGGTTAAAGTAACAATACTTAGCCAAATGATTCAACTTGCCACATATAAAACAAGGTTTTGGTCTATTGATTTTATTCAGATCAACTCCTTGTTTCTGAGCCCATTGATTATTCCAGTTTCTTTGATTTCCTCTTTTTAAACCAGAATTTAGGCTCTTGGCTTTATTGCAATCACACTGTTTACAAGATCCAGGATTCACAATTGTGGTTTGTTTGTAATGGACCTTGTTATCATTTCCTTTAGTCTTCTCTATCTCCTTGGACTTGACCCAGATTTTCCCACATCCCTCATTGGTGATAATATTGTTTTCTAATGGTATCTTTTTACTCACATTATTATCCCTGTTCTCACTGGCTCCTTTCTCAGTCAAATCCTTAACTACTACCTCATCCAAAGGATCTATCTTAAAAGCTTCTTCAGACAAGTCCTTTTTCTCCTTAGTTTCTAACAAGTCTGATGTAGGAGAAATATAGTTGTTATTGTAAGGAGGGGGTGTATTGTTGTATCCAATACCAGGCTTCATCTTATCATGTATCTGAGCCTTTAGAAGAGAGTCCATTGCTTTTGAAGCATAAGAAAACTTGTCTATGTCAAGCTTAACTTTTGACAGTTCCTCTTTCAATCTATCATTCTCTTCTAAGGATTTAGACAGTTTGGTTTCTAACTCATTCTTTTCCCACTTCCAATAGTTTGTGTCATAAGAGTGTTGAAGTTCATTAGCTTGAAAGCCTTTGATTTGCTCTTCAAATCTCTCTACTATCAACACATAATCTTTTCTGTCCTTTTCTAATCTTTTGAGGTCATCACACATACTTTGATTGTGATCCCTATATCTTTTAACAGTGTCAATGCAAGATTTAGTGCAAAGATTAGAACTTACCTCAGTGGGGAGATCAGACACTTCTGCCATAAGAGCTTGATTCTGAATGGCTTCCTCAACTTGATCACTCCAGTCAAATCCCATTCCTTGTTGAGAAACAAGGGCTTGAGCAGGATTCTTGTTCAGATTGTATCCTCCATTCTAAGCTTGTTGATGGTTGTTGTTTGGAACAGCACTCCTGCATTCTCTAGCAAAGTGCCCTTTCTTGTGACACTTAAAACATTCCACCTTGGTTTTGTCAAAACCAGCTCCATCTTCTCTTCTTTGAGAGAAGTTATTTCTTCCAGTTCTTTTAATGAACTTTTTCACCCTCATGGATAACATGGCCATCTGCCATTTAATATCCATCTCCTCCAGATCATCAGGGTGAATTTGATCAAGATCATCATTAATCAGAGAATTGCTGCTATGACTGGACAAAAAGGCTTCAAAGATAGTTTCAGTGCCTTTTTCTGAACTTACTCCACTGGCAGTACTAACTGCTTCAGGGTTGGCAGTAGTATCAGTGGATGCTGAAAGAAGTGCAGCATTGTGAATATAACCAGAGGGCTTCTTCTTGGTTTCTACCTCAGTTTCAAAAACTCTTAGATCATTGTATAGATCATCAAGTTCTTTCTCTTCCAGATTGTCACTCTGTCTATATGAGACAGTGTACATAGTCCATTCATCCCCAAGAGATCTGAGGAACTTTCTGTTGATATCATCTTGTTCCATCTTCACCCCTACAGTAGCCAGTTCACCTATGAGTTTATTGAACCTATCAAAAGTTTGAGTCATAGACTCATTCTTTGTGGAAGTGAAGTTCTCATACTGCTGCTTTAGAACATTTCTTTGATTTCTTTTGATGCTCTTAGTTCCAGCAAATCTTTTCTCTAGAGCATTCCAGAGAATCTGAGCATCAGTGAAGTTGCAAAATTGATGCTGATATTCATTGGGAATGGCCAAGAGCAGAGTGCTCAAGGCCTTCATCTCTGTCTGTCTGATCTTCCTTTCACCATCTGTCTTTGGTGGAGGTCTTTTCCCATCTGGTCCTATCCTTCCAGCTTCAGAAGGACCATTCTCAATGATATCCCACATTGAGTAGTCAGTGAGAAGAATATATTGTCTGATTCTGATCTTCCACATGTCAAACTCACTTGGTTTGAGCATTGGAACCTTAGAAACCAAAGTACTGCTTGATTCTGTAAGATTTTCCATGATGAATAACTATTTCTGAGAGAGTTAGGCTCTGATACCACTTGTCAGGATCGAATTCTCAACAAGAATTAATTCTCAGAAACAATATCAAAGAAGTTTGCGGAATAACACTTTGATATTTAATCAAACAGAAAATCAAAACAGAATATAGTCAACAAACTGTAAACTTGTATTGAATGCTTGAAGTTACAAGATTAAACACACAACCTCAATATTGATGAACAGGCTCACCAATACGAATTCTACTTCTCTAGAATTAGGATCTATGTCTTGAGGTTGATTTTTTCTCACAAACAAAAACTTAGAATTAATGATAATATCAAAAGTTCTCACTTTTTAATCTATTCTATACATTCTATACATATACTAGTCAAAAGATAATTACAATAATTAAACAAATCTTCACTATATCTTCCATGTATATCTCAAAGCTTCCATAATCTTCAGATTATCCAGCTGTCATTCTTTCCATCCGAATCTCTTAAGCAGCACTAACCATGATCAGCAGCATTAACTTCTTCTAGCAGCATTAACTACTAAGCAGCACTAACTACTAGCAGTACTAACTAGCTAAGCAGTACTAACTTTGTTCAAGCAGCACTAACTTTGACTAGCAGTATTAATAATACTAGCAGTAGTAATACTCAGCAGTATTAACCTTAAAGTCTTCTAGCAGTATTAACTCTGAACCAGCAGCATTAACCATACTTGAGTTTTTCTTCAGTTCCCAACATCCATTTTCAAATGGATACCAAAATCTTGTACTAATCTGTTTGGACCCGTTTTTAAATGGGTACCTAAATCTATTGTTTCCTGATTTCTCTTGCAGACCCGACATATGTAGTACTTGGATAGTGGATGTTCCAAGCATATGACTGGGCAAAAAGCTTTATTGTCTAATTATACAGAGAAATTTAGTGGAAATGTCAGATTTGGAAACGATCAGCTTTCACCTATCTTAGGATATGGTGACATCATTCAAGACAACATAACGATAGGTAAGGTGAGTTATGTGAAAGGTTTAGGGCACAACTTGTTTAGCATCGGTCAATTATGTGATAAAGGGTTAGAGGTCAACTTCAAAGCTGAAAGATGTTCGGTTCGTACTGAAGACGGCAATTAACTCTTAGTCGGAAATCGAAAGACAAACCTCTATACCATCAATCTTTCAAAGGTACAGAATAACAGTCATTTTTGCTTATTGTCAAAAGCTTCGATGCAGCAAAGTTGGCTCTGGCACCGATGACTATCACATCTGAACTTTCGTTATATCAACAAGTTGGTTAGTGGAAAATTGGTAAAAGGACTTCCTAAGCTCAAATACGAGAAAGAACACTTATGTGCTGCATGTGAGAAGGGTAAGATGAAGAGAGTCGCACATAAACCGAAGCCTGAACCAAGCACTAGTTCTACACTAGAGTTACTGCATATGGATTTGTGTGGTCCGATGAGAACACAAAGCTTGGGTGGAAAGAAATACGTGTTGGTTATTGTGGACGAATACTCAAGATACACATGGGTCAAATTTCTTCGATCAAAAGATGAGACACCGGAAGTTCTCATTACTTTCTTAAAGACGACCCAAGTGAATATGCAAAGACACGTCAAGTTTCTTCGAACGGACAACGACACAGAGTTCAAAAACAAGACAGTTGAAGAATATCTCGAATAGGTCGGGATATCACATCAGTACTCTGCTGCTCGTACGCCTGAACAAAATGGAGTAGTCGAAAGGCGAAATTGAACGCTAGTCGAGGCCGCTCGTATTATGCTCAGCCAATCCGATCTACCTCTATTCTTGTGGGCAGAAGTTGTGTCAACTGCATGTCATACTCAAAATCGGTCCATAATACATCGCCGTTTTCAAAAGACTCCATATGAGTTGATCAACAACAGAACACCGACAATAAAATATTTTCACATATTTGGGTGTAAGTGTTTCGTGCTTAACGACAGAGAGAGTCTGAATAAATTCAGTGCTAAGGCGGATGAGGGTATCTTCATTGGTTATTCTTTAACATCGGCCGCATATCGTGTTTATCTGAAAAAGTCAAAGACAGTTGTCGAGAGCGTAAATGTTACATTCGATGAAGAAATGGCTTCTGAACAACTCAATTCAAAACCCGTGATAACTGGCGTATTAGCTTCTGGGCAGATCAGTCCAGAACCTGTTTCTATAGAGAAAAATTCGGATAATGCTTCTACTTCAATTTCACATTTATCTGATTTAGATTTGTTATTTGAATTCTTTTATGATGAGTTTCTAGGATCTAATGTATCTAAATCTGCTAGGACTGACAGGTCTGAAGTCACAAGTTGCAATCATCCAGTCACTTCAGAAGTTTTAACTGATCTTGTATCCCCCGTTCAGTCAGAAACTCACATTCCAACATCTACTCCTACAGTTGAAGATACACAAGTAATTGCTGAGCCAGAAGTAACTGTTTCAGTTGGGTGTAATACATTGTCTACTCAGCATCCAGAGTCTGTTGTTCCAACTGATGCTTCTGCACCTGAAACTTCAACTGCAAACCCCCCTCATATTATTCAAACTGAAGATTCTGAAAGTGGATTTCTAGATCATGATCATGTTCAATCTGTATCTATTACACTCCCTCATGAGCATCGTTGGACCAAAGAGCATTCTTTACATCAAGTAATTGGAGATCTCAACAAGCCTGTACAAACTAGGTCAGCGACTCTTAATCAATGTATGCATGACTCATTCCTCAGTAAGATTGAGCCAACGCGAGTATCTGAGGCTCTTGCTGATTCGGACTGGGTATCTGCTATGCAAGAAGAGATCAATCAGTTTGAAGCCCTAAAGGTTTAGAGATTAGTTCCAAAACCAGATGGTAAAACCATGATAGGCACTAAATGGGTATTCAAGAATAAAAAGAATGAAGATGGTATCGTCATAAGGAACAAAGCTAGACTTGTTGCCAAAGGTTACTGGCAAGAGGCAATCCGCATGTTTCTAGCCTACGCAACTCATAAGAATTTCACAGTCTTTCAGATGGATGTGAAAACAGCCTTTCTGAATGGCATTCTTAAAGAGGAAGTGTACGTGTCTCAACCAGAAGGGTTCGTCAATCCAGAGAAGCCAGATCATGTTTATATCTTGGACAAAGCACTATATGGTATAAAACAAGCCCCTCGAGCATGGTATGATGTTCTATCTAAATTCTTGGTCAAGTCCGGTTTTTCCAAAGGTAAGGTTGATACCACATTATTCATCAAAAAAAAAAATCCGATATCATCCTTATTCAAATATATGTTGATGATATAATATTTGGCTCTACTAATCCTAAATATTGCAAAAACTTTTCTAACCTCATGGTGTCACGTTTTCAAATGAGTATAATGGGAGAGATGAATTTCTTTCTCGGATTACAAGTAAAACAGTTTTCAACGGGGATTTTCATTAACCAATCTAAGTACATTTTGGACATTCTTCGGAAGTTCAATATGGAAAATTGTAAACCCATTGGAACCCCAATGGCACCAGGTACTAAAATTAGCACTGATCCTTCGGGTAAAAGTGTTGATGTTAGGACTTATAGAGGTATGATAGGATCGTTAATATATCTTACATCTAGTAGACCAGATATTATGTTTTCAACATGTTTATGTTCTAGATATCAGGCTGCTCCTAAATAATCCCATTTAGTTGTTGTCAAACGGATCTTTAGATATCTGAAGGGCACTGCAGACCTTGGTCTGTGGTATCCTAAGGATACTGGTTTTCAACTGACTGCCTATTCAGATGCAGATCATGCAGGTTGCATGTTGGACAGAAAGAGTACTTCTGGTCACGTTCAATTTCTTGGAGACAAGGTCGTTAGCTGTGCATCAAAGAAACAATTATGTGTTTCTACATCGACTGCTGAAGCAGAGTACGTAGCTGCTGCTAGTTGCTGCTCTCAAGTCTTGTGGATGCGAACACAGCTGCGAGACTATGGATTCAAGTTTGATAAAATTCCAATCTATTGTGACTCGAAGAGTGCAATCGCGATATCTGCTAATCCTGTCCAACATACGAAAACCAAACACATTGACCTCAGGTATCATTTTATAAAATATAATGTCGAAAAAGGAACAATTGAACTTTATTTTGTAAAAACAGATTATGAGCTTGCAGATTTATTTACCAAACCATTAGATGAAAAGAGATTTAATTTTCTTGTCTCTAAGCTTGGTATGTTAAATCTTAAGACATAATCGGTTGTTACCTAATAAAGTTACGTATTGTTATTTTTCATCATTTTCTTTATCTTTATGTCTGAAGGATATCTCCATTTTAATTGTTTGCTCATGATCTCAGGGGGAGTAAGAGAAGAATTTTAGATGATTTACATACATTTGAGGGGGAGCATAACTAATTTCTGCATTTTGATTAACTGACAAATTTTTGTGATGCATGATTTTAGGGGGAGCATATAATATCAAAAGGAGTAAGACTATGATTTCTGATTATTTCAGATCAGAACTCGTACTTTAATCGTTTTAATGCTTTATATCTTTTACATTTGAATAAATTTTGTGAATAAAATTTGTTTTGACTAGACTTTGAGACTTATGCAGGATGAGAGAAGCTGACACAATCATATCATTATGACTACAACTGACTTCATGAGAATTAAGATTGAGCGAAAAGGTAAATTTCTTATCTTAATCTCAAATGTATCCGAAAGAAGGACAACTTTCCGATATAGAAAACATGTTCTTAAATGCTCAAACCACTTTCCGATTCTTAAACAGATTTCATGTATTGGAAGTGTGATTTTAAATGTTTTTCAAAAATTACTTGTGCTTACATGATTATAAACCATGTGTTTCCAAAGATAAATACTTGTGTATTGTCTTTTCTACATACTTTCAAGTATTCATACACACCGGTTTAATTTTTTTTTTTTATCAAATTGTTCTTACCATTTCTCATATTGAAACATATTTTCAATGGTAAGACACCCCGCTTGTACTTCAATGAATTTTGAGCGTCATTTCATTTCGAAACGATTTTTCAAGAATGTCTATATTTTTGTTTCGTATAGACAATATCCATTATTCTTGACCATAAGCCTTAATTGATTTATCATTCATTTCTGATAATTTTTCATACAATGTCAGATTTTCAAACAAGTATCTTGCATTCATATCTATTCATTCAATTTACTTGTTTGAAATATCTTCAATGTTTAAAAATGCTCATTTCTTCATGATTATATCTCTGAGCTTACATTCATCTGACATTTGTATTTGAGCTTTAACTGATAAAGTTAAACCATATTGAGCAACACATGCTTATTAGGATATTATGGGTTCTTTGTGCTAGGACTTAAATGAACTTCTATGGATTCACATTATCCAGTGTTTCTGTTGGGAACTGAAGAATTCATCAAGTATGGTTAATGCTGCTAGTTCAAAGTTAATACTGCTAGAAGACTTAAAAGTTAGTACTGCTGAGTATTACTACTGCTAGTACTATTAATACTGCTAGTTATTGTTAGTGCTGCTTGAACAAAGTTAGTACTGCTTAGCTAGTTAGTACTGCTAGTAGTTAGTGCTGCTTAGTAGTTAATACTGCTTTAAGAAGTTAATGCTGCTGATCATGGTTAGTGCTGCTAAAGAGATTCGGATGGAAAGAATGACAGCTGGATATACTGAAGATATACTTAGAAGATATACATGGAAGATATACTGAAGATTTGTTTATTCTTTGTAATTATCTTTCTATTAGTATATATATAGAATGTTTAGAATAGATAAAAAGAATTTTTTTTAGATAACTGTTTTTTTTTCAAGAGAAAAATCGACCTCAAGGCATAGATCCTAATTCTAGAGAAGTAGAATTCGTATTGGTGAGCCTGTTCATCAATATTGAGGTTGAGTGTGTAACCTTGTAGCTTTAAGCATTTAATACAAGTTTACTGTTTGATCATTATATACTGTGCTTGATTACTGTTTTATCAAATATCAAAGTGTTTTTCCGCAACTTCTTTGATATTAGTTTCTGAGTATTAATTCTTGTTAAGAATTCGATCCTGACAAGTGGTATCAGAGCAAAATTCTCTCAAAAACAGTTATCTAAAAAAAATTCTTTTTATCTATTCTAAACATTCTATATATATACTAATAGAAAGATAATTACAAAGAATAAACAAATCTTCAGTATATCTTCCATGTATATCTTCTAAGTATATCTTCAGTATATCCAGCTGTCATTCTTTCCATCCGAATCTCTTTAGCAGCACTAACCATGATCAGCAGCATTAACTTCTTAAAGCAGTATTAACTACTAAGCAGCACTAACTACTAGCAGTACTAACTAGCTAAGCAGTACTAACTTTGTTCAAGCAGCACTAACAATAACTAGCAGTATTAATAGTACTAGCAGTAGTAATACTCAGCAGTACTAACTTTTAAGTCTTCTAGCAGTATTAACTTTGAACTAGCAGCATTAACCATACTTGATGAATTCTTCAGTTCCCAACAATCTCCCCCTAACTTGACTTTTAGGAAGAGAAGTCAAGTTCCTCAAATGCTTCCAAAATCTTCATTGATCTACTCCAATGTTAGGGTCCAGTCCCATGCTCTGATTAATAGTTCTTTGAATTAAATACTTTGCCATTTCTGAATTTGGTGCACAACTCAACTTCTTGTTTAACATGGCATGAAGCTTAAGATTTGTATGCTTGTAGACCCTATCCACCAAGTAGTACTCCATGTGGAAAGTATCCAATGCTAGTTCATAGACTCCACTCCTTTCATAGAGAGTCCATCCTCTAACAGCTTTGAACACATCTCTGATTAAGTGCTTCACTGCTTCTGGATTGAATAACATGCACAAGTATTCCATGACCAGCTTCACTATAGGTAACCCTGGAGCTGTCAACTGATCTGCATAAATTTTCATCCCCACGTCAAACATTTCTTCCAAATCAGATCTTGAACACTCTCTGACAATTTTGTTCCAGGTGCTGTATACTTCATACTTCTCATCATTTCTTTTCAATCTGATGTATTCTTTGCCATCCACCTTCATAATATCCCAATGGATAACTTCAGGAGGTTTAAATCCAACAGGTTCAACTGAAATAGGCTTTGAAATTTTATCCATTACCACCATGTACATGTTTACATCTGAGCTCTGTGGTATTTCTTCCTGAGTTTTAGCTTCATTCAGAAGTGCCTCTTCTTCTTCAGTAACCTTTTGCTCTTCTTCTACTCTAGGCTTCTTTACACTTTTCTTTCTTTTAGCCATCATTTTGGTTCTTTTCAGAGTCTTTTGAACCTGCACTAAAGTAGCTTCCTTCTTCTTTTCTTCCTTATTCTCTGCCTTTTCTTTGATAGGAGTTCCCTCTTCACTTTCAGGGAATGGTTGATGCATATTCACATCATGTCTCTCCTTTGCATTCTTTTCAAACTCCACTCTATCCTTTTCATTGCTCTTCAGCTTCTCCATTTCTTTTTCATATAGATCCTTGATTTGATCAAAATTCATCTTCACAAATATTTCTTTCTTTACCCCAATTGCACTTCTCAAGAAAGTTATCATTTTGTTTCTTTCCTGAGTGGCAAGGTAAGTTTGTGAAGGTCTTCTCTTCTTTGCACTTGATCTGGCCATCATAGCCTTTCTCAAGGTTATTGCTCTTTGCTTGGCTTTCTCTGTTTCCAACCCTTTCTGGAATGCTTCATTTAGTTCATTGGCTAGTGCTCTGGCTATCTCTCTGTCTTTCTCAACCTGTTCTTTCTCTGCTTGATCTAACTCTTGTTGCAGTTTCTTTGCTAATTCTTCATCTGACTCAATCATCTTTTGCTTTTTAGATGGTTGATCAGATTCTATCATCTTTTCTTTCCCTTTTCTTTTTACATCTGCAGCCATGTCTTTCTGTTCTGATTTCTTGTCTCCCCCTTCATTTATGACCACTCCCTTTGCTTTGGGAGTGTCATTTTTTGCTTTTACCAGCATCTCTGCTACTTCAACCTCTGTTGGAGTTAACTCTGGTACTGCTGCTTGTGAAGTTTCAGCAGCACTAACAGTTTCTGCTGCTTGTTTTGGCTTAGCAGTAGTAACAGTTTCTGCTGCTGGAGTTGTTTCTGCTGCTGCTTTTTCTTCAACAAATTCAGCCCTTTCTTCAAAAAGTGAGTTTATACCTGTATATTGTTATTCTTGGTGTTACTAATCTTCTTTTCAGGATATGCATAGCAGTACTCAGTATTTAGCAAGTTTAAAAGGAGTAAGTTTAGTTAATACTGCTAGTAGTTAATACTGCTATTTCAGTTAATACTGCTAGTTCAGTTAATACTGCTCGTGGTTAATACTGCTCGCGGTTAATACTGCTAGTTAGTTAATACTGCTAGTAGTTAATACTGCTATTTCAGTTAATACTGCTAGTGGTTAATACTGCTCGTGGTTAATACTGCTCGCGATTAATACTGCTAGTTAGTTAATACTGCTAGTAGTTAATACTGCTATTTCAGTTAATACTGCTAGTTCAGTTAATACTGCTCGTGGTTAATACTGCTCGCGGTTAATACTGCTAGTTAGTTAATACTGCTAGTAGTTAATACTGCTATTTCAGTTAATACTGCTAGTGGTTAATACTGCTCTAGGTTAATACTGCTTATATTCCGAATACTATAAATACCTTTTGCCCGCCTAAAAGTTCATAACGACTCTTTGCATACTGTTCTCTTGCGCTCTAAACCCTTTCTCTCTCAAAGTTCAAAGTTTTCAGGCAAGAATCTTCAAGGTCAATGGCATCAATGGCGTTCATTGACGAGCACAATGAAATCGCAATGCTCCAAAAGCCAAAACAAGCAGAAGGTTTTCATCAGATAGTCGACTTTCTGAAGTCGAGCCACATTGCTCATGCTCTTACTGTATCACCTACAATCTACATTGAGCACCAAAGGCAGTTCTGGGCTAATGCAACCATTGTTGTGGAAAATGGTGTGCAAATGATCAAGACAAGAATCTGTGATCACTCACTTACAGTTACTGAAGAAGTCATTCGCATCAGTCTACGTCTAGACGATGCCTCTGGTATAATGTCTATCTCTAATGATGAACTGTTTTCTAATCTTACTAGAATGGGGTATGGAGGCCCATTGGGTGTTTTCAAATTCTCAAAAGCAAAATTTTCACCCCAATGGCGTTTTCTTGTTCATACCCTAATGCATTGTATCTCCAAAAAGACCACTGGATGGAGTGAGTTCAGCAGTCCAATTGCATATGCTTTGGTATGCTTGGCTACATCCAGAAGGTACAATTTCTCAAAGATGATTTTCAGTGATCTTGTATCAAATATGGGAAACAAAAAGAGTTTCTTTATGTATCCCAGATTTGTTCAGGAAGTAATTAACCATGAATTGACGGATATACCTCAACCTGTTGGGGTATATGTACCTAAACCCCCAAAAGGCAAGGTTTTCTCAAATATGAGAAGATCTGCTGGGGACTCGGAAGGAGTTGACACCCCATTGTTCTCTACAATGATGGTGGTGTCCCAAAACACTGAAGGTATGGCAGCAGGGTCAAGGCCCTCATTAGACCATCCCACTGCTAGCCAAGCCCAACCTTCTCACTCAAAAACAATTCCCCAGTCCATTCTTACAAAACCAACCTCTCCAATTACCCAAACTTATCAAAGAAAACAGGTAAAGAAGGCTCCTTCCCTTCTTGTACCATCACCCACACAACCTTTAAGCCCTCTAAGGGAGAATTCTCCCCTAGAGAATATCCAAAGGGAAACCACAAGGGTGTCTCCCAACCCAAAGGAGGTGCTCTCTGAGGAGGAGGTAGAGCATATGGGTGATGAGGCTGCCACTACTCCTGCTAGCACAGAGGAGGAAAGTGGTAATATCAATAAGACCTCCCCCATGGCAACTTTGAATGAGCAATCATTTGAAGGTCCCTGGTGCCAAGAAACCAAGGGGGTGGATAGTGCTTCTGCTAGGCAGAAGACTTCCACTGCAAAAAGATCTAATGATCCTTCAAAAGAGGGTAACACTTCTGGAGAGGGTGAGGACAGATATACTTACTATGAATTGATGGAAACAATGGGGAACATCAATCAAGATGTTCTCAAACAAGGCAAAGAAATTGAAGAGATGAAGTTGGTCATCCTGTCACAACAAATCCAGATTGCAAAATTAAAGAAAATGGTGACAAGGTTGGTGCATAAGCAGAGGAGAAAACAGTTTGTTTTAAAGAAGAGGTCACATAAGAAACATGCTTCCAAAAAGGGGGAGAATTCTAGCTCAGAACAGATAGATCAACAGTTTGAGGGGGAGTTTGTTGAAGAAAGGGCTGAATTTGTTGAAGAAAAAGCAGCAGCAGAAACAACTCCAGCAGCAGAAACTGTTACTACTGCTAAGCCAAAACAAGCAGCAGAAACTGTTAGTGCTGCTGAAACTTCACAAGCAGCAGTACCAGAGTTAACTCCAACAGAGGTTGAAGTAGCAGAGATGCTGGTAAAAGCAAAAAATGACACTCCCAAAGCAAAGGGAGTGGTCATAAATGAAGGGGGAGACAAGAAATCAGAACAGAAAGACATGGCTGCAGATGTAAAAAGAAAAGGGAAAGAAAAGATGATAGAATCTGATCAACCATCTAAAAAGCAAAAGATGATTGAGTCAGATGAAGAATTAGCAAAGAAACTGCAACAAGAGTTAGATCAAGCAGAGAAAGAACAGGTTGAGAAAGACAGAGAGATAGCCAGAGCACTAGCCAATGAACTAAATGAAGCATTCCAGAAAGGGTTGGAAACAGAGAAAGCCAAGCAAAGAGCAATAACCTTGAGAAAGGCTATGATGGCCAGATCAAGTGCAAAGAAGAGAAGACCTTCACAAACTTACCTTGCCACTCAGGAAAGAAACAAAATGATAACTTTCTTGAGAAGTGCAATTGGGGTAAAGAAAGAAATATTTGTGAAGATGAATTTTGATCAAATCAAGGATCTATATGAAAAAGAAATGGAGAAGCTGAAGAGCAATGAAAAGGATAGAGTGGAGTTTGAAAAGAATGCAAAGGAGAGACATGATGTGAATATGCATCAACCATTCCCTGAAAGTGAAGAGGGAACTCCTATCAAAGAAAAGGCAGAGAATAAGGAAGAAAAGAAGAAGGAAGCTACTTTAGTGCAGGTTCAAAAGACTCTGAAAAGAACCAAAATGATGGCTAAAAGAAAGAAAAGTGTAAAGAAGCCTAGAGTAGAAGAAGAGCAAAAGGTTACTGAAGAAGAAGAGGCACTTCTGAATGAAGCTAAAACTCAGGAAGAAATACCACAGAGCTCAGATGTAAACATGTACATGGTGGTAATGGATAAAATTTCAAAGCCTATTTCAGTTGAACCTGTTGGATTTAAACCTCCTGAAGTTATCCATTGGGATATTATGAAGGTGGATGGCAAAGAATACATCAGATTGAAAAGAAATGATGAGAAGTATGAAGTATACAGCACCTGGAACAAAATTGTCAGAGAGTGTTCAAGATCTGATTTGGAAGAAATGTTTGACGTGGGGATGAAAATTTATGCAGATCAGTTGACAGCTCCAGGGTTACCTATAGTGAAGCTGGTCATGGAATACTTGTGCATGTTATTCAATCCAGAAGCAGTGAAGCACTTAATCAGAGATGTGTTCAAAGCTGTTAGAGGATGGACTCTCTATGAAAGGAGTGGAGTCTATGAACTAGCATTGGATACTTTCCACATGGAGTACTACTTGGTGGATAGGGTCTACAAGCATACAAATCTTAAGCTTCATGCCATGTTAAACAAGAAGTTGAGTTGTGCACCAAATTCAGAAATGGCAAAGTATTTAATTCAAAGAACTATTAATCAGAGCATGGGACTGGACCCTAACATTGGAGTAGATCAATGAAGATTTTGGAAGCATTTGAGGAACTTGACTTCTCTTCCTAAAAGTCAAGTTAGGGGGAGATTGTTGGGAACTGAAGAATTCATCAAGTATGGTTAATGCTGCTAGTTCAAAGTTAATACTGCTAGAAGACTTAAAAGTTAGTACTGCTGAGTATTACTACTGCTAGTACTATTAATACTGCTAGTTATTGTTAGTGCTGCTTGAACAAAGTTAGTACTGCTTAGCTAGTTAGTACTGCTAGTAGTTAGTGCTGCTTAGTAGTTAATACTGCTTTAAGAAGTTAATGCTGCTGATCATGGTTAGTGCTGCTAAAGAGATTCGGATGGAAAGAATGACAGCTGGATATACTGAAGATATACTTAGAAGATATACATGGAAGATATACTGAAGATTTGTTTATTCTTTGTAATTATCTTTCTATTAGTATATATATAGAATGTTTAGAATAGATAAAAAGAATTTTTTTTAGATAACTGTTTTTTTTTCAAGAGAAAAATCGACCTCAAGGCATAGATCCTAATTCTAGAGAAGTAGAATTCGTATTGGTGAGCCTGTTCATCAATATTGAGGTTGAGTGTGTAACCTTGTAGCTTTAAGCATTTAATACAAGTTTACTGTTTGATCATTATATACTGTGCTTGATTACTGTTTTATCAAATATCAAAGTGTTTTTCCGCAACTTCTTTGATATTAGTTTCTGAGTATTAATTCTTGTTAAGAATTCGATCCTGACAGTTTCCTACCCAAGAAGTTAATCCAATAGTGATCGAGTGTGAGGAGTCTAAAAGAAATGAGTGTAGGTGTGATGAGGTAAAATGGAAAAGAGAGTTTGGTTAGTAGTGAGCTTAATGATCAAAAGAAAGAGGGTGTGAGAACGGAGTAAAAGAATATTAAACTCTGCACCAACTACTTTCTGAGTTGGGCAGCCACATTACTAGCGTTTCATAACTCTTTAGTGAACGTTATTGAAACATGCAACTAGCCCATGCCAACTCTTGACTAAACCCCACCAGCTACTCATTTTCTTCTCAAAAAGAAAATGTTTCACATTTTTAAGGGGACGCAGCACATATGCTATATGGTTTTCATTTGGAAAATCTGGATATTGAAAAAGAAGGAAGTTTGCCCCACCTTCGCACGTCAATCATGCACATTGAGTCTGTGTTTATCTACTGTTGTCTCAGTGGTTTACACAATGTTGAGCCTTATAAAAGCAATCATTCGTGCTTAATTCTTTCTACACGTGCACAAACAGACAAGGAATTCGTTTCTTTGTCATAACATTCATAGAAATTGCCTTTGTGGTGTTTCAATGATTGGATGGAAGCCTGGGGGAGTGAACATCATAAAAGCTCCTTTATATTGTGTATTTGTTACACATAGTGACTTTGTGTTACTAACAGGCATATTAACTGATTCATTTGTTGATTCAGGTGTTACATTCATATTTTGTCTAGATTTGAAAAGATCTGGATGAATACTTTGTTCGAATTGACGGTGAATCAGAGGCTCTTGAAAGATTAGTGGTCAGAACAAAATTTCAATGATATTTCTTGGAAGAAAAGTTTTGATGATATCGATGCTCTAATCATCAAAAAGGGGGAGAAGATAAAGAAATGTGTGATTCAAAGAAATGTTAAAGTTGAAAGAAATGTCCGGAAAGAAGTGTTTGTATTGGATATGGAGAGAGATATTTTAGATTTGAAGTTTGATCAAAGTTGATAAGCGAAAGTTCAAAGAATTTCGAAAGCAAGTAGATTTTGGAGAAAGTTTATTTGAAGAAAGTTGGATAAATCATTCAGAGCTGGAAATGAAGATAATTTCTTTCAATGTCTGAAAGAGGTTTGTTTATAATCTTGGGGGAGATTGTTACTATTTTTGAAGATCAGACGTTGGGAAGATTGTTGAATGTTTTTGAAGAACAAAGCATATAAAAGAAGAACTTCATCATGTTAAGGGGGAATTTGTATATCATATTTGTATCAAAGGGGAGATTACAAGAGAAGATAAAGGCTGATCAAAGGGGGAGCTTAATCAAATCGAGCTTAAAGAAAGAAGATCGCATTGCTAAATCTTTTAGTAATGATCTTGATCCAAAGGGGGAGATTGTTAGAGCACAGATTTATTGGATTCAAGATCATTAAGATTGAAGACAAAAGATCAAGAAGTCAAAGCTGGAAAAGTCAACTCTCATGAAAAGTCAAAGTTAATTTGTTAATAAAGTCAAAGTCAACATTTGTATTTTTGTATTTTACTTTCCTTGTAATTGTTGTGAGGTATAAATACCTTGTATCCTTTGTAAGTCTTTGTAACAAGTTAACAATCAGCTTGTAGAGAGAGAGAAAGCGTATTAGAGAAGAGGCTATTGTAAACATTTCTAGAGAGAGAATGTAGTGAGAGAAAGTTGTGAGATTGTAGTTTGGATTCATCAATGACATATGAATTTGAAATTCTCATCTTGATTGTGTTGATAATCAATTAGAACTTGAATATTGGGAATAACACCCATAAAATGAATATTATCTTGTATAAATCCTTCACAAAAACCTCAGATACTCCCCCTCGGTATCTGTAAAAAGTCAACTCATTAGGAAAAAATGACAATGAAAGTATAAGAAACTTTTCTTATCTCCCCCTTAAAGATATAACATTGAAAATCTCATAAACTCCCCCTCAAAGTAAAAAAAACTCCTTTTAAAATATGTTATCTATTAAGCAACCTTAAGAAGAATAACTTTTGAGAGCGGGTTCTAAACTGAGATATTCAGAAGCCATCGTTACATATTCTCCGGTGAGAATAGTAATTCCGTCTAAAATGTAATAATGAATTTGTCATTTAATCTCCCCCTGCAAAATCAGAAAATATATCAGTAAAAATATAAAACATGTAAGCTCCCCCTTAACATATGTATAATCCTTAATCATCAAACCGAGTTCTGAATTACTAGGATTGAAGTGAATTTAGAAGTCAAATGCTCCATCTTTATCATTGAATAACGAGTCCAAAACTGATGTGTTTAAAAGTCATTGTTCTTTCTCCCTGAAATTGTCCAATCAAATCACAATAACAAAGCAATAAAGAACAATAAGAATCATTGAGGAAATCACAAGTGTATTGATGTCACAAGTGATAGGTACATGGGTTTCTCTCTTAGGATTCTCTCAGAGTATTACAATCAAGGCTTAGTTACTTTCAAAAGAACAAGGAAGAACCTATTTATAGGTCAACCAAAAATATAAGGAAACTAAAGACAAAGTCAACATAAAAGAAATACAAAATGATCTAAACAAAAATACAATAACAATCTCTCTCTTTTAGATCATTTGATAAACTTGTTCTGGTCCCATCTTCTGAAACAAATTCTTCTGATCCCAAGGTATGCTTCAAACCTTCTTATGTGCTCTCTGAACTCTATCTTTTTGTTGATCTCTTCAAGCATAGCTTCCAAGTTAAGAGACTTAACTGACCTTACACCTTCATTCTTTCTGAATCTTTCCTGCTCTGACATAAACAATTTATCTTCAAGCACTTTTCGCACATACTTCAAAGTACCATCTGAATACTTAGCCAATTCTGATGCTCTCATGAACTGCTTCTTGTGAGACTTTGTGTTTACATACATCACACCCAATTCAGGAACAAGAAAGATGAGAAAGGAATAGTAATAAAGAACAAGGCCAGATTAGTGGCACAAGGGTATACTCAAGAAAAAGGAATTGATTATGAAGAGGTATTTGCACCAGTGGCCAGGATTGAGGCAATCAGGCTATTTTTAGCCTATGCTTCTTTCATGAAGTTCAGGGTCTACCAAATGGATGTAAAGAGTGCTTTCATGTATGGGAGAATTCAAGAAGAAGTGTATGTCTGTCAGCCTCTAGGATTTGAGAATCCAAATTATCCTGACAGAGTATACAAATTAAAGAAGGCACTCTATGGGCTACATCAAGCACCAAGGGCATGGTATGACACTTTGTCTACCTACCTCTTGGAAAATGGTTTTGAAAGAGGAATAATAGACAAGACTCTGTTCATCAAAAGGAAGAAGAAGGACATTATATTTGTGCAGATCTATGTAGATGACATCATCTTTGGATCCACAAAAGATCAATTGTGCAGAGATTTCGAAGAACTGATGCACAAGAGATTCAAGATGAGTTCTATGAGTGAACTTACTTTCTTCCTTGGGCTACAAGTTAAGCAGAAGAAAGATGGGATAATCATAAGCCAATCCAAGTATGTGCAGGACATTCTTACTAAGTTTGGTTTCTCAGACTCAAAGCCTGCAAGCACACCCATGGAGACACACAAACAGATCACTTCAGATCTTGAGGGGGAGGATGTGGATGTTCATCACTATAGATCCATGATTGGCTCCCTCATGTATCTCACTACTTCAAGACCAGATATCATGTTTTCTGTTTGTGTGTGTGCAAGATTTCAAGTAAGGCCTAAGCAGTCACACTTTCAATCAATCAAGAGGATATTCAGATATCTCAAAGGCCAACCTAGATTAGGTCTTTGGTATCCTCATGACTCACCATTTGACCTACTTGCTTATTTAGACAGTGACTTGGGTGGTGCAAATTTGGATAGAAAGTCCACTTCAGGGGGATGTCAGTTTTTGGGTGCAAGACTAGTGTCATGGCAGTGCATGAAACAAACCACAGTGTCCACCTCTACAACAGAAGCAGAGTATATAGCTGCTGCAAGCTGCTGTTCACAAGTACTCTGGATTCATAATCAAATGTTGGACTATGGTATGACTTTTCTTCACACTCCAATCTTCATAGACAACAACAGTGCTATTAGCATTGTTAATAATCCAGTCAAGCACTCCAAAACAAAGCATATAGAAATCAGGTATCATTTTATCAGAGACTGCAATGAAAAGAAGCTAATTCAGGTTGTGAAAGTCCATACAAGTAACCAATTTGCTGATCTATTCACTAAAGCTTTTGATGTGGGTAGGTTCACATTTTTGGTCACAAGTATGGGCATGATAAACTCTGAATAAGCCTATTATCTTTTGACTCAAGTACCTGTATAGTTTCCTTCCTGTCTACTTTCTCATACTGTATTGTGCATGGTGCTGCTAACCTTGTGTGTTTAAGTGTTTCAGATTGCTTCAAAGGGATACTTGGTACTTCTAATTCATTTAATATTGCTCTCTATATTACTCATGACAACATTTCAACTATGGTTAAGTATGGTAAATACTGCTAGGTGGTTTATACTACCAGTGCAAAGTTACTACTGCTTGCCTTATTTATACTGCTAATCAGTGTTACTACTGCTGGTCTGTGTTAATACTGCTAGTCTGTGTTAGTACTGCAAGTATGTGTTACTACTGCTAATATGAGTTAATACTGCGAGTTGGTTAATACTACTAGGGTACTTAGTACTGCTTCTAACTAAAACCCTCCACCTATAAATACCCTTTGTGACCGCCAAAATACAAACGACTCTTTGAACTTCCATTGTTTCTCTTTCTCTCTCTCTCGATTTCTTTCTCACCATTGTAACCACTAGTTGCGATTCGAACCCTAGAATCAATCAGAACGATGGCAGGTCTACAATTCTTTGATGAACACAATGAAGTTGCTATGCTGTAGAAACCCAAACAGGCTGAAGGTTTTCATCAGATTGTGGAGTTCATAAAATCTACACACATCACCCACGCAATAACTGTCAATCCCACAATCTATGTGGAACATCAAAGACAACTATGGGCCAATGCTGTTATTCAAACTGAAGATGGCACTGAGGTCATCAAAACAAGGGTTTGTGATAAACCTCTAACCATCTCAGAGGAGTGTATTCGCATTCATCTACGCTTAGATGATGTCTCAGGTATTACCTCTCTTACTAAGGAAGATCTCTTCTACGCTTTTAATCGTATGGGGTATGAAGGTCCCACTGACGTATATAATTTTTTCAAGAACAGATTTTCACCTCAGTGGAGATTCTTTGTTCATACCCTACAACACTGCATTTCACGAAAAACAACTGGATGGAGTGAGTTTAGCAGTACCATAGCCTATGCTTTGGTCTGCTTAGCTACCTCTAGAAAGTTTAATTTTGCTCAAATGATTTTGAATGATTTAATGTCAAACCTGGATACCAAATCCAAAAGCTTTTATATGTATCCAAGGATTGTACAAGAAGTACTAAATCAAGAATTGACGGATTTAACTCATTTCAATGACGTATATGTACCAAAACCCCCAAAAAGGAAGGTGTTCTCAAATATGAAGAGGCCCAGTAAGGACTTCTCAGGAATAGACACTCCATTGTTCTCTACAATGACGGGTGTGTCTCCTTCCCATGGTGAGGCATCAGGGTCACAGCCCACATCTGACCACCCAACTGATGACCTACCCACACCACTCATTTCTAGTAATCCTCCTCAGATTCCTATTGTAAAGCCCACATCCCCCATCACCAAAACTTATATAAGGAAAAAGGTACAGAAGGTTCCTTCCCTTCTTGTACCTTCACCCCCAAAGCCTTCAAGCCCTCTAATGGAGCATTCTCCATTAGAGAATATCCAAAGGAAAACCATAGTGGTGTCTCCCAACCCCAAGAAAGTGCTCAATAAGGAGAAGGAAGAGCATGTGGGCAGTACGCCTCACACTACTGACTTTGCACAAAGTGCAGGGCAGGACAGTGTGGACAACTTTAAGACCTTCCCCACGGCAACTTTGGGTGAGCAATCACCCAAAGGTCCCAGGTGCCAAGAAACCAAGGGGGTAGCAGGTGCTTCTGCTAGGCAGAAGACCTCTACTAAAAGATCCAAGGATCCTTCAAAGGTGGTAAAAACACCTAAAGGAGGTGAGGACAGATATACGTAGAATAAATTGATGGAAACCATTGCAAATGTCAACCTAGATGTCATCAAGCAGGGCTCAGAAATAGAGGAGATGAAGAAGGTTATTATATCTCAACAAACTCAGATAGTAAAGCTCAAGAAAATGGTGTTGAAACTTGTGCACCAAAACAGAAGGAAGCAATTCATTCTAAAGAAAAGGAGAAGTGTGCATGCTGCTTTCAAAAAGGGGGAGAGTCAGGAAAAACAGAATGAAAAGGAGAGTACAAGTGAGATGGAATTCCAGTTTGAGGGGGAGACTGGTGCGGATAAAGAAGAGAAAGTTGGTTCAGAAGCAGAAACTTTTGAGAATATAGCAGATATTGCAAAAGCAGCAGTAACTGAGGCTGCAGCAGTAACAAATGAACCTGAAGCAGAAACAGAATTGTCCAGAGAGGAAATTGAAATTGCAGAGACCCTTGTGAAAGCTAAGAATGACACTCCCAAAGCCACTCAAAAGGCTAAGAGAGTAATGATCAAAGAAGGAGGATTAGAGAAGAAATTAAAAGAGGTCAGTGTGGAGGATGCAAAGAATAAGGGAAAGGAGAAGATGGTTGAGTCTGAGCAACCATTGAAGAAGAAGAAACATATTGAGTTGGATGAAGAAGTAGCCAAAAAGCTTCAAGAAGAGCTGGAAAAGGAGGAAGAAATTCAATCTGCCAAAGACAGAGAGCTTGCATTGGATATGGCTAAAAAGATAAATGAAGAATATCAAAGGAATTTAAAGTCTGTTGTTGTTAAGAAAGTAACAAAGAGAGCTACTGTGAAAAGGCAAAGAAAGTCCTCAAAGACATTTTTGGCTAATCAAGATAGAATGAAAATGATAAACTTCCTGAAAGGAGCTCTTGGAGTTCCTGAAGTAATGTTTACCAACATGCCTTATGGTAGGATAGAGGAGCTGTATACGAAGGAAATGGCCAATTTGAAAGGGGACTCCATTCAAAGGGTAGAGGCTGAAAGGAAGATGAAAGAGAAGCATGACCTCAACATACAACAACCATTCCCTGACAGTGAAGAAGGCACTCCTAGCAAAGACAAGGAAGAGGTGAAACAAGAATAGACATTAGCCTAGAAGATTGGTGATATTAAAAGAAAGAAGTCCGTTGCTACCAAACCAAAAGCAAAGAGGACTAGAACAGAAGAAGCATAAAAGGAAAGTGAAAGAAAGGAAGATGAACCTCCAGCAGAACTAAATCAGAATCAAGATCATACAAGTCAATCAAGACAAACTGATGTGCAATTTGATTTGTACATGACAGTATCTGATAAAGAAACTCTGAAGGTTGATCCTATTTCAGTGAATGCTCCTGAAATCATTCATTAGGATATTTTGAAAGATCAAGGCAAAGAATACTTCAGGATCAAGAGATTGGGAGATCACTATGAAGTATATGCTACATGGGGTAAAATTATCAGAAGCTTCTCCAGGTCTGATTTGGAAGAAATTCACAAAGTTGGGATGAGCTTGTATGGTAAAGTATTGGAAGAAGCTGGAATGAGTCTAATCAAGATAGCCACGGAGTACCTATGCATGATGTTTGATCCTGACAGGATTAAGCATATTATCAGAGATATGAATCATGAAAGGGTTTTTCAGAAGCATTGACCATTGGATGTTAATTGAAAGATGTGGAGTATATGTCCTAACCATAGACAAAAGCTACCATGAGTACTACTTGGTGGACAAAGTGTATGATCATAGCAGAGCTAAGCTACAAGGAATGTTGAGAGCAAAGTTGGTATGTTCTACAGGTTCTGAAATGGCAAAGATTGTAATCAGAAGAACCATTAATCAAAGTCTGGGTCTGGATCCTAATTTGGGGAACTGAGAAGCAGTTTTGAAAGCATCATGAAGACTCTATGTTGAAGAACTTAACTTCTCATTCTGAAAAGTTAAGTTAGGGGGAGATTGTTGGGTCAGAAATATGCTAAGTATGGTTAAAGCTGCTACTTACAATTTAGTACTGCTAGGTGAAGAAAGATTACTACTGCTAGTAGAATTAATACTGCTTGAAGAGTTAGTGCTGCTAATTGAATAGTTAGTTCTGCTTGGAGAGTTAGTACTGCTAAATGATTACTACTGCAAGTGAGGAGTTAATACTGTACGCATGGTTAGTACTGCTCAAAGATTAATACTGCTGAGAATGATTAATGCTGTTGGATAAGGATGAAGATTAATGTTGCTCATGTTGAAGATAATGACTTGGAACGAAAGAATAGGAGTTGGAGATAATGCTGAAGATAATTATGGTATTGATGCTGAAGATCAATCTTATTTTGATAATTATCTTGTAATCAACTCTGTATATATTGTATAGAAGTCTTTGATAGAATTATCATTCATACGTTTGTTTAGAGAGAATTAACCTCAAGACTAGTATTGATCCTTTCTATAGAGAAGTATAGAACGTCTGTTGAGTCTGTTCAACAGATTGAGGTTATGTTTGTAATCATTAAGTTTTATGCAATATAAACTTATGATTTGAGTTCTTATTCTGTATTTTTAATTAATTGTTAAAGTGTTATTCCGCAACTTCTTTAACATTGTTTCTGAGTTTGTATTAAATTCTTGTTTAAGAATTTTTCGATCTTGACATAAACCATTGAGACAACAATAGATTTACATAGACTCAATGTGCATGAGAAAGGGTCGAAGGTGGGACAACTTTCCTTCTTTTTCAATATTAGCATCTTCCAAATGAAGATCCAATAGATGATGTGCTGCTTTCCCTTTAAAATTGAAACATTCTATTGTTGAGAAAAGAATGAGTAGCAGGCGGGGTTTTAATGCAAGAGTTGGCATGGGCTAAGTTCCTTTTTCAATGAAGGTCACGAAGAAGTGTGAACCAACAGATTATGTGGCTGCCCGGCTCAGAAAAAGTTTGGTGCAGATTTTGATATTCTTTTACTCTGATCTCTCACGCTCTTTCTTTTAAACATTTGTGCTCGCTTCTAACCAATCTCTCTATTTCATTTTACCTCAGCACACTCCCACACTCAATTCTTTTGACCCCTCTCCCCTCAATCACTCAAGGATTAATTTCGGGGTAGGAAACACTAGTAACATGAATCCATGGAAGTCTTTTAAGCACTCACACTGAATCCCATGTATGTTGTCCTAAAAAGAATGTGTTGCTAAACAATTTATGTTGACAGTTAAGCACAAGATATCATTATCAGAATATGTATGCTCATGAATAATATGAATGAAATTTGAGCAATTTGAACATTTAAGATCTCTCAAAACTTTGAACATTTATGATCATTCAATTTCGTTGTTTTGAGAATATGACAATATGATTTAAACAGATCAAATATCATGAAGAGAAATGTAATGGGGTATCAAAGAACGAATGTTTGTTTATATGAACGATATATAAACAATTTAGCAATGAAAGCACATTTCAAGTAGAAATGACGTCTGATTTCAAACAACTTTGAATAGCAAACGGGAGTATTACCATCGTAAGATTTATCTTTTGAGACATGGTAATAACAAAGTCAATGAAAATATACTGAACCGATGTGTGTAAGAATACTTGACAGTATATAAACAAGATAATACACAAGTATTGATCTTTTTTGAAACACACGGTCAGATAATCATCAAAGTATCCAAAAACATTTAAAATCACACTTCTCAATTCATAAAACATTTGAGAACAAGAAGTGGCTAGAACGTTTAAGAAAACAATTTTCACTAGCGAAAGTTGTTCGTCTTTCAACAAGTGATAGAGTTTAAGAATTTAGAAATATATACCTTTAGCGTAGAAATTTTCAACTCCCTTAAAATGAATATTATCTTGTATGAATCCTTCACAAAAACCTCAGATACTCCCCCTCGGTATCTGTAAAAAGTCAACTCATTAGGAAAAAATGACAATGAAAGTATAAGAAACTTTTCTTATCTCCCCCTTAAAGATATAACATTGAAAATCTCATAAACTCCCCCTCAATGTAAAAAACTCCTTTTAAAATATGTTATCTATTAAGCAACCTTAAGAAGAAAAACTTTTGACAGCGGGTTCTAAACTGAGATATTCAGAAGCCATCGTTACATATTCTCCGGTGAGAATAGTAATTCCGTCTAAAATGTAATAATGAATTTGTCATTTAATCTCCCCCTGCAAAATCAGAAAATATATCAGTAAAAATATAAAACATGTAAGCTCCCCCTTAACATATGTATAATCCTTAATCATCAAACCGAGTTCTGAATTACTAGGATTGAAGTGAATTTAGATGTCAAATGCTCCATCTTTATCATTGAAGAACGAGTCCAAAACTGATGTGTTTAAAAGTCATTGTTCTTTCTCCCTGAAATTGTCCAATCAAATCACAATAACAAAGCAATCAAGAACAATAAGAATCATTGAGAAAATCACAAGTGTATTGATGTCACAAGTGATAGGTACATGGGTTTCTTTATCAGTATTATCTCAGAGTATTACAATCAAGGCTTAGTTACTTACAAAAGAACAAGGAAGAACCTATTTATAGTTCAACCAAAAATATAAGGAAACTAAAGACAAAGTCAACATAAAAGAAATACAAAATGATCTAAACAAAAATACAACAACAATCTCTCTATTTTAGATCATTTGATCAACTTGTTCTGGTCCCATCTTCTGAAACAAATTCTTCTGATCCCAAGGTATGCTTCAAACCTTCTTATGTGCTCTCTGAACTCTATCTTTTTGTTGATCTCTTCAAGCATAGATTCCAAGTTAAGAGACTCAACTGACCTTACACCTTCATTCTTTCTGAATCTTTCCTACTCTGACAGAAACAATTTATCTTCAAACACTTTTCGCACATACTTCAAAGTACCATCTGAATACTTAGCCAATTTTGATGCTCTCATGAACTGCTTCTTGTGAGACTTTGTGTTTACATACATCACACCCAATTCTGGATATCTGGAAATCTGAAAAGGCTCTAGAACTCTGATCTTAGGATGGTTGATGTTTGGTGCCAGCAGGTTTACACTGTTCTGATTAGTTTCAATGCCAAGCTGAAAGTCAAATGTGTAAGCATTGTAGACACTCCTTGTTATAAATCTTTTGATAGCATCCAAAGAATAAGCAACAGCTTATGTCCTCTTTCCCTTCATCCTGTCTCTGAACTCATTCACAATGAACATAATGTCTGAGAAGTTCAAGTTATCAAAATCAGCTTCTGTAAAGGTACTGATCTTCATATCTCTTCTTTGAACTGTGAACTTTGGATAGTGGACATTCAGAATCTTGCACATGTGAACATTTTAGACCTGAAGAATGTCTTCTCTTTTGGCAACTGGGGAAATTCTGATTTGAGTCTTCATGAATCTGATGTAGTTGGCCTGATAAACCTTATCTCTGTCTCCAACACCATAGAATTTTCCTTCATCAATTGGCTGCAGAGATGAAACAAAGATTTTGGTTGTCTCTACCAGGAATGGTACTTTGAGTGACTTTTAGATGATATCAATGAACTTCAAATAATCCCCATCAATATCATAGCCTGTATAAGGAATAGAACCAACTCTAACATCTCCCTTGAAAGTAACTTTCCCTATGTCACTGATTTCATAAGAGATTAGCTCTTCTGCTTGCATTGTTTTAAGTTCTGGACCATGAGCTTTGGAAAATTCTTCCACTTCCATTGGAGTGACAAAAACAGGATTTGGCTTTATCTTTATAGAGGCTTCAGTTGCACTTAGTATCTTTGGACTATCAGGGTTTCGAAAGTAAGGAAGTGTATTGTCTTTGGCTCTAGCTGCTTCTTCTTCCTCTTTTCTTAGTTCAGATTTTGCTTCCCGGATTATCTGCCTTTCCTCCTTTTCTCTTTGCTTTCTTTCTTTGTTCAACTTATTTCTGAAGTCTTGGATATCAACAATAATTGGCCTTTCTTCTTCAAGATCTTTTGATTTGGGCTTTGAAGTAGGAATTCTTGACCTTTTGGACTTCTTGGGGTTGTCAGCTTTTGGTTTTTGCTTGGGTTGAACGGCTAGTTCTTCAGAATCAAAATCTTTAGGTAGAGGTAGAGCAACTCTTGGTTCAGAAGCATCAAGATTTTCAGGGACAGAAAAGTTTCTTGAGGGAGAAACTATTGGAACTACAGTCAAGATTTCATCTTCATCAAACAGTCTATATGTTGGTGGAGCATAATCAACTGTACTAACAATCTGTGCAATCTCCACAACTTTTGCTTGTTGAACTGGGAAAGTTTGATCAAGATCTGCAATCTCTTCATCTTCACTTACAAGATCATCAAAATTCTCATCTAGATTTTCTCCAAACAAATCATCCAACACATTTTCATTCAGACTCAGATTTCCGTTTGAAATGGCATTATGTACAAACTCTTCAACTGTAATTAAATTCTCAGGATCTGGTCCATCACTTTGAATATTGTGTTCAATAACATCCATTCCTTCCTGCTTTACTTTCCAATAACTGTCATACCTAGCAGCATCTTGCTCATCATCATCACTTGCATAATCATCTAGGTTGACAAAGTTTTCAGCAGTAACTCCCAACAGCTCCATCACTTCTTCAACTGTGGCAATCGTAGGCTTTTCAACCCTTGATTCCATATTGTCATAGATTATCAGCTCTACTTCAGCCTGTGGAGCATTCTCATCCAACTGTTCCTGTTCTGACTGTTCTCCATGTGTAGTTTCAGCTACTTCAGTCCCCTGCTTCTCAACAGTAACAATAACAGTATCTTCTGCAGTTTTCTGTCTCTTATTCATCTCCCCCTCATGATCTTGATCAGAATCACGATCATGCCTTTTCTTTAAAACTGCATCAGATTGAGCCTGACAAGAAAGTTGTACTGCTGTGGTTAGGTCCTGTAAGTGCTTCTCCACTGAATCTTTGAACTGGTTGAACTGAGACTGTGTGACATAATCTACTGGAACCTGAGGAACAATTGATTGTGATTGTTGCCTCAGTAAACCAATAAGATCTGCTTCGGTTTGATCTGCTGGAGCTTCGGATAACAGTTGGGCTAGAAGTAAAGATTTCAACTCAGAAACGGATTGAACGGGTGGTGGTTGTGGAACAGATGGTGGTGGAAGTGTTTGCTCAGGCTCCTCAACAACTGGATTTTTCCCTCTCAACATTCTCATCACCTTCCCAATCTCCTCCTCAAACTTTTCAATTGCTTTATTCATCTCCGGCTGAAACTTCTGTGATAAAGAGTTTTCAGTTGCTTTAGGTCGTCATTGAGAAATTCCCTTGAAACGAATTCGGGTAAAGTAACACCGGGGATACTCAAGCTTCCCGTTAACAAAGTTGTTGAAGATACAACAGTGTAGCCTGTTCTCAAAGCTGGCGTGATGTTAGCAATGACAGGACTTCCACCTGATCCTCGTAGTCCGGAATGCGGAGCTACTACAAGTGTTCTGATCGGGGTCCTAAGACTCCCGATGGTAGCAGATATGATTGGTTGTGTCCTAGGAATGAAAATATATGTAACAATTGGTTCTAGACCCACTTGTGCACTGAAAGAATTCGAACTCGGAGGCAACTGAGTTCTTGTTTCAATACCTGCCTGTTCCGAGTGAACAATAGATAGATTTTGTGCTAAAACCCCGTGTAAAGTTGAGACCACTGCCTGTTGAGAGACAATAGAATGGGTGGTTGAGGTGTGCATATGCATTAGTGGGCGACTAATGTCTGTTTCAATACCTCTTACTCGCAACACATGCGGCGAGGTAGTAGATGTCGCTGCCCTTCTGGAATGGTAGGTTCGATTACACACACGCTCACCATGTTCTTTTCCTTCATTCACTCTAGATCTCACATTTTCTGGATTTTCAACTATTACTCCCTCTTCCTGCCTTATAACTCCAGAATCAGATACAACATTCATGATTGTTGAATCAACACCTTCCAGGTCAAGATCTCTTGCAATAGAATCAAGACTATGGTGTAAAGAAACATTCTCTAAGAATTCAAAGCTATAACCCAAATTATCATCATCATTCTGATCATTTCCTTGATTTTCTGCATCCTGTTCTGATGTTGCTGATGGCACTGAAGTACCAGATAAGCTTGCTTGTCCAACCGATATAGTTCTTTCAGAGTTCTGACTTTCATTGGGATTCTCTTCCTGAGTGCCCAATTGAGGAATGATAGCAATCTCAGGTTGAGATGTGTAAATCACTACATGCGTGGCAGATTGTGCTTGTGTTCCCACACCCTCCAGTACAGAAGTCTGACCCTCTCCTGAACCCCTCTCTAAATTTTCTCTCTGCTCACTTTCTCGTTCAACTACTCCCGTAGTATGTTGAACCCTCACTGACTCCGCTCGACTAACTGGCTCTAGGTCCTGGGTAGGGATCTCCGGCTCTGGCAATCCCATGGACTCCCTATATTTCCTAACACACAAAACATTCGGATCAGCATAAGCAAGCAGTGCAACAGGTACTGGCATCTCAAAAATGAAGGATTGCTTCTGCATTTGGAGATGTGTCATTTCATTTTCTGGGGCAATCTCATGATGTAATTTTTTTGGAATATCTCGGTTGGATCTCAACAAGCCTCGGACAATGAGTTGTTAGAACCTCTGATATGGCACATATTTTGGCTTCTTTGAATGTCTGTTGCTCAGAACCTTCTCATAAAGCTCAGTCCAGATAGCCACAGCATAATCAACATGAAGATCATATATGATAGCATGGAACAGTCTTAACATATGAATGTTGGTGTTATCATGCCCAGAATGTCGTGAAGTCAAACACTTGTTGATCACTGAGAAGAACTAATAATAGAATGGAGGAAAATTTGACTTTTTAAAGTCACTCATCTTTGAAAGGCTTCCAACATATCCTAGAGAACGAATTCCAGCAAACATTTCTTGATCTGTTGGATAGGGATCAAAAGATGTCTTTCCTTCTCTTGAGTCTGGCAAAGGAAGATCTAGAAGCAATCTTAGTCTTTGAAAGGTCAGGATGGATTTGAAATTGTCAATGCGGATTGTGAAATGTTTCCTGTTGCCTTGCACTACATGCTCAATGGTTCTCCATGCTTGTTGTAAATAAATCATTGGCACAGTAGAAGTTGCAGTTAAGGTAGTGTAGATTGGATGCTTTTTCAGGATCTTCTTTATCAGTGGCTTGACCATGAGATTTTCAAAGATCACATGATGATTATTTGGTGACAAAGAGAGATAATCTTGAGGATTGATCAATTGAAGATCTGGATCTGCACCAATTTCAGAATAATGAGATCGGGAAGAAGGCATGGGCAAATCCCGTGAAACATTCGGGTCATGTTCATCCATCTGAACACTTTGGTCAATGATATTTTCCTCCGCCATTGATTTCTTGAAAAATATCAAAAGTATTGGATAAAATCCAATATGTCAGTTTAAATCCAAAAACTTGTTTTCAGAAAACCAATTTTGAAGTACAGAACAATGTACTTTAAGATATTGCAATTGAAAGCACAGTAAGTTGCAGAAAACAATTTGCAACTTCAGATAAACAAAACGTAACAACAACACACAAAACACAAAAACACACAAAACACAAAAAAAAATTGACAATGACACTTAACACTTTGAATTTATTCTGTCAAAATAACGTTGTATTAAAAATAATACTTGAAATCTAGAACTTACTAAAAATATTGATTCTGCAAAGGTAACCAAAACTCTTGACTATTGAACTTTTATTATTTTAATATTGGAACCAAATTAGAACTTTTCAAATCTTGGATTTAAACTTCAAAAAAATTCAAATAACAGTGTTCATTTGAAAACTTTGAAATTCAAATTTGAATTTTAAAATTCAAAATGAAATTACCTTATCAATCCAAGACACTGATTTATGACAAAATTTAATAATAAGAACCTGAAATGATATTCATAACATGTTTGAGATTTATTTTTGTCAGAATAAAGCACGTGAATCCAGTTCTTGTTCAGTTCAAATCCAGAAGTTCAGGTTCAAGATTACATTTTTAGAACACAGTTCAGATCAATGAGTTCATAAGTTCAGTTCTTATTCAAAGTTTCATCCAGTGCCTATTTAAAGTTCAAAAGTTCAAAACTTTAGGCCAAAAATCATAAGTCCAGTTCAACAGCTTAAAGTTTTAATCCAAGAAGTGAATAGTCCAGTTTAGAACATCAGATATCCAACAGTCATGGTAAACCTGCAAGAATCAATATTTTGAACAAACCCAGATTATACCAAGTATGATTTGAACTACAAGTCATTAGTTTGAAAGAACAAACTCAAAAATGATAAGTATCTTCTGCTTCAGATAATTAATGAACCAAGAAGATGAACAGTCAAACTTTAATCGACAAAACTGAAAAAAGAAAAAAATTGAAACCCTAGAACTTGAAGAAATCGAATCAGCAATGAAGAACAATCAATCAAATAAACATAAACATGATAACCTACACTGATTATTCGAAAGAGATGACCTAGAAAGCTGAAAATCGCAAGAGGAGTCGAGAGAAAAAATCGCTAAGTGCTGAAATCCGCAGACTGATAATGAGAGAAATGAAGAGATAGAACATATATATACTCGACAAAACGCGCAAGTCAATGAACTCGCAAGTCAAAGAACTCGCAAGTTACTGTTCATTGCACATAAACTCGCACACAACGCACGAATGGAGTTTTTCTTCTCTCATATCAAGGAAACAAGGTATTTGTCTCAAAAATCGACAAATAGGTGTGTGTTTTTCACTTAAGAACCAATTTAAGTGAAAAATTCGTGAAACACGCAAGCCTAGAGAGTAAAGAAGTTAAAACTCGCAAGATGAAAGAAATTAATCGCCCAAACTCGCAGATAACGCCTTGCGTGTTTATGAAACTTGCACACCACATCTAGCGCGTTTGCTTAAACTCACTAGCTTCACCTTGCGCATTCTACAAACTCGCTAGCAATGCCTTGCGTATTTACCAAACGCGCTAGCAATGCCTTGCATATTTACCAAACTCGCTAGCAATGCCTTGCGCATTTACCAAACTCGCTAGCAATGCCTTGTGCATTTGGTGAACTCGCAGACTATGCCTTGCGCCTTTTAGCATAAGCATAGTGCTTTGCGCGTTTCCATACTTAGAAAAATTTTGAGAAAGGTTTCCAAAAATGAAATCTTTCTAAAAATGAAAACTTTGACTTTCCCAAAATAGCAACTTCCCAAAATTGACTTTTTAGCACAAAGCTAGTATTTTTCTCAGGAAAAACTTTCAAACTTTTCAGATCTTTCAATTATACATACACACTTACAGACTTTTGCATTAATCTCCCCCTTGAAGTATGCACATATCTTAATTTCTCCCCCTTGATTTTTGCTGGTAAGCACAAATCATGAAGTACGAGTCCTGATCTGATGTGATCAGAAGTCATAGTCTAAAATGCAAACATGTAAAACAGATAAAGTTTTGGTACTCATTGAACATGAGTCCAGGTTTGTTAATAATATCCAGCTTTTTGAAATTGAGTAAATGAATTACAAAGACTTACCAAATGTAAAGAAATGCTCCCCCTCAGAAAGATAAAGAATGATGTAACTATTCATTAAGGTTCAACATACCAAGTTTGCTGACTAGAAAATTAAATCTCTTTTCATCAAGAGGTTTAGTAAACAAATCAGCAACCTCAAGGTCAGTTGAAACAAAATGCATTTCTACATCACCTTTTTCAACATGGTCTTTAATAAACCTGATATCTATGTTTTTCGTATTTGAGTGTTGCACAGGATTTGATGTAATTGCTATTGCACTCTTGGAATCACAGTAGATTGGTACCTTATGGAATTTATATCCATAATCTCTCAGCTGGGTTCTCATCCACAGAACCTGTGAGCAGCAGCTTGCAGCCGCAACATATTCTGCTTTAGCTATAGATGTGGATACACAATTCTGATTCTTTGATGACCAGCTGACCAGTTTATCTCCTAGATAGTGACATGCTCCTGATGTACTTTTCCTGTCTAATTTGTTTCCTGCATGATCTGCGTCAGTATATGCTGTTAATTCAAACTTAGAATCTTTTGGATACCAAAGCCCAGATTTGGTGTGCCTTTGAGATACCTCAAGATTCTTTTTACAGCAGAAAGGTGTGACTCTTTAGGATTTTCCTGATACCTTGCACAAAAACATGTTGCAAACATAATATCTGGCCTACTTGCTGTCAAATAGAGAAAAGATCCAATCATGCTTCTGTAGGTATGTTGGTCTACTGATTTTCCTGAGATATCAGCATCCAACAAACTGTTAGCTTGCAAGGGAGTCTTCATGGATGAACTAGAATTCATGTCAAATTTCTCCAACATGTCTCTGATATATTTAGCCTGATTTATAAAAATCCCTTCGGGGGTTTGCTTAACTTGCTGGCCTAAGAAAAATGTGAGTTCACCCATCATTGACATTTGAAAACGCTTTCTCATGATATTTTCAAATTCTACGCATAATTCTTGTGAAGTAGAGCCAAAAATTATGTCGTCAACATAAATTTGCACAAGTATGAGATCTTTACCTTTCTTTTTGAGAAAAAGAGTAGTGTCGATTGTACCTTTCCGAAAACCTGACTCGGTTAAGTAGACTGAAAGTGTTTCATACCATGCTCTTGGCACTTGTTTTAATCCGTATAGTTCCTTATCAAGAACATATACATAATCTGGGAACTTCGGATCTACAAAGCCTTCAGGTTGACTCACATAAACTTCTTCATGAAGAATGCCATTGAGAAAAGCAGACTTTACATCCATTTGAAATACCTTGATATTCTTGTGAGCCGCATAAGCAAGAAAGATCCTAATGGCTTCGATCTGAGCAACTGGTGCATATGTTTCGTCGTAATCAATCCCTTCTTGTTGATTGTAACCTTTTGCAACCAGCCTTGCTTTATTCCTCACGATAATTCCAGCCTCGTCCTTTTTGTTTCGGAAGACCCATTTTGTGCCAATAATGGATATGCCTTTGGGTCTTGGTATCAATCTCCACACCTTGTTCCTTTTGAACTCATTTAGCTCATCCTGCATTGCATTAATCCAATCTGGATCCTTTAATGCTTCTGATGGCTTCTTTGGTTCAATACTGCTCAGAAAACTTGAAAATATGCAGAAATTTGCAGTTGCTGGTGGAAATGCAGATCTGGTAGTTACTCTAGCAGACGGGTCACTAATAATGTTTTCTGGAGGATGGTTCCTTGTCCATCTATGTGAGCTTGGTAAAACATCAACTTCTATTTGATTATTAGAGGAATCAAACTCATCTTGTATTGCTGGTTCTTCAGGAGTTGAAGTGATTGGAACTTCTGGTTCTTCTGAAGAAGATAAAATTGGACTTGATGTGTTTTGCAATGGAACAACTGCTTCTGTTGGAGTTTCCAACACATTCTCTTCAGGTGTGATAGATGTAGATGAAACATCTTCATTGGTGATTGAAGTTGTGTTGTCTGAAACTTCTTGAATTTGACTTGTAGAAGCTTCACCATTGTCTTCAGAGGGTCCTGATATATCTGCAGTGGTAGTAGAATTATCAGTGTTAGGTATATCAATTTTACCTTGTATGTTCTGAAAACCATCAAAAGCATCATAGAACAGTAAATCTAAATTTGATTCAGTCAAGGATTTAGAAATCTCAGTTTGTTTTGAAGCAGGTTCCACACTGGTTGATGTGGAAACTTTATCACTAAATCCAAGTTCTGAACTACTTTGTTCAGAAATTCTTGTCTTCGTTTCATCAAAGGACACGTTGATGTTTCAATTACTGATCTCGTTCTTGTGTTGTAAACTCTGTATGCTTTGGAAGTAAGTGAGTATCCAATAAAGATTCCCTCATCAGCTTTCTCTTGAAATTTTGCTAGATTTTCTCTATCATTCAGCACATAGCACCTGCATCCAAACACACGAAAGAATTTAACATTTGGTTTATGACAATTAATAATTTCATAAGCAGTTTTATTTAAACGCTTATTAATAATTGTCCTGTTTTGTGTGAAACATGCAGTTGCTACTGCTTCAGCCCAAAGAAAATGTGGTAGACTGGAATAAGCAAGCATTGATCGTGCAGATTCTACCAAAGTTCTATTCTTCCTGTCCACAACACTATTTTGCTATGGTGTCATCGCAACTGAGAAGTTGTGTGAAATGCCGAATGAATCCAAATATGATTGAAGAGTTGAATTCTTGAATTTAGTGCCATTATCACTTCTGAGTTGTTGCACTTGACTTTGAAGAATAACTTGTATTTTCTTTATGAATTTGATGATGAGATCTAGAGCATCCGACTTTTGTCTCAAAAACTCTAGCCACGTATATCTGGAGTATTCATCAACCATGACCAGCATATACTTCTTGTCGTTTATTGACTGATTTCTCATCGGACCGCACAAATCCATGTGAATAAGTTCCATGCACCTTGAACAGTTAGATAGCATCTTCAACTTGTGAGAACTTCTTTTCATCTTGCCCTTTTGACATGCAGAACAAAGAGAGTCTTGTTCTATTTTTAGCTCTGGAAGCCCGGTGACAAGATTCTGAGTCCTCAACTTGTTCAATTCTCTGAAATGTTGATGAGAAAACCGACGATGCCATAACCAACTTTCATCTAATGAAGCTTTTGAGATAAGACATATAGGTTTTGAAGCTTTTAGAGTTGGAAAATGAACACCATAAAGTAATCCCATTCTTTCTCCTTTGATTAACTTTGTGCCTGACTTATCCTTGATATAACAGAAGTCTTCATCAAATTCCACTTTGCACTTCTTCTCAGTAAATTGACTGATGGAAAACACGTTGTACTGTAACCCCTCGACATACAGAACTTTAGAGATAGAGATCATTTTGTTCTTGAGAACACCGTATCCTCTGACATAACCATTCATCTTATTCCCAAAATTAACTGTTCCTGCGTAATGTACTACATAATTGTGCAGCAGGTGTTTGTAAGCTGTCATGTGTCTCGAGGCTCCTGAGTCTATAATCCACACATGACAAGCCTGCAAAAACAGTTACTTCAACTTAGGTACCCATATAAGAATGGGTCCTTTCTTGTTAGTAGCATTCGTATCTTTTGAACTTTTACTTTTTACAATTTGTGCATTAATTATATCTTTAGGAATCCATCTTTGCACATATCGTAATTCAGCAACTTTTTTAACTCAACTTTTTGATTTTTAGACTTTACAGTATAAACTTCATCTTTTGATTTATCAGAAGAAGAAGTAGAAGATTTAATGTTTTTCAAATGGACTTTTCTTCTTTTCTTTGAAGATGTAGGTTTAAGAGAGAATGAACATCGCAATCTAGTAGAAGCTTGTGTCAAAAAATCAATCTTTGAAAGAAATTTTGATTTATTAGGAGTTTGTTGACATTTATTACAAGCTAGAGCTACTCTATTACATGCACTGTCATGAGTAATATTCTGAATCTCTTCCACCTTCTGCTTTTCTTTGGACACATTCTTCTTCAGTAAGCAATCTGAAACATAATCAGAAGTCATATTAGTCAAATCAGAATTTAAACATACTTCTTCAGATGAAACAGGTTCTTCAGAAAGAATTTTGTCATTTACCAGCTTAGAAGAACTAGAATTTGAAATATCAACTTTCTTTTTCAAGTCAGAATTGATTAATTTTTCTTTCATTATATCTGACGATAGAACAGATAGATCTTTGACAAACTTAGATATTTGACTTTCAAGGATTTGACGTTGATGAGCAAATGTGTCTCTTTCAATTATCAGGATTTTTTCAAATTCAGAGACTTGCTTTGAAAGTTGCATACATCTGCGTTCAAGATCTTTCTTTTCTTGGAGAGTTTTCTTTTCAAGATCAGCTTTTTGATTTTGTAAGTCTGAAATTTCTTTTTCAAGAACAGAAATTTTGTTTAAAGCTGCTTGATATTGAAGATCAAAACTCTTAGAAGTCATTTCTGGAACAGGTTTGTTTAAAATTAAAGACTTCTCATTTACATCTACTATAATAGGACATGTAACTATTATTTCAGATGAATCAGAAACATGTGATGTAGTATGAGTCTCATTTTCTTTTGGAACGATATTTTCAAATTCAACGAATGTTTTCTCTTTATTTTCATAAGAAGAATTCAATTCATCGTATTTAAAATAGACATTTTTTAGACCTTGAGATTCATACTTCATCTCATTTTCATATTTATCTTCAACAATAGGTTATGTTTCTATTTTAGTTGATGTATCTGAAATAATCTATGTTTTAACAAACGTCTCAAGGATATGTGGAACTATAACAATAGGCTCCAAATCGTTTTTGTTTAAATTGTAAAGTTTTTCTGGTGCCTTCTTCAAAACATCCACATCTGAAAGACCTAGACCAGGCTTGGCCTTATAAAATATGTTTTTGTTAAGTCTGATTTTATAGTAATCATTGTATTTATAGGTTTGGTCTTATACTGTGCTTAGATAGGTTTTATCTGTGTATAAGCCAAGGGTATTTAAGTCTCTTTGGTCTTGTGTCTTTGTAGAACTCCACGTATATTCAATATAAGAACTAATCTTGCGCTTTACTCTCTCTCTCTCTCTACTTTCTCTCTCTAGGATTTAGAGATTCTTGGATTAACAATTGGTATCAGAGCCAATCTAGATCTTGAGAGAATTGAGAGAATTGTTTTCGAATTCTGAATTTGTAGTTTAATTTGAAATTTTGATTGATTTTCTTGAATTTTTTCAAGAAAATCCCGTTTTTAGATTTATCATCAAATTTGAACGTGTTTTTGAACTAATTCTTGTGAAAATTGGTTTGTTGGATTCGATTTTGATTGTTAAACACTTTTAATTCACATCGATTTTCAAGAAATTCAAGTTTTGATTGTCGATTTTGAGATTTTTGAGATTTCTGGAAAACTCGTGGTTACGTACTGTGTTATTCACAATTTCTTGATTTTGTGTTCTTTAATCGATTTGTTTGTTTGAAAAATGTTAGAAATTGTTTTTCGAACTCATTTGTATGCATAATTGTCATTAAAATCATTTCAGTAATCAAATTTTTTGTGTTTTATTGTGTTTTTCTGCAGTTTGCGCCAGATTTGAAGTTTGCGCGAGTTCATCCTAGTTTGCGCGAGGTCATCTGATTTGCACGAGTTCATAGTGAAAGAAAAGTCGTCTGAAGCTCACGCAAAGTTAAGTTTGTGTTTTTTGTGATTCGTGAAAATTCAAGTTCTCTCCACCCGTCTCAATTTGTCAGGTTTTCGTCATCAGTGTGTCGCGTGAAGTTTAGTTCTCGCTAGCTTCTTCTCACGCAAACTCAAGTTTGCGCCATCAGTGTTTCACGCAAACTCAGTTTGCGACACTAGCTTCTCACGCAAATCAAGGTTTGCGTCTTCAACGTCTCAAGCAAAGCTCAGTTTGGTCTTCTCGCTACTATCTTAGTTTGCGACTTCTGCCTGTCACGCAAACCTTCTAGTTTGCACCAGTTTTACTGTTTCAAGACTTTAACAATTTTTTCTGGGTTTCTGAGACATGGATTCTAACAAGTTTGCTTATCAAGCTCAGTTATATAAAAATGATCTCATGATGTCATTGGGTTCAGAAAATCGTCCTCCGGTGCTGATTGATGAAAATGAGTTTCCACAGTGGCAAGATAGGTTTCTGAATTTTATTGAGCGTCAAAAGAATGGAAATTACATGAATATTCTATCAGAAGGACCTTTTGAGAAACCCAAGTTGGCTTCTGGATTATATAATCCTACCAAAGAATATTCACCTAATGAGTTATCGGAGTATCAAGTTGATCGTGATATAAAGGCAAATCTGATGCTTGTCTTGCCAAACTCTATCTACAACAGGATTGATTGTTTCAAAAATCATCTGAATCTTATGTGGCAACAACTTGAAAAGATTATGCTTGGTTCTTCAGTTGCTACTCAACTCCGACATACTCGTTACATGAACAACTTTGAAGAATTCAAAGCCAAGGATGGGGAGCCATTGAAAACTGTGTATGACAGATTCTGTGCCGTGATCAATGATCTGAGAAAAATAAAAGTGGAAAAGACTGAGCTTGAGACAAATCTGAAATTCCTCAATGCACTTCAACCCGAATCGAATAAATCTTGCCATCGCCTGAGGAATGACATCAGAATTTCTTCCATGCAAATCCAAGAAATGTTTGAGATCTTGTTGACAGATGAATGCATAGTCATAGAGAAGAAGGCCAAACTGGAGAAGAAGAACAAGAAATCAGTGGACCCGGTTGCTCTTCTAACGAGCCATCTGGCTAATCAAGCATTGTCTGATAATGCTTACAACGGGTCAACTGATGATGATGGTGAGGCGCTTCAGAAAGCAACGATCTTTCTCTCTCAACATTACCAGAAAAAGTTCCAACCACAGTCGGGTTCTAAAAATCTTCGCTTCACTTCTGGGTCAAAAGTCAAAGTGCCTGAGCCAAAGACAGCTGTTGCCTGCTACAATTGTGGAAAGTCGGGTCACATATTTAAGGAGTGTAGAGTGAAGAAAGTTAGGGACTCAACTTACTATCGAAAGAAACTAGAACTTGCTGAAAAGAGAGAGAGTGGAACAGCTTTGCTAGCCGAAGAAGAGTTTTGGATGGATCACTCCGATGATGAAGCTGCAAATGTAGAGATTGCTCAAATGTGCTTCATTGGAGATGATCAATCAGATGGTGATGATGAAACTGATGAAGATGAAGTACATTCTGATTTTGATTACACTTTCATTTCTTCACAGATGGATGTTATAATTACTGCTTTACATGATTTATGCTTTAAGTTATTATCTGAAAAGAATTTAAATTCTGAAAAGTCAGATTTTATTGACAAATTGAAAATTTCTTTGAAAGATGAAAAATCTATTTTGGTTCATACTAAAGAAGTCTTTCAAAAGAAATTGGATGATTTGGAAAATTCAAATAAGATTTATCTTGAGTCTTTGTCTGAAATGACCAATTTAAAGAACAGTTTTTCGGATAAAATAAATAAATTAGAAGAAAAGTTATATCGAATGAATTAATCTGAGAAAACAATTTTTATGAATAAACCAAGGAGTGACGAAGCTTTAAAAGAAAAATGGGGACTTGGTTTTGAAAATCCTCATTGTTTAAACAATGCGATTGAAAAATCCCCTACTTTTATATAAATACGATTATCTAACTCTTGCTCAATATGCTCCTCAATTTAAAATTGATTGGATGAATGAGAAGCAAGTGTTAGAAATCGAAAATGAGAAAAGGACGAATAACAAGAAAAAGGAAATTCCTTTTGTTTACACATATGAAAATGCAAAATATCTTCCTGTTAAATCAAGGAAAGGCAGAAAAGCTTTAAATGCTATATCTCTTGTCAAATCTTCAATATCTGATGATTTTGTTGATTTTATGCAAAAAATTCTGATAAGGAAAATATTTCTCCAATCATTTATGATTCTAAGAAATATACTCCTCCTTTAATTTTTGAAGGCAAAATCATTGAACTTGAAGATAAGATGGAAGATCTAAATATTTTAAAAGAAATTGAATCTGATATTATTCTTTCTTTCATGACGTCTAGTCTTGAAGAAAAATTATTTTCTCAAAAACAAAATTCTATTTCTAGCCTTTCTTCTGATTGTCAAGTAAACAAAATGAAAGTTTCTAAATTTGATATCTTTTCTCAAAATAATTCTGACTCCGAGGTATGTTCAGATTTATTGTCTGATCAGATTGGTTGCTTAGGTAAAATTATTTCTTCTGATTTAAATATTAAATCCCAAATTCTTGATGACTCTTTTACGCTAAATGATCAGTATTATAAACCAAAGCGTAAACGAAGAAGGTCAAAGAAGTCAAAGAAACAAGATAAAATCATTTCTGATAATTCTAATTCTTCTAATTCTAATCTTTCAGATAGGACTTTGAGCGCGCGTTCAAAGCAGAATTGGACGATGAAGCGGACATCAGATGATTCTGCGACTGATGAGGATTTATATGTATACAAACATTATAAAAGTGATTCATTTGCTGTGTGTAATAAAATTTCCAAATATTCTATAAAGCAAATGATTCAAATTTCCAAAAATGTCTCATATTCTTCTTCTTATTCAAGTTCAGATGATTATGCTTTCTCTTCTTATGATTCTTATGTTCATTCTTGTGCTTATAATTTTGATAATTTTTCTCTTGCTTTCAATGTTAAATCATACAAATATTTCCCCATAAAAACTGCAACTAACAAACATGGGCCCAAATTCAAGTGGGTACCAAAATCTCAATCTGACTCAAAGTTGCAGGCACCTCATGTCAAGGGGGAGTAAGAGAAATATGGCTCTTGAGTAAATCAGCTCAACACCCGGACTTCATTGTCAACATTTTGGCTTCTGAGTAATTCAGCTCAGAACCCGTGCTTCAAAGACTTCGACTTCTAAACATGTCAGTTTAGGACTCGTTCTTCAACGTTTTTAAGCCTCTGACTAATGAGAAACTGTGAGTACATCAATTTTATTCCGCTGCATATATCTCTGATTATGATATTGTTCCAGTTTTCTCAAATGTTTTTAAAAGAATCTGAGCATTTCAATTTCAACTCCTGAATTTGTTCAACCCAAATTTTTTTAAATGAGACACATATTCTTTATACATTGTGTGAAATATAATATTATTTAATTATATTTTGTTTCAACTGAATATAGACTTGCCGATCAAATGTTTCTATTTTCAAATCTCGGCATGTTGTATTTAAAAGTTTAAACCTTCACAAATTTTATTCTATAGAGTAAAAGTTTTACAATTTTTCTTTCTTTTGAATAAAATGTGTCTAGGATAAATTTTCAAGTTGATTTGTTTATATTAAAGTTTTTATATGTTCATCTTTCAAGTCTAACAAAAGTCAAAAAGTCAGCAACATGTTTGTAACTTTTGATATTGCTTTAAAGTTGTGTGATTCGGAATATTTTATAGTTTACAATGATTAGAAAACCTAAAAAGTTGGAATTTTGGATCGTAATGAAAATATGGGCTAAGCACTTACACATAACACTTTGTGATTGATATGATTATTAAATTCTTATAAAACATAAATCTCTAAGTTTAACAGTTTGTACATGTGACCTTTCTGGTTTGGGAAAGTAAATTTTGTGGGATGCTTGTCATCTGGTCCCCTAAGGTCAATTGATCTGGGAGTGATCGAACCCAAATTCTTCTATAGAATCAGATAGAAAGTCATGTTCTACTGGTATGAATGGGTTTAGGATATGTCGATATAGCCTTTATGATCTGGGAGAGTAAGTTCCAAGGGGTGCTTGACACCTAGTCCCCTAAGGCCAACTGGTCTGGGAGCGACTGACCCAAATCCTGCAATAGGGTCAGATAGAAAGTTACGTTTACGGCATGTTCTTTACTTACCAAACTTTCTGATTAAAAGATGTCAATGTGCACAAGCTTAAAAGATGCCAAAGAGCACACTCATGTAAAGATGCCATAGAGCACAATGCTAAAAAGATGCCAATGAGCACACATCTCATGATACTTGATGATATGTTTGAGTTGTAATAAACCTATAACTTTGTGAAAGTCTGATTTCTTGATGACTTAGTGTGATTATTTGCAAAGTTCTCTATTATATTTTTAGAATTGCATTTTCTTGAAGCTAATCGAAGTTCACATGCGAGCACACTGAATAGATTGATGGAAGTTTTTGAAACTGAACATGTTTTAACTTCATATGCAATGAGACTTGTTTATGTATCCAAACACATACATTTGACTTCATTTGATGGATTTTATTGTAATATTTTACTGAGTAGAATTTAATTTGTATAGTTTTAAATTTTTATGTATTTAGTCGTTTCAAAATACATATTCAGTATATTTTTCTTTCTACATTGATGTTTCAATCATTGTGTTCTCATTTATATTTTAATGGGTTTGAGCATTATTCAAGGGGGAGTGAATAAAGGAGAATGTTGTGAAAGATCATATCTGTTTTCGAGGGGTAGTATCTGATTCTCTACATGAATGCTATCTTGAATTGTCATATTTAGTGCATTTGTGTAGGGGAGTCAAAGAGCTAATCATTCTCTACAAACCTCACTTTGCGCCACCTTCGTCTAGCGCAAAACTCACTTTGCGCCACCAATGTGTCGCGCAAACCTCTCCTATTTTTTCTTCATTCTAATTTTGCAGATCTTAAGCTATCTCGTCTCCAACATTTACATGACCAAGTTGATCCAGATCATCAAGGTCATGAGGGGGAGAAGTTAAGGAGATGTTAAAGAGACAAAGAGTTCAAATGTCTATCTGCTGATCAAGATTCGCTCAAGATTCTATTTTTCTCAGCTATACTAGTCTTTTGTTGTTCAAGCTCCGATCACCAAAGTTCATTCAAGTATATTTGAAAGAGGTGTGTCGTTTAGAGCACAAGTTGATGAACCAATTGTTCCTTCAAGATAATAACAAACTGGTCCAGTCTTGTCAAGACAACAAAAGCAACTGAGCCTGAAAGATGCTGAGAAGAAAATTTTTTTAAGTCAAGAAGCTGCTACTTCTCAAAGTCGCTTAGATGGTCCGTGCTGATTTAGAAGATGGATATTGAAGACCACAGCGCCAATGATTACTAAGGGGTAGATTGTTAAGTCTGATTTTATAGTAATCATTGTATTTATAGGTTTGGTCTTATACTTTTCTTAGAGAGGTTTTATTTGTGTATAAGCCAAGGGTATTTAAGTCCCTTTGGTCTTGTGTCTTTGTAGAACTTCACGTATATTCAATACAAGAACTACTTTCTCTCTCTACTTTCTCTCTGTACTTTCTCTCTCTAGGATTTAGAGATTCTTGGATTAACAGTTTTCCTTTTGACCGCTTGTTAAAATTTTTAAAGTTTGTTCAGTTTGACCTCTTTTGAGAATTAATTCTTCTAACTCTTTTATTCTGGTATATGCCTCAATTATGCCTTTCATCACAAGTTCATACTGAAGTGTTAAATCAAGTTTCTTACAACTTCTTTTTGCAAATCAGATATTTCATTTTGAAGCTTTGCTTTGTCCATTTTTAAAACATTTTTCTCTTCTTCTTTATCTTGTGATAATGTTTTATAAAGCAACACTTGATCTTGATGTCCTTGTATAATGAATTTTTGTTTTTCAAGAGTATCTTTTAGTTTCAAAAATTCAGTATTCACCTGAGTTAATTCGGACATTAAGTTCATTAACTCTTCATTTTCAGAAGAGTCAGATGCATCAGACATTGAAGTTACCTCAGTATCAGACTCTTCCTGTAAATGGGCCATGAGGTTGTAGTGGACCTCAGTCAGGTTTGCTTTTACTTCACTTTCCTCCTCATCTGAATAGTACAACCAGATTTCATCTTCAGCTTTCAGAGCTTGCCCTTTTTCAACAGCCTTTGCAAGTTGAGCTTTCTTCTTGTAGTACTCATAGTTCTTCACCTTTTTCTCCGGACAATCTCTAGCAAAGTGACCTGACTTTCCACAATTAAAGCACTTGTCTGACTTTTCTTTCTCTTTTTCTTCCTTCTTTTCCTCTGTCTTCTCTTCCTTCTTTTCTTTCTCAATCAACAATTTACCTTTGAATTTACCTAACTTGTAACCATCATGCTTGGGTTTGCTGTAGAATTTCTTCTTTGCAAACTTCTTGTGAAATCTTGTAGTTAACAAAGCCAGTTTTTCTGTGAAAGCAGCAATCTCATCTGCTTCTTCAGGTTCAGTATCCTCATCCTCTTCCTCAGAATTGTCAGAAGAATCAACAATCTTTGACACCATAGCTTTTTCCTTTAATGGTTTGCTTGATCCAGATGCTCCTTTTAAAATCAATCCCGGATTCTGTGTCAGTAAAGCTAGAGAGTCTTCCACTTTCTTGTGCTTTTCTTTCAACTGACTCAGTTCTTTTGTAGCAGCAGCTTGTTTCTTGATGACATCCTCATGTTGATTTAATGTAGAAAACAGATCATGCAGCTTTTCTTCATCCATGTCTTTGTTAATCTGCATCTGAATTATATAAACTTCCCATTCTGGCTGAATATTTTTAATAAACTTGAAATTTATCTCTGAATCTGATTTCTAAACTCCATTTTTCCCCAGTTCATTCAGGATGATGTTATACCTATCATAAGCATCCTTCAACGATTCACCATCCTTGGCCTTGAAACCTTCATAAGCAATAATGCTTTGGTTTCTTTTAGTCTTTTGAGACTTGGCCGATCCTAGAAACTGTTTCTCCAATTCATCCCAGATGTCTTTAGCTGAATCACGGCTGTCAACTCGGTTGAATATGTCATTTGGAATTGCCATGATCAGGAAAGTCAGTGCATTAGCATCTCTTTCTACCAATTTCCTATCATTATCATTGTACTGAATTGGATTTTTAGCAATATTTCTTTCAGGAATTTCTGGTGTGGTTTTAGTTTCAGGAATCCTTGCTGCAGTGACATGAGGAAAATGGGGTCCTTCCAAAATAGAAGTCATCAAGGATTTATCTTGATTGTTCAGAAAGTTTATCATTCTCTTTCTCCACTGAGAATATTCATCTGCTTGAATAACTAGAGGTTGAGTAGATCTCTAGACATGATTGTAACAGAAATGTGATTTGAACTGATCGTTCAAGAAGTGCAGATTACACTCGGTGTGTAAAATTCAAAACTGATCAAATTTGAAACAACGGACAAATAATGACTAAATACTCAAACTCACAGATCACTGAATAGCTTGAAACTCGCAGACCGACTAAACTCGCACACCACTATTTCGAACAAACTCGCAGACCAAACGGACTCGCAGAACACTGTTCCTGAAGAACTCGCAGACAGTACCGTGCACGTTTTTGAAACTCGCAGAGGCTTACTCGCGCGTTTTAGCAAACTCGCAAGTAAACTCGCAGATGAAATATCGAAGAAACTCGCAGATCAAGGAACTAAACTCGCAACCATTGATGTGCGCGTTCTATGACCTCGCTAATAACGCCTTGCGCGTTTGAGACCGAATTCTTCAACTTGCGCGTTCTTGCGATGAACGAGCGCGTTTCACAGATTTTGCGCGTTCTTGGGAAGAACTTGCGCGTTTTATAGATCTAGCGCGTTCTTGCGATGAACTTGCGTGTTCTTCACCTGTTTGATCAACAATCAAGTAAAACTTGATTTTTGAATCTGAAAAACACACAATTTGTTCAATATACAGTACGAAACAAGATTACAACACTGAAATTACAAAAGAAATCGAAAATTACAGTGCTTAGATCGAATTACAGTGTACGACTTTTATATTCACGAAACTAACATTTTTATCAAATTGATCAATCTAAAGTACAAATTAGACTATGTGATCTGAATAAAAGTTGATCCAATGGATAAAACGTACACAATCAAATCAATTTCTTGATTTAATTGTACAAAAACAAGAAAAACAAGAAAAACACGGATCAAACAGTAACTTTTCAGTCCGCCAAAAATATTTCAAAAAAAATTCAAATTTGATCCAAATCTGCTACTTCTTGTTTGCTCTGATACCAAATGAAATTGTCCAATCAAATCACAATAACAAAGCAATCAAAAACAATAAGAACCATTGAGGAAATTACAAGTGTATTGATGTCACAAGTGATAGGTACATGGGTTTCTCTCTCAGGATTCTCTCAGAGTATTACAATCAAGGCTTAGTTACTTACAAAAGAACAAGGAAGAACCTATTTATAGGTCAACCAAAAATATAAGGAAACTAAAGACAAAGTCAACATAAAAGAAATACAAAATGATCTAAACAAAAATACAATAACACTCCCCTTACTCTTTAGGTGCCTGCAACACAGATTTAGCTTTTGGTATCCACTGGTATTTGGATCCTGGTTGTTAGTTGCAGTTCTATTAGGAGAGATGTAGTAAGAACCATACCAGTAATTAACATAAGTTTTACTTACAAAATCATTTGAGCCAGAATAAGAACAATTAATTTTCTTTTGTGCTAACCTGATCAATTGATTGACAGTGAAAACAAGATTAGGTTTGCCAAAAAATTTACCATTCGGAACATTGTTCTTTTTTGTATTAGGTGTATGCACAATTGATTTCCGATCTTTCTCCTCATCAGAAGATCCTTTTCTTTTCCTAATCCACTTTTCTTTGCTATTTGTCTTTTTAGATTTACCTGAACCATCAACATTTCGAACATAGAAAAGATTAGAAGGACGAATCTAATCTTTATGTTCAAAAGTATGACTATCATTTAAATCAAATAAAGGATTATTAGAAACATTCATAAAATGTGAACTTGAAACTGTTTTGAATGAGCATTCTGAGTCAGCTAGATCATCTCTCGGTGATTGAATAATTGATTCTGGCGTTTTTTGGTCAGTCAGCTTCACCTTGAACATGATCTCTTCAAGTTCTTTGATCTTTAGTGACAAACTGTTTCTTTCCTTTGAGAGTAGATCAAATTTCTTGTGCAATTCAGACTTCGTCTTCTTCTCCTTTAGAACAGTTGATGACAGTTCAGACAGTTTTCCAGTCAGCTTCTTTATCTCATTCTCAAATACTTTTCTTTCTTCCTCAAAGTCTTTCTCTACACTCTTTCTTTGTTCAAATATTTCTTTGAAGACTCCAACATTCTTCTATTCAGCTTTCTTCTTTTCTTTCTCAAATTTATCTCTCTCCAAGATGATAACTCTCTCAAAGTCTGACACTTGTTGAGAAAGTTTAGCACATTTCAGTTCAATGGGTTTCTTTTCTTCAAATGACTTTCTTCAGAAATCATAAAACTTTTGAGCAAATACTTTTATTTCTCCTTCAAACTCTTCTCTTTCTTTCTTTGACTTCTTTTCATCTTCAGATATCTGTTCTTTCAGTTCAGTAATCTTCTTTTGAAGCACATCATTATCTCTTTCCAAATCCTTTCTCTTCTTTTAAATCTTCTTCATTTCCTCTTGAGTTCTTGAGTTGTTTATTTCTTTTGTGGCTTTTCTTTCAGCATGTTTATTTAAACTTCAAGACTGAAAACTTTGTCTCTTAACTTATTTCATTCAGAAAATATTTGTGAATTTATCTTTTTCAGCCCATCAGATATCTCTCAAGCAATGTTTGCTCTCCTTCTGAGATCATCAATCTCTTTTTACATTAATTCTTTCTTTGACCATGTAGAATTTGCATTAAGACCTTCAGACTTATTCGGCTTGGATTGAAGATTTGAAATCTCCTTTTTTTTTCTCAGTGATCTCTGCAAAATTAATCTTAGAATTAGCAATACATATTGAACATTCAAAGCTTTTCTCTAAAACACAAGAATTTTCCATCAATTTCTTAATTTGATCCTGAAGAGATGAATTCTGAATTTTCAGATTCTTATTTTCAGCTTCAAGGGCTGGAATCTCTGGCATATAAGCGATAACACATGCTCTCTTGGTCAAAACAGTATTTCCCTTCTCATCAATGTATGGCATCTTGAAATCTGTAAAAATGAGCTAGAAATGATCGTTAACAAAAATCAGAAACTTTAATCACACTCAGAAATATGCAACCCTACGCAGACTTTGCACGGGGGTCCCGCTACCCGGTTAGCGGGTGGGTTCAAGGGCAACGCCCTTGCGGGCTTGAGGGGCAGCGCCCCTAGAGAAAAAATTTTGACAATTAAATCTCATATTGCAGCTTGTAAAAATTTCACTAAGTATAGATTTCGCAAACTGAAGAACTTTTCGCACACACACTAGAATTCGCACACAATGAGGAATTTGCACGACTGATAGATACGAGAGATGAGAATTCTTAACTTTTCGCACGACAGAGAGATACGAATTCTTATACTTAGAAAAATTCCCAACTTTCTATGCGAAATCCCAGGAATTTGTATGATACTTGATGCAAAATCCTCACTCTTCGCACGTAGGCTTATGCGAATTCCACCTTTTCACACATAGGCATATGCGAATTCTAAACTTTTCGTATATAAGCCTATGCGAATTATGAACTTTTCGTATATAAGCTATGGGAATTCTGAACTTTTCGTATGAAGGATGATGCGAATTATGTCCTTAACAAATTTCAAACTCAGTGATATGCGAGTTCTTCATTTTCCATGCGAGTTCTTCATTTCTCTATTCGAATTCTTCAGATCTCGAGTTTCTTCGGCTTGATTTTCACTGTTTTCCACTAAATCCTTCGAATTTGATCACCAAAACTTGACAATTTGTTGAAAATATGTTCCTGAACAAAACCTTAGAAACAATTTTGTCTAAAAGCAACTGAATCGATGATCTTGATCTTAATACAATGCGTTTCAACTTCGAACAAAAATTTACAAATTCGTGAAATTGAATGTGAAATACACTGAATTAGCATGTACGATCTGAACAAAAATCATTCTAATACATCATACGATTACAATGCAAGCAAAAAAATCAACAAAAACAGTCCAAAATCAAGAATTCCATTCAACTACATATTGCTCTGCGAGTTCTTCAATTTCTGAGTGAAAATTGATCTCTGATTTTTCTTTGTTAGGCTCTTATACCAATTACTGTTCCAGTTTCTAGCTAATGATTAACACACAATTTATCAAGACCAATCCTTTTATTAATCACACAATCTACAAAAACTCATATCCCTATTTGTTGCATACGACAATCAAGCTCTATGTGTGTGTGTTCTCACAGTGTTTCTTACCAATCTGCGCATGTGTGAGATATGTCTATCTACACTAAGACTTTTCTATTTATATGGTCAACATGACCTTTGCAATTTGTCAACACTTTAAAACATTTACATTAAACACCCACACAATTTACATTTACGACCCTCCTTTTAATCTTGAATACAATATAGCTCTAACATTTTTACAAAATAATCAGATTTCAGAGTAGCAAGTGTAACTTTACTTGACCATCCCTGACTTTGATCAAATACTTTTTACTGATGTAACTACAATTCTTGGATGTTGGCAGTGATCACTTCGGAAATGCTAATCGACACCCCTTAAAAGGAATTCCCGAGTAATAACCACATGCTATAAAGAATAACTATTAAGTAAACAGTCAACACCCGTCAAATAAGAAACAAATTATTCATGAATTAAAGTAAATAATGAAAAATCTGAATCCTAACTTGTCTCAATGGGCTATCTTTGGGCAAATAGCTACCAATGGTTTTCCCATACACTTCACAAGTCGAGAAGTGAATGAGCCGCTTGTTATTCTTCGAACAGTACTTAACCTAAAAGACAGATAACAAGAACGATTTATAAATCATTGAATTACTTTAATTAATAATAAAAAACAATAGAACGGTTTAGAATATAGATAAATTAAGAAAACGTCAAATCAAGGTTAAATAAAACATAATCCATACCACTAGGAGGGCATCAATGAAATTGTTGTAGATCGTATCAAGAGGATGCGTATTGTAGTCCGCTGGTATGGAGATCGCCGCTAGATTTACCGTCTAGATATAAACAAAAAACCAAAATAAGTTAAATAGTACAAAAAGAAAATCAATTGCCAGGACAAATACGCATCATCAAATAAATCTCCACAATTTACTAACCGTCATTAGCATATTATAACGTATTATTCAATATTTCACACTTCAAGCGTGAAACACAAACAAAATATCTTCAACAGATAATCAGAGTAATCAACCTTTTATCATAAAACAATATAGCAAAATCCAATTTCCAACTCTCAAAAGGAGAATTAACCGGCTAAAGATGGAAATGAAGATCCAAAACAATTCATAACACAAAATACAAATACGAATGATAAAACAAACACTATAGTAACCCAATCTGGAAAAGGAATTGGAGATTTTACCAGATTGGAACACTTGATAAGAACTTCGAGGCGAGAATAGTTCTTAATGTTAAGTCGGTGGAACTGGATGCGACCTGCCCACGGAAGAGAGTCTGGTTCAAGGAGGTGCTTCACCAAAATCCTGTGGGGTGTTGAACAAATTGTTGAGCAAAGAGATGGACAATTTGCTTACCGGTTGGGCATGAAATCTGGTGAAAATAACCTGGAAAACAAAACAACACAAAAAAAAATCAGATTCCAAGAAAAATTGGTGTGCCAAAGGACATATTGCAGTTTATTGAAGATGTGAGAGATTAGTGTTGATGTGGGGGGAGAGGGCATGGAGAAGGAGAAGGAGACGTGAGGGAGAGGTCGTGTGGAGAAGAGAAATGATTAAATAGTTCATTGAACTATTTTTTAAAATAAAAAACATTAAGCTCTCTCATTTTGATCGATTAAGCCCCTCACATTTTTTTAATATATAAACCATCTGTTGAAGGATTATGTGTCATCATCAAAAGGAAGTGATTGACAAAATATTTTCCTACAATTAGAATTTACCATAATAAATGTTTTTTTTCTTTGTAAACTTCTCTCTATTTAAAGGGCTTATGATTAATGAGAATTATATATTTAATTCTCTCTATTTATTGTTGTTATGTCCTGTTTTTCCTATAACACGTTATCATCACGTACGCTCTACGAAGATTATCAAATCCGATACCAACATAAATCATTGATTTTGCTATGAGATAATCGAGCATATTGGTTGTTCATGCTATTACTCAGTTAATTAAAACAGGTACGGTTTCGAGTCTTTTACCTTTGATATCCTAATAAACTTTCATACATTGATGAACCAATTAAGACTATGTTGTTGCATATCTATGATATCATATTTAGAACATATGAATAATGTGTCATATTTGTTAATTTTGTTTGAGAAAAAAAAAACTATTTGTTTGTTTTGTGATAAACACCTCACAAACCGGATTGTAAAAGAAAAAGGAGAATTATTTTTTTTAATTTTTGTGAGATAGATATGGATCAAAAAAAACCAAAATTAATTTGTTTAGGTAATGATCAAGCATTGAAAACCAATAGATTTATTTATTAATTTATTAAATAGACAATTTTATTCTGTATGGTTTTATAACAAGTTTTTTTAGTTTATATATTGGGACAATATGCTATAAATCAATTTAATTTTGCTTTAGCATAACTTAAATTTAATTGAGATGGTATAACTTTTATTACTTTTAGAAATGCTATTGTTATTAACTTATCACATTAGGTGTGTATTTAGTTATTTAAATGGTTAACTTAATCTTGTTAATGCCGCTCACTTATTTAAGTTAATCACATTATATTATGATTGATTAATATTTGCCTTGTTATTGGTTGCCATAAATTTCAATTCAAATAACATTTAAAGTTAATATTTTTAAAATTAATTATTTTATTCAAGTAACTATCAATTTAATTATATAACTATAAATTTATAAGTTATATATATTTGTAGGTAGGATTCTCTACGATTCCATGTGTTTGGTATGATATAAATTTATAAATTTTGTTTTTATTTCTCATTCACATGTATTAAAATTATATTTGACATGTTAATTGATTTAGAACAATGTTGTTTATTTTTTTTTAACTTTTTTGCGTACTAATTGAATTTGGGTTAATTAATTTAATTTAGACCTTTTAATTATACTAGTTAACTTAATATAACTGATTAAAAATTTACGATTATATATTCAACCATTATTGTTACAATTGGCTAATACGATTTCTTTTATATACTTTTATTATAGCCTTTTGGTACTAATAATGTATATTAAGTTAGATTGGTTAATTGTTATTTGTTTAGTTAAGTCAATCGATTTACTTTGGTATTAAAGTATTTAATAATTTAGTTATGGATTTAGTTTTAGAATTGTTATATCCACATTATCTAAATGTTTATGTTCATAATAAGTTCCTACTTATAATTTCAAAACATACAATAATTTTAGGAAGTTAAACTTCCAACCCTTGTATATTTTGGTTTTCTTTAACCAAAATCTCTTGAAAAACTATTACTGTACTAAAATCTTGAAATTGGCTTCATATGATAAACTCATATTTATTTTGGCATCATGTCAAAAACTCTATAATTAACAATGTTATATCCAATTAAATAAATCGCATGATATCGAAGGGATTTTGTCAAACGGGTGTAAATAGCCCAAGGGTTTGTAGGGACTTAAGAAATCCATGTGATTCCCCTACTACCTGGAGATACAATAGATTGAGTGATTTCTTTTCGCAAATTGAAATATTGATGAAATATTATCAACAAATGTAAGCATACAAAAATCAAATATTGCTATGAAAATGAAAGTTCATACATAAGATAATAATTATAACCATAATTCATTGTCTTATCAAACATAAAATCATATATTATCACTTATATATGTTAATGGTTGAAACAACTCATCTTTGATTCAATGTCCTAAACTCAAAAGAACTTGAGTACAAATATGAATATCCAATGTAAAAACAACTTTTGTCCGAAAGGTACAAAAATATACATAAAGTTCATTAACTCCCTTTTGACCCTAAAACCAACCTCTTTAAAAGATATAACAAATAAGATCATGTTTTGGGACGATAAATAAATCCTAACTTTCATAAGAATACCTTTACTTAAAACCCCAAAGAACTGTGGGATGGCCCGAAAGGGAGAATCGAGAGTATTCATGAACATGTACTTCCCGAACTAATCGTACAGCAGAATGAAACCCGCTTACTCGATTACAAAAATGTATCTGATTTCAACAATGAAATGTTGTATCCCAAAATGCGTCTCAATCTCTATAGCAAGGAACTCACAGTAGATAACATAATTCATAACATTATTTCCACTTTTCATACATCATTAAATATTAATGAACCAATATAAGTTGGAATGTAACTTTTAGAAAAACTCATCAACCTACTGCAAGTGGCTGAGAGACATAACAAGGTTCTTTCGAATAACAATACCACATATGTTGGGACAAAGAAAATCCCAAGATCAATAATGAAAATGTTAGAAGTGGAAATAACTCAAAAGGACTGTGAGTTAAAAACAATTTCACATATGTGATTTTTACGCACCATGTGGACGAGACCCTAGAAAGGGTCAGGGTCATGGTAAGAATCGGGAATGATTTTTCAATACCTGGAGTTGAGATACAACTACTACAATAGGTAATAATGGACAACCAAATAAGAAATGCACTAAAGGGTGCTCCTATCGAAAAGAGAACAAGTTGAAAATGAACTATATTATATTAATTTAAGATTGATGAAGCATATGTTTCCTTGAAATTTATGTTAAGCATAAAACTAATATACACACTCAAATCGATAACCATTAAAGATGTAAAGGAATACATTGAAACAAATACAAAAATCTCAATATTCTTCGTTCCGTGTAGGAATGTATCGAGGAGAACTTGAGTTTTTGTAGAATATTCCACACAATCTAAAAGGATAGACAAATACTTATTTTATAATTCATCCAACCAAAATACTTAGACGATGGACTGTCATTTTCTTGTTAGTACAAGATTAATAGGAACCTTGTAAATATATTCGTATCAAATGGAAATTATAATGGAAATGAGCATGCATATATAAATAAGTTCTAATGAATATGAAAGTAAACATATATCATGGAAACTAATGTGTCAAACTAATAGATTATTAGGTCATTGAAACATTTTTTGTCACCAATAAAGAACTTTGTGGCAATGACATATATGTTTCGACATGACCATGTGGGACACCATGGTTATGATATAGTGATAAGTGTATTGAAAAATATACATAGACACATTCTCTTTCGAGTGAAAGGCAAAATGAGGCAAATTGCAACTGTTGACTTCTGTAGCATAAGAAGCAACACCACCATCATAATATGCCTTCTCGAATACCTGAAAGTTTTGTATACCCTGATCCTTAGCCAAGAGAGGAATGAGACCATCCTAAACCTAAGGACATAATACAAAAATATTTCATTGTTACAACGAATAAAAGGTGATACTTATGGATATAAACATCCAGAATGCGGGACATTAAAGTACTTTATGGTTATGGTTTCGACATGATGAACGCATATCGTAATATTGTCCACATGAAATACTGCACTCCTAGCACTAGCTATACGTTTAAGGGCTCACCACCCTGATTATTTCATCAAGTCTACATGACTTGGAATGATGGAGAATTTACATCATAAGAATTTGATGATTATTGCATATGTATTGGCATCAATGTAGAGTTTCCTATACCCCATATGTATATATAAAATGGTCTCATAGAAGTTGTTATCAAAAGAATATGATGATATCTAGGGTATTGGTAATGCACACCAATTTACCCACATCTACCTGGGGTTATGCAATTATTATATGTAATTTTTTTTCGTTTTTAGACCTACTACTAGCTAACCAGCCTCATGCGTACCAGTTGGTAACTGGATTAAGCCTGATATTTTACATTTACGCATGTTTGGTTCTGTAGTATATGTGCCAACTACGCCCCCACAGTGCATCGAAATGGATCCTTAAAGACGATTTGGTATATGTTGGATATGAATCCCCAACAATTATCCGCTAATTAGAATCTTTGACTAGTGATCTTTTTAAAGCTAGATTTGCAGGTTGTCACTTTCATGAGACAATCTTCCCGTCGTTAGGGGGAGATAGGAAAAAGGATTTTCCATGGGAATGACGGGAATTTTCATTGAATATTCCCACAACGTCCCTGGAAAGTGCGTTGCAATCACACATGGTGGATGTGTGGTTGAGGTTGTAGCTCCCAAATGGAAATGGGGGAAGCTACTTGGTTCAAAATATACTCATTTAAAGGAAGAGAAGAGTAAGGCATAATTACTTGTCATCAATACATAAACCTCTCATGAGATTGTCTCTAATTAAACTATGTCTATGAATCATTACTGGAGGACACTCCGAAGTTAATATTACTTCCAGAGATCAAAAAATCTCAAATGAATTATGAGAGTGCATATGAGTCGATGGACAGATCATACATACTCATTGATGATATATTTCGCATATATTGTTGCTTATGAGATGATATAGCACATTGACATCTAACCATGCTTAGTTAAAAAATATGAACAAAGAGCAAATCGGCTTAAATGGAAAGAAGAAATCCAGAAGAATCATATTATCTAACAAATGAACAGTTATGTGGTTTGGTAGTGCTAACCCACCAAGTGTAAAGACTGTAAGACATGGATAAATCATTTGTCATAAAGCGTAATGAGAATAATTAAGTCATAATGTATGAGGCTCTCCTTTGGCGCAAAGGTTTCTCACAACGCTCTGGATTGACCACGAGAAGAATTACACTCCCGTGATGGACGTTATAACATTCTGCTAATTAATTAGCCTAGTAGTTTCCGAAAGACAAGAAATGCAGCTCATGAATATGGTTACCACATATCTCTACCGGGATCTAAACTCAGAAATATATAAAAGTGTTTGATGATATTACATTACCAAAATCAAGTAACTCTAAACCACGAAATGCATTTGCACATATTAGAGGAGCTAGTGATTTTGAGTTCAACCACTATCCTACTTGCATATATGGAAATAATGCATCATGTATCGAATAAATGAAAGTAAGATACATCAAGGGTTATAACACAAAGCATATTATACATAAGTTTCTATATAATCAGCAGTAACAAACTCTCCTCTAAACTATGAAGGTTTTTTTAGCAAAAAGAAACCTAAATTGGTTTTACCGTTCCAAAACCCTACGCCTTTCAAACTCCTCACATATAATGGTATCACTCCCCCTACTACTCGCTTTGCCCCATCGTTGTCCATTGTCCATATCGTCTATCACGTTGTTGGCCCTGACATCAATATCACTCTTTTTGATCTATTTTTTTATCTATCAAAAGAGGAGAATCAAAAGATTAAAAAAAAAAGATCAAAGAGAGGGAGATCGATGGGTTGAAAGATTGTGAGTAACTAATTTCATAAAGAGTAAATTACATTTTTGGTCTTTGTGGTTGCCACTCATTATCAACTTGTTCCCTCTTTCAAACTAATTATACATTTGGTCATTATGGTTGCCATTTTATTTCACTTTTGGTCCCTATGATTAACTCTAATTAAAATAGTTAGTTAATTTACGGGTATTTTAGTCCATTTACCTTTTTCTTTTCTTTTTTCATTTTGTTTTGTTAGAATATATAGTAAAACACAATTTTAGTCCTTGTGTTTTTTTTTTGTCTTTCCTATCTTTTTCATTTTATACCCTTATTATATTTATTAATTAATGATAATTTTTAACAATACATTAAAACTACATATTCCATTTTGTAAATTACACCATTAGAAAAACCTTGTCTATATCTTTATAAATGTTAGTTATTGAATATTTTAAAAACTTTACGCAATGTATTCAATATATATATATATATATATATATATATATATATATATATTTAGGGAGAGGTTCATTTGAGAAATGGTAAATGTATGAAAATTGAGAAGTAATCCTAGCCATTTATCTGGTCAATATTTGCCGCTTTGACCGTGAAACAACGGATAATTCCTTGTGTGGTCTATAGAAGATAGAGGGGTAGTTTTATAAATACGCAGGATGAGTTCATATATGAATATGTATAATTCACATATGAACTATACGTTCATATATGAATCAGTTAATTAGTTCATATGTGAATCACAAAGGTTCATATATGAATCTGTTAATTAGTTCAACTGATTCACATATGAACCTACAGTTAATTAGTTCATATGTGAATCAGTTAATTAGTTCATATATGAATCACAAAAATTCATATATGAACCAGTTAATTAGTTCATATATGAATCACAAAGGTTCATATATGAATAACTTAAAAGAGTTCATATGTGAATTACACTGGTTCACATATGAACTTGTGAATCATACAGATTCATATATGAACTCATCATTCATATATGAACTCAACCCGTCTATTTTGTAAAAATTAAGAAATTGTCCTTCTATTTTTGGAATAGCCACAATTTTTAACCAGTCAAAGTCGCAATTCTAGACAAGTCAAATCCGATCTTGACCGTATGAATGACTAGGATTACTTCTCTATTTATCATATATTTACCATTTCTCAAATGAACCTGCGACTATATATATATATATATATATATATATATATATATATATGCAAATATGTCTACAGTAATCTAAAAAAAACTTTTTAATTTAAGTTGTGTTTAAAAAATATATCCGTTTTTCTTATTTATATAAGAAAAAAATCGAAACATATTTATATCTATTATAAAAAATGCATCATTTTCGTATATTTTATTTAACTAAATGTGTATCAAATAAAAAAAATTATAATATAATTATTATTTGATTTTTTTCAAACTCTAAACTTAAATTTATCATAATGAAAAATAAATAACTAACTAACAAGACAGACATTTATTCTGTCTACTCCTGTCCCGTCGAGTTCTGTTTTGTTCAATCCAGTCCAATTATGTATGCGTACCAAACGACATCTTATTGCTTAGTTGGATCTGAAATGCAGGCTTATGAATCATGTATATTTTAACTTGTATTTTATTTTTTGATATACAAATTCATGAAAATGAATAAGTTAATGAAAATATGTGGTTGTTCGTTGATAATTTATTTTTCTTACAAGAAATTTAAGTTTATATTTTGAAAAAAATAATAATAATTATATTATAATGTTTTTTTATTTAATACACATTTAAAAAACATTTAATTAAATGAAATATATGAAAACATACATTTTTTCTTTAATAGACATAGATAAATTTCGACTTTTTTCTTACGTAAATAAAAAAGAATGATATTTTTTTTTATCACAACCTAAAATAAAAAAGTTTTTTTAAAGAGCAATATAGACGAATTTGCAGATATATATCGGATAAATTGCGTAAAAAATTTATTCAATAATTATCTTATTTTAAAGATATCAACAATACTTTTCTAATGGTGTAATTTACAAAATGAAATATGTATTTTTAATGTATTGTTATTAAAATTATAATTAATTAATTAATATAATAAGGGTATAAAATGAAAATTGTAGGAAAGACAAAAAGTAAAAAAAGACAAACCATAAGGACTAAAGTTGTAATTTACTATGTAATCTATTAAAACAAAAAAAATAAAAATATAGTAAATGGACTAAAAAACCTTTAAGTCAACTAACAATTTTAATTAAAGTTAGTCAGATGGATGAAATAAAATGGCAACCACAGTGACCAAAAGTGTAATTAGTTTAAAAATGAAACAAAGTTGATAATAAGTGGCAACCACAGAGACCAAAAATGTAATTTACTCTTTCATAAAAGTTCAACGATTTATTTTATTGAAAAAAAAATGTTCAGAGACTAAATTATTCAAAATAAGAAAGTTTAATAGTTTTTCATTCAAAAAAATTGTTCACGAGCTTAATCATTTAAAATGAGAAAGTTTAATGTTTTTTCAGTTAATAAAATAATTTAATAACTTAATCATTCAAAATTGAATAGTTTATTGAGGTTTTTTTGAACTTATCCCTAAAAACATAATACCAAATAAGAGAATAAATTTGTATCTCATGACTCATGGTGCCTTGATCAATTTATATACAAATAATTGACTATTAGGCATCGTTTGACAAAAATAAGATAGCTTATTTTTTTGGTACATGTTTGGATGGACATAAGTTAGCTTATAAGCTAGTTTTTTGATAAGCTACTTGGAGTAGCTTATGAGTAGTTTTTTTGTGATTATTCCAATAATGCTCTCATTAATATTCATTAATATATATTAACTATTAAATATAAACAAAAATTAATTATTATTAATTAATAAATGTTAATTAATATTATTTGAAAATTATAACATAATTTTTAATTATTTAGAATTATTGATAATTATATCAATTTTTTTAATATTGATCATTATATATTAGTTATCAATTTTTTTTTTGTAATCATTATTTGTTTATTTTTTTCCATATATTATATGTAACGTTTATTTAAAATAAGAAGTTAATGTATATTTTTCTAAATTTGGTTTAAAATTCAAAATTTATAACATATATAATAAGAAACTTAAAATTCTTTTAATTAACATATTATATTATTTACTATCTTATTTGTATTAATTAATATATTATATTACTCTAAATTTGTTTTAATTATATTATTAAATATTGTAATTGATTAATTTTTTCTAGATGTCAGTTTTGGTAATTTTACATGATTATAACCTAGTTTTTGACAAATGCGACTTTTTCATCAGCTAGCTAATCAATTAGTTTGTCAAACATAGCCTTAATACTGAAATAAGTTAACTTTTGAATTATTTTTCAAACATGATGTCTTAAATCTTATTACTTCAATGATGAAACTATGATGCCGTAGAGAAACAAAGATAATTAAAAAAATATACATAATAAAACATTTTTCACACCATAAAATAAAACAACTAAATCATCATATTCGGTTTTTGTAAGATAAGCAAAAAAAAAAATGCAAGACATTTTATTAGAATAAATAGTTCAAGAATTTAAGCACCAAATATTATGTTTTATTTATTTATTTGTATTTTATACTTTTTAAAATCATTCGACTTAGCAAATTATAATATTTTATTGGTATTTTAGCATAACAATTCTATAAAAATAAAACACAATAGTTGGATGTCAAATCATATATCACGAAGATGAAGTGCTTATTATATTTACATATTTATTGTGAGTTTCTTAAGTTTCCAACTTCTCTATTCTTTCCAATAAAGTTACATTTTCTTCGACCAAAACTTGGACCATTTGTTGATTTAAAAAGTAGCATGACATGGCTTTTTTTCTTTCTTGCCAACTTTAATTACATTGACAAATTAATTCATTCAATCTTTTTATACTACTTTATGAAATTGTACGTGGCTTAAAAGTGTGATTATTCATTCCTTTTTTTCAATAAGCTAGCTTATGGTCATCGAAACATGTACCAGGAAAAAAACTAGCTGTATAAGCTAGCTTTTTTTTACCAAACATAGCCTAAATAAAATATCCACTAGAATGCAACACGATAAATTTTGATTCTAACATTTCGTTTTATTCTTCTTTCTGTCAATGTCATAATACTGTTTGTGTGGTTTTGAGAAAACAATAACGTTTTCCCATTAAATTAAAGAAAGTATATCAATATTAGAATTAAATTAACAATTTAAAGTTCTCGTTAATTTGTATAATTTGTTTAATTCAATTTTTTTATTATAATTTAGTTTATGTTTAATGACGAAGTAATTTATTTTATGTTTGATAATATAAGTTTTTATAACGATAATAATTAAGTATCTTGTTAGAACTATATGACTATCTTAATTATATTTTAAATTCTTTATATTTAAAAAATGAGATGTTTATGTTGTATTTGATTATGTTAATCCATTAGTTATTTTAATTCAAACATGTAGCTTTAAATAATTGTAATTATTATCTTGAATTTTAAGCAATATGGATCAATAAATTGTACTTATGCATAAAAAATGATTTTTAAATTAAACTCTGTCCCAAACGATTTATAATTAATATAGATAGTTCAACCACTTTATTTAATGTAAACTACAATTTTGGTCCTTGTGGTTTATACCCAACTACAAAACCTGTCCCTAGACTTCAATAAGTACAAATAGAGACATTGTGGTTTACATTTTGCTTCGGAAATGGTCCCTATGTCTAACTCCGTTAGTCAAGACTCCATTAGTTAAGGGCACTTCAATTTCTTTCATTTTCAATTCATTGAGAGATGTTGTTCGTAGTTTTTTTTTAAATAACAAGGACCAAAATTATAGTTTACTCTATTTATATATTTATATTATGTTATGTTATGTTAGAGGAAAGTTCAAATGAAAACTCAATTTTGATTGTGTACGTGAGAACAAATCTCAGTCACTCCATCTCTATTGATCCAACAACTCATATTAAATAGAGTTTTTAATTTTAAGATGTTTAGGGGTAAAAATGAAAGATAATTAAAACTTACGCCTACCATATTTGACTTTTTATTTTTTTTAATTAAAAATTTTTACCCAATTAAAATTTAAAATAAATTATCTTAAAAATTACTTGTTAGTGCATAAATATGTTGGATACAAGATCATAGAAAACTGAAGTCTGAAGGTCAAAGCTAAAGTCAACTCTCAGCATCAAAGTCAAAGTCTCGTATAATAAAGTCAAAGTCAAACTTTGTTTTTTCTGTTTTAGTTGTTTGTGCGTTTCTTTGTTTTGCGTGAACAGTAGCTTGCGTGTTTCTTTTCTGTAGTATATATAGGTTGTGTGTGTAATAGACATGTAACAAGAAAGAGAGGTATACGTGTTCTAGAGTTAGAAAGAGAAAGCTTTGTGAGAGTTTGTAATTGATTTGAGAGTCTAATAAAAAGTGTGATTGCTTGGAAATTAATTGTATATATTGATCTATACACATTGTGGGACACACAATTGGTATCAGAGCAACCAAGATTCAGAAAAACAAGGATCAATTTTGAGTTTTTGAACTTGAAACTGGACGAACTCGCTTTGTGAACTGTGGACAATTGATTTTTGAATTTCAGTGATGTATTTAATTCGAATTTTGTTTCATTATGTTCGATTTTACATCTAGATTGAATTCTGTTTGAATAGCTTTGTCTAATTGACATTAGATCGATCTGAATTTTGAAATTTCTTGAATTTTTGTTCGAAGTATTAGTTCGCATTAATAGAACCAAAATGTATCAATTTGTGTTTTTGATTGTAATAGATTGATAGGATTGTGTTCGAAATTTGTCCATAATCATCCCTGCACATTTTCGAACAAATTGGTGAAGGATTAGATCGATTTCAGAGCAAAGATCGAGTTTTTGGAATTGCAAGTCAAGAACTCGCTAGATCCATAGAACTCGCAGAGGAAGAACTCGCAAACTCAAGAACACGCTAAGTGTAAAACTCGCAAGTTGTTGTATAAGAGAAGGTCAAGAACTCGCTAATAGTGTCGTGCGAGAAGCAGAAACTCGCACATCACAAGGTGCGAGTTTACACTGTTCATTCGAGGAGTTGTGCGTGAAGTGTGATTTTGCGAGAAGTGTGGACGTGCGGGTTTATTTTTTTTACGCGAAGTATCCTTGCTTAAATTTTTCTAAGGGGGTGTTTGGGATTTCTTATTTAAAATAACTTATGCTTATATTGATAAGTGCTTATCAACTTATGCGGTGTCAAACCGGAGTTTTTAAAAAGGTGTTTGGATTAGCTTATTGTGGTACCAAAACGTAATAAGCTAATAAGTTGTTGTTTAAAGGTGTTTGGGATTGCTTATACATATAAAGTAACCTAAAAAGTGATAAGCACTTTTGAAATAAGCTAATAAGTTAATACAAAGTGACTTATGAAAAACAGAAAAAGTGCTTATCTGTTGTTTGACACTGTGAGTCCAAGAATAATCAATGAATCCTAGAGAGAGAAAGTAGAGAGAGAGAGACTTGAAAGCACAAAGTAATGTATTGAATGAATGTGCGTGAAGTTCTTACAAGGAAACAAGACCAAAGGGACTTAAATACCCTTGGTTAATACAACACAGTATTAGACAATAGACACAGTATTTGACCAAGCCTATAAATACAATGATTACTATAAAATTAGACTTAACAATCTCCCCCTTAGTAATCATTGGCTCTTTGGTCTTCAAAAATCATCTTCTAAATCAGCACTGACCATTAAAGCGACTTTAAGAAGCTTTCTGACTTTTAAAGAAAAATTTCTTCTCAACATCTTTCAGTTTGAATTGTCTTTGCTGCCTTTGACAAGTTTGGACCAGATTGGAATAAACTTGAACGAACAGTTGATTCATCAGCTTGTGCTCTAGACGACACACTTTTGAAAGACCTTGAACGAACTGTGGTGGTCGGAGCAGGAACAGCAAAAGGAACAGCAAAAGAAAAAGTTGAAGCTGAGAGAATAGAATCTTAGAGCGAATCTTGATCAGTAGATAAAATTTTGAGCTCTTTGTCTCTTTATCATCTCCTTGACATCTTTGATTTCTCCCCCTCATGACCTTGATGAACTGGTTCAACTAGGTCATGCATATGTTGGAGACGAGACAGCTTAAGATCTACAAAATCAAAGAAACAGAGAAAACAAGGGAGGTTTGCGCTTCATGTTGGTTGCGCAAACTGAGGTTTGCGTTACACCAAGGTGGCGCAAAGTGAAGTTTGCGTTACACCAAGGTGGCTCAAAGTGAGGTTTGCGCGAAGCAAAGGTGGCGCAAGGCAAAGTTTGCGGGACCAACTGATGGCGCAAAGCTGACTTAAACTTATTGACTCCCCCTACACAAATGCACTAGATATGACAATGCAAGTTAGCATTCATATAGAGAAAATCAGATACTCCCCCTCAAAAACAGATATGATCAGTTAAGAAAAAATTCTCCTTTTTCACTCCCCCTTGAATAATGCTCAAACCCATTTGAAATATATTTATGAGAACACAATGAATGTAAACATCAATGTAGAAAGAAAAATATACTGAATATGTATTTTGAAACGACTAAATATATAAAAATTTAAACAGAAACAAATAAAATTCTACTTAGTAAAATATCACAATAAAATCCATCAAATGAAATCAAATGTATGTGTTTGGATATAGAAACAAGTTTTATTGCATATCAAGTTAAGACATGTTCAGTTTCAAAAACTTTCATCAATCTATTCATTGTGCTCGCATGTGAACTTCGATTAGCTTCAAGAAAATGCAATTCTAAAAATATAATAGAGAACTTTGCATGTAATCACACTAAGCCATCAAAAATTCAGACTTTCACAAATTTACAGGTTTATTGCAACTCAGAAATATATAACCAAGTTTCATGAGATGTGTGCTCATTGGCATCTTTTTAGCATTGTGCACTATGGCATCTTTACATGAGTGTGCTCTTTGGCCTCTTTTAAGCGTGTGCACTTTTGGCATCTTTTTAATCAAAAAGTTTATTAAGTAAAGAACATGCCGTAAACGTAACTTTCTATCTGACCCTATTGCAGGATTTGGGTCAGCCACTCCCAGACCAATTGGCCTTAGGGGACTAGGTGTCAAGCACCCCTTGGAACTTACTTTCCCAGATCAGAAAGGCTACATCGACACATCCTATACCCATTCATACCAGTAGAACAATACTTTCGATCTGGTTCTATAGAAGGATTTTGGTTCGATCACTCCCAGATCAAATGACCTTAGGGGACCAGATGATAAGCATCGCACAGAACTTACTTTCCCAAACCAGAAAGGTCACAGGTACAAACTTTTAAACTTAGAGATTTCTGATTTATAAGAATTTAACAATCATCTTAACCACAAGGTTTTACGTCTAAGTGCTTAGCCCATATTTTCATTACAATCCGAAATTCCGACTTTTTAGGTTTTCTAAACTATAAATATTCCGAATCACACAACTTTAAAGCAATATCAAAAGCTACAAACATGTTGCTGACTTTTCGACTTTTGTTAGAACTGAAATTTGAACATATAAGAACTTTAATATAAGCAAAGCAACTTGAAAATTTATCCTAGACACACATTTTATTCAAAAGAAAGAAAATTGTAAAACTTTTACTTTATAGAATAAAATTTGTAAAGGTTTAAACTTTTAAAACAACATGCCGAAATTTTAAAAATAGAAATATTTGATCAACAAGTTTATATTCAGTTGAAACAAAATATTATCATTCACACAATGTAAAAATGAAATTTGTGTCTCATTTGTAAAAAAAATTGGGTTGAATCAAAATTCAGAAGTTGAAATAAAAATGCTCAGATTCTTTTAAAAGCATTTGAGAAAACTGTAACAACATCAGCATCAGATATAAATGCAGCGGAAATTAAGTAGATGTACTCACATTATCTCATTTAGACAGAAGCTTAATGCATTGAAAAGCGAGTTCTAGACTGACATGTCTAGAAGTCATAGTCGTTTAAACGCGGGTTCTAAGATGAAGTACTTAGAAACCAAAATGTTGAATTTGAAGTTCGGGTTTTGAACTATTGTGTTCAAAAGCCATTCTTTCTCTTACTCCCCCTTAATATGTGATGCCTGCAACTTTGAATCAGATTGAGACTTGGGTACCCACTTGTATTTGGGCCCGTGTTTGTTAGTTGCAGTTCGTATGGGGAAATAATTAGAAGAATTGATACGAGAAGCATGAGAAACATTATCAGAATAATAAGCACAGTCATCAGATGAGAAAGCATAATCATCAGAACTAGAATCTGAGGAAGAACATGAGACATGTTTTGAAATTCGAATCATTTGTTTTATAGAGTACTTCGAAATTTTATTACAAGAAACAAATGAATCTCTTTTATAGAATTTGTCTACACATTTATCCCCATAAAAAGTAGATTCATCTGATGTCCGCTTTGCTTTCCAAATCTGCTTCTTTGATGACTTGCTCAAAGTCCTATCTGTAAGAATTGAATCGGAAGAATTAGAACTGTCAGAAAGAACTTTATCTTGTTTCTTTGACTTCTTTGACCGTCTTCTTTTACGCTTAGGTTTATAATATTGATCGTTTAGCGTAAAAGAATCATCAAGGATTTTAGAGGAAATATTTAAATCAGAAGAAATAAATTTATCTAAGCAACCAATCTGATCAACTAATAAATCTGAATTAGCCTCGGAGTCTGAAGTAATTTGAGAAAAGATTTTAAAACTTGAAACTTCCTTTTTATTTTCCTTAGAATCAGAAGAGAGGCTAGAAATAGAATCTGATTTTTGAGAAATTAAATTTTCTTCAAGACTAGACGTCATGAAAGAAAGAATAATATCAGATTCAATTTTCTTCAAAATATTTTGATCTTCTATCTTGTCTTCAAGATCGATGATTTTGCCTTCTAATACTAAAGGAGGAGTATATTTCTTCGAATCATAAATGATAGGAGAAATATTTTCCTTATCAGAATCAGGGGCATAAGAAGAAACAAAATCATCAGATACTGAAGATTTAATAGAAGATATATCATTTAAAATTCTTCTACCTCTCCTTGATTTTTCAGGGAAATATTTTGCATTTTCACTTGTATAAACAAAAGGAATTTCATTTTTCTTATTATTCATCCTTTTCTCATTTTCGAGTTCTAACACTTGCTTCTCATTCATCCAATCAATTTTAAATTGAGGAGCATAATGAGCAAGAGTCAGATAATCGTATTTATATAAAGTTGGGGATTTTTCAATCGCATTGTTTAAACAATGAGGATTTTCAAAACCAAGACCCCACCTTTGTTTTAAAGCTTCTTCACTCCTTGGTTTGTTCATAAATATTGTTTGTTCAGATTGGTTTCTTCGATAAATCTTTTCTTCTAACTTATTTATTTTATCTGAAAATTCATCTTTTAAAGAAGTCATAGCCGTCAAAGATTCAAGATAAGTCTTATTTGAATTTTCCAAATCATCCAATTTCTTTTGAAAGATGTCTTTTGTATTTTCTAAAATAGATTTTTCATCTTTCAAAGAAATCTTCAATTTGTCAATCAAATCTGACTTTTCAGCATTTAAATTCTTTTCAGATATTAACTTTAAGCGAAGATCAGATAAAGCAGAAATAATAATATTCATCTGAGAGGCAATAAAGTTGTAATCAAATTCAGAATATACCTCATCTTCATCAGAATCAGAATCGTCTAACTGGTCATTTCCAACCAAGCACATCTGAGCGATCTCGACGTTTGTAGCTTCGTCGTCAGAGTGATCCAGCCAGAATTCTTCTTCTGCCAGCAAAGTAGCTCCGTTCTCTCTCTTTTCAGTCAGTTCTAGTTACTTTCTGTAGTAAGATGAGTCCTTAACCTTATTTGCTCGACACTCCTTTGAAATGTGCCCATGCTTTCCACAGTTGTAACAGGTTGTAGTCTTTGGCTCGGGCACTTTGACTTTAGAACCTGAAGTGAAGCGAGAAGTGTTGGAGCTCGAATGAGGCTGGAACTTTTTCTGGTAATGCTGAGAAAGAAGGATCATTGCTTTCTGAAGAGCCTCACCATCATCTTCAGTTGACCCATCATAAGCATTATCAGACAATGCTTGATTATCCAGATGACTCGTTAAAAGTGCAACAGGGTCCACTGATTTCTTGTTCTTTTTCTCCAGCTTTGCCTTCTTCTCAGTGACAATGCTCTCATCAGTCAGTAGAATCTCGAACATCTCTTGGATCTGCATGGAAGATATTCTGACATCATTTCTCAGTCTGTGGCATGACTTGTTCCATTCCTGTTGAAGTGCATTGAGAAACTTCAGATTTGTTTCAATCTCAGTCTTTTCCACTTTAATATTTCTCAAGTCATTTATAATGGCATATAATCTGTCATACACAACTTTCAGTGACTCCCCATCCTTGGCTTTGAATTCTTCAAAGTTGTTCATATAACGAGTATGCCTGAGTTGAGTAGCTACTGAAGAACCAAGCATAATCTTCTCAAGCTGTTGCCACATCAGATTAGGATGAGTTTTGAAACAGTCAATCCTGTTGTATACATAGTTTGGCAAGGCCAGCATTATATTTGCTTTAATATCCCGATCAGCTTGATAAGCAGACAACTCTTCATGTGTGTACTCTTTAGTAGGCTTATAAAATCCAGAAGTAGAGAGAGAGAGACTTGAAAGCACAAAGTAATGTATTGAATGAATGTGCGTGAAGTTCTTACAAGGAAACAAGACCAAAGGGACGTAAATACCTTTGGTCAATACAACACAATATTAGACAATAGACACAGTATTTGACCAAGCCTATAAATACAATGATTACTATAAAATCAGACTTAACAGACAGCGCTATGAGCACTTTCATTTTCTTTCCATCCAAACACTAGAAAGTGCTTATTTGCGGTGTCAAACCGCAATAAGCTAAAAAGCACTTTAAATAAGCAATCCCAAACACCCCCTAAGTCTAAAACTCGCAAGTCCCTGTTCTTGCGCGTTTGCATTTAGCGAGAAGTCGGTTTTAGAAAATATTCTAAGTCTCGAAGTCGCAAAGGTCTTGCGAGAAGTTTCAAAACTCGCACATTGTGGTGTGCGAGAAGTATAAACTCGCAGAGAGCTTGTGCGCGAACGTTGGTTCTCGCAAATAGCTTTGTGCGCGAAGCACAAACTCGCACAACATTGTGTGCGAGAAGTGACTTCACGCAACCTTCCTTGTGCGCGTTTCTCAAACTCGCACGAAGGCATTTGTGTGTTTTGTTTTGGTTTATTTGGTATGCGAGTTTCATACTTAGTCAATTTTTTTTTCTAAATTTTTCTGAAATTTAACTAAGTTTGATTAGTGTAGATCCATTTTGTTATCTGAATTTTGACGATCATAAAAAGCTGTATAGATCAAAGATGCCTTCCAGAGAAGCACTTGCTATTGGTCTGATGTCAAGCCTACAGTTCTGTTCAGAGGGGAATATGAACAGTGGAAGGATCGTTTTCTTGATTTTGTTGACCGACACGCAAATGGAGACAACATTCATTTGTCTATCATAGAAGGTCCTTTCAAGATTCCTACTACTGAAATACCTGATCCAAATATTGGATCAGATGATGATGAAGTTCAGACAAGGACAATTCAGAAAGAACCTGTTCAGCTCACTGATGCTCAGAAAAATCGGCCAAAAGCTGATAGACAAGCCAAATCTCTTCTTCTACAGAGTATACCTAATGAGATTTATATCAAGATTGACAGTTACAAAGATAATGCCAAGTCTATGTGGGATCAGCTACAGAAAATGATGATGGGTTCAAAGGTAGGCAACCAGATGAAGGTAGCAAACTGCATAAACAGCTACGAAGAGTTCAAAGAGAAAGATAATGAGATATTGGAGGACATGTATGAACGATTTGTTCTTCTTTTGAATGAGTTGTCAAAGAACAAGGTTAACAAGAAACAGATTGAGAACAACGTGAAGTTTCTCAGCATCTTGCAACCAGAATGGAAGAAACATGCACGCAAGATGAAACAGATGAAAGACTTGAGTGGTATACCTCTTCATGAAGTCTACGAGACATTACGACAGAATGAGGAAGAGGTGGAAGAGAAAAGAGATGAAAAGAAGAAAGTTGAGAAAGTGCCCGATCCTATAACACTTGTAGCCGGAGAGAAGGAAAAAGAAAAGAAAGAGAAGAAGAAAAAGAAGAAGATAGTCATTTCTAGCTCTGAGTCTGATTCTGAATCCGATGGTTATGACGGGGAGAACCTCAAGCAGACAATGCTTTTACTGACCCGAGCTTTCCAGAAAAAGTTCTACAAGAATCCAGGGTCAAACTCACAGAGGTATTCTTCTACGGGATTAAAGAATCATGAGCATAGAGAAATAGTTGAGGGTAGAAGATTTGAAGAGACAAGATTTGTCGAGAAGAAGCCAGAAGGTAAGAAGAAGTATGTGAATGACTACACCAGTACTGAAAAGAAAGTTGATGATCTGGTCAAATGCTAAAACTGTGGCAAGGTCGGACATAACGCAAAAGATTGTCGGAAGCCGAAGGTTCGGAATTCGGAATACTACAAGAACAAAATGCTCTTGGTCAAGCAACAGGAAGCTGGCAAGGCATTAATGGCTGAAGATGAATATTGGTTAGATCATTCGGACGTCGATGAAGAAAAAGAAGAGTTAGCTCATTTATGCTTAATGGGTAAAGAAGATAAGCATGATGATTCTGAAGATGAGACAATTGATAAGGTAATGCACTTAACTGAAAATGATTTTACGACCAAAATGGAAGCCATGATGGTCGAACTACAAGACCTTCAATCTAAACTGAAAAAGAAAAAGATAGAGTTGCTAGGAGAAATCAAAAGATCTTTGAGCTTAATAAATCAGTTATTGGGTACAAAGATTTAATTGATTCTCTATGCAAATCTGCTTCTGATTTTAAACATAAAAAAGATTGTTTTGAAAATAAGATTTCTGATTTTGAATCTCAACTTTCTAAGTCTGATTTAGAAAATAAAGAATCTGTTCTAAAATCTCTTAAATTGCAGGCTGAAAACAAGAGCTTGAATAAGAAGGTAAATGGTTTGGAAGCCAAACTTTATGCTATAGGCCAAACAGATCAAACTATTTTTCTAAATACACCAATTGAAGAGGTTGATATTAAAGAGAAATGGGGACTCGGTTACGATAACCCCCATTACTTAAAGAAAGCAATCAGAAAACAACCAACATTGTATAAATTTGATTTTCTTGTTGCTGCTGATAAATATCCTCATTTAAAACCCAAATTTGTTACCAAATTACCAGATGAAGTTGAGGCCAAAGAAACTGAAAATAGAAAGAATGTAACGAAAATGCATCTACCATTTAGCTATGAAAAGCTGAATGATAGTTATCTTTCTGAAACACCAAAAGTTCTTTCAAATGATTATTTTTCTAGCTATTCTGTTTCAGAGATGGAGGCAAAACCTGCAACTGCAAAAGTTTATGTTCCTCCACTCATTCTAGAAAGCAAAATAATTGAGCTTGAAAACGTTTTATATGAAGAAAGAATTTTGGTAGATATAGAACAAAGTGTATTTTCAAATGTGTTAAAGAACACTGTTTTTCAGAATAAATCTACAAAGTGTTATAATTTTTTAAAACCCCTCAAACTTCAACTGATAATTTTGATGACTTATTTTCGTATGCAAATGATTTTCTTAATTCTGATGATGGGTGTATAGAGGAAATTGATATGTTTGACTTCAATGCTCCACTTCCAGATCATTCTACTTTTGTTATTAATGGAGAAGCTTTACCAAGTGTTCATGAAAAAGGTGAATCATCAACTAAGGTTGGTGAATCAGTTTCTGTGAATGATGATTACTATGCTAAGGGTAAGAAACATAAGAAATCGTACTCACAGAAATGGAACAACACTGTGTGTCCCACAATCAATATAGATCAAGATTATAACATGAAATTTCCAATTAAAACACTCTTGTATTGATTTAAATTCAACGTACACTTGTTTCTCTCTCTATCTCAAGAACACTCACAACATACACACATAATTACACGCACGACACAGAGTCATATACCTATTTATACACACTCACACAAACTCGCACAAGACAAAACTCTCACAAGCTTAAACACGCACAACACTATAAAACAGAAAAATTACAAATGTTGACTTTGACTGAGAATTGACTTTAAGCTTTGACTTTGATCTTCAGTTATCTTCATCTTGCATCCAACAGATTTATGCTCTAACAATCTCCCCCTTTCGATTCAAGATCATGTTTGAAAGAATTTGCAATTCAGTCTTCTCTTTAAGCTCGATAAGATGCAATCTCCTTCTTTGTGTAAAAAGAACAAATGAACTCCCCTTTTCTTTAACACTTCTTGTAATCTTCCCAAGTCTGTCTTCGAAGGATATAACAATCTTCCCCAAACACAAGAAAAGTCAATCTCAGAAATCTGATTTTCCTAATAAATCTAAACTTTTTGTTTCAGATTTAAGAAAGAAAAGGTCGGAAGAGCGAACTGAATGGCGACCTAAAAGGAAGATTGATGACAAGGCAGAATCAATTCCAGATAATTCTTGTAATAGATCAAATAGTAGTGTGTCTGATGTAGTTGGCTCTGTTGCTTATACTAATAAAAACCTTGTAACTTCTTACAAAAGATATTTCATAAAGCAATTATTCCAATTATCTTCTACTCCTACTAAATCTTATACTTATCAGTGGAATGATTTTGCTTATCATCATTATTCTAATGATTGGTTTGGATCATATCATGTTTATTCTTCTAAATCAAATGTTTATAAGAGTTTTCAAAAGAAAAGAGGATCCATATTCAAATGGATACCAAAATCTTGCGCTAATCTGTTAGGACTCGTTTTTAAATGGGTACCTAAAATTGTTATTTCCTGATTTCTCTTGTGTAGACCCGTCATATGTGGTACTTGGATAGCGGCTGTTCCAAGCATATGACGGGGCAAAAGGATTTATTGACTAATTATACAGAGAAATTTTGCGGGAATGTAAGGTTTTGAAACGACCAGTTTTCACCGATCTTAGGATTTGGTGATGTTATTCAAGACAAAGTAACGATAACAAATGTGAACTATGTAGAAGGTTTAGGGCACAACCTATTCAGTATTGGCCAGTTCTACGACAAAGGATTAGAGGTAAATTTCAAAGCTAAGAGTTGCTCGGTGCATACTGAAGATGGCAAAAAACTCTTAGTCGGCACTCGAAAGTCCAACCTCTACACAATCAATTTGTCAAAAGTCCAGACTGACAATCAGGTGTGTCTACTCTCAAAAGCCTCGATACAACACAGCTGACTATGGCATCGACGACTTTCTCATCTGAATTTTCGCTATATAAACAAACTGGTCAGTGGAAAGTTAGTGAATGGACTTCCTGATCTCAAGTATGTGAAAGAACACTTGTGTGCAGCGTGTGAAAAAGGAAAGATGAAGAGAGCTCCACATAAACCAAAGCCTGAACCTAGTACCATTTCTCCACTCGAATTGTTGCATATAGATCTCTGTGGTCCTATGCGATTTCAAAGCTTAGGCGGAAAGAAATATGTTCTAGTTATCGTGGACGACTATTCGCGATACACGTGGGTCAAATTTCTACGATCAAAAGATGAGACGCCCGAAGTACTCATCATATTTCTGAAGACGATTCAGGTGAATCTGCAGAAACCAGTCAAGCTTCTCAGAACTGATATCACATCAATACTCTGCTGCTCGTACGCCAGAACAGAATGGAGTAGTCGAAAGGCGAAATTCAACGCTAGTCGAGGACGCTCGCACTATGCTTAGCCAATCATACCTACCTCTGTTTCTGTGGGCAGAAGTTGTTTCGACTGCATGTTACACTCAAAATCGTTCCATGATACATCGCATATTTCAAAAGACTCCGTATTCTTTGATCAACAACCGAACACCAACCATCAAATATTTTCATATTTTTGGTTGTAAGTGTTTTGTGCTAAACGACAGAGAGAGTCTGAACAAGTTCAGTGCTAAGGCAGACGAGGGCATATTCATTGGATATTCTTCTACATCTGTTGCATACCGAGTATACTTAAAGAAGTCAAAGACTGTTATCGAGAGCGTAAACGTCGCATTCGATGAGGAGATGGCTTCTGAACAAGTCAGTTCAGAACCCGTGATAACCGGAGTGCTAGCTTCTGGACAAATCAGTCCAGAACCTGTACATATAGTGAATAAATCAGATGTTGCATCATCGTCTACTACTCATTTATCTGATTTAGATATTTTATTTGAACTGTTTTATGATGAATTTCTTGGATCTAATGTGACTAAACCTGTTGTGGTTGAAAGGATGGAAGATTCAACGACTAGTCATCCAATCACATCAGATTCATCTAATCCACTCCCTCATGAACATCGCTGGACCAAAGAGCACCCTCTTCACCAAATCATTGGAGATCTAGACAAACCGGTGTAAACTAGATCAACAACTTTAAATCAATGTCTGTATGACTCATTCCTGAGTAAGATAGAGCCCACTCGCGTATCAGAGGCTCTCGCTGACTCAGATTGGGTGTCTGCTATGCAAGAAGAGTTAAACCAGTTCGAATCCCTAAAGGTTTGGAGACTAGTGCCAAAACCAGAAGGAAAGACCATTATCGGCACTAAATGGGTATTCAAGAATAAAAAGGATGAAGATGGTATTGTCATAAGAAACAAAGCACGACTTGTTGCCAAGGGATATAGGCAAGAGGAAGGCATCGACTATGACGAGACTTATGCTCCAGTGGCGCGTATAGAGGCAATCCGCATGTTTCTAGCCTACGCAGCCCACAAGAACTTCACTGTCTATCAAATGGACGTGAAGACTGCCTTTCTGAATGGCATTCTTAAGGAGGAAGTCTATGTATCTCAGCCAGAAGGGTTTGTAAATCCAGATAAGCCAAATCATGTATACATCTTGGATAAAGCTCTTTATGGTCTGAAACAAGCACCTCACGTCTGGTATGATGTTTTATCTCAATTCTTGGTCAAGTCAGGTTTTTCAAAAGGTAAAGTCGATACCACTTTGTTTATTAAAAAGGAAAAAAGCCGATATCATACTTATTCAGATATATGTGGATGATATTATATTTGGCTCAACTAATCCCAAATACTGTAAGAATTTTTCAAACCTCATGGTGTCTAGATTTCAAATGAGTATGATGAGAGAGATGAATTTCTTTCTCGGATTACAAGTAAGACAATTTTCAACGAGAATTTTCATTAATCAATCTAAGTACATTTTTGATATTCTTCGGAAATTCAAAATGGAAAATTGCAAACCTATTGGAACCCCAATGGCACCAGTTACTAAGATTGGCACAAATCCTTCAGGAAAAGCTGTTGATGTTAGGACTTATAGAGGAATGATAGGTTCTTTAATGTATCTTACTTCAAGTAGGCCAGATATAATGTTTTCAACATGCTTGTGTGCAAGATATCAGGCTGATCCTAAGGAATCTCACTTAGCTGCTGTCAAACGGATCTTCAGATATCTGAAGGGGACTGAAGATCTTGGTCTGTGGTATCCTAAGGATACAGGGTTTGAACTGACTGCTTATTCAGACGCAGATCATGCTGGATGTATGTTGGACAGAAGAGCACGTTGGGTCATATTCAATTCCTCGGTGATAAACTCGTTAGTTGGGCATCTAAGAAGCAATTATGTGTTTCCACATCGACGACTGAAGCAAAACATGTAGCTGCTGCAAGCTGCTGTTCTCAAGTCTTGTGAATGTGAACACAACTGCGAGATTATGGCTATCAGTACAACAAGATCCCGATCTATTGTGACTCGAAGAGCGCTATCGCAATATCAGATAATCCTGTGCAACATACTACAACAAAGCACATTGATGTCAGGTATCATTTTATCAAAGATAATGTAGAAAAAGGTATAATAGAACTTTACTTTCTAAAAACTGATTATGAACTTCCAGATTTGTTTACCAAACCTTTAGATGAAAAAAGATTCAATTTTCTTGTATCTAAGCTTGGTATGCTAATTCTCAAGACCTAATCAGTAATTACCTATTAAAGTTTCTTTTATTGTAATTTTTCATCATTTCTTTATCATTAATTCTGAAAGGATATCTACACTTTAACATTTTGTTCATGATCTCAGGGGGAGTGAGATAAGACTGTAAGATGATCAACATTTTTTGAGGGAGAGTTTATATAATTTTTGCATTTAATTAACTGCCAATTTTTTTTTTGTGTTCCATATTTTAGGGGGAGTATATGAGTACAACAAAAGGAGTAAAAACATGATTTCTGATTACTTCATATCAGAACTCGTTCACTCAATGTTTTTGTTAGATCTGTTTTTATAGTAATTATTGTATTTATTTTCTAGCCTATATTGTGCTTAATGTTCATATCTGTATTGTAAAGGCTAGGGGTATTTAAGTCCCCTTAGAGCCTTGGTTTTGTAACTTTGAACTTTGGCACTTACACTTTAATTGAACTGATTACTTTGCGCTTCCATACTTTCTCTCTCTACTTTCTCTCTCTAAAAGATTTAGAGATTCTTGGACTCTCAATTGGTATCAGAGCGTACTAGATCTTGAGAGGATTGAGAGAATTTGTTTTTAGATACTGATTTTGTAGATTAAGCAGAAAATTTGATTGATTTTCTTGATTTTTCAAGAAAATCTCGTTTTTTGCTTGATTCATCAAAATTGGTTAGGTTTTTGGTTGAATTTGTGCGAATTTGATTTATTTAGTTGCATTTATGATAGTTGATCGTATTTGATTCACATAATTTCCATAAAAACCATGGTTTGATTCTCAATTTGGTGATTTTGTGATTTTCTGGAAACACGAGTTCACGTTCTGGTTATTTCACGATTTTGAGTTTTTGTAGTTTTTGATCGAAATTGTTAGTTGAATTGTGTAAGAAAGTTGTTTTCGTTCATCATTGTGTGAATTTCTTGTTTAAATTTCTTTGTTAGATTCGATCTTACGCGTTTTATTTGTTTTTCTAAAGTTTGTGTTTCATTCATATAAGTTTGCGTGTGATTCATATAAGTTTGCATGTGATTCATATATGTTTGCGTGTGATTCATATAAATTTGCGTGTCATTCATATATTTTACTTAAAGTTCTTTGTGGTCTAACTCCTGTATTAGTGAATTTTCAGGTTTGCGATTCACTTTGGAAACGCAAAGCTTAAAGTTCTCGGCTCTAGTTTAATACGCAAACTATCAGTTTGCGTTTCTCTCTTCAAGTCTTCGTGCATCAAGTTTTCGCTTCTCTTGCAACGCAAAGTCTCTCACCCGCAAAGTCTACTCACGCAAAGCTTCATCTTGCGTTTCACTTAGCAAACGCAAAACTCAGTTTGCGTTCCCCTCTGCAAACGCAAAACCTTCTTTGCGCTCCTCATTGCATACGCAAACCTCTAGTTTGCGCGTCTCCCATACTTGGAAATTTTTTCTGAAATTTCTGATTTTTTCACAAGATGTCTTTGCAAGCACAAATCTACAAAAATGACCTCATGATGTCTTTGGGGTTTGATACACGTCCACCAGTACTGATCAATGAGAACGAATTCGAACAGTGGCAGGATTGGTTTATTAACTTCATTGAAGGATAACCAAATGGGGAGAACATGATGAAATCACTGACTCAGGGTCCTATGGAAACACCAAGGAAAGTTGTTACAGCTACTGCAACCACTTCTGCTACCACTGTTGAGAAAGCTTTAAGGGAATATGATGCTGATGAGATGTTACGACATCAAGCTGATAACCAGGCCAAATCAAATCTGATTCTTGCTCTTCCCAACTCCATTTATAACATAATCGATTGCTTCAAACAGAATCCTATGCTGATGTGGACTCAACTTGAAAAGATTATGCTTGGTACTGCAATGTCAACTCAGTTGCGTCAGACTAGGTATATGAACAATTTTGAAAAGTTCAAGGCTAAGGATGGAGAAAGCTTGAAGAGTGTATTTGACCGATTTTGGGCTGTCATCAACGATTTATACAAGATTAAAGTTAAGAAGACTGAATTAGAGGCTAACTTGAAATTTTTGAATGCTTTACAACCAGAATGGAACAAGTCATGCCACAGAATGAGAAACGATGTCAGAATCTCAACCATGCCAATTCAGGAGTTATACGAAATCTTGATGACTGATGAATCTATGGTAATGGAGAAGAAGGCAAAAATGGATAAGAAGAACAAACCTCTGTCAGTAGATCCCATTGCTCTTATAGCTAGCCAACTGGCTGAGCAAGCTTTGACCGAATCAGCTTATGATGGATCTACAGATGATGTTAGGGTGAATTTAATGTTAAATAGAAGTTCAGGGTGTAAATGGTTATTAGTTGAAAGGTTTATTAGCTTGTTGGGCCTAAAAGCCCATAAGCCCATTATCTTGACAAACCTGGATATATAAAGGCTGTTTTGCTTTCATTTACAGTTTAGTCTCATTATTTTCAAACAACTAGTTTATAGGTTTACTCTCTCTGATCAGAAATTCTTTCTGTAAACCTGTAACCCTTTGATTTCATGTCAATAATATGACTAGTTGCCGTGATTCATATTCTGTTCATCTTTGATATTATTTGCTGTTGATTGCACTGTACTGGGATCTACAATTGGTATCAGAGCAAAGAGACTAAAGGTTTGATCCAGAAAAAGGTTTGTCTAAAACCCTATATTCAATAATCTGTGTTAATTTCTTTTATCTATTTTAAGTGATTATCTGCTTCTGTCGTTCGATTAGATTTTTGTCAATCTGGGTTGATTTGTTTTATCGGTCCTATTAAAATTCGTTTTGTGTTGGGTTTAAGGTTACTGTGAAAAAGGTTATCGATCGAATTTTTTTTGCTGCTCAGATCCGGTCCTATGTGTTTATTGCATATCTGTGGATTTAAGTTTTATCGGTCGATTGATTGTGTTGAAATCTAATTATCGGTCGATTGGTTGTGTTGAAATCTGTTTATCGACGCTGTTTACTGCTATTCGACCTGATTATTTGTTGATTAATCGATTTAATTTTCTGGGTTTGATCTCGATCGAATTCCAGATTCATCGTGTTCTTCGGTCGACTTATCTGTTCGTTTTTATCGGGCTTATCTGTTTATCGGTTTTTGATTTTATCGGTCTATTTCTTAAGTTGTTATTTATCAGGTTCGATCGATAGGTTGTTCGACCGGGAAGTTGTAATTCCCGGTCATTGTGTTCGACCAGTATCCTGCTTTACCGGTCCTTTTGATTGACCGATATAAGAATTGTCCTTTGACCGGTACATTGTGTTTATCGGTCATTTGGATTCGACCGATAGTCTGTCTATACCGGTCTTTTTCTTGACCGGTACGTTGTCAATACCGGTCCTTTGCTCGACCGGTACGTTGTCTATATCGGTCTTTTGCTTGACCGATACTTAGCTCGACCGGACCCTTGTCCTATTCTGCTTATTTATTTTTTGTTGTTTATTATTGTGTTTGGATCATCCTGCTTGTCTCACGATCGTTACAGTGTTTTGTAAGTTAAGAGATATAAGATGAATTCAAGAGATGCTTTAGCTATTGGTTCCGATCAGAAGCCCCCGGTGCTCTACCGGGGAGAATATCCTCAGTGGCACGATCGCTTCATGAACTTCATTGAAGCGAAATCGAACTATGAAGCAATATACAAGTGTCTGACAGAGGGACCACAAGAATGGCCAACGAAGGTCATACCTGGAGACCCAGCCGAAGGTCGACCGGAGCGTACAGTTCCGAAAACTATCGGTGGTCTTACAAATCCAGAAAAGGCTATGTATGAGGCTGAGAAGCAAGCAAAGTCATATCTTCTCCAAAGTCTACCAAATGACATATATGCCTGCATCGACAGTTATAAAGAGTCTGCAAAGAAAATGTGGGACCAGATTGAGAAAATGATGATGGGGAGCCACATCAACAATCAGCTGAAGGTGACAAACTGCATCACCAGATATGATGGCTTCAAAGCAAGAAAAGGCGAGACACTGACAGAAACCTATGAAAGGTTTAACTTGCTTCTGAATGATCTCCAGAAGAATAAGATCACAAAGACGAATACCGAGAACAACATCAAGTTCATGAACAACCTCCAACCTGAATGGAAGTCGTTCGTCTCTCATATTCGTCATACTCAAACCCTGGAGAAGCTTTATCTGCACGAGCTTTATGAAATGCTGCTCCAGGATGAAGAAGAAGTTATGGAACTAATGGGGAATCAGAAAGCTGAAGAAAAGCCGGTAGTTGATCCGTTAGCACTCGTGTCTGAGAAAAGAGGTAAGTCTATCAGCCGTTCGTCTGGAAAAAGGCCAGTGCAAAGTGATTCTGAACCCGAAGATCCTGACAGTGATTCGGATCCAGAATACACTAAGATGAAAGAAGCTATGGTGTACCTGACCCAAGCTTTTCAAAAGAGAAAGTTTTTTAACAAGTCGTCTAACAAGCAAAGATTCTCTACTCGCCGTGATCATCAAGAGAAGTTTGAAGGTAAGAGACATGTAGAAGATGGGAAGAAGCCTGACAAGCGACATGAAGAAAAGCCAAAAGAGGAGCCGATCAAATCCTTCAATTGTGGTCGGTTGGGTCATTTTGCCAAGGATTGTCGCAAGCCTGTTGTGCGCCACGCTGATTATTATAGAGCCAAGCTGCTACTGGCCAAAGAAAAGGAAGCTGGTAAGGCTCTCATGGCTGAAGATGACTACTGGCTACAAGTATCGGATGAAGAACCTGAAGATGCCGAAGCACACTTGTGTTTCATGGGCAAGCATTCATCACCGTCAGACAGTGATGATGAAGATCGTAATTCTCCATGTCAGGTATGTGCTCCTTACCAAGAAGCTTTAATTGATCAGATGCAACTTGCTATGAATAAACTAGAATCTCTCAAGCTTTTTTTAAAAGAAAAAGAACAACTCATCTCATCTCTAGAAAAACGTGTTGCTGCACAGTCTAAATGTATTCAAAAATCAAAGCTTAGATCTTGCTAGCAACCTGTGCATCATTTCGAATTTAAAAGAAGAATGTGAGAGTTGTTCAAAAGGTTCACAAGAGCTGAAGACCAAAGTAGATAATCTTACCAATGAGCTTCGTATGTCAGAAAATGAAAAAATTGATATTGTGACTCAAAACGTGGCTTTCAAAAATGATAATAAAAGACTATCTACTCAATTAGAGGAGCTTGAACAAAAACTCTATAAAATTGGTCAATCTAATCACACGCTGAATCTAATTACACCAAAAGAACCCAAGTACGCGAATTCGGGTATCGGTTACGATAACCCCCATTATTTGAAAAAGGCGTTATCCAAAGTTCCTACTTTATATGCTTCCGAATTCTTTGGCATAAACAAAATCTATCCATAGTACATAGTTTTTTGGACCAAACCAATTGAGGATGAGGACTGGGAAGAGGATAAGTTGATAAGGGAGAACTCTACTAAAATGAAACTTCCATTTGTCTATGATTCGTTGAATGCGTCTTACAATAAGGACAAACCCTGTTTCCTGTCAAACGATTATTTTAGAAGTTACTCTCAAGCTGAACTAGATGTTCACAATGTGAAAACTGAGGAGGAATCTCTAGACCATAAGGTGTATATTCCCCCTCTGATTTTAGAAAAGAAAATTGTTCAGTTAGAAGAGTCACTTACACAGGAAAGGGATAGGTTTCAAAAAGAACAACAAGAGCTTCTATTACAAATTGAGTGTCTCAATTCCAATAACGCGGATACTGTGTCAGTTAAGGAGAAAGAATACCTTCAGACTAAAATAAAGAAGTTAAATTCACAACTGGCAGCTTTGGCAGCAGATCGTCTGAAAGAGCAACTTCACAAGGCTGAGTCTCAAGCTCAGCCTACAACTCTCCAAAGTGAGAAAATTTTTCAGTCTGCAAATTCTTATCCTGCCTCCGACACATCGTCTTGCAAAGCCTTTATGGGTGACTCGTCACCAATTCTTTCAAATAAAGGAAAAGAGCCTCAAGTTTTCAAATCAGATCAGTGTTCTGTTTTTAAAAAGGCTTCTGCTTACGATCCGCTTCAAACAAATCCCTCCAATGTCCTAAATTCCTCAGCTTATGAGGTCCTTTCTAATGAGGAACGAGAATTTTCTGCATTCTTGAATTCTGAGGTGTGTCTGTATAGTGATTTGAACCAAGTTGATTTTGATCCTCTACTTCCGAGTCACATTGATTTTCTAAATTCTTCTTGTGAGCCTCCAGTACAATTTTATAAGGGTGAATGTTCCACATCCGCCCCTCAAAAACCTTCTGTGAACGATTCGTTAAAATCTAAATCTAATAAGCGCTCACAAAACAAGAAAAAGACCGGTCGCTCCAAAAGACAACAATCTTCAAATTTCACATATTCTGACTATGGGTTTAATGGTATTTCAGATACTTTTGGTCGGAGAAAAGAAGTTAAATATGCTTGGGTAGCTAAGAAGTCCAAGGATAGCTCGGCGACATCAGAATTAATTGATCCAGTTTTAAAGCCTAGGAAAAACAATAACAATCATGATGTTTTTAATTCTAAACGTTTAGTTGAATGTAATGGAACTTTACCTTTAAAAGTTTATTCTATTCCGCATTTACTTCAACTGTATCATGATTGTATTTGTTGCTCTTATTGTGGATCGAATGATTTTGTTGATCGTCGTTATGCATCTGATTGGTTTGGCTCGTATCATGTTGCTAATTATCATTCTCAGTTTGATCTTACCCGTCATAGAAACAGACCCAAGTCTAAACGGGCATCCAAATCGGGTGTTATCTCTAACCCCAAAGGACCCATTTACGAATGGGTACCTAAAAAGAAATAACTTGTTTTGCAGGACGGTCATGTGTGATATTTAGATTCAGGTTGCTCCAAGCACATAACCGGAAGAAAGGAGCTACTCACAAACTTCATCGAGAAGTTTTGTGGTAATGTCAGGTTTGGAAATGATCACTACTCTCCCATCAGGGGTTACGGAGATATCGTCAAGGATAATATAACGATTAAGAAAGTGTCCTACGTCGAAGGACTTGGTCACAATCTCTTCAGCATCGGTCAATTATGCGACAAGGATCTAGAGGTCACCTTCAAAGCAAAAAGGTGCAGCGTTCGGACTGACGACGGTAAAGAAATATTAGCTGGAACACGTCGTACAAACCTTTATACGATTGACCTTTCGTCCCTGAAAGCAGACAAGGAAGTGTGTTTGATGTCTAAAGCTTCGGCCGAACAAAGCTGGTTATGGCATCGTCGACTCTCGCACCTGAACTTCAAGACTATCAACAAGTTGGTGCTCGGTGGACACGTTAAGGGAATGCCTGATCTTAAGTTCGAAAAAGATCACTTATGTGCTGCCTGCGAAATGGGCAAGATGAAAAAGGCGTCTCACAAGCCTAAAGTCACTCCTAGTACTTCACGGTCCCTTGAACTCATTCACATGTATTTATGTGGACCGATGCGCATTCAAAGCATTAATCACAAGAAGTATGTCCTGGTGATGGTTGACGACTTTTCTCGCTACACGTGGGTTAGATTCCTCCGTTCAAAGGATGAAACTCCCGAATTGATCATCTCTATCCTGAAGAATATTCAAGTCAGTCTCAACCTATCAGTCCAGACCATAAGGACGGATAACGACACAGAGTTCAAAAATCAAGTGGTCTCCGGTTACTTGACTTATGTGGGGATAACTCACACCTTCTCCGCTGCTCGTACTCCTCAGCAAAACGGGGTAGTAGAGCACCGGAACCGAACTCTTGTCGAAGCAGCTCGCACGATGTTATCTCAGTCCAAGCTTCCGCTATTTTTATGGGCCGAAGCAGTTGCTACCACCTGTTACACTCAAAACCGCACTATCATCAACAAGCGGTTCAACAAGACACCGTACGAGATCATCAACAAGCGCATCCCCAATATCAACTACTTTCATGCATTCGGGTGCACATGCTTCGTATTGAATGACAGGGATGATCTCGGCAAATTCAGCCCCAAAGCGGACGAAGGAGTGTTCATTGGATATTCCCAGCAAGCCAAAGCTTACCGTGTCTTCATCAAACGAACGAAGACCGTCGTTGAGAGTGTGAACGTGACTTTTGACGAGGTCGCTGATATGGATTCTGAACACCTCAGTTCAGAACCCGCTTTAACTGGTGTGTTAGCTGCCTGACAATTTCGTTCAGGAGCTATACAATCTCCAGTAGATCCACTTCATGCGTCTACGTCAAGAGCACATCTTTCTGATTTGGATTTACTTTTTGAGTATTTCTATGATGACTTATTTAATGTTAAGACTAATGGTATGTCTTGTGACAGGAATATTGCTCAAGCACCAGAAGTGACACAAGTCACTGGTCCAACCGACTCAGGTGGCCCATCCTCGCCTGGTGCTCCATCATCTACTGCCAATGATCAAGCTTCCCCGAGCTCAAGTGATCCTCCTTCTCTCGCTCAGATTTTTGATGAGGTGCAGCCTTGGGTATTACCTCCTGAACCGACTCCTGTTGAAGGTGCTCCCGAAGTTACCTCTCCGGCAATCCCGGATCCTTATATCGTTTCATCGCCAGGTGAGTCGTCTTCTACTCCTTGCTCGACTCCCACTAAGGAGCTTCCACCTCACAGGCCGTCATCCCTCGAGGCAGTTTAGGATTTAACCCCCGGTGGTTATGTGGACCCCGATACTTCTCAACAGACATATCAACCTCTTCCACACACCACCAAGTGGACTCGAGCTCACCCCCTACATCAGATCATTGGTGATCCCAAGACGCCTGTTCAAACTCGGCTACTACTGCAAATGACTGTTTGTTTTCTTCGTTCCTCAGCCGTATCGAACCATCCACCGTCTTCGAAGCGTTGAATGATCCAGACTGGGTGATCGCTATGCAAGAGGAACTCAACCAATTTGAGAACCTCAAAGTGTGGCGCCTTGTTCCCCGTCCAAAGAATAAGACGGTGATTGGGACGAAATGGATTTTTAAGAACAAGAAGGACGAAAATGGAATAATTGTCCGGAACAAAGCTCGTCTAGTGGCTAAAGGATATCGCCAGCAAGAAGGGATAGATTATGAGGAGACGTTTTCCCCGGTTGCCCGCATTGAAGCAATCCGCATGTTCCTCGCCTACGCCGCCCACAAGAATTTCGTCGTCTTTCAAATGGATGTGAAATCTGATTTCTTGAACGGCGTTCTCAAAGAGGAAGTGTATGTCTCGCAACCCGAAGGCTTCGTGAGTTCTGAATCTCCGAATCACGTTTATTTTCTTGACAAGGCATTATACGGTCTTAAGCAAGCGCCACGAGCCTGGTATGACCCTCTCTCATCCTTCTTGATTAAATCGGGTTTCTCTAAAGGTAAAATTGACACTACTTTGTTTATTAAAAGAGAAAATAAAGATATCATTCTTGTACAGATTTATGTTGATGACATAATTTTTGGCTCTACAAACCCCAAGTACTGTCAGAACTTTTCCGCCTTAATGAGTAAACATTTTCAAATGAGCATGATGGGGCAAATGAATTTTTTCCTGGGTCTTCAAGTAAAACAATTAGCAACAGGAATTTTCATTAATCAATCTAAGTACATCTCGGATATTCTTCGGAAATACCAGATGGAAAACTCTTCCCCTATGAAAACCCCCATGTCTACTAGCTTAAAGCTACACTCCAATCCTGATGGAAAGGATGTGAATGCTACTACTTATAGAGGTATGATAGGTTCTCTGATGTACTTGACGGCTAGCCGGCCTGACATTATGTTCTCAACATTTTTATGTGCAAGATTTCAGTCGAAACCTAAAGAGTCTCACTTAGCTGCGGTTAAGCGTATTATCCGATATTTAAAAGGTACTGCTGATCTTGGTTTGTGGTACCCAAAAGAGACAGGTTTTGAATTGACATCCTACTCCGACGCTGACCATGCTGGAAACATGCTGGACCGGAAAAGCACATCCGACCATGTCCAGTTCCTGGGAGATCGTCTCGTCAGTTGGGCTTCGAAGAAGCAAAATTGCGTGTCCACCTCCACCGCCGAGGCGGAGTATGTAGCAGCCGCAAGTTGCTGCTCACAAGTCATCTGGATGCGCACCCAGCTGAAAGACTACGACTTTAACTACTCGCAGATCCACATCTACTGTCACTCCAAGAGCACCATTGCAATATCCAGCAATCCAGTCCAGCACACGAAGATGAAGCACATTGATATTCGTTATCACTTCATAAAAGACCATGTGGAACGAGGTACCATCGAACTCTATTTTGTTAATACAGAGCATCAGTTAGCAGACCTGTTCACCAAAGCCTTGGACGAAAAACGCTTTAATTATCTTGTGTCCAAGCTAGGTATGCTAAATCTGAAAGTTTGATCTTCTCACAGCTCTCCACGAGTTTCATTCAATAACGAATGACTGTGTCTAATGCCCCAGTGACTTATCTCTGGGTGCTTCGATCCACACTCCTTGGTTATTGCATTTTACTCGCTAAGTTATGTGTCAATTTCAAACTTCTTTACCAACAAAGTAGATTTCGTTTGTTTCTATTGCTTTCTCGTGTGTCTTTCTTTTCTTCGTGGTGCTTTCGTGTTTATTTTTGCAGTCTCTCCGGTTGATATCTGAAAGCGTAAGTCGTTTGTGGTGGTCGTTAGAAGATGTTCTTGTTTTAAGGGGGAGCACGATCGAACGATGTTTGGTAAGGTTCTATAGTCCTCCGTTCCAGGGGGAGCAGGTAAGCTTCTCGTGTATCTCGTTGAGGGGGAGCAGTTTCTCGTAAACCATTCAATGTTCGAGGGGGAGCATTTGTTTTCTTTCCTTTTTTTATTTTTTTCCCTTAGGAGATATTTTTCTTAGGTTCGTTTTTTTTAATCAGAAAAATTCAAATATTTTTTTCTTCTCTTTGTTTTTTTTATATATAGAAAGAAAGTTTCAAAACAAATTTGTTTGGTTTTATTTTTTTTAGAGTTTTTTTTATAAGTTTTTAAGTCATATGGACCGGCCAATTGTTTTTCCCTCCTTATTCCTTTCTCGGCCCGACCCAAATGAACCAATCCCTTCGACCGGGGTATTTAAAACCCCGGTCTTCACCTTTCTTCTCCAGCAATCTTCTTTATCGATCCTTTCTCTCATCTATCTCTAATCCTTCGACCGGAGTCATCTGTGGATTCTCGATTTCCTCGTTTTCTCTCGCTATCGATTATCGATCACAGGTTCGACACTAATCTTCGTATATTTATATGCTTTCAAGATTTAGTCGATCCATAGGCCGTAGATTTCAATTTTGGGGTCTGTGTTTAACTCTGGAATGTTGATTCGTTTTTCTCCGGTCGTTTATTCGACCTAGATTTCACCGGTCGAATGATTTCACCGGACGAATTATTTCCCCGGTCGAATGATTTCCCCGGTCGAATGATTTCACCGGACGAATTATTTCCCCGGTCGAATGATTTCACCGGTCGAATGATTTCCCCGGTCGAATGATTTCCCCGGTCGACTGATTTCCCCGGTCGAATGTTTCACCGGTCGAATGGTTCACCGGTCGAATGTGTTATACCGGTCGAAGACAGTACCGGTCCGTTCCCTATTCCGGTCATTTGGTACTTCCTGTGTAATCTTGGTTTAAGGGGTTTGTGTCTTAATTGCTCATGTGGTGTTTGTGCATTGTGGTGGTATCAATTTTAAGAGGTGGTGCGTACATTGGTTAGACCCTATTTCACGAATTGGGGGTGTTTTTCCAATAAACTGGAGTTAGTTTAGGTTGTGGTTGACACCATGGCCATGTAACTCCATCGACTTTCTTGTTTTAAATGTACCTCCGTTCTCACCGATCAACTCTTAACAGGTACTATGGCGCAAAATCCACCTCCAGCTATTGATCCAATCGCTGATGCCGACCTGATTCCCGAGGATCAGTTCATACAGCTCACAGCCAACAACTATCATCTCGATGTAACCCAACCTCCCATTCAATATCAGGTCATCATCGAGATCCTCGGTGGGCATCCTCTATCATATGCTCTAACGGAAACAGCTGAAGTCCTACCACAACTATCATCACGCCAGCTGTGAACGTAGGCGGAACACCAATAGTAAATCCACCTTCGGGTAGTTTACGAGGATTGGGTGGAAGTCCTACCACAGCTATCATCACGCCAGCTGTGAACGTAGGCGGCTCGACTTCTACAGTCGTAGCTGCAACGGGAAGTCTAAGTGACCCCGGAGTTACCCCAACTGAGTTCGTCTCAAGGGAATATATGGACAACGCCCTAAAGGCTGTCCAAACCATGATGAGAGAGGAGGTAGACTCACTGAAGCGAATGATCAAAGGCAAAGGTCCAGCGACTGAGCCTGAACCTCTACCTCCTACACCACCACCTATCATTCCTGCTACCGAAATGTCTATCGAAGACCTGAAATCCATTCTCCTTGCAAAGATCCTTGCCCAATCTCAAACAGAACCCTCCCGGGATGTCGATTCTCTATCACTACTTCGTACTCAAGCATCCACACCAACCCCACCACCACCCCAACCCATTATATCTCCAGACTCCTTCCAGCTTCAACAAGCAATGCTTCAGTCTCTGCAGCAAACCGTAGCTGTATTGACTGAACGCCTATCAGCCGTGGAAGACACTTGCCGAAGCCAGGCAGACAGGCTCAAGCGCCGGCATGATGATCAGGATGATATACATCACCATGAGGGGGAGAAGCGCCAACGCCTATCAGAGCCGGAGACACAGTTTGGGGAAACAACTCAAGTGGGAATAGAACAGGGTTCGGGTTCTGGTACTCGACCAGAAGGGCAGGGACAGGAACGGGAACATTGTATGGATTTAGTGCTGATTGATATTCCAAGGGTTGAAAAGCCTGAGGAATTTGATGAAGGTTCTCCGATAGTCCCTGAAGACTGGGCATTAATTCTTGATCCTAATGAAGTTTATGAACCGACGGAAGAATGTGCTAATACTAAATGAGCGCTGGTAGTCATGCAAGCCGAAATAGATGAGATTCTTCATCCGGACTATCAGCCAGACTATCAGACTTCTGTTGCGGTTCCACTTTTGACCTATTCTGTTGTTAACCCTGATCTTCCTGAAACAGATATTCCCGTCAGATCTCCTCCAGCATCACCAGTTATGGAAACAGAAAGTACTCTACCAGTTCATCCATCCAAGTAGGAAAGAGTCAGAATCAAAGTTCCTTTCCTTGAAGAAAGCCAAAAGAAGATCTTTGCCCACTGGATTCGGAAGTATGATGAAGTTGTACTTCATGGTCTACAGTCTGTGAAAAACAAAGAAAAGCAGCGTGAACTTGTATTCATATATAAGAAGTTTCAAGGCAAGCACTCCAAGACAAAGCTCAGGATTACATTAGTTGACCGGATTCAATCTGCCTTCTTTATGAAAGTAAAGTATTCAGACTTCATGTAATGAGAGAAGATGGTCAGAAGTATTGTTTTTTCTGAAGCTGACTTTCCGTGTCTTGAACCACAAGATCTGCTGTTCATTCTTCGAGACTTAAAGACCAGAACTAACAGACCCGGGGAAGTCATTGATGCACTCGAGACAGTAAAGAGATATATGAAGTGTGCAATGAAGCTTGCCTCGGTGGAAGATTTTCAGATTGGGTTAGAAAGCAACCAGCCAAAGATTAATCTGTTGAAGCCTGATTTGAAGATTCCGTCTGATGCCCAAAGTGTACCTGCATTCACTGTGATAAAGATTCCAGAATTCGGCATGACCTACTTAAACAACAAAGGAATTATGCAGTTCATTCGTCTCAATCAGATTGCCAAATTCTGTGACGGTACGTTAATGTTGTTGAAAGACAAGTTGAAGCGTGCACTTGATAAAGATGAAAAAGGGGTTCAGTTTTTGGATCCTAAATACAAGTCACTTGTTCTTGAAGCACTGGGTGAAATTGAAGAGCGACTGGAGTACAGGACTCAAATGAGATATTTCGAGATCAACTTTGGTTTCCGAAAGATTTTTGTTCCTAAATGGCGCGACTATCAACTTCTATTTAAAGGGGGAGATTGTTAGGGTGAATTTAATGTTAAATAGAAGTTCAGGGTGTAAATGGTTATTAGTTGAAAGGTTTATTAGCTTGTTGGGCCTAAAAGCCCATAAGCCCATTATCTTGACAACCCTGGATATATAAAGGCTGTTTTGCTTTCATTTACAGTTTAGTCTCATTATTTTCAAACAACTAGTTTATAGGTTTACTCTCTCTGATAAGAAATTCTTTCTGTAAACCTGTAACCCTTTGATTTCATGTCAATAATATGACTAGTTGCTGTGATTCATATTCTGTTCATCTTTGATATTATTTGCTGCTGATTGCACTGTACTGGGATCTACAGATGATGATGGCGAAGCACTCGAAAAGGCCATGATACTTTTGACTCAGCACTATCATAAGAGATTCAAGCACAGATATGGTTCAAACAAACTGCGGTTTACTTCTGGTTCTAAAAAGATAGAACCTGGTGCTCCTTCAAAGACATACACTCCAAAGTATGAACCAGCTAAGGTGGTTGAACAAAAGAAAGATGACAAAAAGGTGGTAAATTGTTTTAACTGTGGGAAGCTTGAACATATGGTTAAGGATTGCAGAGTCAAAGTGGTAAAGGATGCTGCTTTTTACCGAAAGAAGTTGGCTTTAGCTGAAAAGAAGGAAAGTGGAACTATCCTGTTGGCCGAAGAAGAATACTGGTTGGATCATTCGGACAACGAGGCTGAAAATGAGGAAACTGCGGCCATGTGCTTTATAGGCGATGACAAATTTGATGATGAGGAAGAGGATACCTCATCTGATGGTTCTGAGGTAATATCTGCGTTTAACTATAATTTCTTCTTATCTCAAATGAATGTTTTTATCACTGCTTTGCATGATTTGCGCTCAAAGTTCGTTTATGAAAAGTTTAAAAATCAAGAAAAGTCTGATTTAATTGATAAACTACAAATTTCTTTAAAAGATGAAAAGTCAATTTTAATTGATACAAAAGAGAAATTTCATAAGCAGTTAGTTGATTTAGAAAATTCAAATCAGACTTATCATGATTCCTTGACTGAACTGACTTCTTCAAATAAAATTCTTTCTGACAAAATAATTGTTTTAGAAAGGAAATTGTATAAAAGAGAACAGTCTGAACAAACCATTTACATGAATAAACCTAGGAGTGAATAATCCATAAAAGAAAAGTGGGGACTTGGTTTTGAAAACCCGCATTTTTTAAATCATGCTAAAAATGAAGTTCCTACTTTATACGAATATGATCATTTTACTCTTGCAAGATATGCTCCTCAGTTTAAATTCTTTTGGACAATTGAGAAACAAATTTTGGAAGATGAAAATGTGAAAAGGATGAAAAATAAGAGGATGGAAATGCCATTTGTTTACACCTCTGAAAATGCAAAGTATTTTCCTGATCAATCTAAGAAATCCAGAAAATTTCAAAATATGTTAAATATCAAATCTTCCAATAAATCTTCATTATCAACAGATTTTGTTGATATTTTTACTAACACTGATAAGGAAAATGTATCTCCGGTGTCTTATGATACTAAGAAATACATTCCCTCATTAGTGTTAGAAGGTAAGATTGTTGATCTTGAAGATAGATTGGAAGAACAAAATCTTCAAACTTCTTTAGAAAACGATTTATTTCTTTTTATAATGGAAACAAGTTTTGAAGATAAAATTTCTTCTGGATTATCAAAAGATTCCAAGGAAAATGCTAAAGTTTTACAAAATAATGGCCATTTGCGTTCCACATTGGAAACGCAAACTGATAGTTTGCGCCTCCAATGGGAAGCGCAAACCTCCTCCAGACTTGCGCAATTTTGAAAATTTTCACTCCGAGGATAGTTCTTCAATGTCAAATGCTAAGATTGATTTCTTTGATAAAGTTTCTTCTTCTGATTCAATTGTTGATGATTCTTTAATGCTAAATGCTCAATTTTATAAAAAGAAGCGTAAAAGAAGAAGATCAAAGAAGTCAAAGAAACATGATACTGTCTTATCTGAAAATTCTAATGTTTCTGATTTTTCTTCTTCAGATCGGACTGTGAGGAAGTCACCAAGGCAAATTTGGAGGATGAAACAGCAAATTTTAGAATTTGAACTGTTAGGAGTTAAATGTGTAGACAATCTTTGTGATACTGATACATTTGCTACATGTAATAAAAACCCAAAATATTTCTTTCAACAAATGTTTGATATATCAAAGAATATCTCATATGCTTCTTCTAGTTCTGATTCTGATAATTGTGTTTTATCTTCTATTGATAATTGCTTTCATTCTTGCTTGAAAATTAAATCTGTGAAAAATAAAAGACATAAATCTAACAAGGGACCCATAAGCATATGGGTACCTAAAAAGGTGTAGTTTCTGTGTGTGCAGCTTAGTCAATTATGGTATCTGGATTCGGGATGTTCAAAACATATGATTGACAACAAATCACTTCTGTCTAATTTTAAAGATAAATGTTGCGGTCGTGTGAAATTTGGCAATTGTGAGACAACTCCAATTCTTGGTTATGGTGATCTAGTTCAGGGTAACATAACTGTAAAAATAGTAATCTACGTCGAGGGTCTAAGTCACAACCTTTTCAGCATAGGACAGTTATGCGATAAAGACCTTGAAGTCAGCTTCAAATCCAAAAGTGTTGCAGTGAAGAATGATAATGGCAAGGATCTTCTGGTGGGAAAAAGACACTCAAATTTGTATACCATTGATCTTTCCAAGATCAAAATTCCTTCAGATATCTGCTTGCTTTCTAAAGCTTCAGTTCAAGAAAGTTGGATTTGGCACAAACGTTTAGCTCACCTCAACTTTAAGTATATGGATCTCCTGGTCAAGAATGATTTAGTGAGAGGTCTTCCAATTCTCCGTTTCCAGAAAGACCATCTATGCCAGGATTGTGAGAAAGGAAAAATGAATAAATCTCCACACAAGCCTAAACCTGAACACTGCACGTCGACTATTCTTGATCTTTTGCATGTTGATTTGTGTGGTCCGATGAAGACGAAAAGTTTAGGACATAAGAAATATGTTTTGGTGATTGTTGATGATTACTCCAGATATACTTGGGTAAAATTTCTGAAGTCAAAAGACGAGACTCCTGAAGTACTCATCAACCTTATCAAGACAACTCAGACAAATAAGCAGAAGCAAGTGAAAGTGGTAAGATCTGACAATGGCACTGAATTCAAAAACAGTACTCTTCAGGCATTCTATGAATCTCAAGGAATACAACAACAATTTTCTGTTGCACGTACTCCGCAACAGAACGGTGTTGTTGAAAGAATAAACAGAACGCTTGTTGAGTCCGCCAGATCAATGCTTTCTTATTCAGCTCTACCTTTATCTTACTGGGCTGAAGCAGTATCAACTGCCTGTCATACACAGAACAAATCAATTCTGCATCGTCGTTTCAACAAAACACCGTATGAACGGATGAACGGGATCAAACCGAACATCAAGTATTTCAAGTCATTCGGGTGTAAATGCTACGTTCTGAATGACAGGGAGAATCTCAACAAGTTTAGTCCAAAGGCAGACGAGGGTGTATTCGTGGGTTATTCTTCAAACTCTGTCGCTTATAGAGTTTTTCTGATCTCTGCAAGAAAGGTCATAGAGAGTGTAAATGTAAAATTTGACGAAGCTGCTGATTTGGTTTCTAGTTACTCAGGCTCAGAACCCACTTTTACTGGAAATTCAGTTTTTGAACAAATCAGTTCAGAACCTGCTTTTTCACCGAATAACCAGGATTCTTCTACTCCCTCTCCTAATCTTTCTGGTCTTGATTTTCTGTTTGAAATTTTTTATGATGATGTGCCTAGATCTAACATTGAAAATGATTCTAATGTTTTGAATCAGGAAACTGAGAGCTCATCTATTCCAAATTCCGCTGCATCTATCTCTGACAATGATGCTGCTCCAGTATCTCCTGTTCAACAAGAACTGGCACAACAAGATTTTGTTCAATCAGACAATGTTCAATCAGAAACTGAGCCTATTCATGAAGAACATACTCAAGAAGAGTCTATTAAAGATCAAACTGTTCAAGAGGAATCACTTCAGGAAGAAGTATAGAATGATGTTATCAACAATCTGTTCTCGAATCTGATTCAGAGATTGTTGAGATACCTCCTCCTCAAGTTGAAACTATTTCTATCTCTTCATCTGATGTAGAAGTTTTTGAACCTCCCTCTCTTCAATTAGAAGTGGTTCAAGATGTAATTAATCCTCTCCCTCATACCACAAAATGGACAAGATCTCATCCAATTCATCAAATTATTGGAGATCCTCAAGCCAGTGTTTCTACTCGCTCCAAGTCGGATACTTCCAACGAATGTCTCTTCACTTGCTTCCTAAGCAAGATTGAACCTACAAAATTTTCTGAAGCGTTGGAGGACCCGGATTGGATTATTGCTATGCAAGAGGAACTTAATCAATTTGATGCGCTCAAAGTGTGGAGACTTGTACCAAGGTCGAAAGGAAAAAGTGTTATTGGCACTAAGTGGATTTTTAAGAACAAAAAGGATAAAGATGGTATCGTCGTGCGAAACAAAGCAAGGTTGGTAGCCAAAGGATATCGACAAGAAGAAGGTATTGACTACGATGAAACATTTGCACCCGTTGCCAGATTGGAAGCTATCCGAATGTTTCTTGCCTTCGCTGCTTATCGCAATTTCACAGTATATCAAATGGACGTCAAGACGACATTTCTCAATGGCAAGCTGAAAGAAGAAGTATATGTATCACATCCAGAGGGATTTGCTGACAAAGATCGTCCAGATTATGTATATTTTCTCGATAAAGCATTGTATGGTTTGAAACAAGCTCCACGGTCGTGGTATGACGAGTTGTCAGCTTTCTTGGTCAAATCCGGCTTCACCAAAGGGTCTATTGATACTACTCTTTTCATTTATAGAACTAATCTTGATATCTGCTTAGTACAAATATACGTAGATGATATTATTTTCAGTGCGACTAACAAATCTTTGTGTAATTGGTTTTCTGATTTAATGACCTCTAGATTTCAGATGAGCATGATGGGAGAAATCAACTTCTTCCTCGGCTTACATGTGAAGCAGCTTCCTGATGGAATATTCATCAACCAGTCAAAGTATGTATTTGACATCTTGAAGAAATTCAAGATGGAAAAATCTACTTCAATCGGAACATCGATGGCTCATGGTGCCAAACTCGGACTCGATTGAGATGGAAAAGCTGTGGATCAAAAGACATACAGAGGGATGATCGGATCGCTGATGTATCTTACTGCCAGTCGCCCGGACATAATGTTCTCCACGTGCTTATGTGCCCGATTCCAAGCTAAACCAAAAGAATCTCATCTTATAGCAGGCAAACGCATTTTTAGATATATTAAAGGAACTCCTTATTTAGGATTATGGTATCCTAAAAGTTCTGACTATAATTTGGATTGCTTATTCAGATGCAGATTTTGGTGGTAATCAATTGGACAGGAAGAGTACTTATGGTCATCTTCAGTTTTTAGGTGACAGACTGAAAAGCTGGGCGTCGAAAAAGCAAAACTGCGTTTCAATATCAACAGCCGAAGCTGAATACGTCGCTGCAGCTAGTTGTTGTGCTCAAGTGCTCTAGATGAAAACGCAACTTCGGGATTACGGGATGCTGTACAAGACAGTGCCAATATATTGTGACAGCAAGTCTGCAATTGCGATATCGGTCAATCCAGTCCAGCACACCAAGACCAAGCACATTGACATGAGATATCATTTTATAAAGCATCACGTGGAAGAAGGTACTATTGAATTATATTTTGTACCAACTGAATATCAACTTGCTAATATCTTTACAAAAGCCTTAGATGAAAAACGTTTCAATTTTTTGCTTTCAAAATTAGGCATGTTGAATTTAAAAGTTTTAATCTTTACAAATTTTACTCTATAAAATAAAATTTTACAGATTTTCTTTCTTTTGAATAAAACGTATGTCTAGGATCTTTTACATGTTCTTTTTTATATTATAGTTTTATATGTTCAAATTTCAAGTCTTACAAAAGTCGAAAAGTCAGCAACATGTTTGTAGCTTTTAATACTGCTTTAAAGATATGTGAGTCGGAATTTTTATAGTTTACTTTGCTTAGACTACCTAAATGATCAGAATTATAGATCGGAATGAAAATATGGGCTAAGCATTTAGACGTTGATCTGAGTGATTGAGATGAATAATAAATTCTTAAAATACAGAAATCTCTGGGTTTAAAAGTTTGTACCTGTGACCTTTCTGGTTTGGGAAAGTAAGTTCCGTGGGATGCTCGACATCTGGTCCCCTAAGGTCATTTGGTCTGGGAGTGATCGAATAGAAATCCTTCTATAGAATCAGATCGAAAGTCATGTTTTACTGGTATGAATGGGTTTAGAATATGTCGATGTAACCTTTCTGATCGGGGAAAGTAAGTTCCAAGGGGTTCTTGACACCTAGTCCCCTAAGGCCAACTGGTATCAGGATCAAGATCTTCTTTCTTTGCTACGGAATTTCCAACCTACGCCACCTCCAGTTCCTTCTTCTGAATCTGACAGGATTACTGCTTTATCTGATGAGTTTCATGCATTCAGATCAGAAGTTCGTACAAGTTTTTCTGATCTCAAATCTTTTATGTTTCAAGCCTTCTCTGATTTATCTTCCAGGCTTGATATTCATGAACAAAGTTGCAGAACTGAGGCTGGCCCGTCTCTTAAGCGCCGACATGACCAAGATGATCCTGATCAACAAGGCCATGAGGGGGAGATGGCAAAGAGACCAAGAGTTGAAGGATCTTCTGAAGCTAGAGAAGATATTCAAGAAGAAGTGGCTGGTGATAAAGGAAAGAGTGGTGAACTATTCAAGACTGCAACATTCAGGACTTAGTGAATGTTATGATTGAAAATGCTGATTTGTCTTCCATGCATAATGAACTGAATATTTGTGAGAGCAATATTAACAATAATATGCAAATTGTTGTTTATATGGATCCAGATGTTTCTGAAAATGTTCATGAAATTGAAGAATCTGAAGCAACAAATGACATGAGGACATTCTTTGCTAACTTTATAGAGATTAATTCTGATGATGATGAAGATGTCAGGTTTGAAAAGATATGTCAAGTCAATGAAGAAGACTGTGATGACATCGTTATCATATCAGATACAGAAGATGACTCAGTGTTCATGGATGCAAAAGATGAAGAAGAAGCAGATTTGTTATATAGTGATCTTCCTGCTCATGATGAGATTCCTGAATCAGCTAATGACACATCTACTCCTGTTGCTAGTTCAACTCCGACTACCACTTTTCCTTCAAGATCATTTGAAGTTGGTCAGTTGTCAAGAGCAGAAGCTGATGTTCCACCTTCTGATCCTGTAATTCCACCATCTATTCTAGAAGAAGGAGCAGCTTTATCTAGACGTCAAAGACAAAGGAATTTGCAACGTAGATATTTGGCATCAAGGCAAAGATCAGCCTTTCTAGAAGACACTCAGAGAAACATCTTTGTCTCTAGAAGAAGGCCGATTAACATCTATGCAATCCTTGGAGTAGAGAAAGAGTCAGATGCCTATCAATATGAGTACTTGATGTTCATCAAGTGTCAGCGCAAAAGGAATAATACCGTTTCTTCTCAACACTTGATTGTTCGAGTCATCAGTGTCACAATCAACAAGTTTGTGAATATCTGGTATCCTGATTTTGAAGTTGAAAGAAGAGACTGCAAGCGGTATAAATTTTCAGAGGCAGACTTCACTGACCTTTCTATAGATGATATTGAATTCTTATATGATCACTTCAGGAATCTATATCATAGAACACAGGATATTTCACAAGCTTTGTTCGTCATTAAAAGATTCATACGACGACAAATCCGATTCTTCCGAGTTTTTTATTTTCAGATGGCCATCGAAAGTTTTCAGCCGGTTGTTAATCTTCTCTGGCCCAACCGAAGCTTACTGAACTTATAGTCTTATCCTATTCTCACCATTATTGAAGATCCATATGGAGTTGTGTACAAGAATGGCTCTAATGAAAAATGCTTTCTCAAGTTTGAAGAAATTGCTCACTACTCCGATGGAACATTAAAGGTGATCAAGCTTCAGTTGGAGCAACGTCTGAAGGAGGCCAAAAGAAGATTTTTGGAATCAAGAGAAAATGCATTCCTGGTTGATAATGATGAAATCCGACTTCTCCAGAAGACATTAGATTCAATTCAAGAGAGATTGAATCTCCGCTCAACTCTAAGACGATTAGAAGTTTTAGTTGGTTTGAATCGACTTCGTCAAAGAGAAGAGCGTCAGTGATTCTCAAAAGTCGCCTGATTGGTCTATGCTGTTTTTGAAGATTGTTTTTGAAGACCACAACGCCAATGATTACTAAGGGGGAGATTGTTAGATCTGTTTTTATAGTAATCATTGTATTTATTTTCTAGCCTATACTATGCTTAATGTTCATATCTGTATTGTAAAGGCTAGGGGTATTTAAGTCCCCTTAGAGCCTTGGTTTTGTAACTTTGAACTTTGGCACTCACACTTTAACTGATCTGATTACTTTGCGCTTCCATACTTTCTCTCTCTACTTTCTCTCTCTAAAAGATTTAGAAATTCTTGGACTCTCAGTTTTACTGCTTTCTGTTGTTTACTTTTCAATAAATTTGTGAATAAAGCTGCTTTGACATGACTTTGAGACTTTTGCAGATTGAGAGAAGCTATCAAGATCATATCATTTTGATTTTAAGCTTGACTTCATGAGATTTAAGACTAAACGACAAAGGTTAAATTTCTTATCTTAATCTCATATATGGTTGAAAGAAGGACGAATTTCAATCATGGAAAACATATTCTTAAATGTTCAAACCACTTCCCGATTCTTAAACAGATTTCATGAATTGGAAGTGTGATTTTCAATGTTTTCATTTTATTTTAGTTTGAATGTTATACAAACCGTGTGTTTCCAAAGATAAATACTTGCGTATTGTCTTTTCTATATACTGTCAAGTATTCACACACACCGGTTTAATTTTTGTTGAATTCGTTCTTACCATGTCTCTAAATTGAAACATATTTTTCGATGGTAAGACACCCCGCTTGATCTTCAACGAATATTGAGCGTTATTTCATTTCTAAAACGTTTCATTCAAGAATGTCTATATTTTGTTTCATATAGACAATATCCATTATTCTTGACCATAAGCCTTAATTGCTATATCATATCATTTCTGATCATTTTAATACAATGTCAGATTCTCAAACAAGTCTCTTGCATTCATATCTATTCATTCAATTTACTTGTTTGAAATATCTTCAATGTTTAAAATGCTCATATCTTCATAATCATATTCTGAGCATACAAACATCTGACTTGTATTTGAGCTTTAATTGTTCAAGTTAAAAAATTTTGAGCAACATATGCATCATAGGAAAATATGGGTTCTTTGTGCTAGGACTTAAAATGAAACTTCTATGGATTCACGTTAACCAATGTTTCCTACCCAATAAGTTAATCCTTAGTGATTGAGTGTGAGGAGTCAAAAAGAAATGAGTGTGGGTTGTGTGACGAGGTAAAATGTAACTGAGAGTTTGGTTAGATGTGCACTCAATGATAAAAAGAAAGAGGGTGTGAGATCAGAGTAAAAGAATATCAAACTCTGCACCAACTTTTTCTGAGTCGGGCAACCATATTACTAATGTTTCACAATTCTTCGTGAACATTATTGAAATAGGCAATTAGCCCATGCCAACTCTTCATTATAACCCCAACAGCCACTCATTTTCTTCTCAACAAGAAAATGTTTCATATTTTAAGGGGATGCAACACATTATCTATCTGGTTTTTAATTTGGAAAATTTGGATATTGAAAAAGAAAGAAGTATGCCCCACCTTCGCACTTCAATCATGCACATTGAGTCTGTGTTTAACTGTTGTTGTCCAAATGGTTTACACAATTTTGAGCCTTTATAAGAAATCATCAAGTGCTTAATTCTTTCTATCACTTGCACGAGCACACAATGAATTTGTTTTCTTGTAACAACGTTCATAGAAATTTATTCCTGGTGTTTCGATGATTGAATGGAAGCCCTGGGGGAGTGAACATAACAAAAGCTCCTTTCCAATGTGTATTTGTTACACACAGTGACTTAGTGTTATTGACAGGCATTTTAACTGATTTATTTGTTGATTCAGGTGTTACATTCTAATTTGTCTGGATTTGAAAAGATCTAGATGATTTTTTTGGAGTATTGATGGTGAATTAGAGGCTCTTGTCCGATCAGTGGTCAGAACATATAAAGACATTTATTGTGAAACTTTTGATGCTATAAATGCTCTATTCATCAAAAAGGGGGAGATGAATTAAAGAAATGTCTGAGTCAGAAATTTCAAAGTAAAAGAATTGTTTGAGATCAAAGGATTATTGTGAAAGAAGGATGCAAAGTTGAAGATTTATGAAGATGTGCTGAGATTATTACAAAAATTTTCTTTGATGATTAGTTGCTAAAGCAAACAGAGTTGGAAAATGGAGATAATTTTCTTTTTGAAGTCTGAAAGAGGTTTCTTATAACATTGAAGAGATTATTGAAGATCGTTTTTATCATATTTGGGGGAGATTGTTAATACTTGGGGGAGATTGTTATTGAAGACAGACTTAGGAAGAATACAGTCAAAGAAATGGGAGATTGCAATGTTTGTTGTTAAAGAAGAAATTTGTTAGAAAGGGGAGATTGTAAAATGAAGCATAAAGAAAAGACTGAATTGCAAAATCTTTCAAAGATGATCTTGAATCCAAAGGGGGAGATTGTTAGTGCATAAAAATGTTGGATAAAAGATCATAGAAGACTGAAGCTCAAAGCTAAAGTCAACTCTCAGCATCAAAGTCAAAGTCTCGTGTAATAAAGTCAAAGTCAAACTTTGTTTTTTCTGTTTCAGTTGTTTGCGCGTTTCTTTGTTTTGCGTAAACAGCAGCTTGCGTGTTTCTTTTGTGTAGTATAAAAAGGTTGTGCGTGTAATAGACATGTAACAAGAAAGAGAGATATACGTGTTCTAGAGTTAGAAAGAGAAAGCTTTGTGAGAGTTTGTAATTGATTTCAGAGTTTAATAAAAAGTGTGATTGTTTGGAAATTAATTGTATATATCTTGATCTATACACATTGTGGGACACACATTACTAATATGTTAATCAAACAAATTACATAAAAAAAACGAGATTTTTGTGCTCTTCGATATGACATCCATCTCGATATATTTTTTTTGTTGTTGTTTTAACCGTTTTTTACGTAAAATGCTATATATGTGTTATATCCATTATGAATATTTATGTACGTTCAAGTCTGTACAACACCTCGACACCATAATTATGTAACTCGACATCACCTTCTTCAACACTTTATTCAACGTTGTAAGGCATCACGTTTCTTTAGCACCGTAACCCAACACCCATCAAGACGAATCGAGAACCTATCGAGTAATTCTTTTGGGAACCGGGGAACAAAAGAGAGCACGTCATATCTCCACATCTTCATGGGTGATTCATGTATTATTCATCATTAATAATGTATCATTCAGGATGAATAATACAACATTCAGGGTGAATAATTCACGATTCATGAATTCGTGTATTATTCATCATGAATGTTGTGTAATTCATCCCGGATACTGTATTATTCATAATGAACCGGGGAACAAAAGAGAGCACGTCATATCTCCACATCTTCATGGGTGATTCATGTATTATTCATCATTAATAATGTATCATTCAGGATGAATAATACAACATTCAGGGTAAATAAATCACGATTCATGAATTCGTGTATTATTCATCATGAATGTTGTGTAATTCATCCCGGATACTGTATTATTCATAATAAATAATGAATGTACGTTCACATTTGTTATTCATATTGAATGTTGGACATCCGGGGATGCGCATACATATTCATATTGAATGTGGACACCCGAGTGTGCGCCATGTGTCTACACCTTCACGGGTCTACAAAAGAGTGAATTGGGAAACAAAAGAGTGTGCGCCATGTGTCTACACCTTCACGGGTCATTCATATATTATTCATCATGAATAATGTATCATTCATAATGAATAATACAACATTCAGGGTGAATAATACACGATTCATGATAAATAATACATGAATTCGTCTATTATTCATCCTGAATGTTGTATTATTCATCCTGAATACTGTATTATTCATCATGAATACTGATTTAATGTTTACCTTTGTTATTCATATTGAATGTGGACACCCAAGGATGTGCATGCATATTCATAATGAATATAACACATATATAGAATTTCACGTAAAAAATGGTTAAAACGAAAAAAACTATATCAAGATGGATGTCATATCGAAGACCAAGAAATTCTCGTTTTTTTGGTGTAATTTGTTTGATTAAATATTAGTAATTTTTAAGATAATTTATTTTAAAGTTTAAGGGGGTAAAATTTTTTTATTTAAAAAATAAAATAAAAAGTCAAACAAGGTAGGCACTGATTCAAATTTCCAATTTTGTCCTTAATCACTTCTCAGTTAACCTTATTATGTATTAACCATTGATTAGTTTTCTAAATTTTGATCAATGGTTAAGATTTGTTCTCATGTGCACAATGAAAGATTAGTTTCATTTAAACCCACCTTTGTTATGTTATATGGCAAATAATCATATTGATGGTACATCAGTTGTAGCAGGAACCTAAAATTACAGAACATTTGTGTTAGAACATAAAATGTTCTAAGTTTAGAAGTTTTGTAAAGACACCATTTAATTGTATTTTGGGCCTTGTAATAGCATTGGGTCTGGGCTTAAATGTAAACATGGGATAGATGGTATAAATAGGAGACAATTTGTAATTTTGTAAGTGACTTTCATTTTACAATGTAGTCTATACGTGATCTGTGTGTTTCTAGAGAGATAAACATTTTGCTCTCTCTAGTTGTGTGAATAAACAATCTGTTTCCTCCCAAATCTATCTCAAGTCTATCTTCTACATTGATTATTATGAATCACTGGACCTAACCGGAGCAAACCAAACGAATTTAGACATGGATTGATACTAATTTTGGTCAAAAATCATTAAAAAAACTTTCATTTTTGGAAGAACTCGCAGAAATTTTTCTGGAAAGTAGCTGTTGGATTTAAATTTTATCAATTGGTCAAATTTGAAGCATATAATTGATTCTATAGTGATCGCGTGATTGAGTGGAACAATTTTTGTTTGAATCACAGATTCAAATTCACACTGTATCCTTGTGAATTTTGGATTTTTGTTAGTTTCTTCAAAAAGCTTGTTCGAACACTGTATTAGGATCAAATTGATCGATTCTATTGTTTTTAGATAAATCTTTGCACTAAAGATTTGTTTTTGTGTAATAGTCGATCAACCCTGTCAAGTTTCATATCATATTTGCAGGAATTGAATCAAAAATGGCCAAAAATTGCAAGTTCGGGGAAGAACTCGCAAGATCTGCAGTTGTCGCATGATTCATCTGAAGAACTCGTAGACTGAAGAACTCGCAAGCTGAACTCGCATGATTTGCACTTTTGATCAAGAACTCGCAAGGACCCCTTTTGAATTTGTTTTCTATATCTTAGAAAATTTTCTAAGTATAGAACTCGCAAGGTGCCTTTTGCAAGACAGAGGTTGCAGCTTCTTGGTGTTTGATTTGTTTGATCTGCGACAACCTGTTAGTCTATTAATTGTATCCAAGATTTAATTGGGAAAGTCTTGTAAAAATCCTTTGTAATTGAATAGTCAAAGAAAGTCATTGTAAGTCAAATAGTGAAAAGTCATCATAAGTTTTAGTGTGTTTAAGTACTTGAGAGTTTGTGAGGATTCATATTCAAGTTACTTGAGAGTTTCATAGTTCATATAAATAGGGATAAAACTTGTTAATTATGTAAGAGCTTTGATTGTCAGATTTATGAATACAGATTTACTTTCTCTCTACACTCTCTCTCTAGAACATTGATATTGTCATAATCTTGATAGAGATTGTGTATTTGATTGCTTGATTTGAATCAGGGAAAATACATTTTTAATTGGTATCAGAGCAATACGAAACAAATTCAGAAAGAATTATCACACAAAATTAAATCTATTTCTGAATTTTTGGAACACACTGTTGATTTCTTGAAAATATGAACACAGAACACTGTGATTTCATTGATTGAACTGTACCTTTCAGTTTTTAGACAAAATTATTGATAGAAAGGTGTTCAAATTTGTTAATTGATCATTTCTTGAAATCAATTTTTGCAGGTTGAATTTCTTGGATTGATTATGTGAAGAGAACTCAAGAATACGCAAAGATCTTGAAGAACACGCAAAGATAAATCGATGCAATATGAGAGTTTTGGTTTATGTTATATGCGAATTGTAAAGATTGCTTGATCTGCGAGTTCTATTTTTCAATCAATCTGAGTTTTTCAATTGTGAAACATACAGCTTGCGAGTTTCATAAAGAACACGCTAACTTCAAGCTGAAGAACACGATCGAGTTCTATAAATCACGCATGTCCCATTTGCGCGTTCCAGTTCAAATCGACTTGTGCGTTTAATCCATTCAATCTGCGTGTTTCTGAAATCAAACGATTTGCGAGTTTGAATCTCAATTGATTTGCACGTTGAGAGAAACACGCAAACCTTGACTTGCGAGTTTCACAGGTTCAAAGCTTCTGCGCGTTTCAGTTCTTGTTTCTTGCGCGTTTCAAGCATTCGATCTACACGTTTCAAGCATTTGATTTGCACGTTTAACTACAGCCTTCTGCGAGTTCCAATTGATTGCAGTGTTCTTCATTTCCAATTGACCTACGTTGTTTAATTTCACTTCACTTGCGTTTTCTGATTCAATCGGGAGGTTCCAATTGAAGTTTCCAATTTCAATCGTTATTCAAATTGATGATTGAGTTTTCAATTTCAATCTGCAAGTAATCGATGTTCAAATTGATGCAAACCACAGGGTTAAATTTTAGCATGTGATTTACGAGTTTAAGAGAAACATGTAGACAAGCATCTGCGAGTTCTATAAACCCGCAAGCCTCTATCTGCGAGTTCTAGTGTTGCAGTTCCTTCAATCTGCGAGTTTGATGCTTCTTCTGACTTGCAGTTTCGTTCTAATCAATTGAATCTACGAGTTTAGATTCATATAACTTGCGAGTTTGAATTCAAGAAAATCAAAGTTCCAATTTCATACAATCTGCTTGGTTTTGCGAGTTTAGTTCAGTTCATGGGTTATTCAAATTTTCAAGTTAATCTGTGATTTTTCAATTCGTGCAGGTTTCAATTGAAGTTCCAATTGTTTTGTAGGTTCAAGTTTATGGTTGGTCAATCTGTAAGTTTTGACAAAACCCGCATGTTCATAACACAAGACTTGTTATCTGTTAATTTCAGTTCATAACACATGACCTGCAAGTTTAAAGGATCTTCGATTTGTTTTGTTCAAATAATCTGCAAGTTTTGAGTTCGAGTGTTCTGTGAGTTTCAATTGAAAAGTGATTTGCAGTTTTTAATTTCATGAAATCTGTAAATTTCAAGCATCTGTAATTTTGTGCTTATTCTATTTGTGTGTTTCGAGTTTCAATTTTCAAATTGATCTGCCCATTCATGTTTACTTAATCTGCAGATTTTCAGCATCTAGGAGTTTATGATCCTTTGATTTGCAAGTTCTTGATCACTTGTCTGCAAGTTTTAGGCTATGTAGTCTACAAGTGTTATAATCCTTGCAGTTTGCGAGTTCTGATTCAAGAAGTCTGTGAATTTCAATTCACTTGATCTGCGTGTTTTACTTCACACAACATGCAAGTTATATGGTCTGCAAGTTTTACACAGTTTGATCTGCAAGTTTCAAGTTTGATGTTTAAATAATCTGCAAGTTTAAAATAATGTGGTCTGCGTGTTTTAAGTTTCTTTATATCTGCGAGTTTTAAACTTCAGTTCTATTGCTTCAAGATTTCAAGCAACTTGCAAGTTTTAATGATAAAAATCCATGTGATCTGTGTGCTCTAATGCTGAAATTTCATACAATCAGCAAGTAGTTCCAATTGAAGCAGTTTGAGAGTTCAAATCCAAGTTATTTGAGAGTTTGAATACAAGCTATTTGAGAGTTTGTCTAAAGCACTCAAATCTTTATTTGAGAGTTTTCTAAAACACTCAAACTCTTGTTTTGCGATTTCCAGAGATAATTTTTTTTTAAAATTTTCCAGAGATTATTTTTGTGGTGATCTAAACTTTGACTTTTAGTCAACTGTTCTGAATTGTTTGGGAACCATCATACATATCAAGCTAATCTGCAATCTTGTCTAGAGATATTTTCAATATGGGATCAAAGTCCAAGTCTCCGATTTACAAGTTAAAAAACAAAGATTTGGAGCCTATTTTTTAATCCCACATATCATTGAGACATTTGTTAAAACATAGACTACTTCAGATACATCAACTAAAATAGAAACAAAAACTATTATTAAAGATGGTTCATCTGAAATAATAGATACATGTCCTATTATGGTAGATGGAAATAAAAAGTCTCAAATTTTAAATAAATCTAAATTGTCAAACACTAATAAAACTCTTGTTTGTGGAAAATGTACAGATTATTCTAAATCTGTTGCAGGTATCATCAGTGAAAAAGAGAAAGAGATAAAAGAGAAAGAGAGAATTGTTGCTTTAAAAGAAAATATTATTCTAACATGTGAGAAAGAGATAAAGCTCAAAGAGAGAAAGATTGTGAATCTTCAAAGCCAACTGAAGACGACTTAACAAAAATCATCTCAGTTGAAAGATGAATCGGTTAAGCTTCAACAGAAGTTTAAGGCTTTTGAAGATCAGATATCTTCTCTGGAGAAGAAGAATGCTGAACTGAAAACAAACCTCCAAGCAGATAAAGATAGATCAAATATTGTGTAACACCTCAAAAATCAGAGTAAATTAAAACCTGGAAACCTGACAATATAACGAAAGTAAATCTATTAACTTCCCATAAACGGAACCAGTCTTTAAGACTATACAATCCTATACAAGGATTTCATCAAAAGAATGGGACTTAACAATGCCCAGCAACAATACTAATCAACTCCAAAAACCCCGAGACTCAAAACTCGTCTCTCCAAAAACCCCGGCAACCCACCGTTAATGGAAACCTTATACACATACCATTTGAGAAAAAGTGTCAGACTTAAAGCCTGGTGAGAACATACAGTTTATGAAGCTCAAAAGATAAAACATTTGCATCAAGATAGTATTTCCAAAACGATTAAATTTACACATTAGGTCCTTGCCACAAACGGGCTTTTTCGTTATAAACACGCCATAAAAGGACTGAAAACAAAACATTTTACCAAGGATTGTGGCGTAACACAAAGTTAGGCCAAAAATCCGAGTTACGAGCTAAACCAATTGGAGTCCGCGGATATGAATAACAAAGTCCGTGCTACAATGTGAGATCAAGCCCCAAGCGCAAAACCAAGGTATACTCCTTCGCTAGGATCACTATGAACCATGGCTAGTATTCGGCCTCACATAACCGTACCAAGTTGCCCTCAAGGAACAAGTGATCCCTAGCTACAATTCTGGGGAATGTAACATCCCAACAATACAGTCTACTCAAAACCTAGGGATCCACTAGTAATGGTAAGGACTCGTCACAACAACGTATGTGACCAACCATAAATAAACATATGGTTACAAACACATTTTTATAAACAAAATGCTATTCCCAGTTCAACTTCTGGTAAGAATGAAAATCATTTAAAAGAAGTTCCTTTAAATATTTCTTTCGCATAAACGCACAGGTAAAACATCATTTTACTTTAAATAAGATAAGATCAAAAAGGTAACTTTTGATATGTATACAGTTTAAAATGATAGTAGGAACTCACCTCTGTTTCCTTCTTCTTAACGAGCGCTACCTATGATAACACCGAAAGAATCGGTAAGTCGAAATATAGATAAACCTCTCGTTACTTGAATAGGACTCAAAGACACAGAAGCTAACAACTTAACAGAACCTAAACCGGTCAAAGGACCACACCGGTCGAACAACTACCCCGGTCGAACAACCCCCGGTCGAACGACCCCCGGTCGGGCACAACCCCCCGGTCGAACACCCTCCGATCGAACAAGCTCCGGTCGAACACAACCATTCGGTCGAACACAACCATTCGGTCGAACGACCATTCGGTCGAACAACCCTCGGTCGAACGACCATCGCCATGTTCATCAAGAACAGTACGATGCAGAACCCAGATTCAACCCAGATCCAAATGAGAAATACTCAGATCTCAAAATGGAACGGTTCAAAACCTTCACAACGAGATTCTACACGGCTAAAAGCATTCAGATCAAAGCATTAAACTAGATTCGTACCTCGATTTGCCCGAAACGATCGACCCAGGAAAACAAAGCTTCTCCTGCTCTTCTGCTCTTCTCCCTGGCTTCTCCAACACAACAGATCAAAATGAGATATTAAGAAATATCTCAGATTTGATCTGTATATATATAGCCCAAGTTACATTATACCCCCTTGAACTTTGGGTAAAGGTCAACTTCTCACCCAATCCCAAAATTCAGGGTGTTACAATCCTACCCAACTTGGGAATGATTTCGTCCCCGAAATCCAACTATACAAAGAGATGAGGATATCTACGCTTCATATCCTCTTCAGATTCCCAAGTCACATTTGCTCCTCGGTGATGCTTCCACTGCACCTTGACCAAAGTGACTTCTTTATGACGCAACTTCTTAGACTTTCTCTCCAAGATGGCGTCGGGTTCTTCCACACAACGGTTACCTTCGTCTACCCTCAGCTCTGAAAAGGGAATGACGCTGTCTTCTACCGCCAAACACTTCCGGAGGTAGCAGACATGAAACGTGTTGTGTATTCTACTCAACTCCGATGGCAGTTCCAACTGGTAGGCCTGCAACCCTACACGCTTAAGTACTTTGAAAGGTCCGAGGAAACGAGGACTCAGCTTCCCACGTTTTCCGAACCGTATGATGCCCTTCCATGGCGATACCTTAAGCATAACGCGGTCGCCTACTTGGAATTCCATCGGTCGCCTCTTCTTATCGGCATAGCTCTTCTGACGATCTTGAGCCGCTTTCATCCTCTCTCTAATACACTTGACCTTATCGGCAGTCTCTTGCACGATTTCAGGTCCGGCGAACTGCTTCTCTCCCGCTTCTAGCCAACAGACGGGAGTCCGACACTTTCGCCCATACAGTGCTTCAAAAGGTGTCATCCCAATACTCGAGTGGTAGCTATTGTTGTAAGCGAACTCCACCAAAGGCAGGTGATAGTCCCAACTACCCCCGAAATCGATGACACAAGACCTCAACATGTCTTCCAAGGTTTGGATTGTTCGTTCGCTCTGCCCGTCGGTCTGCGGATGGTAAGCCGTACTCAACTTAACTCGCGTACCAAGCTCTTTCTGAAACCCATCCCAGAAGTTCGAAGTGAACCGGCTGTCGTGATCCGACACGATCGACAAAGGTATTCCATGTCTCGAGACCACCTCATCGATATAAAGCTTCGCCAACTTATCCATCGGTAAAGTCTCGCGCATAGGCAGAAAGTGAGCGCTCTTCGTCAATCTATCCACTATCACCCATATGGTATCGTGTCCCCGAAGAGTTTTAGGCAACTTCGTCACGAAGTCCATGGTGATATGCTCCCACTTCCACTCAGGAATCTCTAAGGACTGAAGACTCCCATACGGTCGCCGATGTTCGGCTTTGACTTGCGAACACGTCACACAACGTTCAACGTAACGCGCCACATCAAGTTTCATCACTAGCCACCAATAGTGCAACTTCAAGTCCCTGTACATCTTCGTACTTCCCGGGTGAATGGAATACTTGGACTTGTGTGTGTCTTCTAGCAACAGATCACGGTTTCCCCCAACCTTGGGCACCCACACACGACCGCTGAACAGTTTCACCCCACGGCTATCTTCCGTTAAGAGTAAACGATGTTTTGTCATGACTTCCTCTTTGAGATTCTCTTCCAACAATGCTTCCATCTGAGATGTCTTGATCTTCTCAACAAGACTAGACACTAGCTCGATTCTTGAATGGGTAGCCCGAATACTCCCGCTATAGTCCTTCCGACTTAGCGCATCGGCCACCACGTTTGCCTTACCGGGATGGTAAAGCAATTCACAGTCGTAATCTTTCAACAACTCGAGCCACCGCCTTTGCCTCATATTCAGCTCTTTCTGTCCAAAGACATACTTCAGGCTCTTGTGATCCGTGTAAAGAGTACACTTCGTGCCGTAGAGGTAGTGTCGCCAAAGCTTCAAGGCGAACACCACCGCTGCTAACTCCAGATCATGAGTTGGATAATTCTGCTCGTGTATTTTGAGCTGCCTCGAGGCATAAGCGATTACCTTGCCTCGTTGCATCAACACACAACCCAATCCCATCTTTGAAGCGTCGTTGTAAACCACGAAATCTTCCGACCCTTCAGGCAAGGATAAGATTGGAGCTTCACACAATTTCTTCTGAAGAATCCAGAATGCCTTCTCTTGGGCCTCTGCCCATTCAAACTTCACATTCTTCCGAGTCAGAACTGTCAAGGAAGAAGCGATCTTCGAAAAGTCTTGAATGAATCTCCTGTAGTATCCCGCCAGACCCAAGAAACTTCGAATCTCTGACGGACTCTTAGGAGGCTCCCAATTCATCATTGCTTCAATCTTGGAGGGATCTACTTTCACTCCGTCCCGAGTGACTACGTGCCCCAGAAATTGTACTTCTTTAAGCCAAAAGTCGCACTTGGAAAACTTGGCGTACAACCTCTCTTTTCTCAACACTTCCAGAACTTCACGCAAGTGCTGCTCGTGCTCTGTCTCACTCTTGGAGTACACGAGTATGTTGTCAATGAATACAATGACCGACTTGTCGAGGAATGGTCGGCACACTCTATTCATCAAGTCCATAAACACCGCTGGTGCGTTCGTCAGACCAAAAGGCATTACAAGGAACTCGTAATGGCCGTAACGCGTTCTGAAAGCCGTCTTCGGAACATCTTCTTCTCTCACCTTCACTTGGTGATAGCCTGATCGTAAGTCGACTTTGGAAAAACAACCCGCTCCTTGAAGTTGATCGAACAAGTCATCTATTCTCGGAAGCGAATACCTGTTCTTCACTGTAGCTTTGTTCAACTCACGATAGTCGATGCACATTCTCATTGTGCCATCCCTCTTCTTGACAAATAAGACCGGAGCTCCCCAAGGTGACGAACTCGATCTTATGAATCCCTTCTCAAAAAGCTCTTGGAGTTGTGCTACCATCTCTTGCATCTCCGACGGCGCTAAACGGTAAGGTGCTTTAGCGATCGGTGCAGCGCCTGGCACAAGATCAATCCGAAACTCTACCTGACGATCGGGCGGCAACCCGGGCAAGTCGTCCGGAAAGACATATGGATACTCACGCACGATCTTCACATCTTCCAGCTTGGACTTCTCTAACTTGGCATCGATCACATAGGCTAGGAAAGACGAACATCCTTTTACTAGACACTTGCGTGCTTTTTCCATTGTGATTATTGCCACTTCACCCTTTCTCTTTTCACCATAGATGATCACGACCTCTCCAGAGGGGTTGGGAAGTCGAATCATCTTCTTGGAACACACGAACTCGGCCTGATTGTTTGACAACCAATCCATACCGATTACAACATCAAAACCCCCGATTGACATTGGTAGCAGATCGATCGGGAATTCTCTCCCTTCGATGCTAAGAGCACACTGCTTCAGAATTTCGTGGATCAGAACTTGCCTACCATCTGCTATTTCTACTACTAATGCATCCTCAAGACTAGTAGTGGGCATAGCAATTTTCTGACGGAACAATTCAGATACGAAAGAGAAACTAGCACCCGTATCGAACAAAATACGAGCAGGTACAGAGTTTATAAGAAAAGTACCCGATACCACATCAGCGGATGCTCTAGCCTCTTCGGCCGTCATCTGAAATGCTCGACTCTGAACCTTAGGAGGGTTCTCCTTCCTTGCTGGCGCACTACCCGACACAAGCTTCGGGCAATTTTCCTCACGTGCCCCGGTGCTTTGCACTCATAACAGATGGGTCCCCTGACCGGGCAATCTCTGACCGTATGCCCAGGCTTCCCACACTTATAGCAAGTTTGAGAACTGTTACTGCAGTTACCGTGATGCTTGGTCCGACACCTCGGGCACCACCTTGCTTCCTGGTAACTGCCGAAATTGCGGTTTCCAACAAAAGGTCTGGTCCGCTTGGGAGGTACTGAACTGCTCTCCCACTTTCTTTTATCAGACACCACCACCGAACTCTCAGACTTGCTCTTCGCGAACATCTCTTCCATGAACTGAGCTTCTTCCACCATCTCTCGGAGGTTAGAAGCCTTGAAATTATGGACCATAGATTGCATGTCCGCTGGTAAGCCGTTGAGATAAGCTTTCATCTTGTCTTTCTCTGTTGGGGCAGCATGCCCCACCAGACCAAGTTTCTCCATAAACTGACGGGTGTACTCCCTCACCGTCAGGCTCCCCTTCACCAAAGACCGGAATTCTTTCTCAATTCGGTCCATGGTCCTCTCGTTGCAAAACTCTTCTAGCAGCTTCTTCTTGAACTCGGCCCAAGACAACTGAGCCAACACTTCAGGAGATAGAGTGGATTGGATGATATTCCACCAGATGAGTGCAGTGTCCCTTAGCAGTTGGGTACCAAACCGCACCCTCTGATCATCACCACATTCGGAAGAGCCAAAAGCTTGCTCGACCGCTCGGATCCACTTAACGCACACCACCGGGTCATCAGAACCGAAGAATTCTGGCGGTCCGCAGCCTAGAAAGGACTTATAGGAACAACTATTCCTGTTCCCCTGAGCTCCAGAAATCCCCCGCTCTACCGACACGACCCTTATACCATTACCTCCAGAACCTGCTACGACGTTCTCCACAACCGTCTCACTTCTCCGATGGTTCACGTCGCGGTCCTCCATCGCTTTTAGCAGAAACTCTTGCTGTTTGGCCATCTCTTCTCTCATTGTCAACATCACGCTGGCCAACAACTCTGACTGGGGATTAGCATCCCCTATAACTGGGTGAGATGAAGCCAGGTCCACACGCGGAATGACCTCTGGCCCCCCACCTAGTATTTGTTGAACTGGCGGACGTACGACAACCTCAACTCCTTCCGGCTGATCAGCTGTGGAGGCTGTCGCTTCCAGACCGTCAACACGAGTACGCGGTCTACCACGCGTATTCACCATGCTGAACAACTTCACAGAACAAGAAAGAGATAAGAGAGAGATAGGAAAAACACGAAAGGAAAATGTACTATCACATTATCAATTGTCATATCAACAGCAAATCAAGGACTCTTACGTACAATATCCTCATAATAACATTAGCTAAGTGAAATTATGAACATACAACACATAACGGTTCTTGTCACCACCATTACAACGCCTGATAAACGTACTTTCCGTTGACTCTAAGACTAACCCATCTTAGGAGCTCTACCCAATTCTCGCGGATCAATTCTTAGTATACGCAGTCTAAGTCTAGACATCTTACATTCATGCCTAGTTCGCTTAAACTAAAGCTCTGATACCAACTTGTAACACCTCAAAAATCAGAGTAAATTAAAACCTGGAAACCTGACAATATAACGAAAGTAAATCTATTAACTTCCCATAAACGGAACCAGTCTTTAAGACTATACAATCCTATACAAGGATTTCATCAAAAGAATGGGACTTAACAATGCCCAGCAACAATACTAATCAACTCCAAAAACCCCGAGACTCAAAACTCGTCTCTCCAAAAACCCCGGCAACCCACCGTTAATGGAAACCTGATACACATACCATTTGAGAAAAAGTGTCAGACTTAAAGCCTGGTGAGAACATATAATTTATGAAGCTCAAAAGATAAAACATTTGCATCAAGATAGTATTTCCAAAACGATTAAATTTACACATTAGGTCCTTGCCACAAACGGGCTTTTTCGTTATAAACACACCATAAAAGGACCGAAAACAAAACATTTTACCAAGGATTGTGGCGTAACACAAAGTTAGGCCAAAAATCCGAGTTACGAGCTAAACCAATTGGAGTCCGCGGATACGAATCACAAAGTCCGTGCTACAATGTGAGATCAAGCCCCAAGCGCAAAACCAAGGTATACTCCTTCGCTAGGATCACTATGAACCATGGCTAGTATCTGGCCTCACATAACCGTACCAAGTTGCCCTCAAGGAACAAGTGATCCCTAGCTACAATTCTGGGGAATGTAACATCCCAACAATACAGTCTACTCAAAACCTAGGGATCCACTAGTAATGGTAAGGACTCGTCACAACAACGTATGTGACCAACCATAAATAAACATATGGTTACAAACACATTTTTATAAACAAAATGCTATTCCCAGTTCAACTTCTGGTAAGAATGAAAATCATTTAAAAGAAGTTCCTTTAAATATTTCTTTCGCATAAACGCACAGGTAAAACATCATTTTACTTTAAATAAGATAAGATCAAAAAGGTAACTTTTGATATGTATACAGTTTAAAATGATAGTAGGAACTCACCTCTGTTTCCTTCTTCTTAACGAGCGCTACCTATGATAACACCAAAAGAATCGGTAAGTCAAAATACAGATAAACCTCTCGTTACTTGAATAGGACTCAAAGACACAAAAGCTAACAACTTAACAGAACCTAAACCGGTCAAAGGACCACACCGGTCGAACAACTACCCCGGTCGAACAACCCCCGGTCGAACGACCCCCGGTCGGGCACAACCCCCCGGTCGAACACCCTCCGATCGAACAAGCTCCGGTCGAACACAACCATTCGGTCGAATGACCATTCGGTCGAACAACCCTCGGTCGAACGACCATCGCCATGTTCATCAAGAACAGTACGATGCAGAACCCAGATTCAACCCAGATCCAAATGAGAAATACTCAGATCTCAAAATGGAACGGTTCAAAACCTTCACAACGAGATTCTACATGGCTAAAAGCATTCAGATCAAAGCATTAAGCTAGATTCGTACCTCGATTTGCCCGAAACGATCGACCCAAGAAAAGAAAGCTTCTCCTGCTCTTCTGCTCTTCTCCCTGGCTTCTCCAACACAACAGATCAAAATGAGATATTAAGAAATATCTCAGATTTGATCTGTATATATATAGCCCAAGTTACATTATACCCCCTTGAACTTTGGGTAAAGGTCAACTTCTCACCCTATCCCAAAATTCAGGGTGTTACATATTGTGAAGACATTTTCTACTCAACAGTCATCTGAACTTTCCAAGAAAACTTTACAAGAGAAAAAGGATTTGGAGCTGAGATGTTCAAAACTTTCTAAGCAAGTGTCATAATTCGAAAAAATAATAATCACTGAAAGAGACACTTTTGCGAAAGAAAGACAAGTTCTTGAAAACAAAATAACTGAACTTCCCAAACAGATTTCTACTTTACAAGATGTTAAGTCAGATTTTATAGTAATCATTATATTTATTGTCTTGTGCTAATACTGTGTTAGAAAGCTTTTATAGCTTGTATTGGACAAGGGTATTTAAGTCCCTTGTGGCCTTTGTGTTGTGAACTCTTGATTTCATATTTTGAATACATCTGGTTTTGGCGCATAATTCTTTCTCTCTCTAATATTTAGGTTGATCTTGGATTATCAATTGGAATCAGAGCCTAATCTAAATCTGAGAGATTTGAGAGAATCATTTTTCAATCTGAATTCGTAAACAAATCAGAGAATTTGATCGATTTTCTTGATTTCGATCAAGAAAATCTCATTTTCTGAATTTTTCACAAATTCTTGTTGAAATCTGAACGAATTTTCTTGAAATTTGGTTTGTTGGATTTGAAATCATTGTTAGATCATTTTTTTTTCACATCAAATTCCAAGAATTTCAGTTTTTGTAGTTCGATTTGAGGATTTTTTGAGTTTTGTTCTGTTCGACAAAAACGTACTGGTTAAATCAAGATTTTACGATTTTGTGAAATTTGTTAAAATTGATTGTTTGAAAGTGGTTAGAAAACTGTTTTCGATCGATTCTGTGTGTAAAAAATAAATTTCATAAATTTCGATTCTATAATCAATTTTAGAAGTTGTTTCTTGATTTTCTTGTGTTTTGTGCTAGATCTGAATTTTGCGCCAGTTCATCTCAGGTTTACGCCAGTTCATCACAACTTTGCGCCAGTTCATCAGATTTTGCTCTTCATATTTGCGCTAAATCATCTAGCTTTGTGCTAGATTCTTCTGGTTTTCACCAAGTTGAGGACTCAAGTCTTCGCGAAAAGTTCAAGTTTTTCTCCATCTGTTCATCGCGCAAGTTACTTTTGCGCCACATACATCTCGCGCAAAGAAAAGTTTGCGCCACCAACATCTCGAGCAAAGAAAAGTTTGCGCCACCTTCTTCTCGCACAAAACCTACTTTGCGCCTGTTATTGTTCGCGCAAAGTTCCAGTTTGTGCCATTCTCTATTAGCGCAAAGTTCCAGTTTGCGCCAAATTCTCTCTGCATCAAGACTTGGTGTTTTTCTCAGATTTTCTGAAGTTATGGATATGTCAAAATTCTCTTTTCAAGCTCAGTTTTACAAGAACGACATTATGATGTCATTGGGAACGGATACTCGTCCTCCAGTTTTGATCAATGAGAATGAGTTCACTCAATGGCAAGATCGGTTCATTAACTTCATCGAGCGTCAAGCAAACGGAGAGAACATGATGAGGTCATTTACTGAAGGACCATTCGTCAAACCTAAGAATGATATTCCGTTGACTGCCGAAGAAATAACACGAGAAAAAGCCGATCATGAAGCAAAGTCTAACCTGATGCTAGCATTACCTAATTCCATCTACAATCGAATTGATTGTTTCAAGCAAAATCCGATGATGATGTGGACTCAGCTAGAAAAGATCATGCTTGGGTCAACGGTTGCAACACAACTCCGACAAACGCGCTACATGAATAATTTTGAGGAGTTCAAAGCAAAAGATGGTGAGACTTTGAAGAGTGTCTTTGACAGGTTCTCAGTAGTGTTGAACGATCTGCAAAAGATGAAAGTGCAAAAGACTGAATTAGAGACTAATTTGAAGTTTCTCAACGCTCTTCAACCGGAATGGAACAAATCATGTCATCGATTGAGGAATGATGTCCGGGTCTCTAAAATGCAAATACAAGAGCTTTATGAGATTTTGATGAAAGATGAGAGCATTGTCAAAGAGAAGAAATCCAAGCTTGATAAGTAGAATAAGTGAAAGACAGTGGACCCAGTTGCTCTCCTCATGAGTCAATTGGCTGAACAAGCATTGTCTGAAAATGCTTATAACGGGGCCACTGATGATGATGGTGAAGCGCTACAAAAAGCGATGATTCTTCTCTCTCAACACTACAACAAAAAGTTCCAACATCGTTCGAATTCCAACAACCTTCGCTTCACTTCAGGGTCTAAGAAGAACGAGCATGCCAAAGTGCCCGAGACTACAAAAGCTACTGCGTGCTTCAACTGTGGAAAGTCGGGTCACATTGCCAAGGAGTGTCGAGTGAAGGTGGTTCGAGATTCAACGTATTACCGGAAGAAGATGGAACTAGATGAGAAAAGAGAGAAAGGAATTGTACTGTTAGCTGAAGCTGAATACTGGCTAGATCATTCTGACAATGAAGCTGATAATGAGGAAACTGCTACTATGTGCTTCATAGGAGATGATGACAGTGATGATGATAATGAAGATTCTTCAACTGACGAATCTAAGGTACCTTCCGAGTTTGATTACAAATTTATTTCATCTCAAATGAACGTTATTATAACTGCTTTACATGATTTACGTTCAAAGTTTTTATCTGAAAAACATATTAATCAAGAAAAGTCAAATTTGATTGAAAAATTGCAAATTTCTTTGAAAGATGAAAAATCCATTTTGATTCATACAAAAGAGAACTTTCAAAAGAAATTGGCTGACTTGAAAATTTCAAATCAGACTTATCTTGATTCTTTGACAGAAATGACCAAATTAAAAGATAGTTTTTCTGATAAAATAAATGAGTTGGAAGAAAAATTATATTTGAGAGATCAAACTGAACAGACAATATTTATGCATAAACCGAGGAGTTATAAGTCTATAAAGGAAAGATGGGGACTTGGTTTTGAAAATCCACATTGTTTAGACAATGCTATAGAAAAATCCCCTACTTTATATAAAGTCGATTATCTAAATCTTGCTAGATATGCTCCTCAATTCAAAATTGATTGGATGAATGAAAAGCAAGTTTTAGAAATCGAAAATGAGAAAAGGATGAACAACAAGAAAATGGATCTTCCGTTTGTTTATACTAGCGAAAATGCAAAATATTTTCCTGAAAAATCAAAGAAGTCCAGAAGATCTCAAAATTCTTTAAATGTCACATCTTCCATTAAATCTTCATTATCAAACGATTATTTTGATATATATTCTACTAATGCTAATAAGGAAAATATATCTCCAGTTTCTTATGATTCTAAGAGATATATTCCCCCATTAGTGTTAGAGGGCAAAATAGTTGATTTTGAAGTTAAAATGGAAGATCAAAGTCTACAAAATAAACTTGAAAACGATTTATTTCTTTTCATTATTAAATCTAGTTTTGAAGAAATTTTAATTTCTCAAAAACAAGACTTTGATGACAAAATTAATTCTGGACTTATATGCGGTACCACATTATAAAGCATCATGTGGAAGAAGGTCCTATTGAATTATATTTTGTTCCAACTGAATATCAACTTGCCAATATTTTTACAAAAGCTTTAGATGAAAAACGTTTTACTTTTCTGCTTTCAAAACTCGGCATGTTGAATTTAAAAATTTAAACCTACACAAATTTTATTCTATAAAGTAAAAGTTTTACAGTTTTTTTTTCTTTTGAATAAAATGTGTGTCTAGGATAAATTTTCAAGTTGCTTTGTTTATATCTTAGTTTTATATGTTCAAATTTCAAATCTTACAAAAATCGAAAGGTCAACAACATGTTTGAAACTTTTGATACTGCTTTAAAGTTGTGTTATTCGGAATATTTATAGTTTACAATGCTTAGAAAACATAAAAAGTCAGAATTATGTATCGTAATGAAAATATGGGCTAAGCACTTAGATGTAAAACTGAGTGATTGAGATGAATTAAATATATAAATTACAGAAATCTCTAAGTTTAAAAGTTTGTACCTGTGACCTTTCTGGTTTGGGAAAGTAAGTGTCGTGGGATGCTTGTCATCTGGTCCCCTAAGGTCAATTGGTCTGGGAGTGATCGAACCCAAATCCTTCTATAGAATCAGATCGAAAGTCATGTTCTACTGGTATGAATGGGTTTAGGATGTGTCGATTTATCCTTTCTGGTCTGGGAGAGTATGTTCTAAGGGGTGCTTGACACCTAGTCCCCTAAGGCCAACTGGTCTGGGAGCGGCTGACCCAAATCCTGCAATAGGATCAGATAGAAAGTTACGTTTACGACATGTTCTTTACTTACTAAACTTCTTGAATAAAAGATGCCAATGTGCACAAGATTAAAATATGCCAAGGAGCACACTCATGTAAATATGGTAATGTGCACAATGCTAAAAGATGCCAATGATCACACATCTCATGATACTTGGTGATATGTTTGAGTTGCGATAAACGTATAAATTTGTGAAAGTCTTAATTCTTGACAGCTTAGTGTGAGTAAAGGAGAAGTTCTCTATTATATTTTTAGAATTGAATTTTCTTGAAGCTTATCAAAGTTCGCATGCTAGCACACTGAATAGATTAATGAAAGTTTTTGAAACTGAACATGTATTAACTTGTTATGCAATGAAACTTGTATCTGTATCCAAAAACACACACTTGATTTCAACTGATGGATTAATCTGTGATATTTTACTGAGTAGAATTTAATTTGTATGGTGTTTAAAATTTTATATATTTAGTTGTTGCAAAATACATATATGATACTGGTGTTCTCATATTTGTGTAAGTGGATTTGTACATATTTCGAGGGGCAGTGAGAAAATTCTGAAAGAATATCTGATAAGTCTCATTTTGAGGGGGAGTACTTAAAGTGAATACATTGGAAAGTGCATTTGTATAGGGGGAGTAAAAGAGATCAACAGGTGAATAATTTCAAGTCAGATTTGCCTCTCCTAGCTTCTTCGATTCAATCTTGCAGATCTGAAGATGTCACTTCTCTAGCATAGTCATAACCAAGTTGATCCATATCATCAAGGTCATGAGGGGGAGAAGTTAAAAAGAAGGAGGAAAAGAGTTCAAAGTTTATCTTCTCCAAATTCTAATTTCTTCAGCTATACTAGTTCTTTTGATGTTTCAGCTCCGACCACCACAGTTCATTCGAGGACATTTGAAAGAGGTGCATCGTCTAAAGTACAAGCTGATGAACCGATTGTTCCTCCAAGTTTATTACAAACTGGTCCAGTTTTGTCAAAGCAGCAAAGACAACATAGATTGAAAGATGCTGAGAAGAATTTTTTTTTAGTCAAGAAGTTTCACTAAGACACTTAGAAGGTCTGTGTTGATTTCGAAGATAGGTATATCAGCCTACATTGAAGACCGGAGCGCCAATGATTACTAAGGGGGAGATTGTTAAGTCAGATTTTATAGTAATCATTGTATTTATTGTCTTGTGCTAATACTGTGTTAGAAAGCTTTTATATCTTGTATTAGCCAAGGGTATTTAAGTCCCTTATGGCCTTTATGTTGTGAACTCTTGATTGCATATTTTGAATACATCTGGTTTTGGCACATCATTCTTTATCTCTCTACTTTCTCTCTCTAAGATTTAGTTTGATCTTGGATTATCACAAGACTTGCTTGAAAAAGAAAGACAAATTTTCAAAGAAAAGAAGCTGTCTTATGAGCTTGAAAAGAGAAATGCTGAAAAGAGAAATACTGGGATTTTCAAGGATATTTCTGAGAAAACCAAGAACTTAGAGAAAGATTTTGAACAAGAACGTTTACTGTTAAAGCACATATTTATTGGATTCAAGATCATAATTATCTGAAGATGGAAATCTGAAGTCAAAGCTGATAAAGTCGTCTCACCAAATAGTCTAGGGTCCTTTTGTAATAAATAGTCAAAAGTGTGTTTTTCGAATTTTATTTATTTGTTTTATAATTAAGTGAATAGATTGTTTTAGTTGTTGGGCCCAAGCGAGCCAAGCCCATTAGGCTTATGGCCTAAGTATAAATAAGATTAGGTTAGTGGTAATTAAAAAAAAAAGGAGCTTAATTAGAAAATATCAATTAGAGAGAAAGGTCTGCTTGGTGGTGGTGCGCCGCGAACCAGACAGAGAGAAAGATAGATATTTATTTCAAGCATGTAACTCGTTGAATCGTTTGATTAATCAATATCAGGTTTGCATTATTGTGTTGATTATTTGTTTACATGATTGAATGATTGCATATTGGGACACACAATTGGTATCAGAGCAGGACAGATTGAATTGAAAATTTTTGTTTTCGGTTCTACTTTTTCTGTCAAAAGGTTCATAATTTTTTATTGTGTGATTGTTCTTTCAAGTTATTATTGGTTGGATTGTGTTTGTTTTACCTATTATAGTGATTGGGTATTGATTGATTTGATTATTGCATCGATTTTGATTATCAATTTGTTGAATTTGTTGTTCTGGGTTCGTTCACGAAGTCGACACTGTGTCATCAATCAATTTGTTCTTAAAGTGGTTTTTATTGAAATTAATTGATTGTAATCTGTTCTAGTTGGTAAATTGATCATATTGGCAAAGTTTGGTACTTTAATTCGTGGTATCGAGTGTTTTCTGGACTGATTTAGGTTTCTGGGTCGATACTGCATCAAGAACATATCGGTCTTTGCACTTCCGGTCGAACACTTTTTTTATCGGTCTATCACACTTACCGGTCTTCACATCTACCGGTCGAAGCACATCCCCAATCAGCATTTCGGTCGATTTTTGCAAACTGTAATAGGGCATCTAAATGTCAAATTTTTTTCTCTAGGGGCGCTGCCCCCATACCCCCGCAAGGGCGTTGCCCCTTAACCCCACCCGCTAAGTCTGCGGAGGGGGACAAAGTTCTGGTCGTGATCAAAATTTTCTGAATTTCATTCTAAGATTTTTAGTATTGTTTGATTTTATCTGGACTAACGGTCATTTTTCAAGTTCTTATCTTATATATATCAGAATGAATTCTAGTGAAATTCCTTCAATCAATACGGATGAGAATCCACCAGTCCTTTTCAGAGGAGAGTACGAGCAATGGAAGGATAGATTCTTGGACTTCATCGACAGAAATGACTTGGCTGACTACATCATATTATCTCTAAAGGAAGGAATCATGAAACCACCTACCAAGGTTCTCACAGTAGCTGGAGAGAACGGAGAAAATGAAAAGAGAGAATTTCGATTACCTCTTGATAAATACTCAGATGAGCAGAAAAGAAGACATCAAGCTGACTGTTTAGCCAAATCTTTTATATTGCAAGGAATTTCCAAGGAAATATCAAAGGAGATTTCCATCAAGCTAGAATGCAAAAAGGCTACAGGAAAGCTGTTATGGGAACATATTGAGAAGATTATGACAGGACCAAAGATGTTTTCAAGAGTAAAGTTTCTGGAATTTGAGAACTCTGAACTAAAAGAAAAGATTTCTGCTTTGGAAGCTTAAATCTAGAAACTAGATTCTGTTGAGAATATTGAGAAAGTTAATGATTTGGAGAGTGCAAATGCTGATCTTCAAAAGAAGATATCTGATGTGGAGAAAAAAATGGCCAAAGAAAGATCTGAGTTTGAGATTGAAAAGAAAGCATTTGTAAAGAAATTCTCGGATTTTTCGAGAAAATGTGCATACGAAAAGAAAGCAGTTGAGCTGAAGTGTATCAAGCATTCTCAGAAAGTTTCTGAGTTTGAGAAAGTAATAATCTTGGAAAGAGAAAAGTTTGTAAAGGAGAAGAAGGAGATTGAACAGAAGAATGTGGCATTCTTCAAGGAAATTTCCGGTCAAAGAAACAATGCTGAGAAGGGCTTTGAAGAAGAAAGAAGCATATTTGAGGCTGAGATCAAAAAGCTAACTGAGAATCTATCTGAACTATCTGCAAATGCATTAAAAGAACAGAAAACGAAGTCTGAATTCACGAAGAAGATTGACCTGCTTGTTAAAGAAAGAGACAACTTTGCTTCGACGATTAAAGTGCTTGAAAAGTCTGTATCAAGTTCAAATCAGAAATCTGTCTCTTCACAAAGGTCAGTTAAATCTTTTGATCAGATTCGTAAAACTAACCTTTTCTATGATAGCAATATAGATGGTTCAGGTACACATCAAAGAAGAAGGAGATACAAAGAAGAGGAACTGGTCTGGAAGAAGAAACCAGTTGAAGATGAGTTGAAAGGTAATAAATCATGTGTGCATACACCCAAAGCCAAAAAGAACAATGCGTATAAAGGTAAACCTGAACCTATCTACACGAGAGATCAATTAGTCAGGTTGTCAGGTAAGCAATTCTATTGTTCTTACTGTCGTACACATGATCTTGTTCATAAAACAAGTGATCATTTCTGGTATGGTTCTTACTCTGTTATTCCCATAAGAACTGCAACTAACAAACATGGACCCAAATACCAGTGGGTACCAAAGAAAAAGGATGAATCTGTGTTGCAGGCACCTACTGTCAAGGAGGAGTAAGAGAACGAAGGCTTCTAAGTACATCAGCTTACAACCCGTACTTCAACGAAGTTTGACTTCTAAACACAACAGTTTAGGACTCGTACTTCATTGATCAAAAGATCTTACTCCTGTGTTGATAAGAGATTGTACTCCAATACTCCAATGAGGAAATCAACCATCAAGGGGGAGTGCATACTTTTCTGAAATTTTATGCATCTGTCAGATATGATATTGAGGGGGAGTTAATGATTATATTTTTCACTTATAATTTTTCTGATGCATAATTTCAGGGGGAGTAAAGGTGATGACTTCTGATTATTTCTGATCATAACTCGTACACCAAGTGTTTTACTGCTTTATGTCATTTCAATTTTTGTGAATAAAGTTACTTTGACTAGACCTTAAGACTTTTGCAGATTGAGAGATGCTTACAAGATCATATCTTTATGACTTTAAGCTTGACTTCGTGAGATGTAAGACTGAACTCAAAAGGTATAATTCCTTATCTTCATCTCATTTATGGTTGAAAGAAGGACAACTTTCAATCATAAGAAAACATGTTCTTAAATGTTCAAACCACTTCCCGATTCTCAAACAGATTTCTTGAATTGGAAGTGTGATTTTAAATGTTTTCTGATTCTTCATTGAGTTTTAACTGATAAAGTTAAACCATCTGAGCATCATATGCTTTATAGGAAAACATGGGATCAGTGTGCTAGGACTTCAAAGAAACTTCTATGGATTCACGTTAACCAATGTTTCCTACCCAAGAAGTTAATCCTGTAGTGATTGAATGTGAGGAGTTCAAAAACAAATGAGTGTGGGATGTGTGATGAGAGAAATTGTTAAAAGAGAGTTTGGTTAGCTGTGAGCTTAAAGATTAAAAGAAAGAGGGTGAGAGATCAGAGTAAAAGAATATCAAACTCTGCACCAACTACTTTCTGAGCCGGGCTGCCACATTTCTAATGCTTCACATTTCTTTGGTGAACATTATTGAAACAGGCAACTAGCCCATGCCAACTCTTGACATTACCCCACCAGCTACTCATTTTCTTCTCAACAAGAAAATGTTTCATTTTCAAAGGGGACGCAACACATATGCTATCTGATTTTCATTTGGAAAATCTGGATATTGAAAAGAAGGAAGTCTGCCCCACCTTCACACTTCATTCATGCACATTGAGTCTGTGTTTAACTAACTGTTGTCTCAGTGGTTTACAAATTTTGAGCCTTATAAGCAATCATCATATGCTTAATTTATTCTATCACTTGCACGAACACACAAAGAATTTGTTTCTTTGTCATAACGTTCATAGAAATTACCTTTGTGATTTTTCGATGATTGAATGGAAGCCCTGGGGGAGTGAACATCATAAAATCTCCTTTATATTGTGTATTCGTTACACACAGTGACTTTGTGTTACTGACAGGCAATTTTAACTGATTTATTTGTTGATTCAGGTGTTACACTTCATTTTCTAATTTGTCTAGATTTGCAAAGATCTGGATGAACATCTTAATGAATTGACGGATACTCAGTGGTTCTGTTTGCAAGATCAATGGTGGAAGAAATTTCTTGAAGACACGTTTTGATGAACTCTTTGCTCTTTTCTTCAAAAAGGGGGAGAAGCGTCAATCAAGAAATTGAAGATATTCTGAAGATATGCTGAAATGAAGAAATTTTCTTTGAAGATGATTTGCTGAAGCATTTTGAGCTGAAACTGGAGATAATTTCTTTCCAAAAGATATTCTCATCGATTGGGGAGATTGCTACATTCTGAAGACAAAGAGGAAGATTACATTTTCTAAGCTTAGAGAATGATCTTGATCCAAAGGGGGAGATTGTTAAAGCACATATTTATTGGATTCAAGATCATAATTATCTGAAGATGGAAATCTGAAGTCAAAGCTGATAAAGTCGTCTCAACAAATAGTCTAGGGTCCTTTTGTAATAAATAGTCAAAAGTGTGTTTTTCGTATTTTATTTATTTGTTTTATAATTAAGTTAATAGATTGTTTTAGTTGTTGGGCCCAAGCAAGCCAAGCCCATTAGGCTTATGGCCTAAGTATAAATAAGATTAGCTTAGTGGTAATTAAAAAAAAAAGGAGCTTAATTAGAAAATATCAATTAGAGAGAAAGGTCTGCTTGGTGGTGGTGCGCCGTGAACAAGACAGAGAGAAAGATAGATATTGATTTCAAGCTTGTAACTCGTTGAATCGTTTGATTAATCAATATCAGGTTTGCATTATTGTGTTGATTATTTGTTTACATGATTGAATGATTGCATATTGGGACACACATTTACATTTTTAATCTGAAATATCTAACCTCATATCCAAAATAACTGTTCTATCTTCAGATGTCCAAAAAGAACATAAGGCCAAATTTGATTTGAAACAAAAGTTTGACACACTTACTGCTGAAAGAAACATTTTATCCGAAAAGATAAAGAACTTAGAAGCTGCAAATGTTGATTTGTCAGAAAAATTTTGTGCTGATGTGATCAATCAATCACCTGTTGATAATTCAACAGAATCAATTTGTTCTTTCAAAACAGCTTCAAGTTCTATTCATGAGAAAAATGTTTTGAAAAAGAAAAGTGTCAAATCACAAACTGTCAAATCAAGTCAGATCATACCATCTAGTCTATTTTATGACAAATCTGTTGATGATTCAGCGAGCTTTTATGTAAAAGCTCTTGGAAAGCAATCTAAGAAAAAACAGATGGTCTGGAGAGTGAAGAGTTATTTAGAAGATGAGAAGAAGAATGACAAATCATTTGCATCCACAACCAATGCCAAAAAGAACAGAGTACATAAAGGTAACTCTTTTGGTAATTATGATACGTTTTATTCTACTAATCATCTTATCAGAATTGTTCAGCAGAAAATATGTTGTTCTTACTGTGGAGCACATGACTTTGTAAGTAAAAATTTTGTAATTTCTGGTATGGTTCTTATTATGTTAACCCCATACAAACTGCAACTAACACATCAGGACCCAAATACCAGTGGGTACCAAAAGTTAAAATTGTGTTGCAGGCACCCAAAGTTTAAGGGGGAGCATGATGTTATGACTTCTAGACAAATCAGTCTAGGACTCGTTCTTCAAAGTTTAAAGAATGATGTTTTTTGAACAAAACAGTTCAAAACCCGAACTTAAGTGTCAAGATTGTGGCTTCTGATCACATGACAGATCAGGACCCATTCTTCAATGTTCAAATAAGGATATTTTGAAAATATCCAGAGGGAGCTTATCTGACCTAAATCATTCTATCATGATTTGAGGGGGAGCTTAAAGGTGAAAATCTTCTAAATCTAGATCTCTGATTGTTTGAAAGAAAAACAACTTTCAAGCATGAAAAACAGTTTCTTAAATGTTCTAACCACTTCTGATTCTCAAAAGATTTCATGAATTAAGAAGTGTGACTTTAAATGTTTTTCAATTTTGAGCTTTAATGTTTAACTGACCGTGTGTTTCCAAATATCAATACTTGTGTATTATCTTGTCTATATACTGTAAAGTATTCATACACACCAGTTTAGTATTTCATTTCAATCTGTTATTACCATGTCTTATAACGAACAAATTTTTTCGATGGTAATACTCCCGTTTGCTTTCAAATGTTGTTGAGAATCAATCATTATTTCCAAATTTGTGCTTTCATTGCTAAATTGTTTATATTTGTTCATATAAACAAAATATCCAATTCTTTGATACCCTAACCATTTCATTTGATATGATTGATACATATTGTCATATTCTCAAAACAATTCTCATGGTTTCATTTCATTCATTCAATATCCTTGTTTTGAGAAATCTTCATTGTTCAAATGCTCAAATTTTCATTCATATGTTTGATGAGCATACATTTTGACAATGTTATCATACATTTTGTGCTTAACTGTTCAAATTAAACTGTTGAACAACCATTCTTCTTAGGAATTACATGGGATTCGTGTGAGAGCTTAAACAGAACTTCCATAGATTCACGTAAACCAATGTTTTCTACCCCGGAAGTTATCCTAGAGTGATTGAGAGGTGAGGGGTCACAAAATCAAAGAGTAGGGGAGATAACTCATCCGGTTGAGTTTTTTTCATTGAGCTGAGGTAAAATGTAAATGAGAGTTTGGTTAGAAGTGAGCTTAAATGTTAAAAAGAAAGAGGGTGTGAGAACATAGTTAAAAGAATATGAAAACTCTGCACCAACCACTTTCTGAGCCGAACAGCCACAAAATATGACTGGTTCACATTCTTTGGTGACCATCATTGAAACAGGCAGTGAGCCTATCCCAACTCTTGCTATAACCCCACCAGCCACTCATTTCTTTCTTGACAAAGAAATGTTTCATTTTCTTTGGGGACGCAGCACATATGCTATCTATTCTTCACTTGGAAGATTTAGATATTGAAAAAGAAGAAAAGTTGCCCCACCTTCGCACCTCTTCCATGCACATTGAGTCCATGTAATATCTGTTACTCTCTCAACAGTTTACACATTTTGAACCTGGAAAAGCTAAGTAGCTTCAATCATTCATAGACTTGCACGTACACACAAGGAATAAGTTTTCTTGTCATAACATTCATAGAACATTCCTTTGTGGTTTTTCAATGAGTGAATGGAAGCCCTGGAGGAGTGATCATCACAAAAACTCCTTTCCAATGTACATCCGTTGTACAAAGTGGCTCCGTGCTACTTACAGGCATACTAACTGTTTCATTTGTTGAATCAGGGTTACAATGTTCATTATTTCTAAATTTGAAAAGATTCAGATATATAAATTTTCGGAATTGACGGATATTCAGATCAAAAGGGCAGAGAATGTCAAAATTACCATAAAAAGGGGAGATTGTTAGTTTCTTACAAAGGGGAAGATCAAAGAAAGTGTTGAAATTGAAGAGTTTTGATGATCATGATGTTCACAATCATCAAAAAGGGGGAGAATTCTACAAAGATTAATTTCAAAGAATGAAAAGGGACAAATTTTCAAAACTTAAATTTCAAAGCCATAGCTTTAGAGCTAAAGAGATGTCAAGTCAGATGGATAAGTTTCAAGACAGATGAAAGTTTGTTTCGATCATGAAGATTCAAAAAGATTCTGAAGAAAGATAATTCAAAGACAAATTCAGATGATTCGAGAAAGTTCGTTTTTCTGAAGAAAATTCAGAGATTACAAGTGATGAAGATACATAAGATACATGTTTGTTAAAGATTCCTCAAAGTTTCAAAGAAGTTCAAAGTTTTCAAAGTTTTATTCAAGACTTGCTGACTTTCCAAAGATACAAAGTGCAAAAGACCTTTCAAGATTCTTCAAAGATTGAAAGACTGAAGATTGCCAGAACTTCATTGTCCAAGATTGTCAGAGATAAAAGTTGAAGAATCAAAGCGCTGAAGACAAGTGTCATAATTTTTGTAAATCTTGAATACAAAGGGGGAGATTGTTAGTGTATTAATTGTATCCAAGATTTAATTGGGAAAGTCTTGTAAAAAACCTTTGTAATTGAATAGTCAAAGAAAGTCATTGTAAGTCAAATAGTGAAAAGTCATCATAAGTCTTAGTGTGTTTAAGTACTTGAGAGTTTGTGAGGATTAATATTCAAGTTAGTTGAGAGTTTCATAGTTCATATAAATAGGGATAAAACATGTTAATTTTGTAAGAGCTTTGATTGTCAGATTTATGAATACAAATTTACTTTCTCTCTACACTCTCTCTCTAGAACATTGATATTGTCATAATCTTGATAGAGATTGTGTGTTTGATTGCTTGATTTGAATTAGGGAAAATACATTTTCACAACCTATCTGCGACAAGCTCTTTTATGTGACAAGTTTTTTGTTGGAAAACTTTCTAAGAATAGAACTCGCAGAGCTTTGCGACAAGTGATCTTGTGTTCTCTCGAAATCGACTAGGTCCAAAACTCGCAGGCTGTTATTTGCAACTTCTCAGAACTCGCAAGCTACTATCTGTGACAAGTAGGAACTCTTAAGCCTTGGTTTGCGACTTCCAAAGCTTTGCGACAAGTTTCTGCTTTTTGCGACTTCTAGGTTCTGTTGTCTGCGACTTCAACACTTAGAATTTTTCTGAGGTTTTTCTGAGTTTGACTAAGGTTGACTTTCAGAGTCAAATTGTATCTGAATTCTTTGGATGATCATTTTCAAGAATACTGATCAATATGGCATCCAGGATGTCTTGGAGAGAATGTGAAATTGCATACATGCCTAAGATACCAGCTATAGAAGCTGAACGCGATAAATTGAAGATTCAGAATTCAAGTCTTCTAGATCAGATCAAGGAGTTGAAAGCTAAATCTGTAATTTTAGAGAAAACTTCTGAATGTGCAAAATGTATTACTAATTCCAAATCTGATTTTGCAGGTATAATTATATCAAGAGAGAGAGAGATTACAAATCTTCAAAACAAGTTGAAGATATCTGAAGAAAAATCAACAACACTGAAAGCTGAATCAATTGATCTTCAGAACAAATTCAAGATATTTAAAGAGAAAATATCCAAACTAGAAACTACAAATGCTGATCTAAAGAAGAGTTTCCATGCAGATAAAATAAAATTGAGAATGTTTACTCCCAGAAACTATCTGATTTTTCTAAGAAAGCATTTCAAGAGAAGAAAGATCTTGAACTTAGGCGCATGAAACTCTCAAAGAAAGTCTTAGAATTTGAAAAGATTTTAATAACTGAAAGAGACACATTTGCTAAAGAGAGAAAATTTCTTGAAGATAAGACTATTGAACTTCCCAAGAAGATTTCTACACTACAAGACTTACTTGAAAATTAAAGAAAATTTTTTCAAGAAAAGAAGAAGTCTTTTGATATTGAAAAGAAAAATTGTGAAAAGAAAAAAGCTGGTGTGTGTCCCACAATCAGTGTTTATCAAGATGACACAAACAATTTAATCAATTTCCATTTTCATTTCATGATTAGAAATCGATACAGTAAGTTCTCTCAAACTTTCTCTCTCTACAATGAACGCGTATATCACACACTCTTACAAACTCTTACAACACTAATCTAGCCATATCCATATTTCAACAAAACAATTATACTATTAAAACATTTACAAGCACATTACACTATGACTTTGACTTTTATTACAAAAGACTTTGACTTTAACATGAGAGTTGACTTGAGCTTTGACTTGCTTTGACTTTAACTTTACTAATCTTGTATCCAACATAATTCTGCACTAACATTCTCCCCCTTTGGATCAATATCATCTTCAAACACCTTCTTTGATTAGTTTTTAGCACATCTATCTCTCCCTTGTAGATTTTTTTCAGCAAAGATCATCTTCAGAAAGATAAACATTGAAGCACAAAATTACAATCTCCCCTTTTTAATAATCAAACTTCAACCATTCTGTAATCTCTTCAAAGTCTTTGTATAACATCTTTTGTAATCAACTTTAACATTCTACCCCAAGGTAATAAGAACCTCTTTCAGGCTTCGGAAAGAAATTATCTTCAGATTTGGCTCTCTTTTGTTTAGCAAATCAATCTTCAATGAAAATTTTCAGTAAATTTCTACTCACTTTCAGAACTCTTTGAACTTGCTCTTTCAAACTTGTACAATCTTTTCACAACTTGCATGTCGTTGACACATTCTTTTAGCAAACTTTCTACAAATTGTCTTTCCCGAAGTAATTTCTCCTTTAAATTCCAACATCTCTTTAACTTCTCCCATAACTGATACAAACTTTTCTTCATCAAACATTTCTTGAACAAATCTTCTCCCCCTTTTTGATGACAGTAGCATATAAATCATCAAAACTTTACAAGAAATGTCCTTTAAAATTTTGACCAAGATCTTTTCTACCGAGCCTTTGATTATCCGTCAATTCACCAAATATTCATCCGAATCTTTTCAAATTCAGACCAATTATGAATGTAACACCTGAATCAACAAATGAATCAGTTAAAAATGCCTGTCAGTAACAAGAAGTCACTGTGTGTAACGAATACACATTAGAAAGGAGCTTGTTGATGTTCACTCCGCTAGGTCTTCCATTCAATCATCGAATAACACAAGTTTATTCTATGAACGTTTCGACAGAAAAACGAATTTACTGTGTGTACGTGCTTGTGTATGAAAGAATTTAATCAGAATGATTGATTTATCAGGCTCAAAATTGTGTAAACCATTGAGACAACAATAGTATAACACATACTCAATTGTGCATGATCGAAGTGCGAAGGTGGGCCAGACTTCCTTCTTTTTCAATATCCACATCTTTCGAATGAAGACGAGATAGCTTATGTGTTGCATCCCCAAGAAAATTTGAAACATTTCTCTGTTAAAAAAATGAGTAGCAGGTTGTTAGAGCATATAATTTTTGGATGCAAGATCATGAAGACTGAAGGTGAAAGTCAAGCATGTCAAAGCTAAAGTCAACTCTAAAAAAGAAAGTCAAAGTCAAAGTCAAATGTATTTGTTTTTAGTTGTGTTTTGTAAGCGTGTGTCTTTTATAGACATATGACTAGTGTTAGAGCATAAATATGTTGGATACAAGATCATAGAAGACTGAAGATTGAAGTCAAAGCTGAAGTCAACTTTCAAGCATTAAAGTCAAAGTCTAGTGTAATAAAAGTCAAAGTCAAAAGTTGTATTTTGTAATAGTTTAGTGTTCTGCGCGTTTTGTTCTTGTAGTAGTTTGCGTGTTTTTGTATTATAGTAGCGTGCGTGTTTCTAAGTTTGTATAAATAGTTTTGTTGTGCGTGTTAGACTAGTAGCAGATTCATAGAGTTGTAAGAGTTCCAGAGTTAGAGAGAGAAAGTGTATTGAGAGAACTTTGTAATTGAAATTTGTGATTAATTCAAAGTGAGATTTGATGGAATTAATTGTCATCTATTGATTTGCATTGTTATCTGGGATAACAATTGGTATCAAAGCACACAGAATTCAGAGATAAAATTGGATCTAATTCAAGAATTGTGATCGACAGTTTTCAAGAACACGCAAGTTCCTGTTCAGAATCAATTTTTACAATATAATAATGTTTTTGATCTGAATTTGACTTGTATGTACTCGATTAGATGTTTAGGACAAATTACGTTTGAATTGTTTTGTCAAGTTCACAACTTATAAGTGTGAATTTTGAATTTTGTTAGATTTTGTGTTCGAAATTGATTACGTACTTGTAAGAATCAAATTTGTAATCTTGATGTATTAGTTTGTAATCGTTTACTTATATTCTGTTCGAGACCGATTTTTGAGCAAGTCTACGAAATTTCCAGCCAATTGAAGATGATTTGAACCGAATCAGAGTGAAAATCGAGTTTTTGGAACTGCAAGTCAAGAACTCGCTAGATCCATAGAACTCGCTAGTGAAGAACTCGCAAGCCTCTGTAGAACTCACACACCCCAAGAACATGAAGAGGTCAAAAGAACTCGCAAGTCTTTGAAGTGAAAAACTCGCAAACGGTTTCGTGCGAGAAGTAGAAACTCGCACAACACTAGGTGCGAGTTTGTAATGTTTAATCTCCTTGTCGTACGAGAAGTGTAATCTGTGAAAAGTGTTTATCGTGCGCGTTCTCGTTTAGCGCGAAGTATCCTTGGTCAAATTTTTTATAAGTTCAAAACTCGCAAGCCCTGTTCTTGTGCGTTTGCATTTAGCGCGAACCAAGTTTCTGAAAAATATTCTAAGTCTCGATCACGCAAGGTTTTGCGCGAAGTTCCAAAACTCGCACATAGTGGTGTGCGAGAAATAAGAACTCGCATATGCCTACGTGCGCGAACTTTGGTTCACGCAACCTTTGTTGTGCGCAAACTTCAGTTCTCGCATCCTATGTCTTGCGCGAACCATAAACTCGCATAACCTAGTGTGCGAGAAGTGTGTTCACTTGATTCTTATTTGTGCGCGAAGTTCTAACGCGCACAAAGTGTCTTGCTTGAAGTGGTTATTTTCAGTGTCATGCGTGTTCTATACTTAGTAAATTTTTCTGATTTTTCTGAAATTTTACTGAGTTTGATTTTTGTAGATCCAGTTTGTTTTCTGAATTTTGACGATCACAGTAAGTAGTATATATGAAAGATGACTTCAAAGGACGCTCTCTCCATTGGAACAGATGTAAAGCCTCCTGTTCTATTCAAGGGCGAATACGAATAGTGGACGGATCGTTTTCTCGACTTTATTGATCGACATGCAAATGTGTTGATCCAAACTCTCATAGTGATTTGATAAAGACCCTCCTCTATACTTAGTGAAAATTACGTTTATTAATATGTATTAGTGTTTCATCATCAGCGATCAGACTGAGTATATTCAGTTATCACTGATGATCTTTCTTGTAAACATTCATATATATTAGTGTTTCCCCATCAGCGCATAAATACTGAGTATGTTCAGTATCGCTGATTATTTCTGATGTAAACAGATAAACGTAATCCCTGAAGACAAGTTTCGTGTCAACATATGTTCATAGCTGAATCGAAGACGAAGCTGTTGAACAAAGACAAGTCTACTAGTGACTTGATGCGGATATCAGTGAAACAAAGACGACTCTACTCATACGCGAAGAAACCTGAGGAAAAGCTTCAGCGATAGTTGAACTTCTTTGTATCTCTAAAGGATGCAATGCAAAGAGAGCTTGAGGAGCTTAGAAGGAGTACAAGTGTTTCAAAGGATACTAGTACAGGACTAAGACAGATAAATTCTCAACTCTGTGCGGACAGAGATAAGTTTAAAGATAAAGTTCTCAGTCTTGAGGTTGAGATTGAAAAGCTGAAAGAAAAGGCAACCCAAGACAGAGACAGTACAATAGCTCAAGATGAGATGTTGAAGATTGAGAAAGAAAGAAAAGAATTTGCCAAGAAATTCTCTTACTTCTCCAGAAAAGCCTTTGAAGAAAAGAAATCATTAGAGCTTAGATGTGTTAAACTTCCTCAACAAGTTTCAGACTTTGAGAAGATTATCATTCTAGAGAGAGAAAAGGTTGAGAATGAGAAGAAGAAAGCTGAGCTGAAGGATACAAATATAGACTTTTCTGCAGAAAAGAAAGATCTAGAGACTGAGATAGCTAAGCTGACAGGAAAGCTATCTGAATTGTCAACAAACATCATGAAGGAGAAGAATGCAAAATCTGAGTTGCATAAGAAGTTTGATCTGATTGAAAAGGAAAGAAACAGTTTGTCTTCAAATATAAAGGAACTTGAAGAGATCGTATTCAAGGTGAAGCTGACTGAGCATAAGACGCCAGAATCAATAGCTCAATCACCGAGAGATGATCAAACTGCTTCAGATTGCTCACTCAAAAAGATTTCAAGTTCACATGCTTTAAATGTTTTCTATAATCCTTTCTGTAATTCAGATGATAGTCTTACTTCTAAATCTACTGATCAAATTCGTCCTTCTAACCTTTTCTATGACAAAAACGTTGATGGTTCAGGTAACTTAAAGAAGAACAAGTCTCAAAAGAAAAGCTTCTTGAGAAGGGATGATGAGAAAGATAAAGGTAATTGGATCTGGAGAGTTAAAGGATCTCCAGAGGAGAAGAAAGAAGAATCATTTGTGCATACATCAAATGCTAAATGGAACTATGCTTCTAAAGGTAAAACTTTTGGCAAACCTGATCTGGTTTACACTATTAATCAACTGATCAGGTTAGCACAAAAGAAAATTATTTGTTCCTACTGTGGCTCAAATGATTTTGTCAGAAAAGCTTATGTTAATAACTGGTATGGTTCTTATTTCATCTCTCCCACTAGAACTACAACTAACCCATTAGGACCCAAATACCAGTGGGTACCAAAGAAGAAAACTGATTATGTGTTGCAGGCAACTCAAGTAAAGGGGGAGTAAGAGAACAAAGGACTTCTGGACACAACAGTTCAGAACTCGTACTTAAGGACAAAGCTTCTATCCAATCCCGAATAGAACCAACTACCAAAGGATCCACTTCTACACACTCTAACTCTACTTCATCTGAGTTAGATTTATTGTTTATTGATGCCTTTGATGATATATGTGCTGATTTTGAAAAAGGCATATCCACATCAATAACAAGTGGTACAGGCTCGGAGGTCCCTACTATATCTGAAGACATATCTGGACCGTCCGAAGAAGAAGTCACTGAAACTTCATCTCCATCAGGTACAACTCAACCATTAGTTTCTGACTCCACTAATGTTAAATCTGCCTCTACAGATAGTTCTTCTGGAAACGAAGTCCCGAGTACTTCAACCGCTAGTCCAGAAACCTCAGTGTCAGAAACTCCAGTACAAGATGTCCCGAGTACATCTATGGAGCTAGCTGCTGTGGAAGATGAAAACGATGCGTCCAATACGCAACAAACAGTTGAATCCTTACCAAGTACACATCGTTGGACTAAGGATCATCCCCTGCATAACGTGATAGGTGACGTCAAGCTGGTGTCACAACAAGATCTGCATCAGCGAATTTCTGCATGTTCTCAAGCTTCCTCAGTTCCTTAGAGCCAAAGAAAGCATCAGAAGCTCTACGTGATCCATTCTGGATTTCTGCTATGGAAGATGAGCTTCTCCAATTCGAAAGGAACAAGGTATGGCGCTTGATCCCACTACCTAAAGGTAAATCCGTTATTGGAACAAAGTGGGTGTTCAGAAATAAGAAAGACGAAGTTGGAGTAGTTGTGAGAAACAAAGCTCGATTGGTCGCAAAAGGGTATTGTCAACAAGAGGGCATTGACTATGATGAAAAATTCGGCCCGGTTGCAAGGATCGAAGTCATCAGAATCTTTCTAGCATATGCAACGCACAAAAACTTTACTATCTATCAAATGGACGTAAAGTCGGCTTTTCTGAACGGCGTTTTGCATGAGGAGGTTTACGTGGCTCAACCTGAAGGTTTCGTTGATCCTCATCACCCTGATCATGTCTACGTCCTAGACAAAGCGCTATATGGTCTTAAACAAGCACCGCGATCCTGGTATGAAACTCTCACTAAATTTCTACTTGCTTATGGTTTCAAGAAAGGTACAGTTGATACTACCTTATTTCTTAAAAGCCAAGGTGAGGACTTGATTCTCATTCAGATTTATGTTGACGACATAATATTTGGGTCGACTAATCCGAAATTTTGTAAGAACTTTTCAGAGATAATGGAAACAAAGTTTGAAATGTCGATGATAGGTGAATTGAATTTCTTTCTTGGTTTACAAGTAAAGCAATTACCCGACGGCATATTTATTAATCAATCTAAATATATAAAAGATATTTTGAAAAAGTTCAATATGTCAGACAGTTCAGTCATGAAAACACCAATGGCTACTGGTACACTCTTAGACGCGGATCCCTCCGGGAAATCTGTTGATCAAAAGGTGTATCGCAGCATGATTGGTTCTTTACTTTACCTGACTGCCAGTCGCCCGGATATAATGTTTGCTACATGTTTTTGTGCAAGATATCAGTCTAATCCTAAAGAGTCGCACTTATCTGTTGTTAAGCGAATCCTTAGATATCTCAAAGGTTCTCCTAATCTAGGACTTTGGTATCCAAAGGATTCTCGTTTTGAACTAACTGCCTTTACAGATGTTGATCATGCAGGATGTAACCTAGACCGGAAAAGCACCTCTGGGTCATGTCAATTTATAGGTGACAAACTTGTGAGTTGGACCTCAAAGAAACAAAACCGTGTTTCAACATCCACTGTCGAGGCTGAATATGTAGCTGCTGCTAGCTGCTGTTCTCAAGTCCTCTGGATGAAGACACAGTTAAGGCACTTTGGATACAACTACAAGCGTGTTCCTATTTATTGTGATTCCAAGAGCGCCATTGCTATAACCGCTAATCCGGTACAACATTCGAAGACCAAGCATATCGATGTACGCTATGACTTCATTAAGAATCATGTACAAAAAGGTAATATTGAAATGCACTTTGTTCAAACTGACTTCCAGTTAGATGATCTTTTCACCAATTCATTGGATGAAAAGCGATTTCAATTTCTCATCAGCAAACTTGGTATGTTGAAGATGTCTTTGACCTTACTCATGATTCTAGGGGGAGTATTCTATGTTTTTATCTTGTGTGTTATTTTTAAACTGTTGCTAACGAGAGAGAAATCATTTTCATAAATGATTACCCTTATTTCTTTTATTTATGCAGGTTTGGTCAAGTGACAATGGTTTCTAATCACATCAGATTAGAACCCACACTTCAGTGCTTTATTTATTTTTTCTGCTTTATTATTAAAAAAAATTATCAGTTAAGGGGGAGAATATCTGTGATCTTAAATGCTTATCTGACCGTGTGTTCTTAAAGATAAATACTTGCGTTTTATCTTGTCAATATACTTTGTCAAGTATTCATACACATAACGGTTCAGAACATTCTATTTGACTTTGTTATTACCATGTATCAAAAGTTAAATCTTTCTATGGTAATACTCACGTTATTTGTATTCACTGTTGATTGAATCAAACGTCATTTCATGTGCTTTCATTGAAAATATGTTTATATATTGTTCATATAAACAACATTCATTTTTGATTCTCCAAAATCTTATTCTTCATGACAAAATGATATGAGCTTAATTGTCAAAGTCTTTTAGTTTGAGGGGGAGAATTGCATCGTCAAACATCTTTTGTTTTGACATCTCCAAATATTATATTCTTCATGTAACAAGTGGTATTTGTGCTTACATGTAGAAAAGCTTGTTGAACCGCACATGTTCTTTTAGGAAAATACATGGGATTCAATGTGAGAACTTAATAGAACTTCCATGGATTCACGATAACCAGTGTTTCCTTCCCAGGAAGTATTCCCTGAGTAATTGAGGGGAGAAGGGTCAAAAGAATTGAGTGATGGTGTGTGAAGAGGTCAAATGGAAAAGAGAGATTGGTTAGAAGTGAGCATTAAAAGAAAGAGGGTGAGAGATCAGAGTAAAAGAATATTAAAGTCTGCACGAAATTCTTACTGAGCCGGGCAGCCACATAATCTGATTGGTTCACATTCTTTGGTAACCATCATTGAAATACGCACCTAGCCCATGCCATCTCTTGCATACAACCCCACCAGCTACTCATTCTTTTCTCAAAAAGATAATGTTTCAAATTTTATGGGGAAGCAGCACATACGCTATTGGTTCTTCATTTGGAAGATACTAATATTGAAAAAGAAGGAAAGTTGCCCCACCTTCGAACTCTTTCTCATGCACATTGAGTCTTTGTATAATTTGTTGTTGTCTCAACAAGTTTACATACTTTCAGCCTATATTGAAAAGTGAAAGTCCAAGATCTTATGAATCCTAGAGAAAGAAAGTAGAGAGAGAGAGACAAGTATGCGCAAAGTAATTGAATATTGAAAGTGTGCGTGAAATCTTACAAAGACACAAGACCAAATGGACTTAAATACCCTTGGTCAGATACAACACTGATAAGCATTCTAAACACTGTATAAGACCAAGACCTATAAATACAAAGATTACTATAAAAACAGACCTAACAATCTCCCCCTTAGTAATCATTGGCGCTTTGGTCTTCAAAAATTGTCTTCTATAACAACACGGACCAACAAAGCGACTTTAAGAAGCTTTCTAACTTTTAAGAAAAAATTTCTTCTCAGCATCTTTCAGATTGAGATTGTCTTTGTTGCTTGAACTCTAGACGATACATCTCTTTTGAATAATCTTGAATAAACTGTAGTGTTCGGAGCAGAAACAGCAAAAGAATTGATATGACTGAGAGAATAGAATCTTTGAGCAAATCTTGATCAGCAGATAAACTTTTGAGCTCTTTGTCTCTTAAACTTCTCCTAGACTTCTCCCCCTCATGACCTATATGATCTTGATCAACTTGGTCATGTAAATGTTGGAGACGAGACAACTTAAGATCTGCAAAATCAAAGAAACAGAGAAAACAGGGAGGTTTGCGCTTCATGTTGGATGCGCAAACCAAGGTTTGCGTTTCATGAAGGATGCGCAAACCAAGGTTTGCGTTTCATGAAAGGTGCGCAAAGCAAAGTTTGCGTGTCATGCTGGAAGCGCAAAACTGACTTAGACAAAGTTTACCTTTTGAAACCCTTTGACTCCCCCTACACAAATGCACTGGATATGACAATTCGAGTTAGCATTCATAAAGGAAAATCAGATACTACTCCTCAAAAACAGATATAATCATTGAAAAATATTCTCTTTGTTCACCCCCCCTTGAAAAATGCATAAACCCATTAAAATATATTTATGAGAACACAATGATCAGATATTAATATAGAAAGAAAAATATACTTAATGTAAATTTTGAAACAACTAAACATATAAAATGTTAAACACTAAACAAATTAAATTCTACAGAGTAAAATATTACAAATTTATCAATCATTTGAAATCAAACATATGTTGTAGGATACAAGAACAAGTTTCATTGCATATCAAGTTAAGACATGTTCAGTTTCAAAAACTTCCAGCAATCTATTCAGTGTGCTCACATGCGAATCTTCGATTAGCTTCAAGAAAATGCAATTCTAAAAATATTATAGAGAACTTTGCATTTACTTCACACTAAGCCATCAAGAATTAAGATATTCATAAATTTACAGATTTATCGCAACTCAAACATATCACTAAGTATCATGAGATGTGTGCTCATTGGCATCTTTTAGCATTGTGCACATTGGCATCTTGACATGACTGTGCTCTTTGGCATCTTTTAAGCTTATGCACTTTGGCATCTTTTGATCAAAAAGTTTATTAAGTAAAGAACATGCCGTAAACATAACTTTCTATCTGACCCTATTGTAGGATTTGGGTCAGTCGCTCCCAGACCAGATGGCCTTAGGGGACTAGGTGTCAAGCACCCCTTGGAACTTACTTTCCCAGATCAGAAATGCTACATCGACATATCCTAAACCCATTCATACCAGTAGAACATGACTTTCGATCTGATTCTATAGAAGGATTTCTGTTCGATCACTCCCAGACCAAATGACCTTAGGGGACGAGATGACAAGCATCCCGAGGAACTTACTTTTCCAAACCAGAAAGGCCACAGGTACAAACTTTTAAACTTAGAGATTTCTGTATTTTATGAAATTATAATTCATCTCAATCACTCAGGTCAACATCTAAGTGCTTAGCCCATATTTTCATTCCGATCTATAATTCTGATTAATTAGGTAGTCTAAGCAAAGTAAACTATAAAAATTCCGAATCACACAACTTTAAAGCAGTAATAAAAGTTTCAAACATGTTGCTGACTTTTCGACTTTTGTAAGACTTGAAATTTGACCATATAAAAAACTTTAATATAAACAAAAGAACTTGAAAATTTATCCTAGACACATATTTTATTCAAAAGAAAGAAAAATATGTAAAACTTTACTTTATAGAATAAAATTTGAAAAGATTTAAACTTTTAAACTCAATATGCCGAGGTTAAAAATTTTCATTAACGACAAAATGTAAAGAATTCGGCAAATTGTTATTTAGTTGGAACAAAATAAAATTCAGTTATTTCATCTTTCACATTATAAAAATAATTTTTGTCTCAAATTAAAAAATGGGTTATACAAAATTAAGATAAATTGCAGCGGAAATAAAATTGATGTACTCACAGTATCTCATATAGTCAGAAGCTTAAAAGCTTTGAAGAACGAGTTCTAAACTGATTTGTTTAGAAGTCGTAGTCTATGAATTACGGGTTCTGAGCTGAAGTACTCGTAAGCCAATGTCTTGACATTTAAGACCGGGTTTTGAACTGCTGTGTTCAAAAACCATACTTTCTCTTACTCCCCCTTAACATGACATGCCTGCAACTTAGAATCAGATTTAGACTTAGGTACCCACTTGTATTTGGGCCCGTGAAAGTTAGTTGTAGTTCGTATGGGGAAATACTTGTTATATTTGACAATATAAGCACATGAAATATTATCAGACAAATAATCACAATCATCAGAAGAGAAAGCATAATCATCTGAACTAGAATCAGAAGACGAATATGAGACATTTTAGGAAATTTGAAACATTTGCTTTATAGAGTATTTTGAAATTTTATTACAATAAGCAAATGAATCACTTTTATAACAATTGTCTACATATTTATCTTCCTCAGTCATAGGAACATATGATGTCCGCCTCGCTCTCCAGATTTGCTTCTTTGACCGGTTCAAAGTCCTATCTGAAAGAATGGAATCTAAAGAATTAGAATTGTCAGAAAGAACTGTATCATGTTTCTTCGACTACTTTGACCGTATTCTTTTACGCTTAGGTTTATAATATTGATCATTGAGCGTAAAAGAATCATCAAGAATTTTAGACTTAATATTTAAATCAGAAGAAATAAGTTTATCCAAGCAACCAATCTGATCAACTAATAAATCTGAATTTGCCTCGGAGTATGAAGAATTTTGAGAAAAAATTTTAAAATTGGAAACTTCCTTTTTATTTTCCTTAGAGTCAGAGGAAAGAATAGAAATAGAATCTGATTTTTGAGAAATTAAATTTTCTTCAAGACTAGACGTCATAAAAGAAAAAATAATATCAGATTCAATTTTCTTCAAAATATTTTGATCTTCTATCAGATCTTCAAGATCTATGATTTTGCTTTCTAATATTAACGGAGGAGTATATTTCTTTAAATCATAAATGATTGGAGAAATATTTTCCTTGTCAGAATCAGAAACATAAGGAGCAATAAAATCATCAGACATTGAAGATTTGATAGGAGATATATCATTTAAAACTCTTCTTCCTCTTCTTGATTTTTCAGGAAAATATTTTGCATTTTCAGTTGTATAAACAAAAGGAATTTCATTTTTCTTGTTATTTGTCCTTTTCTCATGTTCGATTTCTAACACTTGATTCTCATTCATCCAATCAATTTTAAATTGAGGAGCATAATGAGAAAGAGTCAGATAATCGTATTTATATAAAGTTGGAGATTTTTCAATCGCCTTGTTTAAACAATGAAAATTTTCAAAACCAAGTCCCCACCTTTGTTTTAAAGCTTCTTCACTCCTTGACTTGTTCATAAAAATTGTTTGTTCAGATTGGTTTTTTCGATAAAGTTTTTCTTCTAACTTATTTATTTTATCTGAAAATTCATCTTTTAAATTAGTCATAGACGTCAAAGATTCAAGATAAGTTTTATTTGAATTTTCCAAATCATCCAATTTCTTTTGAAAGATGTCTTTAGTATTTTCTAAAATAGATTTTTCATCTTTCAAAGAAAATTTCAGTTTATCAATCAAATCTGACTTTTCAGAATTTAAATTCTTTTCAGATAAAATCTTTGAACGTAAATCAGACAAAACATTAATTATGATATTCATCTGAGAGGTAATGAAGTTAAAATCAAACTCAGAATATACCTCATCCTCATATGTTTCAAAATCATCTGAATGATCATCACCGATTAAGCACATCTGAGCGATCTCGACGTTTGAAGCTTCATCATCGGAATAATCCAGCCAGAATTCTTCCTCGGCCAGCAGAGCAGATCCGTTCTCTCTCTTTTCATCTAGTTCCATTTTCTTTCTATAATAAGCTGAATCCCTGACCACCTTTGTTCTACACTCCTTTGACATGTGACCCAGATTCCCGCAGTTGTAGCAAACAGCAGTCTTTGGCTCGGGTACTTTTGCTGTAGGACCAGAAGTGAAGCAAGAAGTGTTGGAACTCGACCTTGGTTGGAACTTTTTCTGGTAATGCTGAGAGAGAAGGATCATAGCTTTCTGCAAAGCCTTACCATCGTCTTCAGTTGATCCGGTGTAAGCATTATCAGACAACGCTTGTTCAGTTAATTGCTTTGTGAGAAGAGCAACTGGGTCCACTGATTTCTTCTTTTTATCCATCTTGGACTTCTTTTCAAGCACCAAGCTCTCATCAGTCATCAGAATCTCATATAGTTCCTGAATCTGCATTGTGGAGATCCGAACATCGTTCCTCAGTCTGTGACATGTTTTGTTCCATTCAGGCTGAAGAGCATTAAGAAATTTCAGATTTATTTCAAGCTCTGTCTTGATCACATTTATCTTTCGCAGATCATTCAGCACTGCACAGAATCTGTCGAAAACACTCTTTATAGACTCACTTTCTTTGGCCTTAAACTCCTCAAAGTTGTTCATGTACCGAGTATATCCGAGCTGAGTTGCAACCGAAGAACCAAGCATGATCTTTTCCAATTGTGCCCATAATAGATTTGGATAATCCTTGCAATGATCAACCCAGTTGTAGACAGAGTTTGGTAAGGCAAGCAGTAGATTAGCTTTCAGCTCTCGATCAGCTTTCATTCGAGAAGCCTCTTCAGGTGTTGGAGGGGTTTCTTTATTATGCTTTATGAAAGGTCCTTCAGATAAAGACTTCATCATGTTTTCTCCATTGGCTTGACGCTCGATGAAGTTCAGGAACCTATCTTGCCATTGAGTGAATTCGTTTTCGTCAACTAGGACCGGAGGACGAGTTTCTTTGCCCAATGACATCATGAGATCACTCGTGTAGAACTTAGCTTGAAAGCCAAATTTTGCAGAATCCATAGATGTTAAAAAAAAATTCCCAGATTTTTTTTTTTAAATCTAAGACTGGAGCTTGCGCAAAGTAGATCTTTGCGTGTCAGGAAGGGAACGCAAACAAGAGCTTTGCGTTGATAACTAGAAACGCAAACTAAGACTTTGCGTTTTGAACGAGAAGCGCAAAGAAGTGCTTTGCGTGTGTAGACTGAAACGCAAACAGGATTTTGCGTGTGAAGAAGGATACGCAAAGTTAGCTTTGCGTATGTAGAGGGAAGCGCAAAGCAGACTTTGCGTTTGAAGAGGGAAGCGCAAAGAAGACTTTGCGTTTGAAGAGGGAAGCGCAAAGAAGACTTTGCGTGTACAGAGTGATACGCAAACTGAGGTTTGCGTTTCCAACTTGAACCGAAAACCTGAAAATTCACTAACACAAGAGTTAGACCACAAAGAACTTTAAGTAAAATATATGAATGAGGCCCAAAGCATTATTAATGAGGCGCAAACTTATATGAATGAAGCGCAAACTTTAACAACTCACAAAATTTTCGCAAGATCAAATCAAACCAAGAAATTTATGCATGAAAAACACACACTTAATATCGAAAGCACCTTTCTAACAACTTTTGATCAACAATATCGATTAAAATCAACAAAATCTAAAAATCTAGAATGAAACAGTACTGAACTCGTGTTTTTCCAGAAAACTTTTAAACTCAAAATTGATGATCAAATGATGATTGTTATGCAAAATAACATGAAGCAATTATGATCGATTAGGAAAAACGAATCAATTAAGTCCAATTTCAACACAAAATGATCAAACTCCTGTCCAAATTAGATGAAGAAGCAAAAAATGAGATTTCCTTGAAAAATCAAGAAAATCGATCGAGTTTTCTGCTTCAATTCACAAATCCAGAAACTAAAACACTAATCTCTCAATCCTCTCAAGATTCAGATTGCTCTGATACCAATTGAAAGTCCAAGATCTTATGAATCCTAGAGAGAGAAAGTAAAGAGAGAGACAAGTATGCGCAAAGTAATTGAATATTGAAAGTGTGCGTGAAATCTTACAAAGACACAAAACCAAAGGGACTTAAATACCCTTGGTCAGATACAACACTGTATAAGCATTCTAAACACTGTATAAGACCAAGACCTATAAATACAATGATTACTATAAAAACAGACATAACAAAAAGCAATCATCTATGCTTAATTTCTTTCATACACATGCACGAACACACATAAATTTGTTTTCTGTCATAATGTTCATAGATAACCATGTGTTATTCGATGATTGAATGGAAGACCTGGGGAGTCTACATCAAAACCAGCTCCTTATATAGTAACTTTGTGTTACTCAGTAACTTTGTGTTACGGACAGACATTCTAACTGAGTCATTTGTTGATTCAGGGTTACACCTATTAAACTGTTTGAATTTGAAAAGATTCAAATGGTTACTACTTTCTATTTTAATCTGAAAAGATTGAAATAATCACTCTTTCCATTTGGGAAGACTGCTCTTATTTCCATACAGGGCTCGTTACATGAAGATTGTGCTTACGTGATCAAACACAATGGGGAAGATTGTCTTGAAAAGGGGGAGATTGTTTTGCAAAGTTTTGATGATGATGATTCTCACCACTCATCAAAAAGGGGGAGAAGATACAAAAAGGGAGAATACAATCTGAAGATCTGAAGATTTCAAAGATTTTAAAGATTTTAAAGTTTTTAAAGATATCAAGTTTTGAAGCGATCAACGACATATCTGAAGAAAAGAGAATACAAGTGAAGACCCGAAGACAATTGCAAATTTTTTTTAATTTTGAATCCAAAGGGGGAGATTGTTGGATCAAATAATTGTATTCAATATTAAAGTTAAAGTTCAGGGTTTAAACTGCAATTGTGTCAAAGTTATTTAGAGGGTTTATTATGTAATAGATTGATAGTTATTAGCTATTGGGCCCAAGCCCATTAAGCATTAGGAAGCCCATATGGCCTAAGTATTTAAAGTTTTAATTATTTAGTTTTAGGGTTAAGATACCTCATAATAATTGTTTAAGAGATTATAGTAGCCGTACGTATTCTCTGTATTCAAAGGTATCAAGAACACACAAGGGTTTCATCGTTTATTCAAGGGATTAGTATGTTATTCTGATCTTATTATCTCTTGATCTATATGTGTTTGTGTGTTTAATTATCAACTAGATTAAACCGGGATAACATATAATAATCATCATTTAGCGTAAAAGATTCATCAAGATTTTTCGATTTAATATTTGAATCAGAAGAAGCAATTTTACCTAAGAGATCCAACTGATCAACCAATAAATTTGTACTTACCTCGGAGTCAGAAAAATTTTGAGAAAAGATTTCAGATTTTAGAAATTCCTTTTTGTTTCCCTTAAGATCAGTAGAAAGGCCAGAAATAGAATCTTGTTTTTGAGAAAATAATTTTTCTTCAAGACTTGATGTCATGAAAGAAAGAAATACATCTGATTCAATTTATTTTTTAATATTTTGATCTTCCATTTTATCTTCAAGGTCAATGATTTTGCCTTCTAATACTAATGGAGGAGTATATCTCTTAGAATCATAAAAGATTGGAGAGATATTTTCCTTATCAGATTTAATGGCATATATATCAACATAATCATCAGACACTGAAGACTTAATGGAAGATATATCATTTAAACTTTTCCTGCCTTTCTTTGATTTGTCAGGAAAATATTTGGCATTTTCGCTTGTATAAACAAAAGAAATTTCCTTTTTCTTGTTATTCATCCTTTTCTCATTTTTGATTTCTAACACTTGCTTTTCATTCATCCAATCAATTTTAAATTGAGGAGCATATTTAGCAAGAGTTAGAGAACCGTATTTATATAAATTAGGGGATTTTTCGATAGCATTGTTTAAACAATGAGGATTTTCAAAACCAAGTCGCCATTTTTCTTTTATAGATTCATAACTCCGCGGGTTTGTTCAAATAAATAGTTTGTTCAGCTTGATTCCTTCGATATAATTTTTCTTTCAACTCATTTATTTTATCTGAAAAATTATCTTTTAATTTGGTCATGTCAGTCAAAGAATCAAGATATGTCATATTTGATTTTTCTAAATCATCTAATTTCTTTTGAAAGATGTCTTTTGTATGAGCCAAAATAGATTTTTCATCTTTCAAAGAAATTTGTATATCAATCAAACTTCACTTTTCTGAATTTAAATGCTTTTCAGATAATAACTTCGAGCGTAAATCATGTAAAGCAGTTATAATAATGTTCATTTGAGAAGAAATAAAATTAAAATCAAACTCAGAGATTACCTCATCTTCATCAGTGTCATCATCATCACTTTGATCATCTCCGATAAAGCACATATGAGTATTCTCAATATTATCAGCTTCATCATCAGAGTGATCCAGCCAAAATTCTTCTTCAGCAAGTAGAGCGGTTCCATTCTCTCTCTTTTCGGCCAATTCCAATTTCTTCCGATAGTATGCCGAATCCCGAACCTTCTTCACTCGACACTCTTTAGCAATGTGACCCGGCTTTCCACAGTTGAAACATGCAACAAGTTTCTTATCCTCGGCCACTTTGACATTCTAAGACCCAAAAGTGAAGCGAAGATTGTTGGAACTCGAACGAGGTTGGAACTTCTTCTGATAGTGTTTCGCCATCGTCATCAGTTGCACCATCATAAGCATTTTTGGATAATGCTTGTTCAGACAGATGGCTCGTTAGAAGTGGAACCGGGTCCACTGTTTTCTTATTCTTCTTGTCAAGTTTGGCCTTCTTCTCTGTGACTATGCACTCATCTGTCAGCAAGATCTCATACAGTTCTTGAATTTGCATGGTAGAAATCCTGACATCATTTCTCAAGCGATGGCAAGATTTATTCTATTCTAGTTGCAAAGCATTGAGGAATTTCAGATTTGTCTCCAGCTCAGTCTTTTCCACTTTAATTTTCCTCAGATCATTTATTACCGCACAAAATCTATCATAAAAAATTTTCAGTGGCACTTCATCCTTGGCTTTGAATTCTTCAAAGTTGTTCATGTAACGTGTATGCCGAAGTTGAGTTGCAACTGAAGATCCAAGCATAATCTTTTCTAGCTGTGCCCACATTAGCTTAGGATTGTTTTTGAAACAATCAATCCTATTGTAGATAGAATTTGGCAAGGCTAGCATCATATTAGCCTTTATATCACAATCGGCTTGATATTGCACCAAATCATCAGGTGTATATTCTTTGATAGGCTTTGATAATTCAGAAGCCAGTGTAGGTACAAAAGATCCTTCAGATAGAATCTTCATCATGTATTCTCCGTTCTTTTGACGCTCGATGAAATTTAGAAATCGATCTTGCCACTGAGTAAATTCATTTTCATTAACTAGAACCGGAGGACGAGTTTCTGTGCCCAAAGACATCATGAGATCGCTTTTGTAGAACTGAGCTTGAAACGCAAATTTTTCAGAATCCATAGATGACAAATTTCAGAAAATGCTAAGTCTGAAAGTAGAGGATCTGGCGCAAACTTGAGATTTGCGCTAACAGTGGATGGCGCAAACTTTCTTTTGCGTGAGAAGAAGCTGGCGCAAACTTAAATTTGCGCAAAGCGTTGATGGCGCAAAAGATCACTTGCACACTCTAGAACGAACTTCTCGTGAGATAAGGCTGGCGCAAACTTAGATTTGCGTGATGTACTAAAGACGCAAAATAGACTTTGCGTGAGATGATTTCGATGAGAACCTTCTTTTTTGACAATTAAGTGGCGCAAAACAGACTTACACAAGACTTGCTTTGCGTAAAGCTTTGGTGGCGCAAATTATGATTTGCGCGAAGTATAAGAGACACGAACTTAACCTTCAGAGAGGTTAATGGCCCAACTTTGTTTTGCATGAAACGAAGGTGACGCAAAGTTAAGATTTGAGTGACAGGTTACTGGCAAATTCTGGATGAACTCCCGCAAAACTCGAAGAACTCGCGCAAATTTCAGATCTGGCGCAAAACGATGAAACAATCAAGAATTCTTCTAAATTCGACTACAAAACTGATTTTAAAGAAATTCTCTGTCACACCCCGCTAAAGCGGAAACACGAGGCATAACAGCTCCGATGCCATAGCACAAGATTATAACATACCAACATTTACTTAACTTTCAAAATACATTACATTTTTAAGAACATAGTATCGTCATTGTTTACAATTCCCAAACTTAGAATATAACGATACGCATAAAGCAAAATAATCTTGCTTCAAAATATGAAGTGCGTTGATAAAACATCATGGAATTACCTTCTTGATTCCTGAAAAGCATGAATAAAAACCAAGGTCAACTAAAAAGAGTTGGTGAGTTCACAGGTTTTAAATATGCACAAATCATTTTTATATGCAAGTTGTCATTTGTAAAACATACGTATAAACCAAACTTCAATTCTTTGATTCATGAGTACCACAACTTAATTTCTTTATGATAAGTGTATGCAAAGATAATATTACGTTGAGCCACTACTAAGCCGTCCCTGACCAATTTCAACGCCCCCGATGAACTAACTCAGCGGTGGTTCAAGCCACATGTTTAGTCATCTTCTCTAGTATAGTGCACCCCTGCTCGTCAGCATTAAGGTGGGTTTGTCACACCAAATAGCGCTATCCACTAATACTATAGGCCCGATTTTCTTCGAGTTAATAGTAGTGTCACGGGGTCTTAACATTTAATACTCAACACATCAATTGCATACTTATCATATAGCTTATAATTTCCAAACGCTTTTAACAAAGCCTTATAAATTGCCAATTCGCAATACTTTCAAACAATTCTCATGAATCTTTAAATACGCAACTAAAACATGCTTTTCACCCCAAAATCAGTTAAAACGATAAAAGTGGGGCTGTGAATACTCACCTTAACGAATGGAAAGGGTGAAACTTTACTTTAATTCTTATGGAATTTGCCTCGCCCTTAGTTTCCCTATACAAGAGTTGTCATAGAGAAACACATTAATGCCCTATTCCGATGTCCAACCAATATGTCCAATTGTCCCATGAAATGCCATTATATAAATTCTTTAGTCCATATCCATTTTTAAACTATACAAAGTTCCAAAATACAATAAAACAAAATTTAGACTTAAGAAGATTACCTTTCTGGATTCAGCACATGCTGTCCAGAAAGTTGTTCGATAAAATCAACACGGAAGCTTAACTTCCCAAGAGAATTATTTAATAAAAAATTTTGTGATGATACTACAATATGTTTAGAGTAAATCTGCATTTTTTTATAATTTTTGAAAAACTTTTGATACCTCAAATAATTTTTACAAATCAGAGGGTCACTGATTTTCGGATCAGTGACATACCTCACTTGTAACAGGCTTTTGGGGTATCAATTCTTGGAATTAGTTAGTTATCCTTATATGGATGCAAACCTAACTCAAAATCCTATCTTTTGGAAAAAGATTCACTTATTTTGGATGAATAATATGGGAGTTATGGTCTTTACAAGTTGGGTGTATGATTCTGTCCTCATTGGACAGATTGCACCCCTTTCTTATAAATTCCATTTAAGTGCCCAAATCAACTCCAAATTCAGTGTTTTTAGACTTTTTAGAAAGCTAACACTCTAAATTAAGGTTTAGAAGCAAAAACCCCAAATTTGGACATGTTATTTGTGAGTTGTGCAAGCTAGAAGTGAAGTCCATTTTCTGGACAGATTCTAAAATGAAGAAAATACTATTTTAAACTAAAAATGATGATCATTAGACATGATTTTTGATTATAAACCATGTCTTCACTCCTCATTACATGATAAACTAACTTATGCATCATGGATTCATTGCAATCAAAATGCTCATCCAAATGCATGCATGAACACAACATCAAATCAATGACATTATTACTAAGTTCTTAATCATGTGGAATTATAGGGAAATTCCTTCATAAGAACATTTCTATACTAACATTTCATTATGATAATATAATCATAATTTCAATAATACCAACATTTTAGTAGTTTATGATACCAAAATTCAACATTATAATCAAAAACCCTAAATTTGATAATAAATAAATTTTTCTTTGAAAACGAGAATCAAAAACTCATTTTATGATACTATATACATCAAATGTAATCCATCCCATCATCAAAAATCCAATTTATATAACATTTAGATGAAATCTTTTGCTCCTCAAACCCAAAATTCGAAATATGAGAACATGCATAAGAGAAATGTAGTTTTTGAGATTACCTTGAAGATTTGAGAAGGAAACTTGATTCTAACTTCAAATTGATGATGGTTTCTTGCTTGGATTTTGATTTTTAACAAAGAAAAAAAAATGGAATGGTGGTGGTGGTGGGTTTCTTCGGCCGAACAAGAGGGAGGAGAGGGAAGAGAGGAGATGAAGAGTTGATTTTGAAAAAAATGAGGATATATCTTGATTTTAATTTGTTTTTAATAAATAAAATAATTAGAATATGTTATAATTAGGACAAGTGTCCTAATGACTCATCATCATAAAAATTTTAATTTAATATTATTAATTAAATTACTAGTCTAATTTATAAAATATTAGATATAATTGAGAACCGAAATACCCGATTCTCAATATTTGCTAAATAAATGTCAAATTTGAGAATTTTGCAATGCAAGAGAAATTAACATACTGATTTTTATAGTTTAAGGATTTTGGACTTTTATTCACTTATTTGGCATTTCTGGACAGTGACGGTCAGATACGGAACTGTTCCGGGTTTTTAACGCAACTTCTAAATTTTTCGGGAAACTTTTATCTTAAAGGCTTTTAATAAAATCTAGAAGTGACAAAACTTATAAAATAATCTAAGGGTGCTAACCTTAATATTCAGAATTTGACAGGTGTCACAGTCTCCCCTTCTTCGAAAAAAATTTTGTCCCGAAATTTATAACTGTTATTTCTGGACAGGCTTTTCATTAAACAATTGAGGATACTTGCGTTTCATGAAATCTTCTCTTTCCCAAGTATATTCAGGTCCATGACGTGAATTCCAACGGACCTTTAAAATTGGAATTTTACTGCGCCTAAGACGTTTAGTTTCACGATCAAGAATCTCGATAGGTTCCTCTCTAAAACACAGGCGCCCATCAACTTTTACTTCATCTGGGGACACAATCATTGATTTGTCTATCAGACATTTCTTTAAATTTGACACATGAAAAGTGTCATGAATAGCACTTAACTCTTGAGGTAAACTCAGCTTATAGGCTACCGATCCAATTCTTTCCAGTACCTCAAACGGGCCAATATATCTTGGACTTAGTTTACCTCTTTTCCTGAATCTGATCAATCCTTTCCATGGTGATACTTTCAAAAGAACCTTGTCACCTTTTTGGAATTCTAACGGTTTTCTGCGGTTATCCGCATAACTTTTCTGACGATCTCTTGCAGCTTTGAGTCTGTCCTTGATGGTTGATATTTTATCCGTGGTTTCTTGTATGATGTCAGGCCCAATCAGTTGACTATCGCCAATTTCCACCCAACTGAGTGAAGATCTACACTTACGTCCATAGAGAGCTTCGTACGGCGCACATTGAATGCTGGTGTGATAGCTGTTATTGTAAGAGAATTCAACTAACGGCAGATGCTTATCCCAGCTTCCTCCAAAATCTATAGCACAAGCGCGTAACATATCTTCCAAAGTTTGAATGGTCCTTTCCGTTTGTCCGTCTGTCTGTGGATGGTATGCTGTACTCAGATCCAACCTGGTACCCAGCGCTTTCTGAAATGCTTGCCAAAATCGAGAAGTAAAACGACTATCTCTGTCAGAAATGATAGATAGGGGTACTCCATGCCGAGAGACAATTTCGTCTATGTACAACTGTGCCAATCTTTCTATTTTGAAATCCTCTCTTATAGGAAGAAAATGCGCTGATTTCGTAAGTCGGTCCACAATGACCCAAATTGCGTCGTTCCCTTTTCCAGTCCTGGGTAGTTTGGTGATAAAATCCATAAATACCTGATCTCATTTCCATTGTGGTATCTCAGGTTGTTGAAGAAGTCCAGAAGGTTTCTGATGTTCTGCTTTAACTTTCGCACATGTCAAACACTTGCTTACAAACTTAGCAATGTCCCTCTTCATTCCTGGCCACCAATAATATTCCTTCAATCCGTTGTACATTTTATCGGCCCCTGGGTGAACCGAATACCTCGATCGGTGAGCTTCTTCCAAAATAGTCGATCGCAGATCATCAACCTTTGGTACCCAAACTTTATTCTTGAAATATCGTACTCCATCTGATTGTGATTCGAACTCTTTTTCCAAATTATGCAAGGCTTCACAACAAAGATTTTCTACTTTCAATGCTTTCTCTTGGGCTTCACGAATTTGTGTCTTAAGGTTTGATTGAACCAACATTCCCAAAGCTCGTGTCCTTGTTGGTTTTACCCTTTCTTTCCTGCTTAATGCATCTGCTACCACATTAGCTTTACCGGGATGATACTTTATTTCGCAATCTTAATCATTAAGCAGCTCAACCCATCTCCGCTGTCTCATGTTCAACATTTTCTGATCAAAAATATGCTGAAGACTTTTATGATCAGTATAGATGGTACATTTAGTGCCATAGAGGTAATGTCTCCAGATTTTTAATGCAAATACCACTGCTCCCAATTCCAAGTCATGAGTGGTGTAGTTCTTTTCATGAACTTTGAGTTGTCTTGACGCATAAGCTATAACCTTATTCCTCTGCATTAATACACATCCCAAGCCTTGATGTGATGCGTCACAATACACCACAAAATCATTCGTACCTTCCGGTAGCGCAAGAATTGGTGCGTCACATAACTTGTGTTTAAGCGTTTGAAATGCTTCCTCCTGTTTTTCTTCCCAGATAAATTTCTTATCTTTCTGAGTCAGTGCTGTCAGCGGTTGAGCGATTTTTGAAAAATTCGCGATGAACCTTTGGTAATAACCTGCCAAACCAAGAAATTGACGAATTTCCGTTGGTGTCCTTGGAGTTTCCCAATTCTTAATGGCTTCAACTTTTGCCGGGTCAACATGAATTCCTTTTTCATTAACCACATGACCCAGAAAATATACCTCTCGAAGCCAAAATTCACATTTGGAAAACTTAGCATACAACTTCTGATCTTTGAGTAGTTCTAAATTCAACTTCAAATGTTTCTTATGATCTTCCTTACTTTGCGAATAAATCAAAATGTCGTCTATGAATACAATCACGAACTTGTCTAAATACGGCCGACAGACTCTATTCATCAAATCCATGAAAACTGCTGGTGCGTTCGTCAATCCAAAGGGCATAACTAGAAACTCATAATGTCCATAACTAGTTCTAAATGCCGTCTTATCAATATCCTCTTCACGAACTCTCATTTGATGATATCCCGATCGCAAGTCAAATTTTGAGAAATACGTTGTGCCTTGTAGTTGATCAAACAGATCGTCAATTCGAGGAAGTGGGTATCGATTCTTGAGGGTTAGCTTATTGAGTTCTCTGTAATCGATACACATTCGGAATGTTCCATCTTTCTTCTTAACAAAAAGAACTGGAGCTCCCCATGGCGAAGAACTGGGTCTGATAAATCCTTTATCAAGCAGCTCTTGAAGTTGTTCAGACAGTTCTTGCATTTCGGATGGCGCCAAACGGTATGGTGTCTTAGCCACTGGTGCAGCTCCCGGAATTAAATCAATGCGGAATTCGACTTGTCTCGGTGGAGGTAACCCAGGTAGATCTTCAGGAAATACTTCGGGAAAGTCTCGAACTACAGGAATATCTTGCAAACACTTCTCCTTGGTCTCTTTATTGACTACATGAGCTAAAAATGCAATATATTCTTTCCTTAAATACTTCTGCATCTTCATGCAGGACACTATTCTTAACTTCCTTTTGGATTTTTCTCCATGTACTATAAGTACTTCTCCTTTCGCTAACGGAATTCGAAGAGTCTTTTCGGAGCAACATATTTCCGCTTGGTTTTTGGACAACTAATCCATGCCCACAACTATGTCAAAGCTTCCTAACTTTATTGGAATTAGATCTATCTTAAATTCCTTTTCAGCTAGACTTAGGGTACAATTCGAAAATACATCTCCAACCCTAATCTCTTGTCCGTTAGCGAACTCAATGACATAAGTTTCTCTTAGCTTTTGGGGCTTTTAATTAATTTTTGATCTAAAACTTAATGACACAAAGCTTCTATCTGCTCCGGAATCAAACAATACAGATGCACGATGATTATTTAAAAGAAACGTACCTGTGATCACATCCGGATCCTGTCTCGCTTCTTCCGCTCCAATTTCAAATACTCGACCTCGTGCTTGACCTTTTTGATTCCTCTGATTGACCGGTCGAGTCTGGTTTGCGTTCATCCTTCTGATAAATTTGGGACAGGCATTTCTGAAGTGATCCTGACTCCCACACTCAAAACAAGCTCGTTTTCCCCCATTCTTACAATCTTTCGCATAATGACCTCCTTTGTTGCATTTGAGACAAATAACACAGTTTCCGAAATGACGATTGTTGCACTTACCGCATCTCGGATATACTTCCTTTCCTTCATCGGCTGTTTGAGTCTGAATCCCATAATTACCCACTGTTCTCTGTTCCTTCCCTCTTCTTCTGTCAAAAGGTCTCCTTGAAATTTCCTCTACCTTCCTTTTTCCTTTGACTTTATCGTGAGTGAAAAGTCCCGATCGATTGGCATTATTGGTGAGCTTGGTTGCCAGATTTACCGCCTCCTGAATGGTTTTTGGATTACCCGACGTCACATCCCCTCGGATTTCTGGAGCTAAACCCCAGACATACCTGTCCACTCGATTCTCTTCTGGTGTAACCAGATGTGGCACCATCTTCGCCAACTCATGAAATCGTGTCGTGTACGTATCTATGTCGTTTCCTTTCATTTCATGCTCCCATAGCTCTGCTTGTAGTTTCTGCATTTCGCTTGTTGAACAATATTCTTCCTTAAGCATTTCCTTAAACTCATCCCAAGTAAGTTTGTTAGCTGCTTCTCTTCCTCGAGTTTGCACTTGAGTGTTCCACCACGTCAGTGCTCTTCCTTGTAGTAAGCAAGCTGCGAATTCTACTTTGTTTGCTTCCGAGCATTTACTTATGTGGAGAACGGATTCCATTCCTTCAATCCAAGATAATAACCCAACCGCTCCTTCGGTACCGCGGAATTCCTTTGGGTTACAAGACCTAAAAGTCTTATATGTACATTCTTTTTCTATATTTGCACCGGCTCTTGGTTGATTAGGTTGGTTAGCATTTAGGCCTGCTGCTATCTGACTGACTATGTTAGGAAGTGTGGCTAAGATTTGCTCGGATAAGAGTCGTGCAATATCAGGATCTTCTCTTCTTGGCGGCATAATTCTAATGCAACAATTTATTTTAAAGCCTCGTTAATATTTAATTCCATATCCTTATTTCCCTTATTTCTATCCTATAATCTTAATACAATATAAATTGTATTTGTTTATTCAGACATCCAATACATCATACATCAACCTCATAGTATTGAAATTCACAATTTATAAGCAAACATAATCAATATGTCATAAACATATCCAATGTCAATAAAATACTACATTAAATATTCAACATTCATCCAGAAATAATAGTCATGCTGATTATAAATGTTTTAATACGACGAGTTACATATCTCCAAAAAGAAAGTTAATCATCCAAATATCCAACAATGAACCACACTATTGATGCCTGAAAAACATCATCATCACCCATGCTATCACAATCACCAAAAGTCCCATCATCACAGATAAACAAGAGTGCAGCCATGCTACCATCGCCCTAGTTTCCATCAGCTCCCTCATAATCCTACTCATAGTTTGATCACCCGTACTTACCATTGATATAAGTCCATTTAAAATCTGATCACTTGAATTCATTATAATCATGAGTGCATCGATGGAATGCTCATGATGATCTATCTCCATTCTAACTCTCTCCACCTCTCGAGCCATACCCGAGACCCAGTAGTTTTCTAATGCTGTCATACCGGTTGGTTGAGACACTGGTATCCCAGCACATGGTGGTGGCGATACCCTCCGACCCCTAAGTCGAGAAGGCCCCGCCTCGTCCCTACGTGGGACAGGTGTAATCTCTCGCTCGAATGTGGCAGGTGGAGTCGACTCCGATGTAGGTGTGACCGATCTCTCCAGTGGCCGATCGGAATCTGAGTAACCATGCTCAGATGGGTCAAAATCATCACTCGTCGGAGTATTTCCTCTAGGTATGTAGGTGAGGTAGCCTGATTCGTCAGGTGACTGTTCTTGGTGAGATGGTGATCGTGACATATTAACTGCGATAATTAATAAAGTTTAATTGTCAATCATGCTATAATTTTTATTAAAAACCAAAAATATCATGCAAACTCACATAACAATCATGCTTTTCATTTTTGTATCAAAAAGTTTCTATTTTTAGTAATTCCTAGTATAGCCAATCCATGTCACCTTTATACACACTTAAATTAAACAAAGGTGATCAAACTTTGTTTAAGTTAAAATATGATAATGTGAGACACCTCTTAGTTATACTAACAGCGCACCTTAATTTTGAAAACTTTATTTGTAAAAGGTTATAGTGTAAGGTTTTCGGAAATAAAACCGGTATTCTCTATAACCTATGGCTCTGATACCAAATCTGTCACACCCCGCTAAAGCGGAAACACGAGGCATAACAGCTCCGATGCCATAGCACAAGATTATAACATACCAACATTTACTTAACTTTCAAAATACATTACATTTTTAAGAACATAGTATCGTCATTGTTTACAATTCCCAAACTTAGAATATAACGATACGCATAGAGCAAAATAATCTTGCTTCAAAATATGAAGTGCGCTCATAAAACATCATGGAATTACCTTCTTGATTCCTGAAAAGCATGAATAAAAACCAAGGTCAACTACAAAGAGTTGGTGAGTTCACAGGTTTTAAATATGCACAAATCATTTTTATATGCAAGTTGTCATTTGTAAAACATACGTATAAACCAAACTTCAATTCTTTGATTCATGAGTACCACAACTTAATTTCTTTATGATAAGTGTATGCAAAGATAATATTACGTTGAGCCACCACTAAGCCGTCCCTGACCAATTTCAACGCCCCCGATGAACTAACTCAGCGGTGGTTCAAGCCACATGTTTAGTCATCTTCTCTAGTATAGTGCACCCCTGCTCGTCAGCATTAAGGTGGGTTTGTCACACCAAATAGCGCTATCCACTAATACTATAGGCCCGATTTTCTTCGAGTTAATAGTAGTGTCACGGGGTCTTAACATTTAATACTCAACACATCAATTGCATACTTATCATATAGCTTATAATTTCCAAACGCTTTTAACAAAGCCTTATAAATTGCCAATTCGCAATACTTTCAAACAATTCTCATGAATCTTTAAATACGCAACTAAAACATGCTTTTCACCCCAAAATCAGTTAAAACGATAAAAGTGGGGCTGTGAATACTCACCTTAACGAATGGAAAGGGTGAAACTTTACTTTAATTCTTATGGAATTTGCCTCGCCCTTAGTTTCCCTATACAAGAGTTGTCATAGAGAAACACATTAATGCCCTATTCCGATGTCCAACCAATATGTCCAATTGTCCCATGAAATGCCATTATATAAATTCTTTAGTCCATATCCATTTTTAAACTATACAAAGTTCCAAAATACAATAAAACAAAATTTAGACTTAAGAAGATTACCTTTCTGGATTCAGCACATGCTGTCCAGAAAGTTGTTCGATAAAATCAACACGGAAGCTTAACTTCCCAAGAGAATTATTTAATAAAAAATTTTGTGATGATACTACAATATGTTTAGAGTAAATCTGCATTTTTTTATAATTTTTGAAAAACTTTTGATACCTCAAATAATTTTTACAAATCAGAGGGTCACTGATTTTCGGATCAGTGACATACCTCACTTGTAACAGGCTTTTGGGGTATCAATTCTTGGAATTAGTTAGTTATCCTTATATGGATGCAAACCTAACTCAAAATCCTATCTTTTGGAAAAAGATTCACTTATTTTGGATAAATAATATGGGAGTTATGGTCTTTACAAGTTGGGTGTATGATTCTGTCCTCATTGGACAGATTGCACCCCTTTCTTATAAATTCCATTTAAGTGCCCAAATCAACTCCAAATTCAGTGTTTTTAGACTTTTTAGAAAGCTAACACTCTAAATTAAGGTTTAGAAGCAAAAACCCCAAATTTGGACATGTGATTTGTGAGTTGTGCAAGCTAGAAGTGAAGTCCATTTTCTGGACAGATTCTAAAATGAAGAAAATACTATTTTAAACTAAAAATGATGATCATTAGACATGATTTTTGATTATAAACCATGTCTTCACTCCTCATTACATGATAAACTAACTTATGCATCATGGATTCATTGCAATCAAAATGCTCATCCAAATGCATGCATGAACACAACATCAAATCAATGACATTATTACTAAGTTCTTAATCATGTGGAATTATAGGGAAATTCCTTCATAAGAACATTTCTATACTAACATTTCATTATGATAATATAATCATAATTTCAATAATACCAACATTTTAGTAGTTTATGATACCAAAATTCAACATTATAATCAAAAACCCTAAATTTGATAATAAATAAATTTTTCTTTGAAAACGAGAATCAAAAACTCATTTTATGATACTATATACATCAAATGTAATCCATCCCATCATCAAAAATCCAATTTATATAACATTTAGATGAAATCTTTTGCTCCTCAAACCCAAAATTCGAAATATGAGAACATGCATAAGAGAAATGTAGTTTTTGAGATTACCTTGAAGATTTGAGAAGGAAACTTGATTCTAACTTCAAATTGATGATGGTTTCTTGCTTGGATTTTGATTTTTAACAAAGAAAAAAAAATGGAATGGTGGTGGTGGTGGGTTTCTTCGGCCGAACAAGAGGGAGGAGAGGGAAGAGAGGAGATGAAGAGTTGATTTTGAAAAAAATGAGGATGTATCTTGATTTTAATTTGTTTTTAATAAATAAAATAATTAGAATATGTTATAATTAGGACAAGTGTCCTAATGACTCATCATCATAAAAATTTTAATTTAATATTATTAATTAAATTACTAGTCTAATTTATAAAATATTAGATATAATTGAGAACCGAAATACCCGATTCTCAATATTTGCTAAATAAATGTCAAATTTGAGAATTTTGCAATGCAAGAGAAATTAACATACTGATTTTTATAGTTTAAGGATTTTGGACTTTTATTCACTTATTTGGCATTTCTGGACAGTGACGGTCAGATACGGAACTGTTCCGGGTTTTTAACGCAACTTCTAAATTTTTCGGGAAACTTTTATCTTAAAGGCTTTTAATAAAATCTAGAAGTGACAAAACTTATAAAATAATCTAAGGGTGCTAACCTTAATATTCAGAATTTGACAGGTGTCACAGTCTCCCCTTCTTCGAAAAAAATTTTGTCCCGAAATTTATAACTGTTATTTCTGGACAGGCTTTTCATTAAACAATTGAGGATACTTGCGTTTCATGAAATCTTCTCTTTCCCAAGTATATTCAGGTCCATGACGTGAATTCCAACGGACCTTTAAAATTGGAATTTTACTGCGCCTAAGACGTTTAGTTTCACGATCAAGAATCTCGATAGGTTCCTCTCTAAAACACAGGCGCCCATCAACTTTTACTTCATCTGGGGACACAATCATTGATTTGTCTATCAGACATTTCTTTAAATTTGACACATGAAAAGTGTCATGAATAGCACTTAACTCTTGAGGTAAACTCAGCTTATAGGCTACCGATCCAATTCTTTCCAGTACCTCAAACGGGCCAATATATCTTGGACTTAGTTTACCTGTTTTCCTGAATCTGATCAATCCTTTCCATGGTGATACTTTCAAAAGAACCTTGTCACCTTTTTGGAATTCTAACGGTTTTCTGCGGTTATCCGCATAACTTTTCTGACGATCTCTTGCAGCTTTGAGTCTGTCCTTGATGGTTGATATTTTATCCGTGGTTTCTTGTATGATGTCAGGCCCAATCAGTTGACTATCGCCAATTTCCACCCAACTGAGTGAAGATCTACACTTACGTCCATAGAGAGCTTCGTACGGCGCACATTGAATGCTGGTGTGATAGCTGTTATTGTAAGAGAATTCAACTAACGGCAGATGCTTATCCCAGCTTCCTCCAAAATCTATAGCACAAGCGCGTAACATATCTTCCAAAGTTTGAATGGTCCTTTCCGTTTGTCCGTCTGTCTGTGGATGGTATGCTGTACTCAGATCCAACCTGGTACCCAGCGCTTTCTGAAATGCTTGCCAAAATCGAGAAGTAAAACGACTATCTCTGTCAGAAATGATAGATAGGGGTACTCCATGCCGAGAGACAATTTCGTCTATGTACAACTGTGCCAATCTTTCTATTTTGAAATCCTCTCTTATAGGAAGAAAATGCGCTGATTTCGTAAGTCGGTCCACAATGACCCAAATTGCGTCGTTCCCTTTTCCAGTCCTGGGTAGTTTGGTGATAAAATCCATAAATACCTGATCTCATTTCCATTGTGGTATCTCAGGTTGTTGAAGAAGTCCAGAAGGTTTCTGATGTTCTGCTTTAACTTTCGCACATGTCAAACACTTGCTTACAAACTTAGCAATGTCCCTCTTCATTCCTGGCCACCAATAATATTCCTTCAATCCGTTGTACATTTTATCGGCCCCTGGGTGAACCGAATACCTCGATCGGTGAGCTTCTTCCAAAATAGTCGATCGCAGATCATCAACCTTTGGTACCCAAACTTTATTCTTGAAATATCGTACTCCATCTGATTGTGATTCGAACTCTTTTTCCAAATTATGCAAGGCTTCACAACAAAGATTTTCTACTTTCAATGCTTTCTCTTGGGCTTCACGAATTTGTGTCTTAAGGTTTGATTGAACCAACATTCCCAAAGCTCGTGTCCTTGTTGGTTTTACCCTTTCTTTCCTGCTTAATGCATCTGCTACCACATTAGCTTTACCGGGATGATACTTTATTTCGCAATCTTAATCATTAAGCAGCTCAACCCATCTCCGCTGTCTCATGTTCAACATTTTCTGATCAAAAATATGCTGAAGACTTTTATGATCAGTATAGATGGTACATTTAGTGCCATAGAGGTAATGTCTCCAGATTTTTAATGCAAATACCACTGCTCCCAATTCCAAGTCATGAGTGGTGTAGTTCTTTTCATGAACTTTGAGTTGTCTTGACGCATAAGCTATAACCTTATTCCTCTGCATTAATACACATCCCAAGCCTTGATGTGATGCGTCACAATACACCACAAAATCATTCGTACCTTCCGGTAGCGCAAGAATTGGTGCGTCACATAACTTGTGTTTAAGCGTTTGAAATGCTTCCTCCTGTTTTTCTTCCCAGATAAATTTCTTATCTTTCTGAGTCAGTGCTGTCAGCGGTTGAGCGATTTTTGAAAAATTCGCGATGAACCTTTGGTAATAACCTGCCAAACCAAGAAATTGACGAATTTCCGTTGGTGTCCTTGGAGTTTCCCAATTCTTAATGGCTTCAACTTTTGCCGGGTCAACATGAATTCCTTTTTCATTAACCACATGACCCAGAAAATATACCTCTCGAAGCCAAAATTCACATTTGGAAAACTTAGCATACAACTTCTGATCTTTGAGTAGTTCTAAATTCAACTTCAAATGTTTCTTATGATCTTCCTTACTTTGCGAATAAATCAAAATGTCGTCTATGAATACAATCACGAACTTGTCTAAATACGGCCGACAGACTCTATTCATCAAATCCATGAAAACTGCTGGTGCGTTCGTCAATCCAAAGGGCATAACTAGAAACTCATAATGTCCATAACGAGTTCTAAATGCCGTCTTATCAATATCCTCTTCACGAACTCTCATTTGATGATATCCCGATCGCAAGTCAATCTTTGAGAAATACGTTGTGCCTTGTAGTTGATCAAACAGATCGTCAATTCGAGGAAGTGGGTATCGATTCTTGAGGGTTAGCTTATTGAGTTCTCTGTAATCGATACACATTCGGAATGTTCCATCTTTCTTCTTAACAAAAAGAACTGGAGCTCCCCATGGCGAAGAACTGGGTCTGATAAATCCTTTATCAAGCAGCTCTTGAAGTTGTTCAGACAGTTCTTGCATTTCGGATGGCGCCAAACGGTATGGTGTCTTAGCCACTGGTGCAGCTCCCGGAATTAAATCAATGCGGAATTCGACTTGTCTCGGTGGAGGTAACCCAGGTAGATCTTCAGGAAATACTTCGGGAAAGTCTCGAACTACAGGAATATCTTGCAAACACTTCTCCTTGGTCTCTTTATTGACTACATGAGCTAAAAATGCAATATATTCTTTCCTTAAATACTTCTGCATCTTCATGCAGGACACTATTCTTAACTTCCTTTTGGATTTTTCTCCATGTACTATAAGTACTTCTCCTTTCGCTAACGGAATTCGAAGAGTCTTTTCGGAGCAACATATTTCCGCTTGGTTTTTGGACAACTAATCCATGCCCACAACTATGTCAAAGCTTCCTAACTTTATTGGAATTAGATCTATCTTAAATTCCTTTTCAGCTAGACTTAGGGTACAATTCGAAAATACATCTCCAACCCTAATCTCTTGTCCGTTAGCGAACTCAATGACATAAGTTTCTCTTAGCTTTTGGGGCTTTTAATTAATTTTTGATCTAAAACTTAATGACACAAAGCTTCTATCTGCTCCGGAATCAAACAATACAGATGCACGATGATTATTTAAAAGAAACGTACCTGTGATCACATCCGGATCCTGTCTCGCTTCTTCCGCTCCAATTTCAAATACTCGACCTCGTGCTTGACCTTTTTGATTCCTCTGATTGACCGGTCGAGTCTGGTTTGCGTTCATCCTTCTGATAAATTTGGGACAGGCATTTCTGAAGTGATCCTGACTCCCACACTCAAAACAAGCTCGTTTTCCCCCATTCTTACAATCTTTCGCATAATGACCTCCTTTGTTGCATTTGAGACAAATAACACAGTTTCCGAAATGACGATTGTTGCACTTACCGCATCTCGGATATACTTCCTTTCCTTCATCGGCTGTTTGAGTCTGAATCCCATAATTACCCACTGTTCTCTGTTCCTTCCCTCTTCTTCTGTCAAAAGGTCTCCTTGAAATTTCCTCTACCTTCCTTTTTCCTTTGACTTTATCGTGAGTGAAAAGTCCCGATCGATTGGCATTATTGGTGAGCTTGGTTGCCAGATTTACCGCCTCCTGAATGGTTTTTGGATTACCCGACGTCACATCCCCTCGGATTTCTGGAGCTAAACCCCAGACATACCTGTCCACTCGATTCTCTTCTGGTGTAACCAGATGTGGCACCATCTTCGCCAACTCATGAAATCGTGTCGTGTACGTATCTATGTCGTTTCCTTTCATTTCATGCTCCCATAGCTCTGCTTGTAGTTTCTGCATTTCGCTTGTTGAACAATATTCTTCCTTAAGCATTTCCTTAAACTCATCCCAAGTAAGTTTGTTAGCTGCTTCTCTTCCTCGAGTTTGCACTTGAGTGTTCCACCACGTCAGTGCTCTTCCTTGTAGTAAATCGGATTCAACAAATCAAAATTCAAAGAAATTCGATCACAAACCAGTCCGAATTTGATGAAAAATCAATCAATTTTTTTGATTCAACACAAATTCAGAATTCGAAAAACATTTCTCTCAATTCTCTCAGATTTAGAACAACTCTGATACCAATTGAAAATCCCAAAATCACTAAATCTTAGAGAGAGAAAGTAGAGAGACAGAGATTGAAAGCGCAGAAGTGTGATTCTATTGATTATGCGTGAATGATCCTTACAACCAACAAAGCCACAAGGGACTTAAATACCCTTGGCTAATATAATACTGAATAAGCCTCTAAACACAGTATTAGACCAAGCCTATAAATACAATGATTACTATAAAATCAGAGTTAACACATTTTCCATCCTCAGAAGGCATCCAAGAAAGCAAAGATGAAAGTTTATTCTAAACCTTCCGTAAATCAATCTACTAGCTCTGTGATTGAAATCTTTGATCTCTGTCCTCCAAAGTTGAAGATTGATCTTAAGCCTAAGATATCTGAAGAAATGAAAATTCCTCCCAGATCTCATGCTAAAGGCATTATTGGAGCTAGCCCTGCTCATCTTAAATTTTCAAAACCTACTACTCATGGTCCTAAAACCACATTCAAATATAGAAAATGCTATCACTGTGGATTTACTGACCATATTGCTAGAAAATGTCCAACTGCCACTAAAGCTGATAAAACAACTAAAGTGAAGATGAATGCCTCCAAGGCTGAGAAGGTCACCAAAGCTCAGAAAATGACCAAGGTGAAAAATACCACTAAGGTTAAAAAATTAACCAAAGTGAAGGTTACCACTGAAGCTGAATCTTCATCTGCTGTGAAGATTTCTGAACCTTTCATCTCCACTAACCCTAAAGGACCCATTGTAAAGTGGGTACCGAACAAAGCTTAATCTTCCTTATGTTTATAGGGATCAAAGGGCATCTGGTATCTTCATAGTGGATGCTCTCGTCATATGACAGGACAGAAAGACCTGCTCACTGAATACAAGGAAGAGAAATGTCCCTCAGTGACCTTTGGTGGAAATGGAAAAGGATATACTCGAGGGTTTGGTGTCCTCAGCAATGGAACAACTACTTTCAGAAGAGTCGCATACGTAGATGGACTGAAGCACAATCTTTTGAGCATCAGTCAGCTATGTGACAAAGACTATGAAGTCCGCTTTACCAAGAAAGCATGTTCAGTGGTAAATGAGAAAGGGAAACTTGCTCTCAGTGGTTATCGTAAAGAAAATGTCTATGTAATAGATATGGACTCTACTACCACTGAAAATGTATGTTTTCTTTCTAAAGCCTCTTCTGATGTCAACTGGCTTTGGCACAAAAGGCTCTCTCATCTAAACTTCAAAACCCTGAATTCTCTCTCATCTAAGGAACTGGTTTCTGGTCTTCCTCAGCACTCATATGCTAAGGAATCTCTATGTTCAGCATGTGAAAAAGGAAAACAGACAAAAGCTAGTTTCAAGTCTAAACAAGTTTCCTCAGTGACAAGTCCTCTTCAACTCTTGCACATGGATTTATTTGGCCCTGTCAACATACAATCTATAGCTGGAAAAAATATACACTTGTTATTGTAGATGAATACTCTCGCTACATCTGGCTTATCTTTCTTCGCTACAAAAGTGATACTCCAGAAGAACTAATATCTTTTGTCAAAAATATGGAAGTGCTGAATAATCTTACTGTTCGTTCAATAAGAAGTGATCATGGAACTGAACTAAAAAACAGTTCTCTGAACAATTTCTTTGAGAACAAGGGAATTTCTCACAACTTTTCTTCAGTGAGAACGCCACTGCAAAATGGAGTCCCTGAAAGAAGAAACAGAACGATCATTGAAGCTGCAAGATCAATGCTCAGTGATTCTCACCTTCCTACTCAATTTTGGGCTGAAGCTGTGAATACTGCTTGCTTTACTCAAAACAGATCACTGAAAGTAAAGCGATTTGGAAAGACAGCTTATGAACTATGTCATGGAAGAAAACCCTCTATCAGTTTTCTTCATATCTTTGGTTGTTAGTGCTTTATCTTAAACAACAAAGATCTACTTGGAAAGTTCGATCCAAAAGCTGTTGATGGAATATTTCTTGTATATTCTTCTATCTCTAAATCGTACAGAGTCTTCAATAAGAGAAGACAAATTGTGGAAGAAACAATTCATGTCACCTTTGATGAAAACCGCTCAGCGAATTCTAAACCTATTGCTGACAATAAAGAGCTAAATGTTGTTTTCTCATTATAGAGGAACATAACCCTTCTTCTCAAACAATCAACATACAGATCCTCAAGTTTCTGATGATGATCCAAACATCATACCTCCTAACGCTGAATCCACCTCATGGGTTTCAACTAAGCCTCTAAACACACTCCCTCCATCAGATCTTCATACGTCTGAAAACATATCAGAAAACAATGGTCTGTCTAACACTCAACAGTTAATAGCTGATGAATCTCAAGCTTCTTCATCAGTGAACATTCCTATTGTTGATCCTGTTAAACCTAGATATTAGTTGATAATCAATCACACAACACAATAAGAACAAGAGATGAATATAAATCAAATAAATATGTCATAAATCTCTTGATAATCATATGAGTACGTGTGTGTGTGTGTTCTTGGTGTAAAAACCAATACCTTATGCGTGTAAATCAAATAAGCGGCCTTCAAAATTCTAGAGAGAAATTGCATTTTATATGTAGGTCAACATGACCTAGGCAATACTAGAAATCTACCAAAACACCCCCTAAGGAAATAACCACTATTACAAAAAAGACCCTTTTTGACAATTTAATCTTGAATACAATTACTGATCCAACAATCTCCCCCTTTGGATTCAAGATTAAAAAATTTTTGCAATTATCTTCGGGTCTTCACTTCTCTTGAAAACTTTAGCAGATATGACGTTAAAAGCTTCAAAGCTTGTAGCTTTACAAAGTCTTCACAACTTTGAGGAAACATATATCTTCCTCTTTGTACAGAAATTTAAAACAAGTGTCCTTCTGACGATCATCTTCAGTCAGGATTTTGGTAAATCAGTTAGGTTCAAACACTTTGTTATCTTTGAATTCTTCAGCAGTCTTCAATCAATCTTACTTTCTTGAACAGAACAAACAAACTCGTATCTGACTTTTAAAATTATTGTATTTCTCCCCCTTTTTGATGAGTGGTGAGAAACAACATCATCAAAACATTTTAAAAACGACTTTGAAATCAACTTCCCCGGCAAACAATTTAGCTCAGTCTTCATGTATAAAGCAATCTTCCTCTTTGGCATTAAGAACAATCCCCCCAGACAGAGAGAATGAAATTGGATGAATCTTTGCAAATTCAAACAATTTAGAAGTAGTGACCTTGAATCAACAAATGACTCAGTTCGAAGTGCCTGTTAGTAACACATAGTTACTGAGTAACACGAAGTTACTTTGTAAAGAGCTGGTTTTGATGTAGGCTCCCCAGGACTTCCATTCAATCATCGAATAACACATGGTTATCTATGAATGTTCTGACAGAAAACAGATTTCTGTGTGCTCGTGCATGTGTATAAAATAATTAAGCACAGATGTTTGTGTTTCAATGTAGGCTCAAGGTATGTATACTTGTTGAGACAACAACAAATTATACAAGGACTCAATGTGCATGAGAAAAGGATCGAAGGTGGGCCAACTTTCCTTCTTTTTCAATATTAGTATCTTCCAAGTGAAGAACCAATAGCGTATGTGTTGCGTCCCCAGAAAATGTGAAACATTCTCTTTTTGAGAAAAGAATGAGTAGCTTGTGGGGTTATATGCAAGAGGTGACATGGGCTAGTTTCCTTTTTCAATATTGTCCACCAAAGAATATGAAACAATAGGTTATGTGGCTGCCCGGCTTAGAAAAAAATAGTGAAGAGTTTATAATTCTTTTACTTTGAGCGCTCACCCTCGTTCTTTTAAGTCAATTTAGCTCACCTCTACCCAAGCTTACAGATGCATTGAAGATCAACACTCTCCCCAACTCTATTGTAACAAACCCCTCCCCCTCAATCTCTCAGGATTACTTCCGGGGTAGGAAACACTGGTTAACGTGAATCCATGGAAGTTCAGTTAAGCTCACACATCAAATCCCATGTATTTTCCCAAAAGAATGTGTTGTTCAATAGTCTATTGTACATGAAAGCACAAAGAAGCACAGATACACATGAAGAATAAAGATTTGGAGAAGTCAAAGACATATGGTGTTTGACAAAGCAATTCTCCCACTCAAAACAAAAGAGTTTGACAGTTAAGCTCCCCTTGTTTGAAGAAATACTTTGAAGTATGGGTTCTAATCAGATATGATTAGAAGTCATAGTCACTTGAACTATCCTTGACGAATGGGTCTTGAACTGAATTATTCAAGAGCCATAGTTCTTTCTCTTACGTATGAGTCCTAGACTGCTATGTCTAGAAATCAACATTCTTTCTCCCCCTTAAACATTGGGTGCCTGCAACACAGATTTAGCTTTTGGTACCCACTGGTATTTGGGTCCTGGTGTTAGTTGCAGTTCTAGTATGAGAGATAAAATAAGAACCATACCAGTTATTTACATAATTTTTACTAACAAAATCATTTGAGCCACAGTAAGAACAACTAATTTTCTTTTGAGCTAACCTGATCAATTGATTTATAGTGTAAACAAGATCAGGTTTGCCAAAAGTTTTGCCTTTCGAAGCATTGTTCTTTTGAGCATTGAATGTATGCACAAATGATTTTTCTTCCTTCTTCTCCTCCGAAGATTCTTTAACCCTCCAGATCCAATTTCCTCTATCTTTCTAATCTTCCCTTCTCCAGAACCTTTTCTTCCGAGACTTGTTCTTCTTGAAGTTACCTGAACCATCAACATTTTTGTCAAATAAAAGGTTAGAAGGACGAATCTGATCTTTAGATTTAGACGTAAGACTATCATCTGAATCAAATAAAGGATTATTAGAAACATTTGAAAAACGTGAGCTTGAAACTGTTTTGAATGAACATTCCGACTCAACAAGATCATCTCTCGGTAATTGAGCAATTGATTCTGGCGTTTTGTGCTCAGTCAATTTCACCTTAAACACGATCTCTTCAAGTTCCTTTATCTTTGACGACAAACTGTTTCTTTCCTTTGCAATCAGATCAAACTTCTTTTGCAATTCAGATTTCGTCTTCTTTTCCTTCAGAATGTTTGTTGACAGCTGATAACCCTCATAACTTAGGGTTATTTGTCTCTCTTTTTCTTACTTTTGTCCTTATTTCTATCATCCCAAAAGACCCTTTTGAGCCTTTTCTCTTTCTTTGGTCCAAAGTATCCAAAAAGTCATGAAATAGTTTAAAAATCAAGTTCTGGACGTTTGGGACTTTGTGGCAAGTCACCACAGTATTGCACAACAGCTAGAAATCTTTTTGGAGATTTTATTTCCCAGTTTGTGAATGAAAATTGCAGGTTGAAAATGAGTCAATCCTGAAATCTTGATGAAGACAAAAAAAGAAAGCATGCTTAGAAAAGTCACTATTCATCATTTTAAACACTATTCACCCTTTTTGACTATAAAAAGGGGCTTTGGGTTGACATTTGGAAGGCATCATTCTCTACTCAAGTTTTACAAAGTACTCCCTTGTGCAGGTGTATATTTTCGTTTAGTCATATGGTTTAATTGGTTTGAGAGGACGTAGGCCCTCTTTTGATACAATCGGCCTATACACGACCTTTGCATCCATTTTTAGCCACCTTTTCTCTCTCCCATGCAACGAGGACGTTGCCCATTTTAAAAGTTTGGGGGAGGGGTTTTTGTAATTGTATCAAATATCGGGAACCATTGCGCAAAATTGTTGAAGTTTTTTCAAAGAAAAGCCACCAATCCACTTCCATTCGGCCTTTGGAAAAATGATCAAAATAAAGAAAAAAAATGTATTTCGCCAGAAAGAAAATGGGAAAAAGGAACCATATACATGCAAAACCCATACCATATTCCTTTCCCACGAAAGCAAATAAGTTTGGGGTAGTTAAAGAAGGAAAGCCGAAAAAATGACCCAACCCACAAACACGCACCCCTACAAGACCTACCGATCAAACCAAAGATCATGTGAGCAAAGGAGGGTCATAGACCGCATTGTTCCAAAGGTAATCAGTCACTCACTTTCCGCGTAAAATAACTGGTTCGTTCATTTCGTGTCATGTCCTTTCTTTTCTTTTTCTTTTCATTACTTGAGGACAAGTAATAGCTTAAGTTTGGGGTTGTGATAACCCTCATATCTTAGGGTTATTTGTCTCTCTTTTTCTTACTTTTTTTCTTATTTCTATCATCCCAAAAGACCCTTTTGAGCCTTTTCTCTTTCCTTGGTCTAAAGTATCCAAAAAGTCATGAAATAGTTTAAAAATCAAGTTCTAGACGTTTGGGATCGTTGTGGCAAGTCACCACAGCAATGCACAACAGCTGGAAATCTTTCTGGAGATTTTATTTACCAGTTTGTGAAAGAAAATTGCAGGTTGAAAATGAGTCAAGCCTGAAATCTTGCATGAAAAAGAAGAGGATGAAGACAAAAAAGAAAGCATGCTTAGAAAAGTCACTATTCATCCTTTTAAACACTATTCACCCTTTTTGACTATAAAAAGGGGCTTTGGGTTGACATTTGGAAGGCATCATTCTCTACTCAAGTTTTACAAAGTACTCCCTTGGTGCTCCATGAGAATCTCCAAGCTTTTAATTTTCAAGTTCTTAGCTAGTTGTTCTTGTAATGTTATTTATCTTTTAATTTTGCACTTTACATTTCGTCGCCACTGTGGTAAGTCTGTGACCACAGTGACAGTTTTTCAGTTAATGCAGTGTAATTTCCAGTACTTCTTTTCTGGCATTATGTTTTTAATTATGTCTAGTAGCTAAACCCCCCTTTGGGTGCGGGTGTAAGCCAAACTCGAGAGGTTAAAATGTAACACTTGGGTGTTACCGCATTTGGCTAGCTTCTCGGTTTGGGCACCCAAGTTGAATCTTTATCTCAACGCGGACAAGCCGATCAATTGTGTGTGTTATTATTAGGTCTTAGATCCCGAGAGGGGCGGACCCGAATACGGCTTGGGTGATGCAAGAAGGTTTGAGAAAATTTTTAATAATCACATAGAGATATGGATTTTTGCATAGTCAAACTAAGGTCCAAAATGTTGGTCGAGTTGGTGTGTCATAGAGATATGCGCATCTCTCCATTCGAATGGGGCTAAGATCTTCGAGATCTACTTAGTGAGATTGGTAAACCGAAAGTTAGCTAGTGTGGTAATTTTATAATAATACCGTTATCGCAATCTATACGACATAGCTTCGAGAGGAGGAAATCGTGTGGTAATTTATTGTGACCGGTCTTGTTAACCATTTAAGTTATAAAAATATTCTCGGGGAAAACTTACACTCGTACCCGCTTTTTATCATTTGTTAAATTTAATATTTAATATCTCGCTCTAAACCAACCAATCAAATTTTATAAATCTTTAACTTTGCACCGGAAGTTCGTGAAAATCTCTGATTCTTAGTTAAGTCCAATCCCTGTGGATACGATATTTGGTCCTTACCATTATATTACTTGTGAAGCGAACGCAATACGTGGTGTATACTTGCGCCATTATTGTGACACATTTTATACGTGTGCATTTTTTCCATCAACAACTCAGATAGATTTCTTGTCAGCTTAGCTATCTCAGTCTCTAGAACTTTCTTTTCTTTAGAAAAGTCATTATTTACATTTTTCTGCTCAGCTATCTTCTTCTCTTTCTCAACCTTGTCTCTCTCAAGAATGATAACTTTCTCAAAGTCTAAAACTTGTTGAGAAAGCTTAACACATTTAAGCTCCACAACTTTCTTTTCCTCAAAAGTTTTTCTTGAGAAATCAGAGAATTTCTTAGCAAATTATTTTCTTTCTTTCTCAATCTTCATCATCTCATCTTGGGCTTTTGTGTTGTTTCTGTCTTGGGTTGCCTTTTCTTTCATCATATAAATCTCAACCTCAAGACTGAAAACTTTATCTTTCAAAGAGTTTCTTTCAGCAAAAATTTGAGAATTCATTTTTCTCAGCCCATCAGATGTCTCACAAGCAATGTTTGCTCTTCTTCTCAGTTCATCTAGCTCTCTTTGCATTGATTCCTTCTTTGACCAACTTGAGCTAGAATTTATACTTTCAGATCCTTTTAATTTAGCTTGAAGATTTAAAATCTCTTTCTCTTTTGACTCAATAATTCCTACAAAATTAATTTTTCAGTTAGAGATGCATTCTGAGCAAACAAAGTCTTTCTTTAAACATTTATCATCTTTCAACTTATTGATCTGTTCAAGAAGAGATGAGTTCTGCATCTTCAGATTTTTGTTCTCACCTTGTAGTGTAGGAATCTCTGGTATGTACGCTAAAGCACAATCTCTGTTAGTTAGAACCAGATTTCCTTTCTGATCTGTATAAGGAATCTTTAGCAATTAGATTAAAAAGCAAACTTATCTGTACAAAGAGAATCAACTAATAAGATCTTTTGAATCAAGAATTAAAAAACTCTAAACTCAAAAATTTCCAGAAAAATAAATTTCCAAAAAGCTCAAGTGCAGAATTCGCATACAATAAGGACCATACAAAAAAATTCGCAAAAGAGAGAAAAGCTTCCGAATTCACAACTTAGAGTGATTAGAGTTCGTAGATAAGTGAGATTCACAATTAGGTTTACTGCAAAACTCAGAAATTCGCAAACAGCAACCTGCGAAACTTTAAGAATTCGCAAGGTAGTATTCAGCGAGTCCTTCCCTTCGAGAAAAAAAATTAGAAAACAGATTTTCACAAGTAGAATTCGCAGAGTATAGACTAGCGAGATCTATACTTAAAGAAAAATCAGGTTTTAAGTTTCCATAATTCGCAAACAACAGAGAATTCGTAAGCAAGCTTTCGCACCCTGAAAGGGTAAACACATTTAGAAACCTGCGAATCCTATACTTGGTGAAAATTTTAGAGTAAAGATGGACAAGGATTCTCAAACACTACTCGCGAAACTTAGGGAAATCATAAGCCAAAGATCTGCAAGTTCTTCAGAATTCGCAGACAAGAGGTCTGCGAAATTTACACTTAAACAAATTTTCAACTATTAAGAACCCTGCGAATACTAAACTTTCGTAAACAATGAACTAGAGAATTCTGAGGTTTCGCTACCCAAATACATGCGAATCTTATACTTAGGCTGATATAGCACCCTGCGAGAATTAATGGTGCTTTGCGAGTTCTTCACAGAACTTGCGAGTTCATCACAAACACGTCCCTGTACTTCGATTTTCAATCCAGAAACACTTCGAAAGGTTAAGACGCAGTGTAAAAAACATATAAATCATCCACATACATACTGCGAGCAAAACCCAATCGAAATCAGAAACCAAAAACAACTTTTGTGCATAAAATCGAATGGAACAGTGTTCGACTATTAGATGAACAAAAACTTCAAAAATCTTCAAAATTCCAATCGATTGATGTTTTTAAAAGTGAATAGGCAATCTAATGATGTTCAATAACATAAAACACACCTAATCAAATCACTTTTATGCTAAAAAACACAATAAATCATGCAATCGATCTTCACACAATGAAGTTTAAAAAAAATTTCAATCCAAAAACTTGATTCAATGGTTCTGATATCACTTGTTAAACCCAGATATTAGTTGGTAATCAATCACTGTTAATCATAAAATCCCAAAACAATCAAGCAATTCTCATAATATGATCCAGAACTAGAGAGAGAAACTAGAGAGAGAAAGTAGATCTTGAATTCTCTAATCACAAGTCTGAATTTTACAATGACAAGCTTACAACTCTAGTTACAAGATTCTTACAAACATTACAAAGACTAAACCCTTTTTATACCAACTAGCAATTACAAGACTTAGAGGCTAAGGAAACTTAAACAATACTAACACATTGACTTTCCTTGACTTTGACAAAACAAACTTTGACTATGACATTGTTGACTTTTACATTTTGACTTTTCTAATTAAATCTTGGATACAATATTTAGACTTAACAATCTCCCCCTTTGTATTCAAGATTTAATAAAAATTTGACACTAGTCTTCAGCTCTTAATTCTTCAGCTTTTGTCTCTGACAACTTTGAAACTTTAACAATCATCAATCTTTCTGCCTTTGAAGAATCTTGAAAAGTCTTTTTCACTTTGTAGCTTTGAAAGTCAACATGTCTCGAACAAGAAACATAATTCTTGAAACTTATTTGAACTTGAAACTTCATCTTTGAAACATCTTTGAAATCTTTGAAACCTTCTTTGAAAACTGTCTTTGAACAATGAAACAACTTTGAGGAATCTCTGATATTGAATCTTCATTCCTTTGATCTCTTGACTGTCTTCAGAGAAACAAACTTTCACAAATCATCTTGATTTATCTTTTGACTTTGAATTAGCGGAAGCATTTTGAATTTACTTTTGAACTTTCAGAATTTCTTCATCAGTCTTTGAAGTTCCTGATCCAAACAAACTTTCGTCAGACTTGTACTTTGAAATTGAACATTGTAAAATTCTCCCCCTTTTTGATGATTGAGAGCATCATGATCATCAAAATTTCATCAATTTCAACACAGTGTCTGATCACCCCCTTTGTATTCAAATAACAATTACCCCTTTCAATGATAATTTGACAGTCGCCGCTCTTTGATCTGAATAGCTGAATCATGAACTGTATATACCCGAATCTTTTCAAATTGAGATAAAATGATCGTGGTAACCCTGATTCAACAAATGAAACAGTTAGGAATGCTTGTCAGTAACACAAAGTTACTGTGTACAACGAATGTACAATTTAAGGAGCTGGTTTGATGATGACTCCCTAGGACTTCCATTCAATCATTGAAAAACACAAGGTTTATCTATGAATGTTCTAACAGAAAAATCGATTTTCTGTCTGCTTGTGCTTGTGCTTGTGTATGAAATAATTTAGCACAATGATTGTGTTTCATAAAGCTCAAATTCTGTAAATTGTTGAGACAACAACATGTATTACACAGACTCAATGTGCATGAAAAAGGTGCGAGGGTGGGGCAACTTTCCTTCTTTTTCAATATCTAAATCTTCCGAGTGAAGATTAGATAGCATATATGCTGCGTCTCCAAGAAAATGAAACATTTCTTTTTCGAGAAAGAAACGAGTGGTTAGTGGGGTAATAGCAAGAGTTGGCATGGGCTCACTGCCTGTTTCAATGATGGTCACCAAAGAATGTGAACCGATCAGAAATGTGGTTGCCCGACTCAGAAAGTGGTAGGTGCAGAGTTCTGATATTCTTTTAACTCTGATTTCACACCCTCTTTCTTTTTAACATTTAGCTCACTTCTAACCAAACTCTCATTTCCATTTTTCCACTCAGCACAATGAGAATAACTCAACCGGATGAGTTTTCTCCCCCACTCTTTGATTTTGACCCCTCACCCCTCAATCACTCAAGGATAACTTCCTGGGTAGGAAACACTGGTTGACGTGAATCCATGGAAGTTCTGTTTAAGCTCACACACGAATCCCATGTAAGTCGTCATAAGCATGGTAGCTCAACAATTTAACTGAACAATTAAGCACAAAGTGATAACAGTGTCAGAATGTATGCTCATTTAAAAATATGAATGAAATTTGAGCATTTAAACTTTGAAGATTTCTCAAAACAAGGATATTGAATGAATGAATGAAATGAAGTCAAGAGAATTGTTTTGAGAATCTGACAATGTATCAATTAGATCAAATGAAAAGGTTAGGGTATCAAAGAATTGGATATTTTGTTTATATGAACAAATATAAACAATTTGAAATATCTAAGCTCAAATCCAAAATAACTGTTCTATCTTCAGATGTCCAAAAAGAACAGAAGGCCAAATCTGATTTGAAACAGAAATTTGACACACTTTCAAATGAAAGAAACATTTTGACCAAACAGATAAAAGACTTAGAAGCTGCAAACATAGAAATGTCAGAAAAGATTACAGCTGATGTGATTGTTCAATCACCTGTTGAAAATTCAACAGAATCAGTCTGTTCTTTCAAAACAGCTTGAAGTTCTATTAATGAGAAAAATGTTTTGAAAAAGAAAAGTGTCAAATCTCAATCTGTCAAATCAAATCAGATCAGACCATCTAATCTGTTCTATGATAAATCTGTTGATGGTTCAACGAGCTTCTATGTAAAATCTCTTGGAAAGAATTCTAGGAAAAATCAGATGGTCTGGAGAGAGAAGGGTTCTTCAGATGAAGAGAAGAACAACGACAAAGCATCTGCATCCACAACCAATGCCAAAAAGAATAGTGAGCATAAAGGTAAATCTTTTGGTAATTCTGATACTTTTTGTTCTACTAATCATCTTATCAGGTTTGCTCAGAAGAAAATATGTTGTTCTTATTGTGGAGCACATAACTTTGTAAGTAAAAACTTTGTCAATTACTGGTATGGTTCTTACTCAATATACCCCACAAGAACTGCAACTAACATTCATGGACCCAAATACCAGTGGGTACCAAAGCCGAAAACTGATTCTGTGTTACAAGCACCTCAAGTCAAGGGGGAGTAAGAGAACATGGCTTTTGAACATAGCAGTTCAAAACCCGGACTTCAATGTCAAGATTATGGCTTCTAAGTACACAACTTAGAACCCGTTCTTCAACGGAGTTTGACTTCTAAACACAACAGTTTAGGACTCGGACCTCAGCGATCAAAAAGACCTTACTCCTGTATTTTTGCGTCTGATGGATATGACGGTCTACTTCCGAAGAGAATTGATCTGATCTCTATCCTGTACTGTTTCACTGATAGATTTTTCTGATATGATGGTCTACAATTCAAAAGAGAGTGTCTGATCTCTATCCTGTTTTAACTGACATATTTCAGATGCCTAATTTAAGGGGGAGTAAAGGTGATGACTTCTGATTATTTCAGATCAGAACTCATACTATAAAACTGTTTTATTGCTTTCTGTCATTTTTTTTTAATAATAATGTTCTGAATAAAGTGAATTATGATCACATGACAGATCAGGACCAGTTTTTCAATGATCAAAGAAGGATATTATGCTAATATCCAGGGGGAGCTTAAAAGAAATAAATCATTATATCATGATTTCAGGGGGAGCTGAAAAGGTAAATATCTTCTATCCTAGATCTCTGATTGTTTGAAAGAAGAACAACTTTCAAGCATGAAAAACAGTTTCTTAAATGTTCAAACCACTTCTGATTCTTAAAAGATTTCATGAATTAAGAAGTGTGATTTTAAATGTTTTTCATTTTTGAGCTTTATTGTTTAACTAACCGTGTGTTTCCAAAGATTAATACTTGTGTATTATCTTTTCCATATACTGTCAAGTATTTCATACACACCGGTTTAGTATTTTATTTGAATTTGTTATTACCATGTCTCTAATCGAACAAATTTTTCGATGGTAATACCCCCGTTTGCTTTCAAAGTTAAATTGTTGAGCATCATTCATCTTTTTCATATTTGTACTTTCATTGATAAATTGTTTATATTTGTTCATATAAACAAAATATCCAATTCTTTGATACCCTAACATTTTCATTTGATCTAATTGGTACATTGTCAGATTCTCAAAACAATTCTCTTGACTTCATTTCATTCATTCAATATCCTTGTTTTGAGAAATCTTCAAAGTTCAAATGCTCAAATTTCATTCATATTTTTAAATGAGCATACATTCTGACATTGTTATCACTTTGTGCTTAACTGTTCAGTTAAATTGTTGAGCAACCATGCTTATTAGGACTTACATGGGATTCGTGTGTGAGCTTAAACAAAACTTCCATGGATTCACGTCAACCAGTGTTTCCTACCCAGGAAGTTATCCTTGAGTGATTGAGGGGTGAGGGGTCAAAATCAAAGAGTGGGGGAGATAATTCATCCGGTTGAGTTATTCTCATTGTGCTGAGTGGAAAAATGGAAATGAGAGTTTGGTTAGAAGTGAGCTAAATGTTAAAAAGAAAGTGGGTGTGAGATCAGAGTTAAAAGAATATCAGAACTCAGCACCTACCACTTTCTGAGCCGGGCAACCACATTTCTGATTGGTTCACATTCTTTGGTGACCATCATTGAAACAGGCAGTGAGCCCATGCCAACTCTTTCTATTACCCCACCAACCACTCGTTTCTTTCTCGAAAAAGAAATTTTTCATTTTCTTGGGGACGCAACATATATGCTATCTAATCTTCACTCGGAAGATTTAGATATTGAAAAAGAAGGAAAGTTGCCCCACCCTCGCACCTCTTTCATGCATATTGAGTTTGTGTAATACATGTTGTTGTCTCAACAGTTTACACAATTTGAGCTTTATGAAACACAATCATTGTACTAAATTCTTTCATACACAAGCACAAGCACACAGAAAATCTGTTTTTCTGTCAGAACATTCATAGATAAACCTTGTGTTTTTCAATGATTGAATGAAAGTACTGGGGAGTCATCATCAAACCAGCTCCTTAAATTGTACATTCATTGTACACAGTAACTTTGTGTTACTGACAGGCATTTCTAACTGTTTCATTTGCTGAATCAGGGTTACCACGTTCATTATATCTGAATTTGAAAAGATTCGGGTATATACAGTTCATGATTCAGTTACTCAAATCAAAGCGCGACGACTATCAAATTATCATAGAAAGGGGAGATTGTTTTTCAAATACAAAAGGGGTGATCAGAGACTGTGTTGAAATTGATGAAATTTTGATGATCATGATGCTCTCAATCATCAAAAAGGGGGAGAATTTTACAAAGTTCAATTTCAAAGTTCAAGTCTGACGAAAGTTTGTTTGGATCAAGAACTTCAAAGACTGATGAAGAAATTCTGAAAGTTCAAAAGTAAATTCATAATGCTTCCGCCACTTCAAAGTCAAAAGATAAATCAAGATGATTTGTGAAAGTTTGTTTCTCTGAAGACAGTCAAGAGATCAAAGAGATGAAGATTCAATATCAGAGATTCCTCAAAGTTGTTTCATTGTTCAAAGACAGTTTTCAAAGAAGGTTTCAAAGATTTCAAAGATGTTTCAAAGATGAAGTTTCAAGTTCAAAGAAGTTTCAAGAATTATGTTTCCTATTCGAGACATGTTGACTTTCAAAGCTACAAAGTGAAAAAGACTTTTCAAGATTCTTCAAAGGCAGAAAGATTGAAGATTGTTAAAGTTTCAAAGTTATCAGAGACAAAAGCTGAAGAATCAAGAGCTGAAGACTAGTGTCAATTTTTTATTAAATCTTGAATCCAAAGGGGGAGATTGTTAAGTCTAAATATTGTATCCAGGATTTAATTAGAAAAGTCAAAATGTAAAAGTCAACAATGTCATAGTCAAAGTCTGTTTTGTCAAAGTCAAGGAAAGTCAATGTGTTAGTATTGTTTAAGTTTCCTTAGCCTCTAAGTCTTGTAATTGCTAGTTGGTATAAATAGGGTTTAGTCTTTGTAATGTTTGTAATAATCTTGTAACTAGAGTTGAAAGCTTGTCATTGTAATATTCAGACTTGTGATTGGAATTCAAGATCTACTTTCTCTCTCTAGTTTCTCTCTCTAGTTCTTGATCATATTATGAGAATTGCTTGATTGTTTTGGGATTTTATGATTAACAATAACACAACACAATAAGAACAAGAGATGAATAGTAATCAAATCCATATGTCATAAATCTCTTGATAATCATATGAGTACGTGTGTGTGTGTTCTTGGTATGGAAACCAATACCTTGTGCGTGTAAATCAAATAAGCGGCCTTCAAAATTCTAGAGAGAAATTGCCTTTTATATGTAGGTCAACATGACCTAGGCAATACTAGAAATCTACCAAAACACCCCCTAAGGAAATAACCACTATTACAAAAGAGACCCCTTTTGACAATTTAATCTTGAATACAATTACTGATCCAACAGATCCAACTCCTGAAGTGAGCGATCATGCTCCTGCTCAGCGATGGACAAAAGATCACCCTATATATCAAATTATCAGTGATCCCGATTCAGGTATTCAGATTCGACGAAGTACAAGTAATATATGTTTGTTTGTCAACTTTATTTCCTTAATAGAGAGAAAGAAGACTGATGATGCCCTCATAGATCCAAACTGGGTCAGCGCTGTGCAAGAAGAACTGACTTAGTTTACTCGTAACAAAGTTTGGAATCTCGTTCCTAAACCATCTAATAAAACTGTTATAGGTACCAAATGGGTGTTTAGAAACAAGTTAAATGAACAAGGAACTGAAACCCGTAACAAGGCTCGACTTGTTGCTCAGGGATACATACAATAGGAAGGCATAGACTATGATGAAACCTTTGCCCCTATGTCTAGGCTCGAAGCAATTCGACTCTTCTTAGCTTATGCAGTTTACAATGACTTCATTGTATATGAAATGGATGTAAAATCAGCGTTCCTAAATGGAAAGCTGAATGAAGAAGTCTATGTAGAACAACCTCCAAGGTTTTATGACCCTAAGTATCCAAATTATGTTTATAAATTGGATAAGGCTGTCTAGGGTCTAAAACAAGCCCCTCGTGCTTGGTATGACACTCTCTCATCTTTCCTTATCTCTAAAAATTTTGAATGTGGTAAGAGCGATAACACCTTATTTTTTAGGGAGATAAAAGGTCATATTATCCTGATGCAAATATATGTCGATGACATAATATTTGGTTCTACTTACCCATCTCTATGTACTCGGTTCGTTGAAAGAATGAAGAAAGAATACAAAATGAGTTGTATGGGTTAGCTAACGTACTTTCTTGGTCTTCAGATTAAGCAATCTGAAAAAAGAAACTTTTATAAACCAAGGTAAGTATGTTAAATATATGCTGAATAAGTTTGATTTAACTCAAACTTCAGCGATGAAAACCCCTATGGCACCTCTTCTAACATTAAATAAGGATCCATCTGGAAAACCTGTAAATGTCACTGCCTATAGAGGAATGATAGGCTCCCTACTGTATCTTACAGCGAGCCGACTTGACATCATGTACTCTACATGTTTATGTGCACGCTATCAATCTGAACCCAAGGAATCTCATTTGATCGTTGTCAAGCGAATCTTCAGATATCTGAAAGGAACTCCTAACCTCGGTCTTTGGTACCCCAAAGACTCAGGGTTCGATCTAATTGGATATTCAGATAGTGATTTTGCAGGGTGTAAACTAGATAGAAAGAGCACCACTGGTGGATGTCAACTCCTAGGAGGAAAGCTGGTAAGTTGGACAAGCAAAAAGCAAAATTCAATGTCCACTTCCATAGCTGAAGCTGAATACGTAGCCACTGGAAGTTCTTGTGCTCAAGTCTTATGGATGAGAAATCAACTATTAGACTATGACCTTCACCTATCAAAGATTCCAATCTATTGCGACAACACTAGTGCTATCGCTATAGCAAATAATCCAGTGCTACATTCAAAGACAAAACACATAGATATCAGATATCATTTTATCAGAGATCAAGTGATGAATGGTGAGATTGAACTTCACTTTATCCCCACTGACTATCAGCTAGCTGATTTATTCACCAAACCTCTTGATGAGACAAGGTTCAACTTTCTCATCAGTGAGCTTGGAATGTTGAATCTTGAAGAATGACTCTTCATCTTTCATGCATTATGTTAGTGATTCTAAGTTCCTCTTTTATCACTTAATCTCTGAACAAATGTCTGACTCTCAGGTATGTTCTCTCATTCTCAATTACTGAATATTCATTCAGTAAGACGTTTTTCAAAAAATCAAAACTTTAATCACTGATTGTTCTTCAAATGATTAAAAGCCTTTTGATAAACAAAATCTATCACTGACTTTTCTCATCAGTGATCCTTCTGAAAAGAAAAACCAATCTCTGAATTTTATTAGAGATTCTTTCAAAAAGAAAACCTATCTCTGACTTTTCTTTAGAGATAATTTCAAAAGGGACAAATGAAACGTTTTTTTTTCTCTCTCCTATGACGTCATTTGAACCGACAATCCACGACATGCCTTTTTCTCTGACATGTTCGTCCGTTGCCCTTCTATCCAATCAACTTCGTAGGACGTGTCCATGTCATGATGAGCATTTGTTTTCCCGCCTTATTCATTCTCTTTCATTCTTCTCTCTCTCTCTCCTCCATATAAAAGGAATGCTTTTTCAATTCTTATCTTTTTACGCTTTCTGCAAAACCTCTCAAGCAAGAAAAACTCTCAAGGCATTCAAGCAAACAAAAACTCTTTCATATGTTTGGATCTTCATCTTCTCTAAATCAACAGGTTTTTGTTTCACATCTTCTTATCTTATTCTTAAAATCCTTCATATTTCTTTATAATTGATTTTTCAAATACATTAAAATCATTTTTTTTTATTTTATCTTCTTTAGAAACTTTTGTTTTTCTTCATGTTATTCATTCTTCACAAAGAACATTGCTTTAATCTGAAAATAACCTGGTTTTTCTATGTTTCTTTCTAAATACAAAAACTGGTAAAAACTTTATTTATTCTTTGACTCTAAACCTTTCCTTCTATTCTATTCTCCTTTCTATATTCAGAAATAGCCCAAGCTACACTCATTGGCTCCAAGAATGTCAAATTAGCTATTACTGAATCTGAGGTTCCAAAGAACAACCATCTCACAAGGTTGGACTTTGAAACTGCCAAATACCCATACCTGGTGGATATAGCTGCATTTCTAAAGCAGTCCTGCTTAGCCTACGCTCTAAACGTGGATCCCAAACCATCCAAGACTCTTCTCCAACAGTTTTGGTTCACCGCTGATGAAACCACAATCACCAACAAGAAGGGTGAAGTGGTTCCCACTATCTCCTTCTCAGCTGCACTAGGATCAGGCATGCTTACTGCTTTTGGCCTCAGGAAGGCACTTCGCCTCCCTGAGAAGACAAAATATGGTTTCGATGCTCTCCCTACTAACGCTGAACTCATCCAGTTCCTGGATGACATGGAGTACTACTGGGATAACAAGCCCCATTCCACCATCACCAACAAGCGGTTGACAAAGATTCAAAAGGCAAACATGCCTTCGCAGCTTAACTACATCTTCTCACACATCATTCAAAGCATGAGTGGAAAGATTGGCTCACTAGATCAGGCTAGCAAAGTTCAACTCCAGATGGGCTATTCAGTCATTGCTGGAAAGCATTTCGACTACGCAAGCGCTATCTTTGACGATCTCAAGTCAAAGATAGAGAAGACAGAGAGGGGTCCCAAGATCCCTTATGTACGCTTTATCTGTGCGTACCTAAAGTCTCTATATGCTGACAAGTACCCAACTTCTCAAGATGGTACTTTTTCAAAGGTTGGTCAGCGATCACTAGAGGTCAAGCCGGTCGCCAATGAGGTAAGTCTCTCAACTCTACGCACTCGTCTCTCTCTACTCTTCGCTTTCAGCGGCCATGCAAGAGGTTTCTTCTCCTGCTATCCTTGCCGCTACCACCGCTCAAAAACGACCATCAACTAGTCTTCCTGGTCCTTCTAAGAAGGCCAAAAATACTATGGAGACCGCCTCTAGTGGTTCAATACCTGAAGTAGTTTCTCAACAAACTACTTTGGATGCTTTTGTGGGTAACTCCTCGACAACTTCAGCAGCCATCACATCAACCGTGCCAACGATTACCATCGCTGCCACAACAACAGTGACGCCACCCACCTCCTCAGTTCTCCAACAACCCCCTGAGGTAATTTCCACTATCCAAACTTCTTCTATCCCCCTTACTCATCCTTCTATTTCTTTGGTCTCTAACCCTCCATCTCTTTCACAGCAACCTCAGTTTGCACCTATAGGACCTGATAATCAAACCTTTGAAGAATCTATGCATTTCTACAACATGTTTGAAAACTCAGGTACTCCTATAACCCTAAACACCACTCCCATCTCTCCATATAAGCCTGAGCATCGATGTGCTCATTCGCTAACTTTACTTACAGGTCCGACTTTGGCAACTGTTGACGCTCACGTCAACACACTTGCTGAGAAGGTGGACTGTCTAACCACCTCTGTCAAAGAATCCACAGGCGCTGTTAATCTCGCTGGTGAGGAACTCAAGAGGTTGACTGATGCCTCCTCCTGCAAAGCAGATTCTTCTCAGCTATCAACTGTTCAGGAGGACATTATCAAGATCAAAGACGATCTGGTCAGGACTCAACAACAGGTGACTCTTATTCAGGGATCACAGAACACCCTCAGAGGTGACTTTAGCGATATCTCTGTCAAGGTTGTCTCCTACACCTCCATGCTTCAGCAAGTACTTCTGAAGATGAATGAACCAACTCCAACGCCCCCACCTTCCTTTATAGTGAATGATCGCACATCTCTGAACATAGCCATTGAATTCATTCATCAGGCTACTTCAGACATTCCTGTCATTGAAGGTCGGCTTGAGCGTTTGGAGGATGAAGTCCAGACCCTTGCAACTGCAAAAGCTACTCCTTCAAGTGTTGAAGTGCCCCAATCTAATAATGACAAAGAGAGGGAGAAAGACCTTATTGAAGAAGATATGGAGGAAGCTGATGCCGAAGTCCAGAAAGAAGAACCTCCCTCTCATGTTGAGGGGGAGAAGGTTACTGACAAAACTCCTCCATTTGCTTCTCTCGCTCAAAAAATCTTGATGAAAAAGAATAGGAAGAGGAAGAGGATGAAGAAGATGATGAAGAACTTGATTTTCAAGATTAAGGGAAAGAGCAACAAGTTGACGACGACGACGACGATGAAGAGGACCAATCTCTTTGGTTCTCAGCAGCGAACGTCTCTTCAGCGACAACTTCGAAAGAAGTTGTCATAGCAGGGGGGAGAAGTGGAACTTCTTCAGGTGCTCCTTCCCAAGGCAAGCAGAAAGGTATAGTTGCCGAGGGAAACCTGAACATAGTTTCACAATCTCAGGGGGAGCATCCTTCTCAGGTATGTCTTTCTATTGTACCCATATCCTTGTATACCTCTCCCACGCCTGTTTCTTTCTAAGCCTTTATCTCTACCCTTCCTAAAAATAAACACTAACTCCTTTTTCTCTTCTTGACCAAACAGTTCTCTCCCCTGCTTAAGGGAAATGAACTCCAAATAATCCCAGCTTCTACAGCTGAAGAACAAATATTCCCAATCTCATTTAGTAATATTGATGAACCAGAGGAAGAAGAAGAAGCCCTGCTCCATCCAGGAAGGCCCTCAAGACTAGCTCATTGGTCAGAGGAAGAACTGAACAGAAGAACAGAGATGATCTCTAATCTGGAGAGTTAACGGCTGAAGATCCCTCTGCAAACTCCATCTAAAGAGCTCGACTTCCTAACTGAAGCTGAAATTGAAGAATCTGTCAGAGCTGAGAAACTATTTGCTGAATGTCAAAAAGATGCTTCTCTAGCTCTCAAGTTTCAGTCTTCTCAGGTCAAAGACAAGAAGTTAAAGAAAAATCCAGTGGAAGTTCAGGCAGTTCTACTCAAAGAAATTGAAGGGGAGCGCTCAAAAGAAAAGGAGGTCAGCGATAAAGCACTTGAATGGTGTAAACAAAAAATCAATTATTGCTCTGACTCAATGAAGATTATAGTCGTTGTCATCTCTGGAAGAGGAACAAGGACCGAACTTCTGTAACAATGGAGATAACCAGAGAGGATGGAAGCTCTAAGGCAATGTTCGTGTCAATACTTGGAAGCTTTGGCTGCATGGAATGGTCAGAGTTTAAGGATGCACTGAAGAAACCAAAGTCAACTTACAGAGGTTATGTTGAAGGGATCAATGATGCTCTCATCAACAGAGTTACTTCTCTCATCAGCTCTTAAATACGGAGTATGTTTATTATCGTTGATTATTTCTGATGTAAACAGATAAACGTAATCCCTGAAGACAAGTTTCGTGTCAATAGATGTTCATAGCTGAATCGAAGACGAAGCTGCTGAACAAAGACAAGTATACTAGTGACCTGATGTGTATATCAGTGAAGCAAAGACGACTCTACTCATATGCGAAGAAACCTGAGGAAAAGCTTCAGCGATAGCTGAACTTCTTTGTATCTCTGAAGGAAGAGATATTCAGCGATCGATGATCACTTAGCTTATGCCTCAAGTATTTTTTGTCTTTCCCTTACACAACCATTACGATGTGTGAGAACGGACATACCTCTGCTACAATTCGTACAACAACTCTGTCAACTACACTGTTCATGATACGGCCGAAAGCATGTCTCCCAAAGTCAGAACCTCTCTGCCAATCAGTGAAGGACACGTGTAAAGTGCCCTGCCATGCATTTAATGCATAGGGTATAAATTGAAAGATTACCTCTCCATCTGAAGTCGGTCTCTCTTGAAGCCTTCATCTTTCTAAATATATAGAAACCCTTGTTTTCTATATTCTCCCAATCCCCCATTCTCTATATTCTTGTGCAACCATCTTAGTGTTTTCTTAAGTTTGTTTAGACTGAGTTTTACTTAATCTTATTCCGCAACAGACTTGTAAATTGTATTTGATTTATCAATAAACAATTTATTAAACTTTAAATTATGTGTTTGTATTCACCCCCCCCCCACTTCTATAAACATGTTAAGCACCTTCGGGACCAACAGAATGGTGAAAATATTATGGGGTCAATCACAAAAGGTCCTATATATGAAAATGCCTACTATGAAAGTTCCTGATGCGAATATTGGATCAGATGATGATGGAGTTCAGAAAACAAAGACTATTGAGAAAGAATTTCATCAGCTTTCTGAACATCAGAAGATCTGATATAAAGCTGACAAACAACCCAGATTTTTACTTCTACAGAGCATTCCGAACGAAATTTATATCAAGGTTGACACTTACAAAACATCTGCCAAGACAATGTGGGATCAACTCGAGAAAAATTAATTCAAAAAAAAAAGGAGATTAGAGCTTGAAGATGATTTACTTTCCAAAACTTTAGGGGGAAAATGTTAGTGTATAAAAAGTGTTGGAAAGTAAATAGTGTTTAAATGTATTTGATTTGTATTTGTAAAAGGCATTAGGCCTGTTGGGCTTAAATGTAAAGGGCTTGGGCTTAATGATGTAACAAGGTAGTGAGTAGTTAGTGGACTATAAATAGTTTAGTCTTTGTAATAATTCATTTTATGAAATCATAATTCAAAATGTAGCCTTAAAGCATTCTCTCTCTCTAGATTAGTTATTTTCTCTATCAAGATTAATAAAGTCTACTCCTATTCTACCTAGTTACATACTCATATACATGAATGTCTAGATCTCAGACCTAACAACTAGTTAGAGTTGTGGTTGGTTGTTAGACAAGAGAAGTCATTGTACGCATCATGTTCTAGAGAGAGAAAGTGACATAGAGACATTTTGTATACGAATTCTGTGAATTGAATCAAAGTTAAACAGGTTAATTAATAATTCTAATTCTTGTCTTTGTGATCATAATTGTTTCAGAACAAGAATCCAAGGAATAATAATTGGTATCAGAGTAAAGTTCATGTGAGATCGATCAAGAAAATTGGGTTTCGGCATTGTGTATTGAGTTTAGATCAAGTTTTGATTTTTAGTGTGTAATTTGGATTGTAATCAAGTTGTTGTGTTCGAATAAGTGCATAGATAAATCTTGTATAGGTTTGCTGGTATACTGCACTGTAATTGTGATCAATTTTTGGATTTTTACAAGTTTTAGAGTCACGAGTTTGTGAGCACTGTATCAGATCAATTTGTATGTTTGAGTGAATTTCGTTGAATTTCATTTGTCGAGTTTGATTCTAGATGTGTTAGGGATCAAAGTGTCAAAATTTTAGATAGAAATTTGAAGGTTTGATGGGTTTTTGAAGGGATCAGAGTGATTTTTCATCGAAGATCTGGAGAACTCGCATAACTTCCAAGAACTCGCATCAAAGAGGATTTCACATATTGTGTTGTCTGAAAATCTCATAAGTGTAGAATTCGCACATGTGTGTTGTGTGAAATGTATTGAATTCACATATGTGTGTAGTGTGAATACCTCTGAATTCGTACAAGGTTATATGCGAATTGTCAGAATTCGCATAAGCCATTTATACGAAAAGTTTTTGTGAAAATTGTTCAAGGCAAGAATTCGCATAAGTCTTCTGTACAAAAAGTGAAGAACTCGCGTATCGTATCATACGAATTCTTAGAATTCGCATCAAAGAGATATATAAATTCCTCAGAATTCGTATAAGAAGTTTTAAATTTCTTCAAGTCCAGAATTTGCATAATTCTGATGTGCGAATTGTTCATGCGAAAAGTTAGTTTTCTAATAATTTTCCAAGTCTAGAATTCACGTATGTGTTGTGTGCGAATTCTAAGAACTCGCATATAATTTCATTCGAATTCTGTTGTATGCGAATTCTGAAAGTGTTCTTGTGTGCGAATTCTAAAGTTAGTGTGTGTAGTGTGCGAATTCTTGGTTATTTGTGCTTGTATGCGAATTGTGTGTGCGAATTTTGTGTTTCACTCTAGTGTGCGAATTCCATACTTGGTAGATTTTTGGAAATTTCATTTTTGAAAATTCTTTCTAATTTTTTTTTGTATTTTGTGATTTCACTTGGACTAACGATCATTTTCAAGTTCTTATTGAACAATTTTTGAAACAGGATGATTTCAAGAGAAGCACTCGTTATTGGAACTCATGTGAAACCTTTAGTGTTATTCAAAGGGGAGTACGAGCAGGGGAAGGATCGCTACCTGGACTTCATTGATCGTAATGATCTAGGGGATTATATCAGATTATCTCTCAAAGAAGGAGTCATGAAACCTACCACCAAGATCTTATCTACTGAGGGAGAGAATGGGGAAGAAATTGTTAACAGAGAATGCTTTGGAAGAAGAGTCAAAGCTGATAGATTGGCTAGATCATTCATACTACAAGGGATTCTAAATGAGATCTACGTCAAAATTGATAGTTACAATGCTACGGTCAAGGACATGTGGGATCAACTAGAAAAGATGATGCTAGCATCTAAGATCGGCAACCAGCTCAAAGTCTCAAATTGCCTCAACAACTATGAAGAGTTCAAGGCCAAGGAGGGTGAATCTCTTGAGGCGACTTGTGACAGATTTGTGACTCTGTTGAATGAACTTAGCAAGAATAAAGTCAGGAAGTCACAGATTGAACTCAATGTTAAATTCCTCAGCATCCTGTAGCCTGAGTGGAAGAGGTTTACTAGGAAAATGAAACAGATGAAGGATCTAAATGAGATTCCAGTTCATGAGGTGTACGAGACTCTTAGACAAAACAAAGAAGAGATGGAGGAGATCAAAGATGAAAAGAAGAAGGTCGAGTGAGTGGTTGTTGATCCCGTTGCTCTAGTGGTGAAGAAGATATCAGTGAGTTTAAAAAAGAAGAAGAAATTAGTAGTTTCTGAATCCGAGGAGGTGGATAGTGAAGAAAATTCGGATTCTGATGACTATGAGAATCGGAAGCATGCTATGCTGTTACTGACAAAATCCTTTCAAAGGAAATTTTACAAGAAGCCTTGTTCGAACAGTCAGAGATGCTCGTCTGGTTCAAAGAACTATGAACACATAGAGAGATTTGAAGGGAAAAGAATGGAAGAGAAGAGGCCTGAGGAGAAGAGATATAAATCTGAAGAGAAGAAAGAGCCAGAACCAACAAAGTGCTACAACTACGGAAAGCTCAGACACTTTTCTAAGGATTGCAGAAAGCCTAAGGTTCGAAACTCCGAATACTACACGAATATGATGCTCTTGGCCAAGCAGCAGGAGACTGGCAAGGCTCTTATGGCTGAAGATGAATTCTAGCTCGATCACTTCGATGAAGAAGAAGAGAAAGAAGAGAAATCCTACTTGTGTTTTATAGGTAAAGAAGTGACTGAAGATGAAGCTGATTCTGACTGTGAGGAAAACGAAGAGGAATGTAATATGTCTGAATCAGGCTTTCTTACTGAAATGCAAGCTATGATGATCCAACTCTAAGAATTAGAGTCTAAGCTTAAACGTGAAAAAGGTATCAATAAAGAGAAAAACCAATCAATACTGAAACTTAGCAAGGATATTGTTTAGAAGAACGTGTTGATTGAGGATTTACATAAAAATATTGATACTGAAATTGTAATTCCAGATCAAATCAAGCAATCAAACAACAATCTCAATCAAGATTCAATATGTGACAGTGTTAAGATCTAGAGAGAGAGTAGTGAGAGAAATTAATCTGATGTGTATTGATATAACAGTGTAATACAATGCTTCTTGTTACAAGAATAACAAAGCTACAAGCTATTTATACAAAGGATTAAATCACATGCTTAACCACAAAGCAAAGGAACTCTCACAAGTCTAAACAACATATTGACTAAACAAGACTTGACTTTGTTGACTTATCTTGACTTGACTTTTCTAATTAAATCATATATACAATTAATGCACTAACATTCTCCCCCTTTGTATTCAAGATTTAAAAACAAATTGACACTAGTCTTCAGCGCTTGATTATTCAACTTTTGTCTCTGACAGTCTTGGACTTGAGGCTCTAACAATCTTCAGTCTTTCAGTCTTTGAAGAATCTTGAAAAGTCTTTAACATTTTGTATATTTGGAAATTCAACAAGTCTTCAACAATGCTTTCAAAACCTTTGAAAATCTTAGAACTTCGAGGGATCTTTGAAAGTTGTATCTTCATTACTGTAATATCTGATCAGTCTTCAGAAAAACAAACTTTCTCTAATCATCTTCAGAATCTGTCTCTGAATCATCTTACTTCTTCAGAATTCCTTCACAAGTCTCTTTAATGATTTTGAAATTGATCTTTGTAGATGTCTCCCCCTTTTTGATGATTGTGAGCATCATAATCATCAAAACATCTTTAATTTCAACATCATCTTTGATCACCCCTTTGTATTCAACGTAACAATCTCCTCATTTATGATGATTTGTCAGTTGCCGCCCTTTGATCTGAATAGCTGAATCATGAACTGTATATACCCGAATCTTTTCAAAATCAGATATAATTAACTTGGTAACCCTGATTCAAGATATGAAACAGTTAGGAGTGCCTGTCAGTAACACGGAGTTACTGTGTACAACGAATGTACAATTTAAGGAGCTGGTTTGATGATGACTCCCCGGGACTTCCATTCAATCATTGAAAAACACAAGGTAATTCTATGAATGTTCTGACAGAAAAATAAATTTTCTGTGTGCTCGTTCTTGTATTATGAAAGAATTTAGCACAATGATTGTGTTTCATAAGGCTCAAATTGTGTAAACTGTTGAGACAACAACAAATATTACATGGACTCAATGTGCATGAAACAGGTGCGAAGGTAGGGCAACTTTCCTTCTTTTTCAATATCTAAATCTTCCGAGTGAAGACTAGATAGCAGATGTGTTGTGTCCCCAAAGAAAATGAAACATTTCTTTGTTAAGAAAGAAACGAGTGGCTGGTGGGGTAATTGCATGAGTTGGCATGGCTCACTACCTTTTTCAATGATGGTCACCAAAGAATGTGAACCAATCAGTTGATATGGCTGTCCGGCTCAAAAAGTGGTTGGTGCATAATTTTGATATTCTTTTAACTCTGGTCTCACACCTTCTTTCTTTTTAACATTATGCTCACTTCTAACCAAACTCCTTTTTCCATTTTACCGCTCCACACAATGAGAAAAACTCAAACGGTTATCTCCCCCACTCTTTGATTTTGACCCCTCACCCCTCAATAACTCTAGGATAACTTCCGGGGTAGGAAACATAGGTTAACGTGAATCCATGGAAGTTTTGTTTAAGCTCACTCATGAATCCCATGTAATTTGTCCTAAAATAATGGTTGCTCAACAATTTAACTTTAGCAATTAAGCTAAAAAATGTATGATGACATTGTCAAAATGTATGCTCATGAGATTTGAGCAATTGAACTTTGAAGATTTCTCAAAACAAAGATATTGAATGAATGAAATGAAATCAAAAGAATTGTTTTGAAAATCTGACAATGTATCAATCAGATCAAATAAAATGGTTAGGGTATCAAAGAATTGGATATTTTGTTTATATGAACGAATATAAACAATTTTGCAATGAAAGCACAAATTTAGAAAAGATGATTGATGCTCAGCAATATTTGAAAGCAAACGGGAGTATTACCATAGAAAAATTGTTTCTTTATGAGACATGGTAATAAAAATTTCAAATGAAGTACTAAACCGGTGTGTATGAATACTTTACAGTATATAGACAAGATAATACGCAAGTATTGATCTTTAGAAACACACGGTCAGTTAAACATTAAAGCTCAATATAAAAAACATTTAAAAATCACACTTCTTAATTCATGAAATCTTTTGAGAATAGAGAAGTGGTTTGAACATTTCAGAAAGCGTTTTTCATGTTTGAAAGTTGTTCTTCTTCCAAACAATCAAAGATCTAAGATCAGAAGATATTTACCTTTAACGCTCCCCCTCAAATCACTATAGAATGATTTAGGTCTATTAAGATCCCCCTGGATATTTGCACAATATCCATATCTTTAAACATTAAAGAACGGGTCCTGATCTATCATATGATCAGAAGCCACAGTCTTTACATTAAAATTCGGGTTTTGAACTGTTTTGTTCAAAAGCCATTGTTATTTAAACTTTGAAGAACGAGTCCTAGACTGATTTGTCTAGAAGTCAAACATCATGATCCCCCTTAAACTTTGGGTGTCTGCAACACAATTTTAGATTTTGGTACCCACTGGTATTTGGGTCCTGAAATGTTAGTTGCAGTTCTTGTGGGGTTTACATAATAAGAACCATACCAGTAATTGACAAAATTCTTACTTACAAAGTCATGTGCTCCACAGTAAGAACAACATATTTTCTTCTGAGCAATTCTGATAAGATGATTAGTAGAATAAAACATATCAGAATTACCAAAAGAGTTACCTTTATGCACACTGTTCTTGTTGGCATTGGTTGTGGATACAGATGCTTTGTTATTCTTCTTCTCTTCATCTGAAGAACTCTTCACTCTCCAGACCATCTGATTTCTCTTAGAATTCTTTCCATGAGATTTTACATAAAATTTTGTTGAACCATCAACAGATTTGTCATAAAATAGATTTGAAGGTCTAATCTGACTTGATTTGACAATGATTGGTTTGACACTTTTATTTTTGAAAACATTTTTGTCATGAATAGAGCTTGAAGCTGTTTTGAAAGAACAAACTGATTCTATTAAATTATCAACAGGTGATAGATTAATCACATCAGCTGTGATCTTTTCTGACATTTCACTGTTTGCAGCTTCCAAGTCTTTTATCTTTTTGGATAGAATGTTTATTTCAGAATTCAGTGTGTCAAACTTTTGTTTCAAATCAGATTTGGCTTTCTGTTCTTTTTGATAATCTGATGACAGAACAAAGATTTTGGATAAGAGCTTTGATATTTCAGATTCAAAATGTGAACGTTCAAGTTCAAAATCTTTTTGTAAGTTTTTGGTTTTATTAGAAATTTCATTAAGATCCCAACATTTCTCTTTTCATATTTCTTCTTTTCAATCTCCAAAGACTTTTTGTTTTCTTGAAAAGCTTTTCTTTCTTTCTCAAGTAAGTCTTGTAGAATAGAGATCTGTTTGGAAAATTCAGAATTTTTATCTTCAAGAACTTTTCTTTCTTTGGCAAAAGTGTCTCTTTCAGTGATTATTATCTTTTCGAATTCAGACACTTGCTTAGAAATTTTAAGGCATCTAATCTCAATATCCTTCTTCTCTTGGTTAACTTTCTTAGAAAATTCAGATGACTGTTGAGTAGAAGATGTCTTCACATTTGATTTCTCTTTTTCTGCTTGGAGGCTTGTTTTCAGTTCAACATTCTTTTTCTCCAGAGCAGATATCTGATCTTCAAAAGCCTTTAACTTGTTTTGAAGCTTGACTGATTCATCTTCCAATTCTGATGATTTCTGTTCAGTCGTATTCAGTTGGGTTTGAAGATTCGTAATTATAGACTCTTTAACCTTGATTGTTCTTTCAAGAGACTGAATGGCATATTCTTTTATTTTAATCATTTTCTCTCCATCTTTAATTTTTGTCTCTTTTTCTCTAATTTCCTTCTCTCTTGCGCTGATTATACCTGCACAATCAGATTTAGTATGATTATCACACTTTACACAATCATAAGTTTTAACAGAAATTGACAATTTTGATTTAAACTCCTGAATTTGTTTGATAAAGGTTGTATTCTGAATTCTCAGTTTTTCTCGTTCAACCTTTATAACAGGTATCTCAGGCATGTACAATACAGCCATGTCTCTAGCTGACAGTACTGTATTTCCTCTCTCATCTGTCTTTGGCATCTTGAAAGATATATGAGATTGATATTAAATGATCGATCCCAAACAAATCAGAACAGTTGACTAAAAGTCAAACTTGGATCACCACTTGAAAATAAAATTTTCTCAGAAAAAAAATTTCAATTCTGAAACTCGCAAAACAATGAAACTCGCTAAGCACTGAACACGCTAGTCACTATTCACTGAGGAACGTGCTAACAGGCACTTGCACGCTTTTGTTTCGCGCTAGACGTTACTTGCCTTCTTTTCTTTTTGATAATCTGATGACAGAACAGAGATTTTGGATAAGAGCTTTGATATTTCAGATTCAAAATGTGAACGTTCAAGTTCAAAATCTTTTTGTAAGTTCTTGGTTTTATTAGAAATTTCATTGAAGATCCCAACATTTCTCTTTTCATATTTCTTCTTTTCAATCTCCAAAGACTTTTTGTTTTCTTGAAAAGCTTTTCTTTTTTCTCAAGTAAGTCTTGTAGAATAGAGATCTGTTTGGGAAATTCAGAATTTTTATCTTCAAGAACTTTTCTTTCTTTTGCAAAAGTGTCTCTTTCAGTGATTATTATCTTTTCGAATTTAGACACTTGCTTAGAAAGTTTAAGGCATCTAATGTCAAGATCCTTCTTCTCTTGGTTAACTTTCTTAGAAAATTCAGATGACTGTTGGGTAGAAGATATCTTCACATTTGATTTTTCTTTTTCTGCTTGGAGGCTTGTTTTCAGTTCAACATTCTTTGTAACCCTCTAAAAATCAGAGTAAATTAAAACCTGGAATTATGGCAACATAACACTTGTATTGATATAAACCTCCCATAAACGGGATCAGTCCTTAAGACTTTACAAAACCTGTATAGATATAGAATTCATCAACAAACTAATCTAGACACATCTATCTAGATTACATCAAATGATAATCCATAATTCACCAAAAGAATGGGACTTAACAAATGCCCAGTTACAATACTAGTCATCCCAAAAGCCTCGAGACCAAACCCGTCTCTCAAAACCCTGGCAACCCACCGCTAAGGGAAACCTGTTATACACATCATTTGAGAAAAATTGTTAGACTTAAATCCTATTGAGAACATACAGTTTATAATTTCAAGAGATATAAACTTTTGTATCAAAGGGAATCTTTTCTAATAAGCATTTCCAAGTTAACTGTTGATAAGAATGAAATCCATTAAAAAGAGACCATAAACCTTCTTTCCAGAACCTCACAATTTAATGCACAAGTAGTTCTTTTATAAACTTCCCGAAATATAAACATCAGTATCATAAGGAAATCTTTTCATAAAGTTTTAATTTATAAAAGATAACATTTCGCCACAACCGGGCCTTTTCTGTCCAAAACTCATCATACGATGACAAAAGAACCATTTAACCAAGGATTGTGGTGTAACACAAAGTAGACTACCAATCCGAGTTATGAGCTAAATACTGGAACCATGGCCACGAACGCTTCGGTCCGTACTACGATGTGAGGGAGGCCCCCAAGGAACCAGTCATACTCGTTCGTTAGACTACATTTGACCCATGGCTAGTAACCGGTCTCACATAACCGTACCAATTTGCCCCCGAGGATCAAATGTATCTAACTACAACATAAGGGGCATATCCTTCCCAGCCATAAGCCAACTCGATACCTAGGGATCCACTAGTATAGTCATGACTTGTCACAATATTTCATGTGACCAACAAAGCTATATAAATAACTATCAACACATTTATATTTCAAAATGTCATTTTCCAGACCAACTACTGGTAAGAAAGAAAATCATAAAACCAGTTTATATACATTCTTTCAATAAGCCACAAACATGGGCAAGTAAAACATCATTTTACTTCTGATAAGGCGGAACCCGTCATTTTAGTCAATACTGATCGGGAACCCCGAAAATCACCAAAAACTTAATTTATATCAAAATGTAGAGAACATGAAATCATACCGTAAAAACACTTCAGATTTCGCAAATAAGAGTTTTGACATGTATAAAGTTTGTAAAATGGTAGTAGGAACTGACAAGTAGGTTTTTATAATAAAACCCGGAAAACCAGATATCGATCACGACGAAGAGGTGAAGCTTAAAACACCGACCCCTTGCTAGAAAGACCGCAAACTAGCAACCAAACGATACCTCGAAGATCGAAAGAAGAAAAAGGAAAAGAAAGAGAGAGAAACTGAGAGAGAGAGAGAGAGAGAGAAATTTGAGATATTAGAAAATATCTCACCAAAAGATATTTAAGGCTGGCCTCAACAAGCACTCTGACAGGGCGCACGACCCGTGCGCTTTCAAAGAAGGAAAGGCGCACGACCCGTGCGTAAACCCACTGTCGAGTCCTGGACCTTGCGCACGACCCGTGCGCAGTTTTCTGAAGTTTTCTGAAGGTCGTACGCCCTGTAGACCAGCACAGTAAACCCCTTTCTCCTCTATTCTTTTTCGTAAAGAGACCAAACAAAATTCGGGGTGTTACATTCTTTTTCTCCAGAGCAGATATCTGATCTTCAAAAGCCTTTAACTTGTTTTGAAGCTTGACTGATTCATCTTGCAATTCTGATGATTTCTGTTCAGTCGTCTTCAGTTAGGTTTGAAGATTCGTAATTATAGACTCTTTAACCTTGATTGTTCTTTCAAGAGACTGAATGACATATTCTTTTATTTTAATCATTTTCTCTCCATCTTTAATTTTTGTCTCTTTTTCTCTAATTTCCTTCTCTCTTGCGCTGATGATACCTGCATAATCAGATTTAGCATGATTAGCACACTTTACACAATCAGAACATTTATCAGAAATTGACAATTTTGATTTAAACTCCTGAATTTCTTTGTTAAAGGTTGTATTCTGAATTCTCAGTTTGTCTCGTTCAGCCTCTATAACAGGTACTGTATTTCCTCTCTCATCTATCTTTGGCATCTTGAAAGATATATGAGCTTGATATGAAATGATCGTTCCCAAACAAATCAGAACAATTGACTAAAAGTCAAACTTGGATCACCACTTGAAAATAAAATTTTCTCAGAAAAAAAAATTCAACTCTGAAACTCGCAAAGCACTGAACACGCTAGTCACTATTCACTGAGGAACGCGCTAACAGGCACTTGCGCGTTTATGTTTCGCGCTAGACGCTACTTGCGCGTTTTGTGAAGTTTGCGCTAACAAGCACGTGCGCGTTTCTGATTCGCACTAAACGTTACTTGCGCGTTATGAAGCTCGCGCATAACAAGATATGCGCTTTTTCAGGCTCGCGCAAAACAAGATTTGCGCGTTTCGAAGTTCGCGCAAAAACACAATATGTGCTTTTCAAGGTTCGCGCAAAACTCAACTTGCGTGTTTAAATTTCTTTGCGCGTTTCTTGCCTTAGAAAAAAATTCGACACTTTTCAAACTCCCAGCCTTTGATTTGCTTGTTTTAAGAACTCGCTAGGTACTATTTGCGCATTTGATGATGACCTCGCAGAAGACACTTGACCGTTTTATGAAGAACTCGCTGATAAGGACTAGCGCGTTTCAAGAACTCGCAGACTGAGATGTACGTGTTCTTCACTTGATGAACCTTGCGCGTTTTACCAATCTAGCGCGTTCTTCCTCTGAGTTTCAAGATCGATCAAAAAATCGAAGAACCTGCAAATTTAAACATGAAATTGCATAGAGATGATCGATTTACCAATTAGAACATTATTCTATCACAAGAGTTTGAATAAAAACATCAAAATGCAACAATCTGATTCAAGAACAGTGTTCGAACTTTTCAAAATTTAAAAAAAACTTCAAAAATTCAAAATTGAAATTGATTCAATTTGAATTTGAGTATACAATCAATACAAGAAACATTTGAAATCATAAATCGACCGCAATAGATCCATTTTCTGGAATCAAAAACTATTTAACAATGAAAATTCGATTCAACAGTGAATTTTTGAAAGTCGAGTTATGTTGAATTTTCAGAAATCGATCTAATCAAGTAACGTAATCTCCTCTGAATCTGTTTGGTTTGTTCTGATACCAATTGAAATTGTAATTCCAGATCAAATCAAGCAATCAAACAACAATCTCAATCAAGATTCAATATGTGACAGTGTTATGATCTAGAGAGAGAGTAGTGAGGGAAAGTAATCTGATGTGTATTGATATAACAGTGTAATACAATTCTTCTTGTTACAAGAATAACAAAGCTACAAGCTATTTATACAAAGGACTAAATCACACGCTTAACCACAAAGAAAGGGAACTCTCACAAGTCTAAACAACATATTGACTAAAGAAGACTTGACTTTGTTGACTTATCTTGACTTGACTTTTCTAATTAAATCTTGTATACAATTAATGCACTAACAGATACCAGCGCGAAAGAAAAGACTATAATTCACAATAAATTATCTGAAACTACTTCCAAATTTAGAATGTGTGAGTTTGATGTAGAAGAGGTTGCGAAAAAGTATTCTTCTTTAAAGAAAGAAAATAAGTCTTTGACCGATAAAGTGAATGTTTTGGAGGAAAAACTATACACCTTTAGGTGAAACTGAACAAACCATTCATCTAAATAAACCTAAATAGAGTACTGAGTGTTGGGGTCTTGGTTATGAGAACCCACATGTCACACCCCGCTAAAGCGGAAACACGAGGCATAACAGCTCCGATGTCATAGCACAAGATTATAAACATACCAACATTTACTTAACATTCAAAATACATTACATTTTTAAGTACAAGGTATCGTCATTGTTTACAAATTCCAAACTTTAAAATATAACGATACGCATAAAGCCAAAAATAATCTTGCTTCAAAATATGAAGTCCGCTGATAAAACATCATGGAATTACTTTCTTGATTCCTGAAAAGCATGAATAGAAACCAAGGTCAACTACAAAGAGTTGGTGAGTTCACAGGTTTTAAATATGCACAAATCATTTTTATATGCAAGTCGACATTTGTAAAACATACGTATAAACCAACTTCAATTCTTTGATTCATGAGCACCACAACTTAATTTCTTTATGATAAGTGTATGCAAAGACAATACTACGTTGAGCCACTACTAAGCCATCCCTGACCAATTTCAACGCCCCCAATGAACTAACTCAGCGGTGGTTCATGCCACATGTTTAGTCATCTTATCTAGTATAGTGCACCCCTGCTCGTCAGCATTAAGGTGGGCTTGTCACACCAAATAGCGCTATCCACTAATACTATAGGCCCGATTTTCTTCGAGTTAATAGTAGTGTCACGGGGTCTTAACATTAAAAACTCAACACATCAATTGCATACTTATCATATAGCTTATAATTCCAACTGCTTTTAACAAAGCCTTATAAATTGCCAATTCGCAATACTTTCAAACAATTCTCATGAATCTTTAAATACGCAATTTAAACATGCTTTCCACCCCAAAATCAATTAAAACGATAAAAGTGGGGCTGTGAATACTCACCTTAAATCTATCTTTTTCTATATAAGAGTTGCCATAAGAAACACATTAATACCCTATTCCGATGTCCAACCAATATGTCCAATTGTCCCATGAAATGCCATCAAATAAGTTTCTTAGTCCATAATTATTTTGTCTAAACAAAGTTCCATAAAATAATAAGACATTACTTAAACTTGATAAAACAACTTTTCTGGATTCAGCACATGCTGTCCAGAAAAGTTATCCGGTAATTTCAACACGGAAACTTAACTTCTCAAGAGAATTATTTAATCACAAATTTTGTGATGAAACTATGATATGTTTAGATTAAATCTGCATTTTTTTATAATTTTTGAATAACTTTTGATACATCAAATAATTTTTATAAAATAAAGTGTCACTGATTTTCGGATCAGTGACATACCTCACTTGTAACAGATTTTTGAGATATCAATTCTTGGAATTAGACAGTGATCCATATATGGATGCAAACCTAACTCAAAATCCTAACATTTGGAAAAAGATTCACTTAATTTGGATGAGTAATAAGGGAGTTATGGCCTCTACAAGATAGGTGTATGAATCTGTCTTTACTGGACAGATTGCACCATTTTCTTGTAAAATCCATTAAAGTGCCCAAATCAACTCCAAATTCAATGTTTTTGGACTTTTTAGAAATCTAACACTCTAAATTAAAGTTTAGAAGCAAAAACCCCAAATTTGGACAAGTGGTTTGAGAGTTGTGCAAGCTAGAAGTGGAGTCCATTTTCTGGACAGATTCTAAAATGAGGTAAATGCTATTTTAAACCACAAGATAATGATCATTAGACATGGTTTTTGATTATAAACCATGTCTTCACTCCTCATTACATAAAAACTAACTTATGCATCATGGATTCATTGCAATCAAAATGCTCATCCACATGCATGCATGAACATAACACCAATTAAAATGACATTAACACAATTGATAAGTTCTTAATCATGTGGAATTTGGAAAAATTCCTTCATAAGAACATCTTATACTAACATTTCATTATATCAAGAGTCAAAAACTCATATTATATAAATATCAAAGGTAATCCATCTTATTAACAAAATTTCAACCACAAGCAAGACAACATAAACACTAGATTAGTGGTTTAACACTATTTAGAACTCTTTAATCATATGAGATTGAACAATCTCATCCTAAGAGTTTATTTATACACAAAATTGATACAAATGCATAAATTTCAATCCAACATTATTAAAATTTTGTGGACCAAAAACCATAATTCATAAAGTTTATCATCTCTTGACAAAATTTCAAAATAACACACATGGAAACCCTAGTTTTATTGGAAGATCATTAAATGGTTCATTAGCAAATATGTAGATACTAATGCATCCCATTTCACTTCCAAAACTTGGATTGTACAACATTTACATAAAAGATATGAAACATACCACTTTTGATTATAAACTTGGAAAAATGGAAGGGTTAAGTGATTACCTTTAACAAAGGGGATGAAGACTTGGATTCCAACTTCAAAATGGTGAAGGATTCTTGTTTGGATCTTTGATTCTTAGCAATGAAAGGAAAAGATGAAGAAAAAGAAATAGAAATGGTGGTGGTGGTGGAGTTTCGGCCGAAAGAGAGAGAGGAGAGGGAGAGAGGAGGTGAAGAGTTAACTTTGAGAAATGAGATTGATAATTGGTTTTAATTTGTTTTTAATATTGATCAAAGTGTTGTAGGTTTAGGACAAGTGTCCTAAGTGACTCACCAAAAATTTTAATTTAATATTATTAATTAAATTACTAGTCTAATTTATAAATATTAGATATATTTGAGAACCGAAATACCCGATTCTCAATTTTTGCTAAATAAATGACAAATTTGAAAATTTTGCAATGCAAGAGAAATTAAAATTCTGATTTTTATAATTTAAGAATTTTGGACTTTTATTCACTTATTTGGCATTTCTGGACAGTGACGGTCAGATGCGGAACTGTTCCGGGTCTTTAACGCAACTTCTAAATTTTTCGGGGAAACTTTTTATCTTAAAGGCTTTTGATAAAATTTAAAAAGTGACAAAACTTATAAATTATTCTGAGGGTGCTGACCTCATTAATCAGAATTTGACAGTTGTCACAGTCTCCCCTCCTTCAAAGAATTTCGTCCCGAAATTTATGACTGATATTTCTGGACAGGCTTTTCATCAAACAACTTAGGATACTTGCGCTTCATGAAGTCTTCTCTTTCCCAAGTATATTCAGGTCCATGACGTGTATTCCAACGGACTTTTAAAATTGGAATTTTGCTGCGCCTAAGACGTTTAGTTTCGCGATCGAGAATCTCGATAGGTTCCTCTCTAAAACATAGGCGTCCATCAACTTTTACTTCATCTGAGGACACAATCATTGATTTGTCTATCAGACATTTCTTTAGATTTGACACATGAAAAGTGTCATGAATAGCGCTTAACTCTTGAGGTAGGCTCAGCTTATAGGCTACTGGTCCAATTCTTTCCAGTATTTCAAACGGACCAATATATCTTGGACTTAGTTTACCTCTTTTCCCGAATCTGATCAATCCTTTCCATGGTGATACTTTCAAAAGAACCTTGTCACCTTTTTGGAATTCTAATGGTTTTCTGCGGTTATCCGCATAACTCTTCTGACGATCCCTTGCAGCTTTGAGTCTGTCCTTGATGATTGATATTTTATCGGTGGTTTCTTGTATAATGTCAGGCCCAATCAGTTGACTATCACCAATTTCCACCCAACACTACCTCAAAAAGGGTATTTCTACAGTGCCTGCGCTTTATGATTTTGGATTCTTAAAATTGGCACCACAATACCCCGAACTCAAAGTTAAGTGGACTAAACTTTCTGAAGAGGATGAAGCTAAGGAAAAAAATAAAAGAAAGAACAAAACTAAAATGTAGCTTCCATTTCGATATGAGAAGTTGAATTCTAGTTATAGTTCTGATAAATCAAAATTTCTTTCTAATGACTATTTTGATAGCTATTTTTCAAAGGAGTTGGATGATAAGCCTATTGAGGGTAAAATTTATGTACCTCCTCTCGTGTTAGAAAGTAAAATTTCTGAACTCGAGAACACTCTGATAGAAGAAAGGATTTTGATTAATCTAGAACAAACTGTGTTTTCTACTGTGCTTCTAAATTCTGATTTTTCTAAAACTTCCAAAGCTTCAAAACCTGATGATTTTTGTGGTCTACTTGATGAAGAGTTTGATTTTCTTAACTCTGATGGTTGTTTAGATGATTGTGTTGATCAATTTGATTCTAATGCTAAAGTTCCTGATCATTCACAATTTATAATAAACACTTTTGTATTACCCAGTGTGTTCGAGAAAGGTGAAACATCAACGAAAGTTGATGAACCAGTTTCTATGAATACCAACAATGTTAAAGGTAAGAAGAAGAAATCTAGGCATTCACAGAAACAGACAACCACTGGTAAGCCAAATAAAATGCAATCTTTCAAATCTCAATGTTCTAACTCTAAAGTTTCAAATGTTTCAGATGTGAGTAAGAGAAAATCTGGAGTTAGATCGTGTTAATCCAAGATCGATCTAATCTTAGAGAGAGAAAGTAGAGAGAGACGTAAAGTATGTGTATTTCTCATTATGCGCTAATTACTTACAACACAAAGGCCACAAGGGACTTAAATACCCTTGGCTAATACAAGATATAAAAGCTCTAACAACACAGTATTATCATAAGACTATAAATACAATGATTACTATAAAATCTGATTTAACAATCTCCCCCTTAGTAATCATTGGCGCTCCGGTCTTCAATGTAGGCAGTTACACCCATCTTCGAACTCAAAACAAAACTTCTAAGCGTCTTAGAGTAACATCTTGACTAAAAAAAAATCTTCTCAGCATGTTTCAGTCTATGTTTCCTTTGCTGCCTTGACAAGACTGGACTAGTTTGTAATAAGCTTGGAGGAACAATCAATTCAGAAACAGGAACATCAGCATGTGCTCTAAACGACACACCTCTTTCAAATGTACACGAAGTAGCTGTGGTGGTCGGAGCTGGAATAGCAGAAGGACTAATATAGTTGAAAAAATTAGAATCTTGAGAAGATAAACTTTGAACTCTTTGTCTCATTCTCTTTAACTTCTCCCTCTCATGACCTTGATGATCTGGATCAACTTGGTCATGTCTACGCTAGATAAGAGACATCTTCAGATCTGCAAGACTGTGTCGAAGAAGCTAGCAAATCTGACTGGGGACATGAAATGATTCACCTGTTGAGCTATTTTACCCCCCCTACACACATGCACTATCCAATGTATTCACTTTATGTACACCCCCTCGAAATGAGATATGATCAGAAGTTCTTTCAAAATTTTCTCTTTATTCACCCCCCCTTGAAATATTCACATACCAATTTACAAGGATATGGGAACACAAGCATAGAAACATCAATGTATAAAGAAAAATATACTGAATATAGCTTTTGAAACAACTAAATATATAAACTTTTAAACACCAAACAAATTAAATTCTATTTAGTAAAATATCACAAATTTATCAATCAATTGAAATCAAGTGTGTGGTTTTGGATACAGATACAAGTTTCATTGCATATCAAGTGAATACATGTTCAGTTTCAAAAACTTTAATCAATCTATTCAGTGTGCTAGCATGCGAACATTGATTAACTTCAAGAAAATGAAATTCTAAAATTATAATAGAATACTTTGCAGTTACTCACACCAAGTCGTCAAGAATTAAGACTTTCACAAATTTATATGTTTATTGCAACTCAAACATATCATCAAGTATCATGAGATGTGTGCTCATTGGCATCTTTTAGCGTTTTGAACATTGGCATCTTGACATGATTGTGCTCTTTGGGATCTTTTAAGCTTGTGCACATTGGCATCTTTTAATGAAGAAGTTTTGTAAGTAAAAAACATGTCGTAAACGTAGCTTTCTATATGATCCTATTGCAGGATTTGGGTCAGCCGCTCCCATACCAGTTGGCCTTAAGGGACTAGGTGTCAAGCACCCTTTAGAACGTACTCTCCCAAACCAGAAAGGCTACATCGACACTATCTAAACCCATTCATACCAGTAGAACATGACTTTCGATCTGATTCTATTGAAGGATTTGGGTTCGATCACTCCCAGACCAATTGACCTTAGGGGACCAGATGCCAAGCATCCCACAGAACTTACTTTCCCAAACCAGAAAGGTCACAGGTACAAACTATTAAACTTAGTGATGTATGAATTTTATATATCTAATTTTCATCTCAATCACTTGGTTTTACATCTAAGTGCTTAGCCTATATTTTCATTACGATCCATAATTCTGACTTTTTAGGGTTTCAAAGAATTGTAAACTATAAATATTCCGAATGACATACCTTAAAGCATTCTCAAAATTTCAAACATGTTTTGCTGACTTTTCAATTTTTGTAAGACTTGAAAGATGAACATATAAAACTTAGATATAAACAAAGCAACTTGAAAATTTATCCTAGACACACATTTTATTCAAAAGAAATAAAAATTGTAACAATTTACTTTATAGAATAAAATTTGTTTAGATTTAAACTTTTAAATTCAACATGCCGAGTTTTGAAAACAGAAAACTAAATCGTTTTTCGTTTAAGGCTTTTGTAAAATTTGTTGATCTGCAACAGCTGCTTCAACCTCTTGTTCAACATCTTCTTCAACCTCTTGTTCAACATCTGCTTCAACCTCTTGTTCGGCATAAAAAGATGCAGCGTGTTCATCATGAGACGGTGCAGCTTGGTCAACGTCTAAAGAGAGATCATTTTCCAGACAGTATTGAATTATACTATCATCAGATGGATCAGCATAATTCACAATGAGCTCAAAAGGAATCGACATGGAGTAGTTGAAATACTACTTTTGTTTCTGAATGTAAGTCATCTCAGTATCCGGAACTTGAGGCCAAGACAGTCGACGAGGAATAGCAGGATTACTTCTGAGCATACTGCGAACGATTAGCTTCATATATCGGACAAAAGGAATAAACTTGCGCTTCTTACGCGTCAGTTTGTCTTGCACTCTCTCGGAAAGTTCCGTCCAGAAGATATATGTGTAGTCGACATGCACGTCATAGACAACTGCATGGAACAATTTGAGATAATGAAGACTAGCATTGTCCGTGCCAGAATGTTTCGATGTGAGGCACATGTTGAGGATGGAGAATAAAGCATACCACACCGGAGGTAGATTGGATTTGTCAAAGTCACTTACTCTATTCAAAGCACCAAGATATCCAAGATTGCGAATACCCTCTAATACATCCAATTCAGAAGGAAAGTTGTAGTAAGATGTGCGACCTGGTCTGGAATTAGGCTCAGGAAGCTCCAGAATCAGTCTAAGTCGCTTGTAGGATAGAAAAGAATCGAACTGATCAATTTGCAAGTCGAATCTATGAGGACGAACAAGCTCATTCTTTGAAATTGAATGCCAGGCCTGTTGAAGATACACTTCAGGAATATCGGCGCAGGAGGTGGGAGCCAGAGCAAGAGAATGGCCTTTTAGAATAGCTTGAATTACTGGATGAATTTTGAGTCTGTCAAAATCCACAAAGTAGTTGCTGGGCTTATAAGGCAGCACATATAGCATCATGGAAAACACATCATTCGGTGTTCGGCGTGAAGCGGAAAGATTCGCCCCAACAGAAGGTATAGACGGCATAGGCGTCTCATGAGAAGCACGATCAGATGGGTCATCGAGAATAACATTCTCGTCTTGAATCACGGGATCTGTGTTGGTTTGAGAAGCCATTGTATTACCTGGAAAACAGAAACGAAGAAAAATTAGACTTGGAAAGGAAACACAAAAATGAAATTTTTTTTAAGTTAGGTTTGCGCAACAAGTGTGAGACGCAAAATAAGGTTTGCGCGATGAACTTGTGACGCAAAGAAAGGTTTGCGTGATGAACGAGTGGCGCAAAGAAAGGTTTGCATATCCAGTTCATCGCACAAAACGAGATTTGCGCGATACACTTGTGAAGTAAACTTGACCTGGAAAAAAAATTCACGAACATAAAGAAAAACACAAAGGTTTGCGTGTTTCGAAGGTAACGCAAAGGTCAGGTTTGTGTGAGAAACAGATAACGCAAACTTAGGTTTGCGTGACCAACAGGTAACGCAAACTTAACTTCCCGTGACCTAAGAGAAGCGCAAACTTAGGTTTGCGTGACCGAAGTGTAATGAAAACTTAACTTCACGTGACCTAAGGGTAACACAAACTAAACTTTGCGTGACCAATTTAATACGCAAAACCCTATAACACAACGGTTTGCGCGAGTTCATCTTTGTTTGTCAAGAATTCCAAATAAAATGATTTCAAAGTAAAATAGATGAGTCGAAAAGTATATAGGAACAATTAAAAAATATTTCGACCAAAGAAATACGGACTAAAATCAGTATTCAACCCAAAATTTTGAAAATTTTCGAAATCCAAAGATGAATAGTCGCAAAACCACCAAAACACAAAAATCGAAGTAACAAACAACAAATCAAAGGGTAAGAACACATACCTGGGTTTCGAAATCAAACACTAAAACAAACCCAACAATCAATTCCACCAAATATGATCGATTTGATTAAGAGGAAGATGAACAGATCGAAAATAATCGCACAGTAAGAAATCGTAAATGAAACAAAAGGAATAGAAACAAACCTGAATCAAAGAACAAAGATGAAATCAAAGTTAGAAAGATCGGCCGAGAGAGGGAAAAAGGAGCGACAAAGTTCAAAATTGAAAAAAAAATAGCATTAAAAAGAAACATGAACAGTATCACTACTATCTATAAAAAAATAACACTAAAAAAATATCACTTCTAAAAAAAATACAACTAAAAACATAACATAAAAAAAATGAAATTTTACCTGCAAAGCCCTTTTTTCTCCCCCGACACAAATGCACAAAATATAACAAATCAGATTAGCATTTGCATAGAAATATCAGAAAACTTACCTGATGAACTGCAAATCTGAACTTTAACCATATTATTTGTTATGTACCTGACAACTTTACTTACTCCCCCTCAAAAATATAAGATATCAGATTTCATTCAGATGTTCTCTCCCCCTTGAAAATGCATAGACCAATTTGACAAAAATATGGATACACAACCATGAAGACATCAGTGTAAAAAGAAAACTATACTGAATATAAATTTTGAAACAACTGAACATATAAAATTTTAAACACTAAACAAATTAAATTCTACTTAGTAAAATATCACAGATTTATCAATCAGTTAGAATCAAGTGTGTGTTTTTGGATACAAATACAGGTTTCATTGCATATCAAGTTAAAACATGTTCAGTTTCAAAAACTTCCAGCAATCTATTCAGTGTGCTCGCATGCGAACTTCGATTAGCTTCAAGAAAATGCAAGTCTAAAAATATAATAGAAAACTTTGCATGTACTCACACTAAGCCATCAAAAATTAAGACTTTCACAAATTTACAGGTTTATCGCAACTCAAACATATCACCAAGTATCATGAGATGTGTGCTCATTGGCATCTTTTAGCATTGTGCACATTTGCATCTTCACATGAGTGTGCTCTTTGGCATCTTTTAAGCTTGTGCACTTTGGCATATTTTAATCAAAAAGGTTGGTAAGTAAAGAACATGTCGTAAACGTAACATTCTATCTGACCCTATTGTAGGATTTGGGTCAGCCGCTCCCAAACCAGTTAGCCTTAGGGGACTAGGTGTCAAGCACCCCTTGGAACTTACTCTCCCAGATCAGAAAGGCTACATCGACACATCCTAAACCCATTCATACCAGTAGAACATGACTTTCGATCTGGTTCTATAGAAGGATTTGGGTTCGGTCACACCCAGACCAATTGACCTTAGGGGAGCAGATGATAAGCATCCCACGGAACTTACTTTCCCAAACCAAAAAGGCCACAAGTACAAACTTTTAAACTTAGAGATTTCTGTATGTTATATATATTATTCATCTCAATCACTCAGTTCTACATCTAAGTGCTTAGCCCATATTTTCATTATAGTCCATAATCCAGACTTTTTAGGATTTCCAAGCATTGTAAACTATAAATATTCCGAATCACATACCTTTAAAGCAGAATGCAAAAGCTTCAAACATGTTGCTGACCTTTCGATCTTTGTAAGACTTGAAAGTTAAACATATAAAACTTTAATATAAACAAAGCAACTTGAAAATTTATCCTAGACACACATGTTATTCAAAAGAAAGAAAACTTGTAAAGCTTTTACTTTATAGAATAAAATTTGTAAAGATTTAAACTTTTAAATTTAACATGCCGAGTTTTGAAAGTAGAAAATTAAAACGTTTTTCATCTAGAGCTTTTGTAAAAATATCAGCAAGCTGATATTCAGTTGGTACAAAATATAATTCAATAGTACCTTCTTCCACATGATGCTTTATGAATTGGTACCTCATATCTATGTGTTTGGTCTTTGTGTGCTGGACCGGATTGACTGATATTGCGATCACGGATTTGTTGTCACAATAAATTGGAACAGTTTTGTACAGCATCCCGTAGTCACGAAGCTGTGTCTTCATCCATAGCACTTTAGCGCAACAACTAGCTGCGGCGACGTATTCTGCCTCTGCAGTTGAGATAGAAACACAATTCTGCTTTTTCGACGCCCAACTTATCAGTCTGTCACCAAGAAATTGAAGATGACCTGAAGTACTTTTCCGGTCCAATTGATTTCCACCGAAATATGCATCAGAATAAGCAATTAGTTTATAGTCAGGTGTCTTAGGATACCACAAACATAAATACGGAGTTCCTTTGATGTATCGAAAGATTCTCTTGACTGCTAAGAGATGCGATTCCTTTGGCTTGGCTTGGCTTGAAATCTGGCACATAAGCAAGTAGAGAACATGATATCTGGACGACTTGCAGTTAGGTACATTAGTGATCCGATCATTCCTCGATAAGTCATGACGTCCATAGCTTTTCCATCTGGATCGAGTCCAATTTTAGCACCATGAGCCATAGGCGTGCCAATTGAAGAAGATTTGTCCATCTTGAATTTCTTCAGAATGTCAAAAACGTACTTCGACTGGTTAATAAAAATTCCATCTGGAAGATGTTTCACTTGTAAGCCGAGGAAGAAATTAATTTCTCCCATCATGCTCATTTGAAACCTAGAGGTCATAAGATCAGAAAACCAAGAACATAAATATTTATTAGTCGCACCAAATATAATATCATCTACGTATATTTGAACTAAGCAGATATCCAAGTTAGAATGATAAATGAAAAGAGTGGTATCTATTGATCCTTAGGTAAACCCGGATTTGATCAAGAAGGCTGACAACTTATCATACCATGCCCTTGGTGCTTGTTTCAGACCGTACAATGCTTTATCGAGAAAGTAGATATGATCAGGATGGTCTTTGTCAACAAACCCCTCTGGTTGAGAAACATAAACTTCTTCTTTCAGTTTCCCGTTGAGAAAGGTTGTTTTTACATACATTTTATACACAGTAAAATTGCGATAAACAGCAAAAGCGAGAAACATTCGAATAGCTTCTAATCTTGCAACCGGCGCGAAAGTTTCATCATAGTCGATTCCTTCTTCTTGTCGATAACCCTTGGCAACCAGTCTAGCTTTGTTACGAACAACGATACCATCTTTGTTTTTCTTGTTCTTGAATATCCACTTTGTGCCAATTATGCTATTTCCTTTTGGCCGTGGAACAAGTCTCCAAACTTTTAATGCGTCAAATTGATTGAGTTCCTCTTGCATCGCTATTATCCAATCAGGATCCTCCAACGCTTCAGATACTTTGGTTGGTTCAATCTTGCTTAGAAAGCAAGTGAACAGACATTCGTTTGGAGTTGCCGTCTTGGAACGAGTAGATACACTTGCTTGAGGATCACCAATAATCTGATGAATAGGACGAGATCTTGTCCATTTGGTGGTGTGAGGGAGTGGATCAATAATGTCTTGAACAACTTCTAATTGTTGAGATTGAGCTTCAGTTATGTTCATGTCAGATGAAGAGATAGAAACAGTTTCAACTGGAGGAGGAGGTAACTCTACAATATCTGAATCAGATTCTAGAATTGTTGGTTGTATAGCAGCAATTTGTTCTTCTTCCTGAACTGATTCTTCTTGAATATATTGTTCTTGTACAGATTGTTCTTGAACAGATTCTTCTTGAATAGGTTGTTCTTGAACAAATTCTTCTTGAATAGGCTCAGTTTCTTATTGTGCGGGATCAGGTTCAGAAATACTGATTTGAGTAATAGGAGGTACTGGAACAACATCATTTTCAGAGAAAGATGCAGTGGAATTAGAAGTAGATGCGCTCACAGTTTCCTGATTCAAAACATTTGAAACATTATCAGTATTAGATTTGGAAACATCGTCATAAAAATTCTCAAAATAAAAATCAAGATCAGAAAGATTAAGCAAGGAAGAAGAAGGATCCTGATTTATCGGTTGATGTGAAGGTTCTGAACTGTGTTGTCCAGAAGCTGAATTTCCTGTAGGTGCGGGTTCTGAGCCTGATTGACCAGAAACCAAATCTGCAGCTTCGTCAAATTTAACATTGATACTCTCTATCACTTTTCTGGCCGAAGTAAGAAAGACTCTGTAAGCCGCAGAAGTAGAAGAATAACCCAGAAATATACCCTCATCTGCCTTTGGACTAAACTTGTTCAGATTGTCACGGTCATTCAGAACATAACTCTTACACCCAAATGATTTGAAATATTTGACATTCGGTATGATACCGTTCATAAGCTCATATGGTGTTTTGTTGAATCGGTGATGTAGAATTGATCTGTTCTGAGTATGACATGCAATTGAGACAGCTTCAGCCCAATGAGACAAAGGAAGACCAGAATAAGCAAGCATCAATCTGGCAGCCTCGACAAGCGTTCTATTTCTTGAAGAGTGTTAATCTTGAATTCAGTACCATTGTCTGATCTGACAACTTTGACTGCTTTTTGCTTGTTGGTCTGAATTGTTTTGATGAGGTTGATGAGAATGTCGGGAGTTTCATCTTTAGACTTGAGAAACCTAACCCATGTATATCGTGAGTAATCATCAACAACCACCAAGACATATATTTTCTTTCCGATACTCTTTGTCTTCATCGGTCCACATAAATCAACATGTAATAAATCAAGAATGTTCGAAGTGCAGGGTTCAGTCTTTTGCTTATGAGGAGCTTTCTTCATCTTTCCTTTCTCATAATCTTGACAGAGGTGGTCTTTCTGAAATCTGAGTACTGGGAGACCTCTTACTGAATCATTATTGACCAGGCCATCCATGTATTTAAAGTTGAGATGAGCTAGTCGTCGGTGCCATATCCAACTTTCATGAACAGAGGCTTTAGAAAGCAAGCAGATATCTGATGGGATTTTAACCTTGGAAAGATCAATGGTATATAAAGTGGATCTTCTTTTTCCAACCAGTAAATCCCTACCACTGTCATTCTTCACAGCAACGCATTTAGACTTGAAGCTGACTTCAAGATCTTTATCAAAAAATTGCCCGATGTTGAATAAGTTGTGGCTAAGACCTTCAACATAGCTGACTCGCTTGACAGTAATATTTCCTTGAACAAGATCACCGTAACCTAGAATGGGAGCTGTCTCACAGTTTCCAAACTTAACACGACCGCAACATTTTTCTTTAAAATTTGAAAGCAGTGATTTGTTGCCCGTCATGTGTTTGGAACACCCCGAATCCAGATACCATAAATGACTAATATGCACATACATAAACTACACAGATTTAGGTACCCATATGCTTATGGGTCCCTTCTTGTTAGATTTATGCCTTTTATTTTTCAAAAATTTAGTTTTAGAAAACTCATGAATGCAATCATCAATAGAGAAAGAAACACAATCATATGAATCAGAACTAGAAGAAGAATATGAGACATTCTTTGCAATGTGAATCATTTGCTGTATTGAATACTTTTTGTTTTTCTTACAAAAGGCAAATGTATCCTTATCACAAAGATCATCTCATATTTATCCTCTAAAATTTCAGATTCATTTGATGTCTGCTTGACTCTCCATATCAGCTTAGTTGACCTCTTCACAGTCCGATCTGACACAGAAGAATCAGAAGAATTAGAATTTTCAGAAAATACATTATCTTGTTTCTTTGACTTCTTTGACCTTCTTCTTTTACGCTTTGGTTTATAGTACTCATCATTTAGCATAAAAGAGTCATCAACAATTGAATTGAAAGAAAAAATTTTATCTAAGAAATCAATCTGAGCATTTATCATAGTTGAACTAGCCTCGGAGTGAAAATTTTCAGAAAAAACACAAGTCAGGAGACGTTTTGTGCGAGCTCTTGGTGACGCAAACTGAACTTTGCGCTACCAACGACTGGCGCAAGATTTCATTTTGCGCTACTAATGGTTGGCGCAAATGCTCACTGTTTTTGTCATTTTGAGTATTTTCCTTAGAATTGTTAGAAAATCCAGAATTTATTTTATCTTCAAAACTTGATTTCATGATAAAAATAAATAAACTGTTTTCAAAATCAGTTTGAAGATTTTGTTCTTCCATTTTATCTTCAAGATCAACGATTTTGTTTTCTAACACTAATGGGGGAATATATCTCTTAGAATCATAAGAAACCGGAGATATATTTTCCTTATTAGTATTATTAGCATATATATCAAAATAATCGTTTGATACTGAAGATTTAATGGAAGAATTGACATTGAAAACATTTTGAGAACTTCTGGACTTCTTTGATTGTTCAGGAAAATACTTGGCATTTTCACTTGTATAAACAAATGGCATTTCCATTTTCTTGTTTTTCATTCTTTTCTCATTTTCATCTTCTAAAATTTGCTTTTCACTTGTCCATTGAAATTTAAACTGAGGAGCATATCTAGCAAGATTTAGATGATCATATTCATATAAAGTAGGAACTTCTGTTTTAGCAAATTCTAAAAAATGCGGATTTTCAAAACCAAGTCCACATTTTCCTTTATAGAATCATCACTCCTTGGTTTATTCATAAAAATGTTTGCTTAGTTTGTTCTCTCTTAATATAATTTTCCTTCTAAATCAATTATTTTATCAGAAAGATTTTGCTTAAAGTAGTCAGTTCAGTCAAAGAATCACGATAAGTCTGATTTGAAGTTTCTAAATCATCCAACTGCTTTTGAAATTTCTCTTTTGTATCTATTAAAATAGATTTTTCATCTTTCAGAGAAATTTGCAGGATTTTAATCAAAACATACTTTTCTTGATTATCAAGCTTTTCAGATATGAACTTTGAACGTAGATCATGTAAATCATTGATAATAACTTTCATTTGAGATGATATAAAGATGTAATCAAACTCAGAAGGTACCTCAGATTCATCAGTGGAGGTGTCGTCTTCTTCATCATCACTCTTGTCATCCCCAATAAAGCACATTGCAGCTGTTTCCTCGTTTTCAGCTTCATTGTTGGAATGATTAAGCCAGTATTCCTCCTCAGGAAGCAGAGTAGTTTCATTTTCTCTCTTTTCAGCCAATTCCAGCTTTTTCCTGTAGAAAGCAGAGTCCTTGACAACCTTCACTCGGCACTCTTTTGCAATATGCCCTGGTTTTCCACAATTGAAGCAATTCATTGTCTTCTTATCTTCCTTTTTCGGCTCAGTCACTTTAGCAGGTTCATATTTTGGAACATATGGCTTTGAGGGAGCACCGAGTTCATTTTCTTTGAAACAGAAGTGAAACGAAGGTTGTTTGATCCTGATTTGTGCTAAAATTTCTTATGATAATGATGAGAGAGAAGGATCATGGCTTTTTCAAGAGCTTCACCATAATCATCTGTTGACCCATCATAAGCATTTTTAGATAATGCTTGTTCTGCCAATTGACTAGCCAGAAGAGCAATCGGATCAACAGTCTTTGGATTATTCTTCTTATCAATCTTTGCTTTCTTTTCCATTACCGTGTTCTCATCAGTCATAAAGATTTCATACAGTTCTTGAATTAGCATTGTGGAAATTCTGACATCATTCCTCATCCTATGACATGACTTTCTCCATTCTGGTTGAAGAGCATTTAAGAATTTCAGATTTGCTTCCAGTTCAGTCTTTGTCACCTTTATCTTGTACAGATCATTTATTACCGCCCAAAATCTATCAAACACATTTTTCAGACTCTCTCCATCTTTTGCTTTAAACTCCTCAAAGTTATTCATGTATCGAGTCTAACGGAGTTGAGTGGCAACAACTGATCCAAACATTATTTTTTCTAGCTGATTCCACATTAGCATCGGATTATGCTTGAAACAGTCAATTCTGTTGCAGATTGAATTGGGTAGTGCAAGAATCAGATTAGATTTTGCCTGATTATCAGCTTGATATCTCCAAAGCTCTTCCACATCATACTCTCTTATAGCCTTCTCAACTCTTGTAGCCTGAGTAGTTGCAGTTGCTGGTATTTCTTTCATAAGTCTCTCCATAGGACCTTCAGTTAAAGATTTCATCATATTATAACCATTTGGTTGTCTCTCTATGAAATTGATGAATCTGTCCTGCTATTGCTGAAACTCATTTTCATTTATCAAAACAGGAGGGCGAGTGTCTGATCCCAAAGACATCATTATGTCGTTCTTATAAAACTGAGCTTGTAGAGACATCTTGACACAGTCAGAAAATTCTAAGTCTGAAAACTGGAAAATTGGCGCAAACTGAAGGTTTGCGTGAGCAATGAATGACCCGAATGAAACTTTGCGTGAGTTATGGAAGACGCAAACTAGGATTTGCGTGAGACTAAGATGGCGCAAACAAACTTTGCGTGAGGCGTTGATGATGCAAACCAAACTTTGCGTAAGAAGCTAGAGACACAAATGTTACTTTGCGTGATACAAAAGTGACACGAACTGAACTTCAATTGAGATGATGATGGCGCAAAGGTAACTATCACACTGAACTTTATTTCTCGTGAACTGTAGGAGATACAATCTGTACTTTGCGTGATGCTAGGGTGACGTAAAGTTCACTTTGCGTGATGTACCCAAGGCGTAAAGATGCACTTTATGTGAAGTAAACCTGAAGACTAACACAAGATGCACTTGAAGAACTCCCGCAAATCCAGATGAACTAGCGCAAACCTGTGAAGAACTGGCGCAAATGTCAGATCTGGCGCAAAGCTCTGAAAATTCAAAATTCTTCTTTAAAAACGATTTCTGAAACAAAACTAATGAAATATTTTCACTCACACTCGATCGAAAACTGTTTTCTAACAACTTTCAATCAACCAATTCGATCAAAAATCACAAAATCGAAAAATCTTGAATCGAACAGTACGTGAAAAACGTTTTTTTTTTCAGAAAATCGACAAATTTCAAAATTGACGAGCAAAAACTGTTTTTCTTGCAAAATGATGTGAATCAAAAGTGTTCTACAATTAAAAACAAACTCAACAAACCAGATTACTAAGAAAAACGATCACAAAACAGGACGAATTTGATTAAAAATCAAAAAATGAGATTTTCTTGAAAAAATAAAGAAAATCGATCAAATTTTCTGATTTACTCACAAATTCAGATACGAAAAACACAATCTCTCAATCCTCTCAGATTCAGAATAGCTCTGATACCAATTGAAAGTCCAAGATCTACCAAATCTTAGAGAGAGAAAGTAGAGAGATAGAGGGTTCGCCAAATGTAAACTGATATTCAATATGAGTTCCAAAGATACAAAACAAAGGCACCAAAGGGACTTAAATACCCAGGGCCAAAACTAATACAGATACGCAAACTAAACACAGTTAAGACCTCTGATAATAAATACAATGATTATTATAAAATCAGTCTTAACAAGCATATATATAGTTTGTTCATATATATATAAAGACCTTAAATACCTTGGTTTATGCATATATATAGTTTGTTCAGTTTGGTCATTTTCGTCAAAGAATCAAGATAAGTCTGATTTGAAATTTCTAAGTCATCCAATTTCTTTTGAAATTTCACTTTTGTATGAGTCAAAATGGATTTTTCATCTTTCAAAGAAATTTTCAATTTTTCAATCAAATTTGACTTTTCTTGATTAATATGTTTTTCAGATAAAAACTTTGAACGTAAGTCATGTAAGGCAGTTATAAAGACGTTCATTTGATATGAAATAAATTTGGAATCAAACTCGGAAGGTACCTCAGATTCATCAGTTGAAGAATCTTCATCATCATCGTCACTGTCATCATCTCCGATAAAGCACATAGCTGCAGTTTCCTCATTTTCTGCTTCATTATCAGAGTGATCTAGCAAGTATTCGTCTTCAACAAGCAGAACGATTCCATTATCTCTCCTTTCGGCTAGTTCCATCTTCTTCCTGTCATATGCCGAATCTCGAACCACCTTTACTCTACACTCCTATGCAATGTGCCCCGACTTTCCACAGTTGAAGCACGCAGTAGCTTTCTTAGGCTCGGGCACTTTGGCAGGCTCATTCTTTTTAGACGCCGAAGTGAAGTTAAGGTTGTTGGAACCCGACCGATGCTGTAACTTCTTGTTGTAGTGCTGATAGAGAAGAATCATTGCTTTTTCTAGTGCTTCGCCATCGTCATCAGTGGCCCCGTCATAAGCATTTTCAGACAATGCTTGTTCAGCCAATTTTCTCGCGAGAAGTGTAACCGGGTTCACTGTCTTTGGCTTGTTCTTCTTATCAAGCTTGTCTTTCTTCTCCTTGACGATGCTCTCATCTGTCATCAAATTCTCATAAAGCTCTTGGATTTGCATTGTAGAGACCCGGACATCATTCCTCAATCTGTGACAAGATTTGTTCCATTCTGGTTGAAGAGCGTTGAGGAACTTCGGATCAGTCTCTAACTTAGTCTTTTGCACTTTTATCTTTTGCAGATCGTTTAGCACTACCGAGAACCTGTCAAAGGCATTCTTCAAAGACTCACCATCCTTTGCTTTGAACTCCTCAAAAATTGTTCATGTAGCGTGTTTGTCGGAGTTGTGTTGCAACTGCTGACCCAAGCATGATCTTTTCTAACTTGGTCCACATCATCATCGGATTGTGCTTGAAACAATCAATTCGATTGTAGATGGAGTTAGTAAACGCTAGAATCAGGTTAGACTTTGCTTCGTGATCGGCTCGGTCTTGCGAAAGCTCTTCGGCAGTGGCGGGAATATCGTTCTTAGGCTTGACGAATGGTTCTTCAGTGAGTGACTTCATCATGTTTTCTCCATTTGCTTGACGCTCGATGAAGTTAATGAACTGATCTTGCCATTGTGTGAACTCATTCTCATTGATCAAAACCGGAGGACGAGTATCCGATCCCAACGACATCATAATGTCGTTCTTGTAAAACTGAGCTTGAAAAGAGAATTTTGACATATCCATAACTTCAGAAAAACTTAGAAAAAATGCCAAGTCTGAAAACAGAGAGAGGCTGGCGCAAACAGGTTTTGCGCTAGACGGATGTGGCACAAAGTAGGTTTTGCGCGAGAAGAAGGTGGCGCAAACTTGATTTGCGCGATGAGAAGATGGCGTAAAGAACTGATCGATATTTTGACTTGGCGAAAAACTGAAACAGAATCTGGCGCAAAGTTGATATTTGCTAATATGAAGAGGCGCAAATTTGAGCTTTACGCTACTAAAGATAGCGAGAATCTGACATTTACTCCATACACTTAACTCCTGATGAACTAATTGGAGAAGGCGAAAACCTTGAAGAATCTGGCGCAGAAGTAGATGATCTAGCGCAAAAACGAGATCTGGCGAAAAACTGGAGAATCCTTCCAAATTTGAACACAAACTCAAATCTAATGAATTTTAACTGGTCAGATATGTTAATTACACTTTTCTAATAAAAAAATACAACCAATTTCATACAAAAACCGTAAAAATAAAGAACTCCAAGATCGAACAGAAGTCTGATGTCGAATAGACTAAAAACTAGAAAATATTGAAATTGATCTCCAACACCCGTGTTTCTTTTGAATCGATGTGAAGCAAAAATATTCTGCTACTGAAACCGGATCCAACGAACCAATTCTCAAGAAAAAATCGATCAAAATTCAATCTGATTTTGATGAAAAATCAAAAAATGAGATTTTTTTGAAAAAATCAAGAAAATCAATCAAATTTTCTGATTTAAACACAAATTCAGAAATCAAATCTTGTTTCTCTCAATCCTCTCAGATTCAGATTAGGCTCTGATACCAATTGTTAATCCATGATCGATTTAATCTTATAGAGAGAAAGTAGAGAGAGACGTAAAGTATGTGTATTTCTCAATATGCGCTAACTACTTACAACACAAAGGCCACAAGGGACTTAAATACCCTTGGCCAATACAAGATATAAAAGCTCCAAGAACACAATATTCGCACAAGACTATAAAGACAATCATTACTATAAAATCTGACTTAACAGATCGGAATGGCAACCAAAGAAGAAGATTGACGAGACTGCTAAATCATATTCAAAATTTTGATTGTAATAGAAATACTGATAGTATAACTGATGTAATTGGCAATGTTTCTTTCCAAAAACCAAAACTTGTAACTTCTTACAAGCGTTATTTAATTAAGCAATTGTTCCAATTATCTCCGTCTACTGGAAAGTTTTCTACTTCTCGTATAAATGATTTTGCTTCTCGGCAATATTCTGATGTTTGGTTTAGAACATATCATGTCTATTCTTGTCATTCTCACGCTTCAAATGTTTTTCAAAAGATCAAATGGTCCATATACAAATGGATGCCAAAATCTTATGCTAACACTGTAGGACCCATATATAAATGGGTACCTAAACCAATTTTTTCATGATTTCTTTTGCGCAGACCCGTCATATGTGGTACTTGGATTCTGGTTGCTCCAAGCATATGACCGGGCAAAAAGATTTATTATCTAATTATACAGGGAAATATTACGGGACAATTCGATTCGAAAATGACCTGTTTTCACCAATCTTGGAAATAGTGATGTGATTCAAGACAACGTGACGATAAAGAAGGTGAGTTACGTTGAAGGATTAGGACATAAACTATTCAGCATTGGACAATTCTGTGACAAAGATCTAGAGGTTAATTTCAAGGCCAAGAGATGTTCTGTGCATACTGAGGATGGTAAAGAACTCTTGGCCGGGACTAGAATGTCAAACCTCTACACGATTAATCTGTCAAAAGTCAAGACTGACAATGAGGTATGTCTAATGTCAAAAGCCTTACTTCAACAAAGCTGGTTATGGCATTGAAGGCTTTCTCACCCGAATTTTCGTTACATCAACAAACTGGTCACGAGAAATTTGGTAAAAGGACTTCCATCGCTCAAATATGTTAAAGAACATCTCTGTGCAACGTGTGAGAAGGGCAAGATGAAGAGAGTCGCTCATAAGCCAAAACCTGAGCCGAGTACAATTTCATCCTTGGAACTTCTGCATATGGATCTTCGTGGTCCGATGCGAACTCAGAGCATAAATGGCAAGAAATATGTTCTCGTGATTGTGGACGATTACTCGCGGTACACTTGGGTCAAATTTATGAGAACAAAAGATGAGACGCCCGAAGTCATCATCAAATTTTTAAAGACTACCCCAGTAAGTTTGCAAAAGATAGTCAAGCTTCTTCGAACAGACAACGACACAGAACTTAAAAATAGAATAGTTGAAGATTATCTCGAATCGGTCAGGATAAAACATCAGTATTCTGCTGCAAGAACGCCTGAACAGAACAGAGACGTAGAGAGACGTAATAGAACGCTATTCGAGGCCGATCGGACTATGTTGAGTCAATCAGATTTACCTCTGTTTCTATGGGATGAAGCTGTATCGACTGCTTGCTACACGTAGAATCGCTCCATAATCCACCGCCGGTTTGGTAAAACGCCATATGCTTTAATCAATAATCGTACACCTAGCATTAAACATTTCCAAATTTTTGGATGCAGGTGCTTTGTACTGAATGACAAGAAGAACTTAAACAAGTTCAGTCTGAAGGCAGACGAAGGCATCTTTATCGGCTACTCTCAAACATCTGCATCTTATAGAGTGTATTTGAAGAAGTCGAAGATATTAGTTGAGAGCATCAATGTTACATTTGATGAGGAGAGGGATTCTGTTCAAGACAGTTCAGAACCCGTTATCACTGGTGTGCTAGCTTCTAGGCAAATCAGTCCAGAACCTGTGTCTACTGAAAAGAAATAAGATGAAGTGTCATCGTCTACTTCACATTTATCTGATTTAGATTTATTCTTTGAATTGTTTTATGATGAATTTCTTGGAACTAAAGTGACTAAACCTGTTGAGGTTGATAGATTAGAAGATTCACGAAGAAATTAACCAACCACTTCAGATATATCTACTGAATCCAATTCCCCGGTTCAGCAAGGGATTCCAATTCAAACGCCCTATCCAATAGTTGAAGCTGTGAACATTAATGAAGATCTAGAAGTTGTTGAATCAGTTGGTTGCACTATAAGGACTACTCAACAGACAGACAATGTCCAATCAACTGAAGCTTTGCATCATCTACTTCAACTACACCCCTACCTGAACAAAATGAAGCTGAAAGTGGATTTTTAGATGAAAATCATGATCAATCTACATCAAATTCACTCCCTCATGAACATAGGTGGACGAAAGAGTACCCGATACATCAGATCATAGGAGATCCATCTAAACCGGTGCAAACTAGGTCTGCTACTTTAAACATGTGTATGCATGACTCATTTTTTAGCAAGGTAGAGCCAACACGCGAATCTGAAGGTCTAGCCAACTCAGATTGGGTAACTGCGATGCAAGAAGAGCTGAATCAGTTCGAAGCACTCAAAGTCTGGAGACTTGTTCCTAAGCCTGAAGGAAAGACTATAATTGGCACAAAATGGGTGTTCAAGAACAAGAAAGACGAAGATGGTATCGTAATCAGAAACAAAGCAAGACTAGTGCTCCAGTGGCGCGCATCAAACCTATAAGGACGTTTCTTGCATATGCAGCCCACAAGAACTTTACCGTGTATCAAATGGATGTGAAGACTGCCTTTCTAAACGGCATTCTCAAGGATAAAGTCTATGTGTCTCAGCCTGAAGGCTTTGTCAATCCAGAGAAACCGAATCACGTATACATTTTGGACAAAGCTCTTTACGGTCTGAAGCAAGCCCCTCGAGCCTGGTATGACGTGTTATCTAAATTCCTAGTCAAGTCTGGTTTCTCGAAATGTAAAATCGATACTACTCTTTTTATCAAAAAGGAAAAAGCCGATATCATTTTAATTCAGATATATGTGGATGACATCATATTTGGCTCAACAAATCCAAAATACTGTAAGAATTTTTCTAACCTCATGGTATCAAGATTTCGGATGTGTATGATGGGAGAGATGAATTTCTTTCTCGGATTACAAGTCAAACAATTTTCCCCGGGGATCTTTATTAATCAATCAAAGTAAACTTTTGATATTCTTAGAAAATTGAAAATAGAAAATTGTACACCTATTGGAACCCCGATGGCACCAGGAACTAAGATTGGCACTGATACTTTGGGAAAAACTGTCGATGTTAGAACCTACCGAGGGATGATTGGTTCTTTAATGTATTTAACATCTAGTAGGCCAGATATTATGTTCTCTACATGTCTATGTGCTCGATATCAGGCTTCTCCAAAAGAATCCCATTTGTCTGCAGTTAAAAGAATTTTTAGATATCTGAAGGGCACTGCAGATCTTGGTCTGTGGTATCCTAAGGATACAGGTTTTAAACTGACACCATATTCAGATGCAGACCATAAAGGTTGTATGCTTGACAGGGAAAGTACGTCAGGACACACACAATTTCTGGGCGATAAACTCGTGAGTTGGGATTCAAAGAAACAACTATGTGTATCCACATCAACAACTGAGGCAGAATACGTCGCTGCGGCGAGCTGCTGTTCTCAAGTGTTGTGGATGAGAACACAACTCCGAGACTATGGCTTCAAATACAACAAGATCCCGATCTACTGTGATTCAAAGAGCGCGATTGCCATGTCTGCGAATACTGTTCATGATACCAAGACCAAACACATTGATGTCCGATATCATTTTTATCAAACACTGATTTATTTACCAAGCCTCTAGATGAAAAGAGATTTAATTTTCTCGTTTCAAAACATGGTTTGTTAAATCTAAAGACTTAATCTATGATTACCAACTAAAGTTTTGTTATTGTTATTTTTCTTCATTTGTTTATTTTTATTCTAGAAGATATCTACACTTAGGTTTGTTCATGATCTCAGGGGGGAGTGTGAGATGATATAAGATAATATGATCTACATACATTTGAGGGGATTTCATAAATTTTGCATATGTTTATCTCTGATAAATTTTTGATGTATTATTCCAGGGGGAGTAAGAGATAAGGAATATGGTATATGAGTTCTGATTACATCTGATTAGAACTCGTACTTTCAAAGTTTTTTTGCTTTATGTCATTTAATTTCCAATAAATTTTGTGAATAAAGCTTTGTACTTTGACAGACTTTTTGATTGTTGCAGAATTGAGAGAGAACTTACATGATCACATCTTATAAGACTTAGAGCTGACTTGATGAGATTTAAGACTGAGTGAAAAGGTTTATTTCTAATCTTAATCTCATACGTGTCTGAAAGAAGGACAACTTTCAGATATGAAAACATGTTCTTAAATGTTCAACCCACTTCTGATTCTTAAAAAGATTTCATGAACATAGAAGTGTGATTTTAAATGTTTTCATTTACTTGTGCTTAAATGATATACAAACTGTGTATTATCTTTTGCATATACTTTCAAGTATTCACACACGCCGGTTTAGCTTTTTGTTGAATATGTTATCACCATGTCTCAAATTGAACATATTTTTCGATGGTGATACACCCCGTTTGTTATTCCAAGTTTGAGAGTTAATTTCATTTCAAAACATTTCTTTCAAGAGTGTCTATATCTTGTTTGTATAGACAATATTCAATTTTTGCTGACCTAAGCCTTAATTGATAAATCATTCTATTTGATCTTTTTCATACAATGTCAGATTTTCAAACAAGTTTCTTGTATTCTTTTCATTCATTCAATATACTTGTTTTGAAATATCTTCAATATTTAAAAATGATCAAATCTTCATGATTATCTTCATGATCATACATAAATCTGACATGTATATAAATTTGTGCTTTAACTGCAAAGTTAAACCGTTTGAGCAACTTATGCTTATAGGATTACATGGGTTCCTTGTGTGAGGACTTAATTGAACTTCTATGGATTCACATTAAGCAGTGTTTCCTACCCAAGAAGTTAATCCTTGAGTGATCGAATAGTGTGAGGAGTCAATATATGTGTGTGGGTGTGTGATGAGGTAAAATGGAAATGAGAGTTTGGTTAGAAGCGAACTCAAAGATTAAAAGAAAGAGGGTGTGAGAACAGAGTAAAAGAATATCAAACTCTGCACCAACTTTTTCTGAGCCGGGCAGCCACATTTTTGATTGTTTCACAACTCTTTGGTAAACGTCATTGAAACAGGCACTTAGCCTATGCCAACTCTTGATAAAAAAACTCCACCAGCTACTCGTTTTCTTCTCAACAAGAAGATTTTTTATATTTCAAGGGGACGCATCACATAATATTGGGAACTGAAGAATTTACCAAGTATGGTTAATGCTGCTAGTTCATCATGGTTACTACTTCTGTGGTTAATGCTGCCAGTTGTAGTTAATGCTGCTGGAACAAAGTTAATGCTGCTCTTCAAAATTAATACTGCTGGAGTTACTACTGTTCAGAGTATTAATGTTGCTTATGATTAGTACTGCTTATGAGATGGAGATCCGTATAGAGAGGATGACAGCTGGATAAACTGAAGATTATGGAAAGCTTAGAGATAATGATAGAAGATATTCTGAAGATATTTTATTGATTATATTATCTTTTATCTTTAGTATATGTATAGAATGTATAGAATAGTTTTATGAGTTAATTCTAAGTTTTAGTTCTAGAGAGAAAAATCAACCTCAAGGCATAGTTCCTAATTCTAGAGAAGTAGAATTCGTCTTGAAAGAGTTTGTTCTTCAAGATTGAGGTTGAGTGTGTAATCTTGTGATTTTAATCATTCAATACAAGTTTACAAGTTGTTAATCATATACACTGTTTGTTTCCTGTTACATTGAATATCAAAGTGTTATTCCGCAACTTCTTTGATATTGTTTCTGAGTATTTATAATTCTTGTTGAGAATTCGATCCTGACAAGTGGTATCAGAGCCAGTTCTCTCAGAAACAACTATTCTTTCATCATGGAAAACTTTGCAGAATCAAACAGTACTCTGGTCTCTAAGGTCCCAATGCTCAAACCCAGTGAGTTTGACATGTGGAAGATCAGAATCAGACAATACATTCTTCTCACTGACTACTCAATGTGGGATATCATTGAGAATGGTCCTTCTGAAGCAGGAAGGATTGGACTAGATGGGAAAAGACCTCCACCAAAGACAGATGGTGAGAGGAAGATCAGACAGACAGAGATGAAGGCCTTGAGCATTCTGCTCTTGGCAATCCCCAATGAATATCAGCATCAATTTTGCAACTGCACTGATGCTCAGATTCTCTGGAATGCTATAGAGAAAAGATTTGCTGGCACTAAAAGCATCAAAAGAAATCAAAGAGATGTTCTAAAACAGCAGTATGAGAACTTCACTTCTTCAAAGAATGAGTCTATGACTCAAACGTTTGATAGGTTCAACAAGCTCATTGGTGAACTGGCTACTGTAGGAGTGAAGATGGAGCAAGATGATATCAACAGGAAGTTCCTCAGATCTCTTGGGGATGAATGAACAATGTACACTGTCTCATATAGACAGAGTGACAATCTGGAAGAGATGGAACTTGATGATCTATATAATGATCTAAGAGTTTTTGAAACTGAGGTAGAAACCAAGAAGAAGCCCACTCGGTATATCCACAATGTTGCACTTCTATCAGCATCTACTGATACTATTGCCAACCCTGAAGCAGTTAGTGCTGCCAGTGGAATGAATTCAGAAAAAGGCACTGAAATTGTCTTTGAAGCCTTTTTGTCCAGTCACAGCAATAATTCATTGATTAATGATGATCTGGAACAACTTCACCCTGATGACCTGGAGGAGATGGACATTAAATGGCAGATGGCCATGTTATCTATGAGGGTGAAGAAGTTTATTAAAATAACAGGGAGGAACAACTTCTCTCAAAGAAGAGAAGATGAAGCTGGGTTTGACAAGACAAAAGTGGAATGTTATAAGTGCCACATGAAGGGACACTTTGCTAGAGAGTGCAGAAGTGGTGTGCCAAATAACAACCACCAACAAGCTCAGAATGGAGGCTACAATCAAAACAAGAACCCTGCTCAAGCCCTTGTTTCTCAACAAGGAATGGGGTTTGACTGGAGTGACCAAGCTGAGGAAGCCATTCAGAATCAAGCTCTTATGGCAGAGGTGTCTGATCTCCCCTCTGAGGTAATTTCTAATCTTTGTACTCAATCTTGCAAAGACACTGTCAAAAGATACAGGGATCACAACCAAAACATGTGTGATGACCTCAAAAGATTAGAAAAGGACAGAAGAGATTATGTGTTGATAGTTGAGAGGTTTGAAGAACAAATCAAAGGCTTTCAAGCCAATGAGCTTCAACATTCTTATGACACAAACTATTGGAAGTGGGAAAAGAATGAGTTAGAGGCCAAACTGTCTAAGTCCATAGAAGAGAATGATAGGTTGAAAGAAGAACTATCTAAGGTTAAGCTTGACATAGAAAAGTTTTCATATGCTTCAAAAGCAATGGATTCTCTTCTAAAGGCTCAGATTCATGATAAGATGAAGCCTGGTATTGGATACAACAACACACCCCCTCCTTACAACAACAACTATATCTCTCCTACTTCAGACTTGTTAGAGACAAAGGAGACAAAGGACTTGTCTGAAGAAGCCTTTAAGATAGATCCTTTGGATGAGGTAGTTGTTAAGGATATGACTGAGAAAGAAGCCAGTAAGAATAGGAACAATGCTGTGAATAAAGAGATACCCTTAGAAAACAACATTGTTACCAATGAGGGACGTGGAAGGATCTGGGTCAAGTCTAAGAAGATAGAGAAGACCAAAGGAAAGGATAACAAGGTCCATTACAAACAAACCACTATTGTGAATCCTGGACCTTGTAAACATTGTGCTTGCAACAAATCTGAGAGCCTAAATTCTGGTATAAAAAGAGGTAACCAAAGAAACTGGAATAATCAATGGGCACAGAAACAAGGAGTTTATCTGAATAAAATAATCAGACCAAAACCTTGTTTCATATGTGGTAAGTTAAACCATTTGGCTAAGCACTGTTTCTTTAACCCTATTAACCAACAGATGAACTTTCAAAGATTTGTGCAAAAACCTGTTGGTTATAGGAAGGCTGGAAAGAAGCATGTGGTTAAGAAATCTGTTGAAACCAAAGGCCCCATGAAGAAAAAGGTTTTAAAAGAAAGTATTAAAATGTGGGTTCCAAGAAGCACTAAAACTGTTAGTACTGCTGACAGGGATAGTGCTGCTAGAAGCATTACTGCTGCTACCAGTGTTAGTACCGCTGAAAATATTAATGCTGCTAATACTGTTAGTACCTCTTTAAAGGTTAATACTGCAAACACAGTTACTGCTGCTAACACAGTTACTACTTCTAACAAGGTTAGTACTGCTAAGCATGCAAGTGCTGCTAATGCAGTTAGTACTTCTAAAACCAGTACTGCTTCTAGCAAATGTGTTTCCAAACCAATCATTGTGACAAAGTACTCCAGAAATGAGGAGTCAAAGTTTAAAAATCTTGTCAAGAAAGAATCTAGATATTTTGATGAGAAAGGGGTACCCAAGACCACTTTGACTTGGGTTCCTACTCTATACTAACTTATTTATCTTATGTGCAGGGCAACCAACAACTCAAGGGGAAAAGCATATGGCATGTTGATAGTGGTTGCTCTAGGCACATGACAGGTAACATGTCATGCCTTCAGGATTTCAAGCATATCAATGGAGGACATGTTGCATTTGGAGATAATCTTACAGGTGGTAAAATAAGTGGAAAAGGTATTGTTACAAAAGGTAAGATGACATTTGAGGATGTCTACTATGTTGATCAGCTAAAGTACAACCTGTTAAGTGTATCACAGGTTTGTGACAAACAACATAGCATATTATTTACTAATACAGAATGTATGATCCTTGCTCCAGGGTTCAAGGTAGTTGATGAAAGCATGATACTACTTAGAACTCCAAGAAAGGACAATGTTTATTGTCTTGACATGGAAAATGTTTCAAGTGATTCATCCCTGAACTGTCTTGTTTCAAAAGCTTCTGTAGATGAATCCTCTCTATGGCACAGAAGGATGTGTCACATGAACTTCAAGACTATGAACAAACTTGTTAAAAACAACCTTGTAAGAGGTTTACCATCAAAAGTGTTTTCATGTGATGATCATTGTGTTGCTTGTCTTAAAGGCAAACAGCACAAAACTTCTCATAAGACCAAAGAGTTAAATTCAATTTCTTCTTGCCTCCAGTTATTACATATGGATCTGTTTGGCCCTACAAATGTGATGAACATAGGGAAGAAATCATACTGCTTAGTTATTGTTGATGATTACTCTAGATTTACTTGGGTATATTTTCTAAGGACTAAGGATGAGACAAGTGGACTGATCAAATCCTTTATCCTAAGAATTGAAAACCAAACTAATCAAAAAGTAAAAGTCATTAGATCAGACAATGGGACTGAATTTAAAAATTTTGATCTAAACACTTTTTGTGAAGAAAAAGGAATTGAGAGACAATATAGTGCCCCTAGGACTCCTCAACAGAATGGAGTTGCTGAGAGGAGAAATAGGACACTAATAGAGGCTGCTAGATCTCTGTTGGCTAATTCAAATCTGCCAATTACCTTCTGGGCTGAAGCAGTTAATACTGCCTGTTATGTCCAAAACAGAGTTCTAGTGGTCAAGCCAAAGAACAAGACCCCATATGAGCTTTTAAATAAAAGAAAACCCTTTATTGGATTTTTCAAACCTTTTGGGTGTCCTTGTACAATTCTCAATACCAAATCTCACTTAGGTAAGTTTGATAGCAAAGCAGATGATGGATTTCTTGTTGGTTACTCATCTCAGAGTAAGGCTTACAAAATTTTTAACTCTTCTTCTAGAATAATTGAAGAAAGTGACAATGTCAAATGCAATGAGAACACACCAAATCCTATTGGGTCTGGTCCTCAGTAGCTGTTTGACATTGATTCACTGACTAACTCTTTTGGTTTCAGTAGTGATGATTATGCAGGTTCAGGGAGTGGAGGATCAGGGACTACACAAGTTCAAGATATTATATCTAAATCTATGATCTTTCCTATACCTACAGTGGATCCTGTTGAAGTCTGTGAAAAGGAGCCATCTACTAAACCAAATCAGAGTGAAGAAGAAAGAAGAGCTGAGGAGAGTGAAGAAAATAAAGAATCTGAAGTAGCTGCTGAAATCACCTCAGTTGAGTTGAATGACTCAAATCTAGAGATTGGACTCAATGAAGAGTCTAGTCATCACACCAGAACTGAAAAGAATCATCCTCCTCAATTGGTAATAGGAGATATCTCTTCTCCTTTGATGACTAGAAATCAAAGCAGACTGCAAGAAATACAAGACCAACAACATACAGTGCTTTCTTGTTTTTTATCCCAGCTTAAGCCTAAGAAGGCTCATGATGCTATGAAAGAGTCCAGTTGGATAGAAGCCATGCAAGAAGAGCTACTGCAATTTAAGCTGCAAGATGTTTGGGATCTGGTAGACCTTCCTAAAGGTCAAAGAGCAATAGGCACTAAATGGATCTTCAGGAATAAGAGAGATGAGAGAGGAATAGTGATAAGGAATAAAGCAAGGTTGGTGGCTCAAGGGTATACACAAGAAGAAGGAATAGATTATGAAGAAGTATTTGCACCAGTGGCAAGGATAGAAGCAATTAGATTATTCCTGGCTTATGCTTCTTATATGAAATTCAAAGTTTATCAAATGGATGTAAAAAGTGCATTTCTATATGGCTCAATTGAAAAAAAAGTATATGTCTGTCAACCACCAGGGTTTGAAAACCCAAGCTATCCAGACAGGGTATACAAATTGAAAAAAGCACTTTATGGACTGCATCAAGCTCCAAGAGCATGGTATGACACTCTGTCATCCTATCTCTTGGAAAATGGCTTTGAAAGAGGAGTCATTGATAAGACTCTGTTTATCAAGAGAAAGAAGAAGGATATCTTGCTGGTCCAAATCTATGTGGATGATATTATCTTTGGATCTACAAGAGACAACATGTGCCAGGAGTTTGAGGAACTAATGCATCAAAGGTTCAAAATGAGTTCCATGGGGGAACTTACTTTCTTCCTTGGACTCCAAGTTCAGCAGAAGTCAGATGGAATCTTTATCTGTCAGTCCAAGTATGTGCAGGACATTCTAACCAAGTTTGGTTTCTCAGATTCAAAACCTGCCAGCACACCTATGGAGACACACAAGCAGATAACAGCAGATCTTGAGGGGGAGGATATGGATGTTCATCATTATAGATCCATGATTGGCTCTCTCATGTATCTTACAACCTCTAGGCCAGACATAATGTTTCCAGTCTGTGTATGTGCAAGATTCCAAGTTAGGCCAAAACAATCACACTATCAAGATGTTAAGAGGATATTCAGATATCTCAAAGGGCAACCCAGATTGGGACTTTGGTATCCTCATGACTCATCATTTGACCTACTTGCATACTCAGACAGTGATCTAGGTGGAGCAAACTTGGAAAGAAAATCTACTTCTGGAGGATGCCAGTTTTTGGGTGCAAGACTAGTGTCATGGCAGTGCAAGAAACAAACCACAGTGTCCACATCTACAATAGAGGCAGAGTACATAGCAGCTGCAAGTTGCTGTTCTCAAGTCTTATGGATTCAGAATCAAATGTTGGACTATGGGGTAACCTTTCTACACAATCCAATTTTTATTGATAATAGCAGTGCTATTAGCATTGTTAATAATCCTGTCAAGCACTCAAAGACAAAGAACATTGAGATCAGGTACCACTTTATAAGAGACTGCAATGAAAAGAAACTTATTCAAGTTGTAAAAGTTCATACTGCTAACCAGTTTGCTGATCTATTCACCAAAGCATTTGATGTGGGTAGATTCACTTTCTTGGTAACAAGTGTGGGAATGATCAACTCTGAATAAGCTCCTACTTAAAAAGTGGTTCAATACCTGTATATTGTTTATTCTTGGTGGTCCTAATCTTCTTTTTTAGGAAAAGTATAGCAGTACTCAGTCCTTCACAAAGCTTAAAAGTGTAAGTATGATTAATACTGCCAGTACAGTTTTAGTACTGCCAGTACAATTTTACTACTGCAAGTGTTTAGTTAATACTGCTTGTTAGTTAATACTGCTAGTGGTTAATACTGCTCTCAGTTAATACTGCTTGTTAGTTAATACTGCTAGTGGTTAATACTGCTCTCAGTTAATACTACTCTCAGATAATACTGCTCTCAGTTAATACTGCTCTCAGTTAATACTGCTTGTTAGTTAATACTGCTAGTGGTTAATACTGCTCTGAGTTAATACTGCTAGTTAGTTAATACTGCTAGTAGTTAATACTGCTCTAGGTTAATACTGCTTATGTCCCGAATACTATAAATACCCTTTGCCCACTTAAAAGTTCATAACGAATCTTTGTATACTGTTCACTATCTCTCTAATCACTTTTTCTCTCGAGCTCTTTAGCAAGTTTCAGGCAAAAATACTCAAGTTCAGATGGCATCCATGGTGTTTATTGACGAGCACAACGAGATTGCGATGCTAAAGAAGCCGAAACAAGCCGATGGATTCCACCAAATTGTGGATTTCCTTAAATCAAGCCACATTTCTCATGCTCTTACAATCTCACCAACAATTTATATAGAGCATCAGAGGCAATTCTGGGCAAATGCCACCATTTTTGCTGAAAATGGTGTGCAAATGATCAAGACAAGGGTATGTGAAAAACCCCTAACAGTCACTGAAGAGGTGATACGCATCTGTCTACATCTAGACGATGCTGCGGGTATAACCTCTATTCCTAATGAGGAATTATTCTCAACTCTTACAAGAATGGGGTATGGAGGCCCATTGGGTGTGTTCAAGTTCTCAAAAGCTAAATTTTCACCCCAATGGCGTTTCTTTGTCCATACCCTTATGCATTGTATCTCTAAAAAGACTACTGGATGGAGTGAGTTCAGTAGCACCATTGCTTATGCTTTGGTGTGCTTGGCCACTGCCAGAAAGTACAATTTTTCTCAAATGCTTTTTAATGATCTTGTCTCAAACCTGGGAAGTAAAAAGAGTTTTTATATGTACCCCAGGTTTGTACAAGAAGTAATAACCCATGAATTGACGGATGTACCTCATTTTGATGGGGTATATGTACCAAAAATACCCAAAGGTAAGGTCTTTTCAAACATGAAAAGATCCCCTCTGGACTCGGAAGGAGTTGACACCCCATTGTTCTCTACAATGATGGTGGTGTCCCACACTGAAGAAGGTATGGCAGCAGGGTCAAGGCCCCCATTAGACCATCCCACTGCTAGCCAATCCCAACCTTCCCACTCTAAATCAATTCCCCAGTCTCTTCTTGATAAACCAACTTCTCCCATAACCCAAACTTATTCAAGGAAAAAGGTAAAGAAGGCTCCTTCCCTTCTTGTACCTTCACCCACTAAGCCTTTAAGCCCTCTAAGGGAGGATTATCCTTTAGAGAATATCTACAGGGAAACCACAGGGGTGTCTCCCAACCCCAAGGAGGTGCTCACTGAGGAGAGGGTTGAGTATATGGGTGCTGAGGCTGCCACTACTTCTGCTAGCACAGAGGAGGACAGTGGTAACATAAATAAGACCTCCCCCATGGCAACTTTGAATGAGCAATCATTCAAAGGTCCCAGGTGCCAAGAAACCACGGGGGTGGATAGTGCGTCTACTAGGCAGAAGGCTTCCACTAGAAAAAGATCCCATGATCCTTCAAAAGAGGGTAACACTTCTGGAGAAGGTGAGGACAGATATAACTACCAGGAATTGATGGATGCTATGGGAAACATCAACCTAGATGTCATTCAACAAGGAAAATCCATAGAAGAGATGAAGTTGGTGATCTTGTCACAACAAGTACAGATTGCCAAGTTAAAGAAAATGGTGACAAGGCTTGTGCAGAAGAAGAGGAGAAAACAATATGTGTTGAGGAAGAGGCCAACTGATAAAGATGCTTCCAACAAGGGGGAGAAAGAGACTGAAAAAGAGAAAGAAAGATCTTCTGAAAAAGCTGCTGAGGGAGTTGAAGTTGAGGGGGAGAAAGAGGAAGGAATAGAAGCAGAAACAGTTAAAGCTGCTGAGGAAAAAGTAGCAGCAGAAACAGAAGCAGCAGAAACAGGGCTCTCTGTAGAGGAAATAGAGATAGCAGAAACCTTGATTAAAGCCAAGAATGATACTCCTAAGACTACTCAAAAGGCCAAAGGAGTAGTCATCAATGAAGGAGGAATTTCACAGAAGGGAAAAGAAAAAGCAACTTTAAAGGAGACAAAGGAAAAAGGGAAGGAAAAGATAGTTGAAGCTAAACTGCCTGCAAAGAAGAAGACTCAGATTGAAATGGATGAGGCAATAGCAAAGCAGCTTCAAGATCAAATGGAAAAGGAGGAGCAGATTCAAACAGAAACAGATAGAGAACTTGCAAAGCTCATGGCTAGAAAGTTAAATGCAGAATATCAGAAAAGCATAAAAGAAGCAGCTCAGGCCAAGAAACTTCAAGTCAAAAAGATGCCAATTCAAAAACAGAAACAGAAAAGACAACCCTCCAAGACATTTTTGGCCAATCAGGAAAGAAGAAAAATGATAAATTTTCTGAAAGGTGCAATTGGTGTCAAGGGGGAGATGTTCACCAACATGGCATACACTCAGGTTGAGGAGTTGTACCAGAAAGAGATGGCTAAGCTTCAAGGGGATTTAGCCCAAAGGGAAGAGGCTGAGAGAAGAATGAAGGAAAGGCATGACCTTAGCATTCAAAAACCATTCCCTGAGGAGACCACACCCTCAAAAGACAAAGCTAAAGAGATGAAGGAAGAATTTGAGAGTGTTGGTGTAGAAGCCAAATCTGGAAAGAGGGTGAAGACAATTGCTTCCAAAAGCAGCCTAAAAGGCCTAGAATGGAAGAAACAGCAGAATCTGCAGCAGAACCTTCAGGTGTACCTTTAGCAGAATCAGTGCAAAATCCAGAGCAGTCTAATAAGCAAACTGATGAGAGTATGGATCTGTACATGACCATAGTAGAACCTATGAAGGCTGTTCCAATCTCCATGAAAGCTCCAGAGATCATCTTCTGGGACATTCTAAGAGATAGTGGAAAGAATTTCTTCAGAATCAAAAGAGTAGGTGGTACATTTAAAGCATATTCAACATGGGGGAGAGTTATCAGAAGTTGTTCAAGAGCAAATATAGAGGAAATGTAGAAAGTGGGGATGAAACTCTATGAGCCTGTGTTGAAAGGTAATGAAGAAAATCTTCTCAAGGTAACAATGGAATACTTGTGTATGATGTTTGATCCAGAGAGGGTGGCATATAGGATTAAAGATCATAATCATGAGTTTTTATTCAAGAAGATTGATAAATGGATATTATTTGAAAACTGTGGAGTATACATGATTACTATTGACAACTGTTATCATGAATACTACCTGGTGGACAAAATCTATGAGCATAGCAAGGAGAAGCTAGTAGGAATGCTAAAAGCCAAGCTAGTATGCACAAAGGACTCAGAAATGGCCAAGATTATGGTGAGAAGAACTGTAAATCAAAGTTTGGGCCTAGATCCAAATTTGGGCAATTGAACCTGAGGTGTTGAAAGCATCTTGAAGGTCAGATCTGAAGAACTTTACTTCTCTTTCTAAAAGTCAAGTTAGGGGGAGATTGTTGGGAACTGAAGAATTTACCAAGTATGGTTAATGCTGCTAGTTCATCATGGTTACTACTTCTGTGGTTAATGCTGCCAGTTGTAGTTAATGCTGCTGGAACAAAGTTAATGCTGCTCTTCAAAATTAATACTGCTGGAGTTACTACTGTTCAGAGTATTAATGCTGCTTATGATTAGTACTGCTTATGAGATGGAGATCTGTATGGAGAGGATGACAGCTGGATAAACTGAAGATTATGGAAAGCTTAGAGATAATGATAGAAGATATTCTGAAGATATTTTATTGATTGTAATTATCTTTTATCTTTAGTATATGTATAGAATGTATAGAATAGTTTTATGAGTTAATTCTAAGTTTTAGTTCTAGAGAGAAAAATCAACCTCAAGGCATAGTTCCTAATTCTAGAGAAGTAGAATTCGTCTTGAAAGAGTCTGTTCTTCAAGATTGAGGTTGAGTGTGTAATCTTGTGATTTTAATCATTCAATACAAGTTTACAAGTTGTTAATCATATACACTGTTTGTTTCCTGTTACATTGAATATCAAAGTGTTATTCCTCAACTTCTTTGATATTGTTTCTGAGTATTTATAATTCTTGTTGAGAATTCGATCCTGACACATAATCTATCTAGTTTCATTTGGAAAATTTGGATATTGAAAAAGAAGGAAGTCTGCCCCACCTTCGCACTTCGATCATGCACAACAGAGTCTGTGTTTAACTGTTGTTGTCTCAATGGTTTACACAATTTTGAGCCTATTAAAAGCAATCATCATGTGCTTAATTCTTTCAAACACAAGCACGAACACACTGGAAATTAGTTTTTCACTCTAAACGTTCATAGAAGAAACTTGTGTTATTCGATGATTGAATGGAAGACATGGGGGAGTGAACATCAAAATGCTCCTTTCCAATGGGTATTCGTTACACACAGTGACTTCGTGTTACTGACAGGCACTTTTAACTAATTCATTTGTTGATTCAGATTAGGGGTGAGCATCGGCACCGAAAATACCGAACCGTACCGGAACCGGTACCGATTATATTTTTCGGTTCGGTACTCGGTACTTGTAATGTCGTTGATTCGGGATTCGGGAAATTCGGGATTCGGTACTCGGTACTAATATCGAACCGTCCCGGTAAGACCAAAGGTCATTTTAATTACTTTCGGTACCATGCTCACCCCTATGTAAAATCATCAAGCTATGCATGCTACTATAAAGGGTTAGCTAATTTAGGCTCAAACAACACAAAGAGTCAAGTGACTCAAGTCAGACTCACCATAAAGTTTAGGCTCATCGTGAACCTTGTTCGTGAGCTCCAAGAGGCATGATTTATATTTAAATGCATTCTCAAATGTGTGGATAATTTAGTTAAATGACCATATTTGAGACTTTAATATGACTTTCTGAAAAAAAGTAACAAGCTTTGAATGTATATGATGTTAAACATCTCATCTATGATGTAAAAGAATATTGTCATGTAAAATTTTAAAAATACACTAATAGGACGTTTGGTTTGATGGAATGATTTTGAGATATTCGGGAAATTCGGGACGAATACCAAATACCCGGTACCGGTACCGGTACCGATACCGTATATTATTACTCGGTTCGGTATTCGGTACCGCCTTTAGACCACATTCGGGATTCGGGAAAATCGGTACCGGTACCGGTCCGGTACCATGCTCAACCCTAATTCAGATATTTCACTCATAATTTGTCTGAATTTGCAACGATTTGGATGAATATCTTTTAGATCGATGAATAGTCAGAGGCTCTTGTAACAGATCTGTGGTCAGACCAGAATTTCAGTGACATTTCTTGTGAAAGTTTTGATGATGTCAACGCCATTTCATCAAAAAGGGGGAGAGGATCAAGAAATGTTTAAGAGATGCAAGAATTGTGGGATATGATAAAGAATGGTTGGAGTTTAAAGGAGAGATTTATGTCAAGATTGTTAATCTGAAGAAAGTTTGTTGAAAGCGGAAAGAGCAAATTCAAAGAATTCTGAATGTGAGCTAGATTATACTGAAATTTTCTTTGAAGACATTTTGTTGAAGCAATCCGAGCTGAATCTGAAGATAATTTATTTCCCATGTTTGAAAGAGATTTTTTATTACCTTGGGGGAGAATGTTAGAGCTGATTGCAAAAGATGTTGTTCAAAGACTTCGGGAAGAATACATAATTGTGTTTGGAAGATAAAGGGGAGATTGTATTTTAATGCTTATGCTTCTTTCTGAAGATGATCTGAGTTGACAAGAAGTCTTAAAGTTGAACAATGCAACAAAGGAGAGAATGAATTGCAAATTTTGTAGAGATGATCTTGAATCCAAAGGGGGAGAATGTTAGAGCATATAATTGTTGGATGCAAGATCATGGAGACTAAAGTTCAAAGTGAAGCAAGTCAAAGCTAAAGTCAACTCTCAAGAAGAATTTAAATGTAAAATCCCAGTTTAATCAAGCAATTCAAACAATATTGATATGACAATTAAGATTTTGAGAGAGAGTAGAGAGAAAATCACAAGTATATTTATATATCACAATTACACGTATGACACTTGGTTACACGGTTCCCTTACAATTGTGAGGTCCAAATGAGATCATGATTGGTTTGATTAAGAAGATAACAAGGAATCAAGGATAGAAATCAGTAGATTATTTAACAAAAAATTAAATCTACAACAAAGAGAGAAAGAACACTGTGCGGCTACATTGTATTAGATGGAAAAATTACAAAATGAAGGTTAAACCTAAAACAATACCACATGATCCCTCTTTATACCCCATGTTCCCTTGTATACAATATAAGCCCAAACTCAATACAAGAACCATTCTAAACCACAAATCGAATACAATGAATCCATTATCATGCATCAAAAACGATTTTCCAAAGAAAATTTGATTGAACAGTAAACAAACAAACACGTTCTGCGTGTACTTGATTTTCCAAGAAATCGATTCAATCTGAAAATGTGATCTTTCTGAATTAATTTGGTCTCTCTCGGATACCAATTGATAATGTATAAACCCAATATCAATCAAGCAATTCAAACAAGATATGACAATTATGATCTAGAGAGAGAGTAGATAGAGAAACTCTTAAGTCGTATGTGTATTGATTTCTTACAGTTTACAATGCTACTACTTACAATGGTTACAAACAACACTCACAACAAAGACTATTTATATCAACTACACTTCTCTCACATCACTAAACTAGAAACTCTTAAGACAAACTCTCACAACATAGAAACTCTCATATCACTGAAGTTGACTTTGTTGACTTTACATGACTTTGACTTTTCTCATTAAATCTTGGATACAATTAAACACTAACAGTAGAGATTTGGCTTGTTTGTCTGTCTTATATCTGCTTTTCTGCTCATTTGTGTACTGTGAAAAATCATTCGGAACAGTCTTTGTCTTCCTTACTCTGTCCTCATCTCCGTCTTCACTGTCGGAGGATTCATTATCAGGTATCTCCATGGTGGGTGGTACCATAGGACCTTCCATGATAGACTGTAGTTTGTTCTCTCCATCTGCGTCCCGATCAACTAAGTTTGGAATCCTATCTTTCCATTGCTCGTACTCCCTTTTAAACAAAACAGGGGGCTTGACATCTGTACCGATTGAGAGTGCGTCTTTTGATGTCATCCTGTTATTAAAATGTTTAATAAGAACTTGACAAACGATCGTTAGTCCAAATGAAATCAAGTAAATCAGAAAAACTTAGAAAGAAAATTAGAAATGAAATATCCAAAATTCTCTAAGTTTGGAATTCACACATAAGAGTGAAAGACATGGAATTTGCATGAACAATTCGCATACAAGCAAGAATCAAACAGAATTCGCACACAACACACTTACCAAGAGAATTTGCATACAAGTCTCATGACAGATTTCGTATGTAAGATATTTTCAGAATTCGCACAAACTTTTCGCATGACACACTCACACGAATTCATTACTTAGAAAAAATCTCAAAACTTTTATGCGAAAACAAAAGAATTTGTATGATACTCTTCTGCGAATTCTATCAATTTGCACGTGAACATATGCGAATTCTACTAAACTGTGATCACACACATATGAGAATACTTCTTATTTTGCACATCATCCAGGTGCGAATTCAACACTTGTGAATTTTTCAGAAATGAGATATGCGAAATCTAAAAGATCTGCGAAATCCTATGAAATTGCGAAATCTTCGTGCGAGTTCTTGAGAATGATGCGAGTTCTTGAGATCTCATCGAAAAACACCTCTGAATGGCTCCAAAACCCATGAAGTCTTCGAATTTTGATCTGAGATTTTGACAAAATGACCACTAACACTAATAGATACTATTACAAGCAAAGAATTTCAAAGAAATTCTATCAATAATACAAAATTGAATTGAACAGTGCTCGCAAACTCGTGTACTTGAAAAATCATAAAATCTCAAAAATTCACCAAGATTATTGTGCAATTAACTAACAAACCTATACAAGATATGTCTACAACATTAAACGAACACACTGAATCTAATTACGGACTCAAAAACTCAAAAAAATACAAGATTCAATCTACTCTTTATAAAACAGAGTCGACCTCCGAATTTTTCTTTATTTCGATTTGGATTTGCTATGATACCAATTGATAATGTCCCAATTCTATCAAGTTCTTACTACAATCACTATCACAAACAAGATGATTACACATACTAATATCAACTTATTACTTCAATTCCAAATCAAGATTTCGTACATGAACTTTCTATCTCTAGAAGTCTATTTGTATGCGTACAATACAATGCAATGACTTTTAGTTCCATGCTTACCACAACACCTTCTATCCATCTATCTATTAAACAGAAAAACAAACACGCGCTAAAACACAAAATAAACTAAAACTTTGACTTTTGACTTATTTACAAATTGACTTTAACTTTAACAATGAGAGTTGACTTAGAGCATTGACTTTCTTGAACTTTAACCTTCAGTCTTCATGATCTTGTATCCAACAAATATGTGCACTAACATGAATTCCTCAGAACTCACATAAAAAGTTTTAAATTTTTCAAATTTCAGAATTCGTATGTGTTTGTTATACGAATTGTTCATGCGAAAAGTTTAATTTTTCAAGTCTAGATCTTGCATAGAGTTGTATGCGAATTCCTAGAACCCGCATAAAACTTCATGCTAATTCTGTTGCATGTAAATTCTAAAATTGTCTTGTGTACGAATTCTAAGGTTGGTGTGTGTAGTGTGCAAATTCGGTAGTTTGTGTTTGTGTGCGAATTGTGCGTGCGAATATTTTGTATTTCACAGTGACGTGTGAATTCCATACTTGGTAGATTTTTGGAAATCTCATTTCTGAAAACTTCTTTCCAAATATTTTATGTATCTTGCTTTCCTTTGGACTAACGATCATTGTCAAGTTCCCATTGTATATCATTGAAATAGGATGACTTCTAAGGACGCACTTTCAATTGGTACTGACGTAAAGCCTCCAGTTGTCTTCAAAGGGGAATACGAACAATTGAAGGATAGGTTACTTGATAAGTAGGCATATACAAAGCTGATAAGTAGGCAAGATCTCTACTATTATAGAGCATACCTAATGAGATCTACATCAAAATCGACATATACAAAACTAATGCAAAGAAGATGTGGGATCAACTTCAAAAGATAATGATGGGAGCTAAGGTTAGAAATCAGATGAAAGTTGCCAACTGCATAAACAAATACGAGGAATTTAAGGCAAAACAGAATGAGAGCCTTGAAGAAACATATGAAAGATTTGTTCCTCAGCATCCTTCAGCCCGAGTGGAAGAATCACACTCGAAGGATGAAACAAATGAAAGACCTTAGTGACATCCCACTCCATGAAGTATATGAAACTTTGAGACAAAATGAAGAGGAGGTAGAAGAGAAAAGAGGAGAGAAGAAGAAAGCTGAGAAAGCAGTATATCCCATAGCTTTGGTTGTAGCTGAGAAAAGGAAGGAGAAAAAGAAGGAAAAGAAGAAGAAAAAGACAGTGGTGCTTCCTAGTTCTGAAGATTCTGTTGATTCTGATTCTGACTATGATGACGGGGAAAATCTGAAACAAGCAATGCTACTGTTAACCCGAGCATTTCAAAAGAAGTTCTACAAGAAGACGGGTTCAAACACTCAAAGATACTCGTCAGGGTCAAGGAATCATGAGCACAAAGAAATAGTGGAAGGAAGAAGATTCAAGGAGAAGAAGTTTATGGAGAGAAAGCTTGAAGAGAAGAAAAGGTTTGCCAATGACAATGGTAGTGAGAAGAAGACTCAGGATATGGTTAAGTGCTACAATTGTGGAAAGGTTGGTCATTTTTCCAAAGACTGTCGCAAGCCTACCGTCAGAAATTTTGACTACTACAAGCAAAAAATGCTAATGGACAAACATAAGGAAGATGGAAAAACTCTAATGGTTGAAGATGAGTTTTGGATTGACCACTCCGATGAGGAAGAAAACGAAGAAACAACACACATGTGTCTGATGGGCAAAGAGGTCAAGTATGATGAATTTTATGAAGAAACATCTGATAAGGTACTAAACTTTTCTGAAACTGATTTTGTAAAGAAAATGGAAGCCATGATGATCGATCTTCAAGACCTTTAAGCTAAGTTCAAAAAGGAAAAAAGCAGAGTTGCGAAGAAACATCAAACTATTTTTGATCTCAACAAGCAACTTGTTGGGAATAAAAGTCTGATTGACTCTCTGAACAAATCTTCTTATGAATTTAAACTTCAAAAAGATTGTTTCGAAAATAAGATTTCTGAAATTGTTTCTAAACTTTCCAAGTCTGATATTGAGAAACAAAAATGTCTTCTAAAAGCTCATAAATTGCAGGTTGAGAATAAGAATCTGGAGAAAAAGGTAAATGGTTTGTAAGCCAAACTGTATGCTAGAGGACAAACATCTCATACTATTTTCTTAAACACACCTAATGAGGAAACCGATGTTAAAGAGAAGTGCGGACTCGGTTACGATAACCCACATTATCTAAAGAAAGCAATCAGAAAACAGCTAGCCTTGTATAACTCTGATTTTCTACAAGTGGCTACCCAACATCCTCATTTGTGTTGGGAACTGAAGATTTGTTCAAGTATGGTTAATGCTGCTAGTACATCATGATTACTACTACTAGTAGATTTAATACTGCTTGAAAAGTTAGTGCTGCTATTTCAATAGTTAGTACTGCTTTGAGGGTTAGTACTGCTAGTAGTTAGTACTGCTAAGGGATTACTACTGCTAACATCATTAATACTGCTGAGGTGTTTATTGCTGCTGAAGATGATTAATACTGCTGAAGAAGGTTAATGCTGCTTATGAGATGAAGACTCAGAATGGAAGGAAGACAGCTGTATAGAAGACTTGCTAAAGTAAAGGAGATAATTATGGACTGAAGATCAATTGTATTTTAATAATTATCTTGTAATATGTCTTGTATAAATAGTATAGAATAATTTGACGGAAAAAAATATAATTCTGAATTTTTTGTTTTCATAGAGAGAATTAACCTCAAGGTTTAGAATCCTAGTTCTAGAGAAGTAGAATTCGTATTGGTGAGCCTGTTCATCAATATTGAGGTTTTGTTTTAAATCTTGTAACTTTAATCATTCAATAAAGTTTACAAGTTGTGATTTCTGATTCACTGTTACATTGATTGTTTAATATTAAAGTGTTATTCCGCAAATCCTTTAATATTGTTTCTGAGTTCATTATTCTTGTTAAGAATTAGATCCTCACAAGTGGTATCAGAGCAAGTATTCTCAGAAACCTTCATTCATCATGGAAAACACAGTTGAATCAAACAGTACTCTTGTCTCAAAGGTTCCAATGCTCAGATCTAATGAGTTTGACATGTGGAAGATTAGGATCAAACAATACATTCTTCTGACAGATTACTCCATGTGGGACATCATTGAGAATGGCCCATCTGATGAAGAAAAGATTGGTGCAGATGGAAAAAGAATCCCACCAAAGACGGATGCAGAAAGGAAGACAAGGCAGACAGAGATGAAAGCCTTGAGCACACTACTCTTGGCTATTCCCAATGAGTATCAACACCAATTCTGCAATTGCACTGATGTACAGATGCTTGGGAATGCTCTAGAGAAGAGATTCTCTGGTAACAAAAGTACCAAGAGAAATCAGAAGGCAATATTGAAGCAACTGTATGAAAACTTTATGTCAACTAAGAATGAGTCCATGACTCAAACTTTTGACAGGTTTAACAAGCTGATTGGTGAACTAGCTACTATGGGAGTACAGATTTGTCAAGATGATGTAAACAGAAAGTTATTAAGGTCCCTTGGAGATGAATGGACCATGTATACTGTTTCATTCAGACAGAATGAACAATTGGATGAAAAGGAACTGGATGATCTGTACAATGATTTGAGAGTGTTTGAAACTGAGGTGGAAGAAAAGAAAAAGCCTATTGGATATGTTCATAATGCTGCACTCCTATCAGCATCAATTGATTCTACTGCTAACCTTGAATCAGTTAATGCTGCTAGTGGAGTAAATCAAGAAAAAGGCAATGAATCTATTTTTGAAGCCTTTCTTTCCAGTCATGGTAACTCTTCTTTAATCAATGATGACTTGGAACAGCTTCATCATGATGATCTTGAAGAGATGGATATTAAATGGCAGATGGCCATGATTTCTATGAGGGTGAAGAAGTTCATCAAAAGGACTAAGAGGAACAACTTCTCCCGAAGAAGAGAAGATGGTGCAGGCTTTGATAAGTCAAAGGTGGAGTGCTACAATTGTCATCTGAAGGGACACTTTGCCAGAGAATGCAGAAGTGGAGTGTCTCACAATCACCAACAAAATCAGACTGGAAGCTTCAACTAGAACAGAAACTCTGCTCAAGCTCTTGTTTCTCAACAAGGAATGGGGTTTGACTGGAGTAATCAAGCAGAAGAGGCTATTCAAAATCAAGCTCTCATGGCAGAGGTATCTGATCTTCCAACTGAGGTACTTTCTAATCTCTGTTCTCAAACATGCATAGATACTGTTAAAAGGTACAGGGATCACAACCAGAATATGAGTGATGACCTTAAGAGATTAGAAAAAGATATAAAAGACTATGTGAAATTTGTTGAGAGGTTTGAGGAACAAATTAAAAGTTTCCAAGCCAATGAACTGCAACACACATATGATACAAATTACTGGAAGTGGGAGAAAAATGATCTAGAAATCCAACCGACAAAGTCTAAAGAGGAGAATGAAAAGTTGAGAAGAGAGCTAGCCAAAGTTAAGCAAGAGGTGGAAAAGTTTTCCAATGCTTCTAAAGCAATGGACTCTTTACAACAAACCCAGTTTCATGACAAACTGAGAAGAGGAATTGGGTACAATACCACACCACCACCATACAACAACAACTACATCCCTCCTACATCAGACTTACTAGAGACCAAGGATAGGAAGGACTTGAATGAGGGAGCCACTAAGATAGATCCCTTAGATGAAGTAGTTGTTGAGGACAAGACTGAGAAAGAGGCCAGTAAGAGTAAGGACAATACTGTGAGTGGTGAGATTCCCTTAGAGAATAACATTATCACCAATGAGGATTGTGGAAGGGCTTGGATCAAATCCAATGACATAGAGAAGACTGAGGGAAAGTCTAAAATGGTCCATTACAAGAAGACTATAGTTGTGAATCCTGTTCCTTGCAAACAGTGTGCATGTAATAAGTCTGAGCCTCTAAAACATGATAAAAGGAGGGGCAATCAAAGGAATTGGAATAATCAGTGGGCTCAGAAACAAGGAGTTGATCTGAGTAGAATCATCAGACCAAAACCTTGTTTCATATGTGGCAAATTGAATCATCTTGCCATGTACTATTACTTTAATCCTATTAACCAAAGGATGAATTTTAAAAGAGCTATGCAAAAACCCTTTGGATATTGGAAGGATGAAAGGAACCATGTGGTTAAGAAACCTGTTAAATCTAAAAGCCACATGAAGAAAAAGACTGTAAAAGAGAATGTCAAGATGTGGGTTCCTAAAAGCACAAAAACTGTTAGTACTGCTACCACAAATAGTGCTGCTGACAAAGATAGTGCTGCTAGAAGCAATACTGTTGCTACAAATGTTAGTGCTGCTGAGAGTATTAGTACTTCTAAAACTAACATTGTTAGTACCTCTTCAAATGTTAATACTGATAACTCTGTTAGTACTTCTAACAAGGTTAGTACTACTAAACCTGTTAGTGCTGCTAACTCTGTTAGTACTTCTACAATTAGTACTGCTTCTAGTGTTTGTGCTGCTAGACCAATCATCTTGACAAAGTACTTCAGTAAAAAGTGTTCTGATTTTAAAAATCTCATCAAAAAGGAATGTAAATACTTTGATGAGAAAGGGAGACCCAAGACCATTGGCAGGGCAATCAGCAGCTCAAGGGAAAGAGCATCTGGCATGTTGATAGTGGTTGCTCTAGGCACATGACAGGGAACATGGCTCGCCTCAAGAATTTCAAGAAAAATGATGGAGGACATGTTGCCTTTGGTAATACTCCAGATGGAGGTAAGATTAGTGGTAAGGGTGATGTAACAAAAGGTAAGATGACCTTTGAGGATGTTTCTATGTTGAGCAGTTAAGGTACAACCTATTAAGTGTATCACAGGTTTGTGACAAACAACATAGTATATTATTCACTAATTCAGAATGCATTATTCTTGCCCCTGGATTCAATGTAGTTGATGAAAAGATGATACTACTAAGAACTCCCAGAAAGGATAATGTCTATTGTTTGGATATGGAAAATGTGTCAACTGATTCATCCCTAAACTGTCTTGTTTCAAAAGCATCTTTGGATGAATCATCACTTTGGCACAGAAGGATGTGTCACATGAACTTTAAAACAATGAATAAACTTGTCAAAAACAACCTTGTAAGAGGTTTGCCTTCAAAAGTCTTTTCATGTGATGATCACTGTGTTGCTTGTCTCAAAGGCAAAGAACACAAAACTTCTCATAAGTCCAAAGAAGTGAACACAATTTCTTCTTCTCTTCAGTTGTTGCATATGGATCTGTTTGGACCTACAAATGTTATGAGTATAGGTAAGAAATCATACTGCTTAGTTATTGTTGATGATTACTCTAGATTTACTTGGGTATATTTTCTAAGGATGAGACAAGTGGACTGATCAAATCCTTTATTCTAAGAATTGAAAACCAAACAAATCAAAAAGTAAAAGTCATTAGGTGTTGCTGAGAGGCAATACAATGCTCTTAGGACTCCACAACAAAATGGTGTTGCTGAGATAAGGAATAGGGCACTGATTGAAGCTGCTAGATCTTTGTTAGATGATTCAAAACTTCCAATTACTTTCTGGGCTGAAGCAGTTAATACTGCTTGTTATGTCCAAAACAGAGTTCTAGTAGTCAAGCCTAAAAACAAGACACCATATGAGCTTTTAAATAAAAGAAAACCATTTATTGGATTTTTCAAACCTTTTGGGTGTCCTTGTACCATTCTCAATACCAAAACTCACTTAGGAAAGTTTGATAGCAAGGCAGATGATGGTTTTCTTGTTGGTTACTCATCTCAGAGTAAGGCCTACAGAGTATTTAATTCTTCTTCTAGAATAATTGAGGAAAGTGACAATGTCAAATGCAATGAAAACACACCAAACCCTATTGGTTCTGGTCCTCAGTGGTTGTTTGACATTGATTCACTAACTAACTCTTTTGGTTTCAGTAGTGATGATCATGCAGGTTCAGGAAGTAGAGGATCAGGGGAAGCACAAGTACAGAATAGTATTCCTCAGTCTGTGATCTTTCCCATACCTACAATGGAACCTGTTGAAATCTGTGAAAAGGAAACTGTTACTGAACCAATTCAGAGTGAAGAAGAAATAAGAGATGATGAGAATTTAGAGCATGAAGAACCAGAAGCAGCTGATGAGACCCCCTCAACTGACTTAAATGATTCCAATCTAGATGTTGGAATTAATGAAGAACCTAGTCACCAGACAAGAACTCAAAAGAATCATCCTCCAGAGCTGGTAATAGGAGACATCTCTTCTCCTATGGTAACTAGGAATCAAAGCAGACTTCAAGAGATGCAGGATCAGCAACATACAATACTCTCTTGCTTTCTATCTCAGGTTGAACCTAAGAAGGCCTATGATGCAATGAAAGATTCAAGTTGGACAGAAGCCATGCAAGAAGAGTTGCTAAAGTTTAAGTTGTAAGCTGTTTGGGACTTGGTGGACCTTCCAAAAGGTCATAGAGCTATTGGCACCAAGTGGATTTTCAGAAATAAAAAGGATGAGAGAGGAATAGTAATCACAAACAAAGCAAGGCTAGTGGCACAAGGGTACACTCAGGAAGAAGGCATAGACTATGAGGAAGTCTTTGCTCCAGTTGCAAGGGTAGAGGAAATTAGGCTGTTTCTAGCCTATGCTTCATTTATGCAGTTCAAGGTATATCAGATGGATGTAAAGAGTGCCTTTCTTTATGGAACAATTGATGAAAAGTATATGTCTGTCAGCCCCCTTGATGTGAAAATCCATCATATCCTGACAGAGTATACAAACTTAAGAAAGCACTTTATGGTCTACATCAAGCCCCAAAAGCATGGTATGATACTCTGTCTACCTATCTCTTGGAAAATGGGTTTGAAAGGGGAATAATTGACAAGACCCTTTTTATCAAAATAAGAAAGAAGGACATCCTATTAGTTCAGATCTATGTGGATGACATCATCTTCGGATCTACAAAAGAACAGATGTGTAGAGACTTTGAAGAATTGATTCATAAGAACTTCAAAATGAGTGCAATAGGTGAACTCACCTTCTTCCTTGGGCTTCAAGTGAAACAGCAGAAAGATGGTATTTTCATAAGTCAATCAAAGTATGTGAAAGACATCCTGGAGAAATATGGTTTATCAGACTCAAAGCAAGCAAGCACACCAATGGAAACACCCAAACAGATCAATGCTGATCTTGAGGGGGAGGATGTTGATGTCCATCTTTATAGATCAATGATTGGATCTCTCATGTATCTCACAACCTCAAGACCAGATATCATGTTTCCAGTGTGTGTTTGTGCCAGATTCCAAGTCAAGCCAAAGCAGTCACATCTTCAAGCAGTTAAAAGGATTTTCGGATACTTAAAAGGGCAACCTAGATTAGGTCTTTGGTATCCCTGTGAATCCAACTTTGACTTGATTGCATATTCAGACAGTGATTTGGGAGGTGCTAATATGGATAGAAAGTCTACTTCAGCGGGATGTCAACTTTTGGGTGCTAGACTAGTATCTTGGAAGTGTAAGAAACAAACCATAGTGTCCTTATCCATAACAGAATCTGAGTACATTGTTGTTGCAAGTTGCTGCTCTCAGGTTCTATGGATTCAGAATCAAATGCTGGACTATGGGGTAACCTTTCTACACACTCCAATCTTCATTGACAATAACAGTGCTATCAGCATTGTTAACAATCCAGTCAAGCACTCCAAAACAAAGCACATTGAGATCAGGTATCACTTTATTAGAGACTCTAATGAAAAGAAGCTAATTCAGGTTGCTAAAGTTCATACTGACAACCAGTTTGCTGATCTATTCACCAAAGCCTTTGATGTGGGTAGATTCATCTTCTTGGTCACAAGTGTGGGCATGATCAACTCTGAATGAGCTCATGTTTAAAAAGTGCTTGTATAACTGTTATTTGGTAATTTTTGGTGCTACTAATCATCTTTCTCAGGAAGTGTATTGCCTTGCTCGATTGACAAGCTTCAAAACGACTCTGACAGTGTAAGTATAGTTAATACTGCTAGTGGTTAATACTGATCTCAGTTAATACTGCTAGTTAGTTAATACTGCTAGTGGTTAATACTGCTCTCAGTTAATACTGCTAGTTAGTTAATACTGCTAGTGGTTAATACTGCTCTCATTTAATACTGCTAGTTAGTTAATACTGCTAGTGGTTAATACTGCTAGTTAGTTAATATTGTTTCTTTCCCGAATCATATAAATATCCTCTTTGCCCGCCTAAAAGCTCATAAAACTCTTTGAATACTGTTCATCGTCTCTCTAACCTTTTTCTCTCAAGCACCTAGTGAATTTCAGTCCAGTTTACTCAAGCTCGATGGCTTCAATGGCGTTTATTGATGAACACAACGAGATAGCAATGCTTTAAAAGCCTAAGCAGGCTGCTGGATTTCATCAAATAGTCGATTTCCTCAAGTCCAGCGATATCGCTCATGCTCTTACAGTGTCACCATCAATCTACATTGACCACCAGAAGCAATTTTGGGCCAATGCCACTGTTATTACTGAAAATGGTGTAAAGGTAATCAAGACAAGGGTGTGTGACAAACCCTTAACAGTTTCTGAACAGGTAATTCGCATCAGTCTACGTCTAGACGATGCCTCAGGTATCACATCTATCTCTAATGATGATCTGTTTTCCACTCTTACTAGAATGGGGTATGGAGGCCCATTGGGTGTTTTCAAGTTCTCCAAAGCTAAATTTTCTTCCCAATGGCGTTTCTTTGTCCATACCCTTATGCATTGTATTTCTAGAAAGACTACTGGATGGAGTGAGTTCAGTAGTACCATTGCTTATGCTTTGGTCTGCTTGGCCACTGCCTGAAAGTATAATTTTTAAAAAATGATTTTCAATGACCTTGTGTCAAACTTGGGAAACAAAAATAGTTTTTATATGTACCCAAGATTTGTCCAGACAGTTATAACCACTGAATTGACGGATATGCCTCAATTTGATGAGGTATATGTACCTAAAATCCCCAAGGACAAGGTCTTTTCAAATATGAAGAGATCTGCCATGGACTCGGAAGGAGTTGACACCCCATTGTTCTCTACAATGATGGTGGTGTCCCACAATCAAGAAGGTATGGCTATAGGGTCAAGGCACTCACTAGACCATCCCACTGAAAGCCAATCCCAACCTTCTATCAGTATATCAATCCCTCAGTCCCTTTCTTCAAAAACCAACTTCATCAATCACCAATACTTACATAAGGAAAAAGGTAAAGAAGGCTCCCTCCATTCTTCTACCTTCACCCACAAAGCCTTTAAGCCCTGTAATGGAGAATTCTCCATTAGAAAATATCTATAGGGAAACCACAGGTGTGTCTCCCAACCCCAAGGAGGTGCTCACTGAGGAGATGCATGAGCATATGGGTGAGCAGGCTACTACTACTTCTGCTAGCACAGAGGAGGACAGTGGTAACATCAATAAGACCTCCCCCGTGGCAACTTGGAATGAGAAATCATTCAAAGGTCCCAGGTGCAAAGAAACCAAGGAGGTGGAGGGTGCTTCTGCTAGGCAGAAGCCTTCCACTACTAAATGTTCCAATGATCCTTCAAAAGGGGGTCACACTCCTGGAGAAGGTGAGGATAGATATAACTACCAAGAATTGATGGATACAATGGGAAACATTAATCTAGATGTTATCAAACAGGGAGCAGACATAGAGGAGATGAAAATGGTGATTCTGTCTCAATAAGTACAAATTACCAAATTGAAGAAGATAGTGAGGAGATTGGTGCAGAAAAAGAAGAGAAAGCAATATGTTCGGAAGAAAAGGAAAGATGCTTTCAAAAAGGGGGAGAATCAAGAGGCTGAAGTAGAGAAGGAAAGTACCTCTGAGATGGGATTTGATTTTGAGGGGGAGAAAGCAGTAGAAACAGACAAGGTTCAAGCAGCAGTAGAAACAGAATCAAAAGCAGTAGACACAAAAACAGAATTTGCTCAAGCAGCAGAAATAGTTAATCCTGCTGAGATAAATGAAGCAACGGCAACAGGGCTATCTGTTGAAGAGTTAGAAATTGCAGAAACTTTGGTAAAAGGTAAGAATGACACTCCTAAGGCTACTAAAAAGGCCAAGGGAGTGGTCATTAAGGAAGGAGGTATTGAAAAGAAAAGAAAAGAAATAAGTGAAACAAGTTTGAAGGATGCAAAGGGAAAGGCTAAGATGGTTGAACCTGAACAACTTTCAAAGAAGAAGAATCAGTTGGAGTTAGATGAAGAAGTGGCAAAACAGCTTCAAGCTGAGATGGAAAAGGATGAACAACTCCAATCTGAGAAAGACAGAGAGCTTGGACAGGAGATGACTGAAAATCTAAATGAAGAGTATCAACAGAGCATGAAAACTGCAGCTGAGACCAAGAAAATATCAGTGAAAGCATCCAAGCAAAGAATGCCAGTCAAGAAGCTGAAAAAACAACCTTCTAAGACCTTTTTGGCCAATCAAGAAAGGAGAAAAATGATCAACTTTCTGAAAGGTTCAATTGGTGTCAAAGGAGAGATGTTCACTAACATGGCATACAGCAGGGTTGAGGAGCTATATAAGAAGGAAATGGCTAAGCTTCAAGGGGACTCCTCTTAAAGGGAAGAAGCTGAAAGAAGGATGAAAGAGAGGTATAATCTCAACATCCAACACCCATTCCCTGAGGAAGCGACTCCTACAAAAGAAAAGGCTGAAGACACTAAAGAAGAGAATGTTGTTGTGGAAGCCAAATCTGCAAAAAGAGTAAAGACCATAGCCTTCAAGAAAGAATCCAAGAAGCCAATGATTGAAGAAGCAGAAAAAGAGGCAGAATCTTCTGTTCCACCTTCAGCAGAACCAGAGAAGAATCCAGAACCATCCAATCTGCAATCAAATAAGCAGGTTGATTTATTCATGACTGTAATAGAACTAGTACAGGCTGTACCCATTTATGTGAAGGCACCAGAAGTCATCTTTTGGGATATTCTGAGGGACAACAGAAAGGAGTACTTCAGACTCAAAAGAGTTGGTGATGTGTTTGAAGTCTACTCAAGTTGGGGTAAAGTGATCAAAAGTTGTTCAGGGGCTTATTTAGAAGAAATGCACAAGGTAGGAATCAAGCTATATGAGCCTGTGATGAAAGGAACTGAAGAAAGTCTACTCAAGATTGCAATGGAATACTTGTGTATGATGTTTGAACCAGAAAAAGTGGTGTACATGATAAAGGATCTACATCATGAGTATGGGTTTAAGAAGATTGATAAATGGATGCTATTTGAAAACTGTGGTATATAAATGATTACAATAGACAACTGCTATCATGAGTATTTTCTAGTGGACAAAGTATATGATCATAGCAAGGTGAAGCTAGAAGGAATGCTGAAAGCCAAGCTAGTAGGACAATCAATCAAAGTCTGGGGCTGGATCCAAATTTGGGCAACTAGGTTGAAGTTTTGAAAGCATCTTGAAGACCACATCGGAAGAACTTGACTTCTCTTCCTAAAAGTCAAGTTAAGGGGAGATTGTTGGGAACTGAAGATTTGTTCAAGTATGGTTAATGCTGCTAGTACATCAAGATTACTATTGCTAGTAGATTTAATACTGCTTGAAAAGTTAGTGCTGCTATTTCAATAGTTAGTACTGCTTGGAGGGTTATTACTGCTAAGGGATTACTACTGCTAACATCATTAATACTGCTGAGGTGTTTATTGCTGCTGAAGATGATTAATACTGCTGAAGAAGGTAATGTTGCTTATGAGATGAAGACTCAGAATGGAAGGAAGACCGTTGTATAGAAGACTTGCTAAAGTAAATGAGATAATTATGGACTGAAGATCAATTGTATTTTGATAATTATCTTGTAATATGTCTTGTATAAATAGTATAGAATAGTTTGACGGAAAAAAATATAATTCTGAATTTTTTGTTTTCATAGAGAGAATTAACCTCAAGGTTTAGAATCCTAGTTCTAGAGAAGTAGAATTTGTATTGGTGAGCCTGTTCATCAATATTGAGGTTTTGTTTTAAATCTTCTAACTTTAATCATTCAATAAAGTTTACAAGTTGTGATTTCTGATTCACTGTTACATTGATTGTTGAATATTAGAGTGTTATTCCGCAACTTCTTTAATATTGTTTCTGAGTTCATTATTCTTGTTAAGAATTAGATCCTGACAATTTGAAACCCAAATTTGTTACCAAATCACCTGATGAGGTAGAGGCCAAAGAATATGAAAATAGAAAGAATATAAAGAAAATGAAACTATCATTTTTCTATCAAAAGCTGAATGATAGTTATCTTTCAAAAAAACCAACGTTTCTTTCAAATGATTATTTTGCAAGTTATTCTACTACAGAATTGGAGGCAAAACCGATTAAAGCAAAAATTTATGTTTCTTCACTCGTATTAGAAAGAAAAATAATTGGTCTTGAAAATGCTTTATCGGATGAAAGAATTTTGGTTGATATTGAACAAATTGTATTTTCTATTGTAATGAAGAACACTGTTTTTAAATCTGAATCCAAAGAGTGTTCAACATCTTCTAAGGCACCTGAAACTTTGGAAGATGATTTTGATGACTTATTTGCATCTCCAAATGATTTTTTAAATTCTGATGATGGGTGTGTTAATGAAATTGATATGTTTGACTTTAATGCTAAACTTCCAGATCATTTTGCTTTTATCATTAACTCTGAAGCTTTACCTAGTGTGTATGAAGAAAGTGAATCATCGACTAAGGTTGGTGAATCAGTTTCTGTGAGTACTGCTTATTATGAAAAAAGTAAGAAGCAAAAGAAACGTCGCTCACAAAAACGGACCAACACTGGTAAGCTTAAGAAAAGACAAACTCAGAAATCTGATTTCCCTAACAAATCTAAATCTTTTGTTTCAGAGTTGAAAAAGAAAAGGTCGGAAGAACGAACAGAGTGGTGACCAAAACAAAAGGTTGATGAGAAAGCAGAATTATATCCTAATGTTGCTTGTAATAGCAAGACTGTTAGTATTTTTTATGTATTTGGTACTGTTGCTTCTAATAAACAAAAACTTTTAATTCCTTACATGAAATATACAATAAAGAAATTACTCCAATTATCTCGGTCTACTACTAAGTCATCGGTTTATAGATAGACTGATTTTGTTTCTCGCCAATATTCTGATGATTGGTTTGGTACTTATCATGTTTATCATTCTAAAGCTTATCATGTTTTTCAAAACAAAAGAGGACCCAAATTTATATGGGTGCCAAAATCTTGCGCTAATCTGATAGGACCCAGATTTAAATGGGTACCTAAAGTTATTTTTCCCTGATTTCTCATGTCTAGACCGTCATATGTGGTACTTGGATTCTGGTTGCTCCAAGCATATGACTGGGCAGAAAGATATTTTGCCTAATTATACAGAGAAATACAATGGAAACGTGCGTTTTAGGAACGACCAGTTTTCACCAATTTTGGAATATGGTGACGTAATTCAAGACAACGTGTCGATTACGAAGGTGAGCTACGTTGATGGTTTAGGACAGAACCTGTTTAGCATTTGACAGTTCTATGACAAAGACCTAGAGGTTAATTTCAAGGCCGAGAGATGTGTTGTGTGTACTGTAGATGGTAAGGAACTCTTGGTCGACACTAGAAAGTCAAACCTCTACACGATTAATTTGTCAAAATTCTAGACTGACTATGAGGTGTGTCTACTGTCAAAGGCCTCACTGCAACAAAGTTGGTTACGTTAGATATGAATTTTATTCAAGATTAAAATAGAGGGTCTATTGTGTAATTGTTGTTAAGTCAAAGGGTTTTGTTGTAAAGTCAAATTTAGTTTACTTAGTATAAATAGATTTGTTTCCTTGTAAACATTAAGTCACGCACACAAGTTAGAATCATTCAGGATGAACACACAGAGAACTCGTATACTTCCAAAGTGAGATTTGTAATCAAGTGAGATCTGTGGCACATTGTAATCTTGTGATTTCAATAACAGAATGTTTTGATAAATTGTGTTAATTGATATTGCTAGTATATTGGGATCACAATTGGTATCAGAGCACAAATTCAACAATTTTAAGAGTTTTGAGTTCGTATTCTATTTTTAGAGTCTTGAGTGAATTTTTGTGTAAAAACGAGTATTTGATAAATCTTTTAATTGTAAAGTGGTCGAAATATGATTTAGAACATCTTTGTGTGATTTAATTTCACTGAAAAAAACGTTTTTGATAATCAATTTGTGATTTTTGGAAGTTTGTGTTCGAACGAAAGTCGTATTCACTGTTTTATCAAAAAATTTGTGTTTGAATGTGAATTTGGATTAGATATTGTATTGGATTGTTCTATGTACTAATTTGATCATCTTTGTGAAGTTACAGCCAATGGATCGAAGTTTTTGATTGAAATTTGGACTAGAATATGTTTTTTAGGACTGTAACTCAAGAACTCGCAAGATCTGAACATTTCGTATGAAGAACTCGCAGATCAAAGTTTTAACAGAAAGAATTCGCTTAATTCTATCTAGAATCATCAAGTATAGAATTCGTACAATAGTGATGTACGAAAACTAGAGGAATTCGCATAAAACATATTGAAAAATCGTTTAAAGTGTGGAATTCGTATACCTCTATATACGAAAAGCAAGAATTCGCAGAGGTTTATTGTGCGAAAAGTTGATTTTTGAAAGTTCAAGGAAAGAATTCGCAAGCAACTTCATGCGAATTGCACTGAATTCGGACATAGTTATGTACGAATTCTGAAGAATTCGTAGGGGTGCTTTGTACGAATTTATAAGAATTCGCATAAATCTTCCAAATTCTTTCTAAGTTCAGAATTCGTATGAGATGCGAAAAGTTTGTGAAATCTCAAAAAAAAATTATGTAAAGGACTCGCATCTTCTTGCAATACGAATTATGTTTGCGAAAAATTATTGTGAGAAAACCTTGTTGTCAAAATTTTTCTAAGGATGGATTTCGCATAAGAGATACGTGAGAATTGTAAATAACTCACATAAAGCTTTATACGAATTCTTAAGAATTCGAATATAAGCTTAGGCAATTCGTCTTTGAAAAAGGCGAGTCTTCAGGTATTTTAAAGAAAATTTCGTCTTTGAAGAAGAAAACTAACAAGGTTTCATTTCATGTTTCAGATCTAAGAAATAGAAATGGTAAAGGAGAATAGATGAAGAAAGAGAGTGAAAAGAAATATGTTGAAAGTGAATGTAATCTTACTGATAGTGATGATTTGACATGTAAAAGTTCAAACGATTCAAAATGTCAAAATTGTATGAATAATTGTACTCATTATGATAAATCAAAATTGTTGACATTGCTTCGTAAGAACTTCATATGCAAACACTGTGGTGACGATGCTTTTTCATTTCTCTCCATTCCTCCTAAGCCAAAATTTGTTAAAAAGGCATCTAAAGTTAAAACAATATCCAAATCCTTAACACAACAAATGAAAGTGTTTCAAGCTAAGCCTGCTTATCTATATAGGAAAAAGCAATTTCATGAGCTTAATGTTAAAATGATATGGAAATGGATACCAAAGCCTAGATATGAATGGAGAATTAAGGCTAAGGTAGATGATATCAAGAAATTGCATGAGGCTAACAAGAAAGGACCCATCTGGATATAGGTACCTAAAAAGAAGTGATATGTTCTTTTTGCAGGCCTGTCATTTATGGTACGTAGACTCAGGATGCTCTTGACACAGGACATGATTTAAGCATCTACTGCATAATTATATTGAAGAACCTGCAGGAATGGTCAGCTTCACCAACTCTGAGCTTAATGGAATCATCAGAGGACAAGGTTCATTAAAGAATGGCACTGTGACGATCAAGAAAGTACTGTATGTAGAAGGACTTGATTACAATCTATTTAGTACAAGTCAATTCTGCGACAGTCAATATTAAGTTCGGTTTAAAATCGATAGCTATTTTATTGAAGACGCAAACGTTGATGACATTTTCAAAGCAAAACGTCATGGTAATCTTTATGCGGTGAACTTTCCTATGCTTTCGGCTACAGGATCTGTATGCCTACTTGCCAAAGCATCGAAAGCTGAAAGTTGGACATGGCATCGGTGTAGTCAAAGGTCTACCTGAAATGAGGTTTGAGAAAGATGAAAAGGAGTTCACACAAAGCAAAGACTGAATCTTCCTGCTCAACACCTCTGGAACTCATTCATATGGATCTTTACGGCCCAATGCGTACTCAGTCTATAAACGGAAAAAAGTACATACTTGTTATGATAGACGAGTACTCGAGATACACTTGGTTGGAATTTCTAAGAAGCAAATCTGATGCACTAGAACTAATCATTGCCTTCATCAGAAAAATCCAAGTTCGACTTCAACTGCCAGTTAAGACATTGCGAAATGATAATAGCACAAAAGTTAAAAACGACACTCTTTAGAGTTATCTCACATCTGTTGGGATTTCTCACAATTTCTCTACTGCCTACACTCCACACCAAAATGGTGTGGTCGAAAGGAAACAACGAACCTTGGTTGAAGCTGCAGGAACGATGTTGGCGTATTCTGGTCTACCGATGTATCTCTGGTCTGAAGTCGTTGCGACCGCTTGCTTTACTCATAATCAGATCATTTTGATTAAGAGACACAATAAAACAACGAAAATCGAACATTAAATTTCTACGTGTTTTTGGTTGCAGGTGCTACATTTTCAACGACCGTGATAATCTTAGAAATTTTGATAAGAAAGCTGACGAAGGCTACTTTGTAGGATATTCTTTGAAATTTAAAGTCTATCGTGTATACAACAGACGAACCAAGACTTTCATGGAAAGCATGAACGTGTCGTTTGATGAGACTTCTACACTGACTTCTGAACACAACAGTTCAGAACTCAAGCTTAAAGAAAAGGCTTATATTCAAGACAGAATAGAACCCGAATCTTCACAGTCTAAGATTTCTAACGCATCTAATGTTACATCATAGTTTGATTTATTATTTCTTGATGCGTTTATGGACATTTGTGCAGATTTTGATAAATCCAGCGAGTCCGCATCAAATTCAGAGGTCCCAGTTATTATTGAAGATATCTCTGGACCTTCTGAACCAGTCACTACTACATCCTCAGGTACATTTACACGAAATGTTTCTGAAAATGCTAATAATGATTCTGCTTCTGCTGATACAGATTCTAGAAGAGATTCCGTGTACATCTTCTGTCGCTCCAGAATTTCCAACTTCAGAAATATATGTACAAGATGTTCCGTCAACATCAGAGGTTGCTCCTCCCGTTTATGATGAATATGATAACGATAATACGCAAGAAAATGTCCAACCGATTCCAAGCACAACACATTGGACAAGAGATCACCCCTTACATAATATCATTGGTGAGGTACAAAATGGTGTTCAAACCCATGCATCATCTGCCAATTTTTGCTTATATTCAAGTTTCCTTAGTTCCTTGGAACCTAAGATAGTCTCAGAAGCCTTGAGCGATCCTGATTGGATTCTAGATATGAAAGACGAGCTTCTTCCCACTACCAAACGGTAAATCTGTGATAGGCACGGAGTGGGTTTTCAGGAAAAAAAGGATGAAGTTGGACTAGTTGTTAGGAACAAAGGTCTCCTAGTTGCAAAGGGTTACTACCAACTGGAAGGCATCGTCTACGATGAGACATTTTCCCCTGTAGCCCGGATCGAAGACATCAGAATATTCTTATCCTATGCAGCTCATAAAAACTTTACTGTCTATCAAATGGACGTAAAGTTTGCGTTCTTAAATGGGATTATGCATGAGGATGTTTATGTTTCTCAACTTGAAGGTTTCGTTGATCCGAAACACACAGATCATGTCTATATTCTAGACAAAGCGCTATACGGTTTAAAACAGGCATCGAGAGCTTGGTATGAAACTTTAACTCAGTTCCTACTCGCTTCTGGTTTTAAAAAAGGTACAATCGATACAACCTTGTGCAACAAAAAGCAAGGTGATGATTTGATTCTAATAAAATTTATGTGGACGATATTATATTCGGATCTACTAATACAAAATTTTGTAAGAACTTTTCTAAAATTATGGAATCTCGTTTTGAAATGTCAATGATGGGTGAACTAACATTTTTCCTTGGACTTCAAGTCAAACAGTCACCCGAAGGCATTTTCATAAATCAGTCTAAATACATTAGATATATCCTGAAAAAGTTCAACATGACTGATAGTTCAGTAATGAAAACGCCGATGGCAACCGGAATACTTTTAGATACTGATTTGTCTGGTAAATCTGTTGATCAAAAAGTGTACCAAAGCATTATTGGATCATTACTGTATCTAACAGCTAACATACCTAATATATAGTTTGCTACATGCTTCTGTGCTAGATATCAAGCGAATCCGAAGGAATCTCACCTGGTCGCTGTTAAAAGAATTATTAGATACCTGAAAGGCACTCTCGAGTTAGGCCTTTCGTATCCTAAGGATTCTAGTTTTGATTTAACTACCTATACAGATAATGACCATGCAGGTTGCAAACTGGATCGAAAGACAACATCTGGATCATGTCAGTTTTTAGGAGATAAATGGGTTAGCTGGACTTCAAAGAAACAAAATTGTGTTTCTACATCCACCGCTGAGGTAGAATATGTAGCTGCGACTAGCTGCTGTTCACAAGTCCTATGGATGAAGACACAGTTGAAAGATTTTGGCTATTCATACAAACGAGTTCCTATTTACTGTGATTCCAAGAGCGCGATAATGATAAATGCCAATCCAGTGCAACACTCGAAGACAAAATACATTGATGTACAGTACCATTTTATCATAGATCATGTGGAAAAGGGTGATATCGAAATGCATTTTGTGCAAACTGACTAACAATTGGCTGATCTTTTCACTAAACCGTTAGTTGAAAAGCGTTTCAAATTCCTAGTCAGCAAATTAGGTATGTTGAATTTCAGTCCATAATTCAAGGGGGGTGTATCTTATTTGTTTGTTTACATTGCATGTGTTTTAGGATTAATGAGCAGTAACTACTATTCATCATGTACTGACTAAAGAGGAATCATTTTTACAATGATTACCAAAATCTTTTATTTCTAGTTTGCAAGTTGATTTCAAGTGACAATTGTTTCTAATTACATTAGATCAGGATCCATTCTTAAATGATAATATGTAATAATGGTTTCTGAATACTTCAGTTCAGAACCCGACCCTCCATGTTCTTGTTGTTTGTGTTTATGGCTAGATAGATTTTGAAAGATGTAGGGCAAAATGTTTAGATTTTGAAGAGTGCCTACTGTTGTGATCAGTTAGTTCGAAGATGACTAGATATGTAATTCAAAGTGCAACTATTGGTGTGTGCATAACGTGTAAACTTCCAGCATAAAGTTTTTGTTGGACTGACAACCCAATCGAAGTCTGAATTCAAGAAGTGAATATGTTTAGAGATATTCCTAAGCTGGCCAGAGTTATGGACATTCGATATGTGCAGATTTGTAAAGTTAACAGCAGCTAAAATTGAAAGCTATCCAGAGTTGGTTCAAGTTAAATCAGAATTATGACAGCTTTGCACGCCTGTTGAATTTTGCTCAGATCTCCCTTCTCGAAGATCCAAATTTGACGAATCCAGATGCGTTAGATTTCTAAGACATAGATGAACATTTTTGATATTTTGAGCTTGTTCTGAATCAGTGGGATGATTGACCAGAATCTGTGTTAAAGTCGGTATATAGCAACTGTCAAGTTGCTGTTAAGCTGCTGTAATGCTGTTAAGTTGTTGTTGAGCTGCTGCTGCTTGTTGTTGTTGTTTGTTGTGTTTCTGCTGTTCAAATTTAAATTGTGCAGCAAATTCATAGACTTGAAAAGAACAAAAATCTGTTGTGCTAATTTTGATCCAGACCAGTCATGTGTATCCATAATTATGAAAGTTCTTCCATATATCAAGTTGCATTGTTACGAGCTTGCGTTTCGAAGTTCTAAAAGTGCAGCAGAAATTGATATCATTTATATTGTAGACAGATTCGAACATTATAGTAGATTGGACAGATTGAAGTCAAAAAAATATGGTTATCCAGATTTCAATATGTTGTTGTTTGAACAAAGCAGAAAATCGATGTTGTTATTTATGAATGTGATGAGAGAATTCGATAAGGTGCTATCGACATTACTTGTTGTCACTCCGATGGCACAATCATGTCTGAAGAAGGCCACGTCCATTAATTCAAATCTGTGTTGATCCAGAATTATTGAAGTCGAAGTACGAAACATATTTGCTATTGTCCGTTTGATGTGCAACAGAAAGCTGCTGTTGTGCATGTTGATCTTGTGCTGAACGGAGTTTTCTATTCAATCAGAAGAGTGTGACAACAATTTATGCAAAAGATTCTTGAAGATCAACTGTTGTCCAGATTCAGAAGAGTCCAGGTTCTACCATTGGACTTAAAATTGTTATATACGAAGCTTGCAGAGCTTGATCAGACTTCTATCCAGATTTAACGATCAGATATGTGCAGAGCTCGTCTTTACTTATGCAAAAGTTCATCCTATCCATAATCAGAAGCAGATCACAGAAAAGCTAATTTTTTGAACTTTTTGTTGTTTTACGCAGAGGATTCCAAAGCTTCTATGCACGAGCAGAGGCTGTCCAGAGCTCGAATGTCCATGTTTTCCAAATCTTGATCAGAAGGATGTCGAGAATTCATTTTGTATTGAGTTGTTGATCGAAAATGAAAGAAGTACATCCAGGTTTATGAAGGTTAATACAGAGTTCGAATGTCTGACTTGGTTGGGAAATAGCAGAATATTGTTGTGATTATAAGGCATAATCAAAGTTGTTTCTATGTAGCTCACTATGCGTAGAGGCTATCCAGAAAAGTTTTGGCTCATGACAACAGAACCTAACAGATCTGGGCATGTTCAAAGAGCTTTTGTGGGATGTTCTGAGCTCTGCAGAAGTTGTCCAGAGCTTGATCAGAAACTACATAGAGGTTATAAAAAATGTTCAGAGGATGTACATACGTCCAGAACTTGTTCAGAAGCTCTGGTGATTAAGTTATATAAAAGGTGGTTTAAGACACATGTAGAGGCTCTGGACATAAGGTCTAGAGGCTCTGGGTGTACACATGTTCTATCTAAAGGTCGTGTGATTTCAGAGGTGATCAAACAGAGGCTGCACTACATAGTTTTGCTCAGAAGTTGCAGAAAGCTACTGTTGAGATGTTGTGTTCAATCCAGATTTGAAAGTTGCTGTCCAAAAACAGGTTGTTATGCGTTGAGCCTCTATAAGGCTTTCCAGAAGTAAATATGTGTAGAGTAAATCACAGAGATGCTCTTATTCAACCTCTATGCACGTGCAGAAGTTCAGAGGCAGAAAGTTAAGATAAGAGGTTGATGCACAAAGCCTCTGTAAGGTTGTTCAGAGCGTGCATGGTTGATATTCAGACTCTTAAAAGGCACAGAGGGGCTCTTAAGTTGTCCACAGAGCCTCTATGGACCAAAACCACAGAAGAGCAGCGACTAGAAGGGGAGGACCAGAGGTAGACCCAAGAACACATATCAGAGGTCGATGGTCCAGAGATCGCAATGAGCCAAGAGCCCAAAGCCCGAATTTTTCGAATTTTTTGACAGCATTGCGTTGTTTCAGAAACAAGGGCCCAACTTTTTACTCGAAGCTCCAAATGATATGAGTGAAGTTGAGTTGGATTTCTAAAACATATACGTACGACTTTGATGTTTTGAGTTTTCTCATGTTCCGTGAGCTGATATGCAAGAAACAGTGTCAAAGTCTGCGTTAGAGTGCTGGGCCGAAAGCATTGCATTTTACTCATGCTCTTTCCGCTTCCAGGAACAGTGTTCTCTCGTCGGTTTTTCATGGTTTCAAGGTACATATGTGACACATTTTTTGTCACTCCCTCCTCCTTTATTTAGGTTTAAGGCTCGGTGCTGAACGCTTACTCAACAGGATCTTAAGAGTCAAATTTTCTGTTTTGAGGACTGTTATGCGCAGCTGTGGGAAAACTTACACAACTCACTCATTTTTCATCCAAAATGGATGAATCAAATCTTGTTGGAAATCTAATAGGCTGAAGTTCAATGTTCATGTTTTATGTTTTCTGTCAATCAGAATCCTTGATGGTCAAAAACAGCGGTGAAGTTGAGACATGAAAGCTTGACAAATTGGGATAATTCGTGTAAGTCTTTCAAGAATACGAGCCTACATTTGAGGGGGAGCTTATGATGCTTTGAAGACTCGAAGAACGGCATACGAAAGATTCTAAAGAAAGCAAGGGGGAGACTATATGATGATGCTTTCTTTATAAAACATTAGGGGGAGATTGTTAGATTAAATTAGCCCTCAATTTAATTGAATGTTTTATAAAGAATTGTACTTTGGGTAGTTGATGGGCTTTGGCTATTTGTTTTGTAAATGGTCCCTATTAATAGGTTCCCATGGCTCTTTTTCTCATAAGATTGTTGGAGAAGACACTTTTAACACACACAGACTAGGTGAATTTCATGAGAGTCGATTAATGTTTAGTGTGGTGTTCTTCCCAATATCCCCTCCATTGTTAATCAATCTAAGCATATGAGATGTGATTTTAATGATTATTGTTGTTAATTTCTCTCTTATATCTTCTATTTTATGGAGTTCTTCATATTTTGCTGGGATTGGAATCTAACACACTCACAAAGCACAAGCATATAATAGATCTTTTCATCACAGTGCTTATCACAGGTATGAGAATCACTCAAATAAATTCTCAAATACTGACCAAACTAGACCCAAGTTTATCTTGGTACCGAAACCTAAACCTGTGTTGCAGGTAGAGGAAAAAGGAAAAGAGAACATAGAAGATGTCCAGTCAAGAAGGACTGAAGGAACAATGACTTCTGGTTACTTTAGATCCGGACTCTTGCCTCAATGTCAAAACTATGACTTCTAAGTACAATAACTTAGGACTCATACTCAACTGTCAAAAGTTGGTGATCGTTTGAAATACTGTGACTTTACTCTCTATCTCACAATGTTTGGTATTTTCAACAATTTTTATCAACAATTGGTATTTTCAATGTCATATCTTTATGTTGACGGTATGGGAGGAAAATGAGCTTAATTGTTAAATTTTACATGCATATATGAAGGGGATCATGTCTGCACAAACCTTAACAAAGATCCACAATATGTTAAGAGGGAGTTGCACGAAGCAATTACAAATATCAACGAATATCAGATATTTGACAACAACAAATAGTGTCAAACAAGATCAACTAGGTATCAAATCAAGGGGGAGTATTTGATGAACTCAAGGGAATACTACACTGCTACATCAAGGGGGAGTAATGATGTGTTGGAAGTGGTGTGTATGTAAAACCTGTTCTAAATTAAAATTGGTTAAAATGCCATTTTTAGAAAGTTTCTTTAAATAGAAAGTTTATATTTTTGGCAAGTTCTTTGAAAAGTTTCCTAAAATAGCAAATTTTCGAGTTTGGAATGTTTGTAAGAAATGGAAATTGTGCTATGTCTAGAATTCGCAACCTATTAGTTTGAGAAAGCTTCAGGTTTCTCAAAGTGAACACTTGCAAAAGCTGCAGAATTCGCAAACTAAAGGCTTACGAATCATAGACATTCGCAAAAGTACTATCTACGAATCCTTAAGAATTCGCAACCTTCATGCTTGCAAAAGCTTCAGAATTCCCATATCACTTTCTTGCGAAAGTGACCTATCTTGCACATGATTCATAAATTCGTTCCTTGCAAATCCTCACACACGTTGCTTGCGAATTCTTCAGTGAGCAACACATTGCCACAACACCTTGCGAAAGTTAAGATCCATTCCACTCTTACAACACTTGGTATCTTTTATCCTCACTTTTCAAGTATCCAACCTTTTAGAGAGCAAAAACCCTCTAAAACCCCTTTCACGAGTTCTTCATTCAACCCCTTGATTCCATCTTCGTTTTTCATAACAGGTTGATTGTTTGTTAAAATCTTGTTTGTTTTATGTTGTTATTATTAGTGTGATTGTTTAGTGCAGGGATTCCTCGACTGGAATTTCAAGTTTGATTTGAAGATTTTGGCCCTTTGGACTTCAAACGAACACATGATGAAATCTTAAATTTTTGGAACTTAATGTCTAAAACTTGATGTTAATATGATCTCATAACCCTCATAATATTGTTTTGAAACCTTTTGATTACATGTTTAATATAAAACTTAAACTTTGGACTCATAAAATCGATTTTGTCGATTGGTTTGCTTTCACGACTACTCGACTGTTGTTAGTCGATTTTCACAAATCAGTGTTTAATCTGAGGTTAAAAGTCAAATTAAAGGTTAAAAGAATATTTAAATCACTTAATCGATTACATTAATGCAAAGTTTAAGGTTCAATCATCGATTTTAATGATTTTTGTAATATGGGTTTTATGACTGTGTTCTTGGTGTTCTAGAGGAAACTTTGAATATTCAAGTAAAAATGGTAAGTTTCTCAAGTTTTTGAAAGACTCATGTGTTTTACGAATCTTTGAGATGTTTGATATTCATGAATCCTTTGTTTTCTCTCTTAGAAAAATCTTAAGGACAGGATTCGCTAACCCTAACCTTGCGAATCCTGAATGCTCTTAAGTGTCAGAATTCTTCGAAGTGAGGAATTCGCAGATTAACAACTGGCGAATTCAGAGTCAAGTCGAAAATTTCCTAAGTGTAGGATTCGCATAATGCTTCTTTGCGAATCCTGAACACTTTCTTTGTTTCTCCATTCCTAAGTCTAGGGATTCGCAACTTAGTATCCTGCGAATCCTATACTTAGTGAATTTCAGAAAAATGTTTTTCAAATGTCAAAATTTTCAAATACTGTTTTTGACATCTTGGACCTTGTCCAAACCTTTTTGTCTCATCTTTCAGGTCAAATGGCAGCCAACAATTCTTCAAATGAGCAAATGGATGAAAACTATTTCCATGAGGCTCATCAGAAGCACTCCATTCCATCAAGCAGAAGAACTGTCCATCCACCACCAAATGTCCATCCTGACATGTTACTCATCCTACCTTCTGACATGGTACCTCAAACTGCAAACAACCACAAATTTGAATTCAAGTTGAACATCAATCCACTGGTGAACCAAATCCTTCATAATCACCCTTTGAACAAAGCACTGTCTGATAGTGTTGATGTACCAGAAATATATGTACAACAGGCATGGAAGACCATCCATCTCACTAACATCACAGTTGGCCAAATCAGATGTCCAATTCTCAGAGTCAATGTTGACTTATACTCGGCTGATATTTCTCTTGAATTGGTCAGAGGATCCCTTCAATTGCCAGAACCTAATTCAACGGAGGGCATAACAGAATTTGACGACTTACCCACTGAAGAGACTGTTCTTACTGGAATTAGAGAGATGGGCTATGTTGGTGAACTAACAGAGTCAGCCAATTCAAGAAGAACAATCTGCCACCTTTCTACTATGCATTGTTCTTAGTTATCAACCGGTGCTTAACAGCAAAAAAAAATGGAACTTACAATGCCAACAGCCATATACGGAAACTCTTCTATTCTATAGTGCATGACTTGCACAAAAACTTTGCTGTAGTATTTTGGATTGAACTGCTTGAGAAGATATCTGCCAAGAGCAACACTGTGAAAGTCCTCAATTATTTGCCATATCAGAGGTTCATGACTATCTTGGTCAGGAGTGTACTGAGAGGGAAAAAGTAGATCCCCAAAAGGAGTTCTCATGAAGCAATTGTGGTGAATGAAATGTAGTTTTTGGTTAAGCAGAAGAAACAGTTTGCTTACTCCATGCCCACTCCAGAAGTGTTACTGATATTTGTTTATCCAAAGGTCGAGTGTCTTCTAGAGTATAGAAGATCTATGGCACAACCAGAACCGACTGTCCGTACCCAAGGTCCAACCCCTAGGCGAGCAGAATCTGAGAGGGTACATTGAACTCAGGGAGTTCGGGAACAGGGTGTGAAAAGAAAAAAATACAGAGAGGGGAACCAGAGGGGGTCGGAGACGAAGACATGAGACTTAAGGGTCACGGGTTCTTACCCCACCTCATGTGACACCAATAGTCAATGAAGGTCTAGGCTCTGCAAATGCCTTGGATCAACAACAACAACAGTAGCATATCATTGAACAACATTATGTGGAAGAACAAGAAAGAGAAGCACAAGCTAATGAACAACCTGAAACTCAAGCTCTTGAGTTGGTAGATCAAATCAGTGATGAAGAAGTGCATTTTGCTACCAGTACACCAGACATAATCACTGAAAATGTTGACTTGGGAAGAGATGAAACAGATTATGAGAAAACCATAACTGAAAGAAGAGATGATGATGGAAATGATGCGAATGTATCAGATGACGAGGATAATGACAACAATAATGATGATGATGAAGGAATTTTTAATGTTGAGGATGATGAACCAATAGACGCCTTTGCGGGTTTCTATAATATGGAAATAGACACCAATATTGCTGAACTTAATACTGCCACTTCTGATTCAGTCATTGATGATGTAATTGGAGGAATAAGGAGAATTGAGGGAGACACAGTAGAAGATGAAAGTGAGATTTTGAGAGAAAGGAAGAGAACATAAATAGAAGAGAGAGAGAGACCCACAACCGACTATTCCCGAAGATTAACCAAAACAAACACTTCAGTGCAGTTGTTGCCTGAAGCTGTAGACATGAGCAGATCACTAATGCAATTGCAGGCCCAAACAAGCCACTCTAATTCCTCTCAACAGGAGTTAGTTTTATTTTCTCATGGGGATTTAACACACAATCTATCAATGTCTCTTTCGGAGACATCTGATTTTGAAAATAGAGATTTGTTGCCCTCGATCTCAATTCCTTTGAATGCCCAAGTCCTAGAGCCACTTGTTAGAAATACAATTTTTGTAAATAGGACACTTTTTGCAAGTATTGATCTCAGTCGTCTTCGTGACTTGATCGGAACATCCCGAGTAGATTCGCAATCCGAACTACGAGGACCGGATGAAAATCCTGTCGTAGCTAACTCCATGTCAGCTATGAGCACAGGTCACATAGTAGAATCATCTAGTATTGTGCAAACGGACAATCTGAGTGATTCCGATGTTAGCTCACCCGACTACGTGTCAAGAGAATATCTCGACAGCTCCCTAAAGGTTGTTGATAGAGTTCAGAAGGAGTTAGGGGATATAAAGATAATGTTAAAGGGGAAGCAAGTTACTGAACCTAAGCCCACAAGTAGAGAACAAGTAGTACCTACCCCCCTTACCAAATACACCAAACCCTATTGACTTATCCATTGATCAGCTAAAGTCTTTGCTTCTCGCAAAACTTTTATCTCAAGCTCCGGATAACCAACAAGATGCATATATTTTTTCACTTATGCACTCCTACCACCACCACCAACAACAACAACCATCAATATATGTGTACCCAATAGATATAGGTAGAGCTACAGAGTCAAACTTCTCTAATGCAGATGTACTGAAAGCTTTCACTTTTTTGAATCAAGTTTTTCAGTTATCTTGCCAAATCTATGCAGCTGTTCAGTTCAGAAGGCATGATCATGATCTTGATCATGATCATGAGGGGGAGACAAAGAGAGAACAGTTTGCCTCTAGAAGACAATTGGTTGTGGTGGAGAATGTTGTGCCCATAAGTACTATATCTGGAAGAGAAAGATCTAGCAATCAAGGTGAAGGTACAAGTACAAGTCAGAGAGCTGAATATGTTGAAAGATCTAATCATGACATGGTATAAAATATTAGTGATGATGAAGAAGATTTAGAAGAAAGAGATATAAGGAGCTTAGTTGTTTTTGTTGCTAATAATGAGTCAAGGGTTGAAAAGCCTAAGAAAGCAACTTGTGAAGAAGTGATGGAGGCTATGGGAATCACAACATGCAACTTTATTGATGTAGATGAGCTAGACATAGATTAGCAAGCGGAAGCTAAGTATAAAATGTTTTGGTAGGTGATGGAAGAAGGTGAAAAGGAAATGGATTTTTGTCTACAATGTGCAAGTCATCCAGAAAACTCTGTCAATGCTGAATAATTTGTCAAAAATGCATCTGAAGCAGAAATTCCTAGAAGTGTTCTAAATGAAAGTGTTTTTGATGACATATTTGGTGATGATTTTAGAAGGGATGATCAAGAAGATGAACTTATACAAAATTCTGAGCCAACACAGAATGTTGAATAAGTACAAGTGAATGTGGCGGCACAAGAAGATGAGCCCTACATTACAACTGGCATTCCAATAGTTTCTCTTGACAAAAACTGTGTTTTTCCTACAGCTAGTGAAGCCTCTGTTCCTAATACTGAAAATGTTGCCTTGACATTGCCCAAGTCTGTAAAAAGGGTTTTCAGATCAAATGTGTCAGATCCTTCTTCTCCTAACTTGATTGACATAGAAAAGTTGAGAAGATCTCTGAGTAAAGAAAGGAAGAGAATGGAAAGAGAAGAGAAAAGTTGAAAGAAGGAAGCCAGAGAAAGAGAAGAGAAAGAGAAAGCTGACAAAGAAAAGGTTGATGCTAAAGCTTTACCCTACATAAGAAACCCTGATAGTCCAAGAATTCTAAGTGTGGCTGAAAGACTAAAACCTGTGTTTGTAACTCCTATGGAATCATAATTTCATGCAAAGAAACAACAGGATGCTGAAGAAGGTCCCTCTGTTCTAGTCAGAGTCGGATCTACACCTTTTACAGGTTATGATGAACAGGACCCTCCTCTAGAGTTTATTCTGTTGACCATAAAGTCTCTCAGAGTTCCATTCCTTGAAGAATCCATCAAGATTTTTGTGAAAGAACTGATAAAGATTGATCCTTGCAAACTCTATGGATTGATTGACAGACTTCTAGACTACCAAAGAAACTATCGGAAGTTTATTGAGAACTTTTCAAGAACAAAAGTATATACTAACAGAGCAGGAATTCTTCAGATAAATGAAGTCATAATGAAGAATTAGTTTGTTGTCTGGTATCCAGAGTTTGATGTTCAAAGGAGAGATCTAAAGGAATCAACCTTTAGTGAAGCTTACTTTGAACACCTCAACATAGCAAACCTGGAGTTCATTTACCGTGAATTTAGAAGCAGAGTGGTCAGACTTAGAGTTGTAGTTTTTGCACTTGAAGGTGTGAAGAGGTACATGAGGTGTCTGGTCAACAATTCATACACTCTTGATTTTCAGTTGGGAGCAGAGACAAATCAGAATAGTGTAAACCTGACTGCCCCTAACTTCAATCACTACTTGATGAGAGATTTGGAATTCTTCACACCAGTTGTAACTCCTGAACTTGCAGTTATATACGTCAATACTGAAACTCACAAGAAACAATTCATGCGAGCAAGTGAAGTGGCAAAATTCTCAGATGGAACCTTAAAGATGGTGCTGAGAGAGATAGAAGAGAGGCATAAACATTCAGAAATGAGAAGACTTGAAATAAAAGATTCAATATATGAGTGTGGGTTTGATGAGGTAAAATGGAAATGAGATTTTGGTTAGAAGTGAGCTTAATGATAAAAGGAAAGAGGGTGTGAGAACAGAGTAAAAGAATATCAAACTCTGCACCAACTTTTTCTGAGCTGGGCCACTACATTACTGGTGTTTCACAATTCTTCGTGAATATCATTGAAAAAGGCACCTAGCCCATGCAAACTCTTGATAAAACCCCACCAACTACTCATCTTTTTCTCAAAAAGAAGATGTTTCATATTTCAAGGGGACGCAACACATAATCTATCTGGTTTTCATTTGGAAAATATGGATATTGAAAAAGAAGGAAGTCTGACCCACCATCGCACTTCGATCATGCACAATCGAGTCTATGTTATACTGTTGTTGTCTCAATGGTTTACACAATATTGAGCCTAAATAAAAGCAATCATCTGTGCTTAATTCTTTCAAACACAAGCACGAACACATAGGAAATTCGATTTTCTGTCAAAACGTTCATAGAATAAAATTGTGTTATTCGATGATTGAATGGAAGACATGAGGGAGTGAACATCAAAAAGCTCCTTTCCAATGTGTATTCGTTACACAAAGTGACTTTGTGTTACTGACAGGCACTTCTAACTGATTCATTTGTTGATTCAGGTGTTACACTCATTTTATGTCTTAATTTGTAAAGATTTGGATAAATATCTTTTAGATCGACGAATAATCGGAGGCTCAGTATAAAAGATCAGTGGTCAGATCAGAAAGGGTTGATGACATTTCTTGTGAAATTTTTGATGATTTCATGCTCCAATCATCAAAAAGAGGGAGAGAGAATCAAGAAATGTTTGAAGTAGAGAAGATGTTGTTCAATAAATGTTTGTAAAAGTTATGGGGAGAGATTCAAGAAATGGACAAGATTCAGTCAAAGAACTGCAGTTTTGTAAGAAGATTGTTCAGAACTGAAAGAGATAATTCAAAGTTTTCTGAAGACGAGCTGAATTTTACTGAAATTTTCTCTGAAGACAATTTGCTGAAGCAAACTGGGCTGAATTTTGATGACAATTTCTTTCCGATGCCTGAAAGAGGTTTTAAAACCTTGGGAAGATTGTTATTGTTCTTGAAGACAGACTTTGGGTAGATCATAAAAGTTTTTGAAGACATATTTGTTAAACCAAGATCAATCTAAAATTTAGAGATCATAAACTGGTTCTGTTGAATTATCAACAGGTGATTGATTAATCACATCAGCTGTAATCTTTTCTGACAATTCACTGTTTGTAGCTTCCAAGTCATTTATCTTTTTGAACAAAATGTTTCTTTTAGAAGTCAATGTGTCAAACTTTATTTTCAAATCAGATTTGGCCTTCTGTTCTTTTTGGACATCTGAAGATAGAACAATTATTTTGGATTTGAGCTTAGATATCTCAGATTCAAAATGTAAACGTTCAAGCTCAAAATCTTTTTGTAAGTTCTTGGTTTTATCAGAAATATCATTGAAGATCCCAAGATTTCTCTTTTCAGATTTCTTCTTTTCAATCTCCAAAGACTTTTTCTTTTCTTGAAAAGCTTTTCTTTCTTTATCAAGTAAGTCTTGTAGAATAGAGATCTGTTTGGGAAGTTCAATTGATTTGTCTTCAAGAACTTTTCTTTCCTTAGCAAATGTGTCTCTTTCAGTAATCAAAACTTTTTCAAAATCAAACACTTGCTTTGAAAGTTTAATACATCTAAGCTCAAGATTCTTTTTCTCTTGGTCAGTTTCTTAGAAAGTTCAGATATCTTTTGAGTAAAAGATTTTTCCAGATCTGATTTAACTTTATCTGCTTGGAGGCTTGTTTTTAGATCAACATTCTTCTTCTCCAGAGCAGATATCTTCTCTTCATAACTTTCAACAGATGCTTTCTGGATTTGGATAATCTAATCTTCCAAGTTAAAGATTTTTCTTGTCAGCTCTGTGTTCTCAGCTTTCAAACTCAGTATTTTCTCATTATTCAGCCCAGAAGTCTGTTTCAGAAGATCTTCATTAATTGTCTTTAATGTACTAACTTCTTCTTTCAGAATGTTGGTTTCATCATAATATAGTTTTGTCTTCTTAGAGTAGAAATCAACAGATAAAACAAGATTTATGTTCTCTAATTCGATCTTTTTAATCTTCTCTTCAAGATCAGAAAAATATCCCATCTTGAATTAGAAATCATCTTGATATGAATGATCGTTCCCAAACAATTCAGAAAATTTTGAATGAAAGTCAAACTCATATCACAAAAAATATCTCAGAAAAATTCTATATCTGGAACTCTTAGAACTCACTGACTGAAATGAGCTTGACACCTGCAGATCAAATGAACATGAAACTCTTAAATCAAATGATTATGAACTTGCAAACAAATTGAATTTTCAACATGAAAACTTGCAGATCAATTGAGTTAGAAACTCACAAATCAAATGATCATAAACTTGTAGATGCTTGAACTAAAACTCTGCAAATTGAGCTACTCAGATATCGCAAACTACTTGCACTAGAAACAGATTAAAACTTGTAAATTGTATGACCTGAAACTCGCAAGTCACATTAACTGAAACTCACAAACCATGTAATCTTGTCATACTGAAACTTGCAGATTATGGTTTGAAAATTATTAAAACTCGCAGACCATATGAGAAATTAGAACTTTCAAACCAAATCATGAACTTTACAAATCACTTGGACTGAAAATCACAAATTGCATCAACTGGAACAACAAATTGGAACCTGCAGATTGAATCTGAAAAACGCAGAATGAGTTAATTAAAATTGAACTCGCAGAAGGTTGAAATTAAAACTTGCGCAGATTGAATGGTTTAGAATGCGCAAATCATATTGGCGCAAATCACATTGGCGCAAATGTTTGACCGGTGTCCTGAATAGCCCGGTGTGGAGAGGACCGGTCTCCTGTGCCGAGCGGTCTGGATGTGCCGACCGGTGTCTAAGTTTTGACCGGTGTCCCTCCATCGACCGATGTCCCTCCTTCGACTAGGGTTTAACAACTTAGACTATTAATCGCGCAAATCAAACTAGCCTAGAAGCGCAAAACTCAAATAGCCTGGAAGCGCAAAATTAAATGAAATTTTATATTAGATGTTTTGATCTTTGAAAACTAGTAGAACAAGTAATCATAAACTGAATTTAATCTTGCAAGCAACTTAAATTTGGCGAAAAGAAATATGATATTAGCGCAAAATTTGATGAATGTTGTGTGTTCTTCAACTTTGTTCCACAAAACAATCCAAAGTGTTTAATACCTGAAATTAAAACATAAAATTGCATAAGAATGATCAATTAAGCGTATAGAACATATTTCCAATGTCAATTTCTGATCAAAAACAACAAAACACATAGAATTGATCAAGAACAGAATCGAACAGTTCAACACAGAAACTTGCAAAAATTCAAGATTAAATGCGATTTATTATGATTTTGACATTGAAATCTAAACAAGAAAGTTTCACAGTTAGAAATCGAACTCTATACGATCAGTTTCACAACCAAACAACAATGATTCAAATAAGAATTTGTGCAATGATCAAACTTCATTGTTCTTGATATTTTCAAGAAAATTTCAACAGTGATCTAAAATTCCAAAAATCGATCTAATTTTCTGTTCAAATCATTTCTGAAAATGTTTGGTACGGCTCTGATACCAACTGTTAAACCAAGATCAATATAAAACTTAGAGAGAGAAAGTAGAGAGAGAAAGAGGAAGACGCAGAAACTAATATATTAATAATATGCGCTAGAGTTGTTCAGAAAGAAAAGCAAAAGGGACTTAAATACCCTTGGCTAAACAAACAAGGTAGAGCAAAACTAAGCACTTTAGCAACAAGGAATAAATACATTGATTACGAGAAAAAATATAAGCCTAAGAATATTTATCAAAGAAAGAGGTGATTGCTAAGTGAAAGGGGAGACTTAGGTGTTGTTCGGTTCGTTTTCTATTAAGAACTGAATGGATATAGCTGTCTGCCTGGATATAGTTGTTTGTATGTTAACAGAAAAGTTGTTGTTCTGTTAGTATGCTGAATAAGCAGTCTGAATGTTAGAAATGACCATTTTACCCCCTTAAATGGCAAGTCCATGATGGAAGATTATGAGGTTATTGAGCATATTGGTAGAGGAGCTTTCGGAGCTGCTTTTCTTGTTTTCCATAAGATTGAGAATAAGAAGTAATTTTTTTCATCTTTTTTTCCCAATATTATTTCCCACTACAAATAATGATCAACTATGTGTGTGTGTGTTTTCTTGTGCTTATTTCATATGTCTTTCCAATTTGTGATTTAGGGTTCTGAATACAAGTTCCATTTGGGAAATCATGAAAATTAAAAGATTTCCTTTTGTTTTGGTTGTTACTGATTATGAATTCCATTTCTCAATTTGAAATAAGAAAATGGGAGTTTAATTAATTGGATGGATGATTATATTTCAGAAAAAACTTATGCTCATAAACTCCATCGATGGAAAACTCATAACCTCCAAAATCGATGCCACTATGACCACTCCATCGATGGAAAAACAAGTACTCTACTGTGACCTCAAAATCGATGGCTTTAAACAATATAATCAATAGGTTTAAAACCAAAAAATCGATGTTGAGGAGAAAGAGAGATCGATGGTACCTGGAGAGGAAAAGAGAGATCAATGGACAGGAAAAGAAAGATCGTTCCATTAGGTAGTTGTGCTTTTTCAATAGATAGAGAGGAAAACATATCTCGTTCCAATAGGTAGTTGTGCTTCTTCAATCGATGGAGAGGAAAACATATCTCGGCTGGGTTTTAAGAACTAGATAGGTTACTTTTAATTAAAGGGGAGTAGTTGGGAGTTGGAAGGGTAGATGAGGAAATTAAAAGATATTAAATGGCTGAGTGTAGAAGAGTTTATTTTTGTACTTGATTCGGTCAACCACTAGCTGCCAAATTAAGCTACTACCGAACACTCAGATATGGCTGACCGAATCAACCATATCCTTTATTCAGCCCATTAAGCTGCTACCGAACAGGCCCTTAATCTGTTGATAATCTGACAAAGGGGGAGATTGCTCAAAGGATTATTTTTCTGAAGATAATTCTTGTTGAAAGAGTTCTACAAGGAGGAGATTGTAATTTTGTGTTTAAAGGGGGAGATTGTATTGCAAAATCTTTTTAAAGATGATCTTGAATCCAAATGGGGAGATTGTTAGTGGTCATATTTGATGGATACAAGATCATGAAGATAGAATGCTGAAAGTCAACCAAGTTAAAGTTCAAAGTTATCTCTCAAGAGGAAAGTCAAAGTCTCTTTGTAATAAATGTTTAAGTCAAAGTCAAATGTTGTGTTTGGTAATAGTGTTTTAGCGCGTGCGTTTTGTTTTAATAGATATATGGCTAGTTGGTTGTTGTAAGCTTGTATATAGAAGATTAGAAGTCATTGTATGCTGAATTGAGTTCTATAGAGAGAAAGTTTAAGACAGAGTCATTGTATACGAACTCAAGTAATCAAAGTGAAACAGGTTGATTGTTTAATCTCTGTTTGGTTATCTTGTGATTGAATTATCAATCATGGCGCATCTGATTTGGCTCTTAGAAACTCCACCCACGTATATCTGTAATTTTCATCAATCATAACCAATATATACTTTTTTACCATTGACTGATTGAGTACGCATCGGGCCGCAAAGGTCCATGTGTATCATTTCAAGCGGCGATTTGTAAGAAGATTCTATCTTAGCCTTATGGGAACTTCTTTTCATCTTTCCCATTTCTCATGCTGAACACGAGGAATCCTTCTCTAATCATAATTCTGGTAGACCTTTGACCATGCCTTTACTCGCCAATGTGTTTATAGCCTTAAAATTTTGGTGAGAAAGACAGCGATGCCAAAACCAACATTCATCTTTCGAGGCCTTAGCAAGTAAGCAAACATAACAAGTTGCTGAGAGTGTTCAAAAATTAATTATGTATAGATTTCCATATCTTTCTGCTTTGAATACCTCAGAACCGTTCAAATCTTCTATGTGACAGTGTGTCATAGTAAACCTAACTTGGTAAAGGCTGTCACAAAATTTTCTCGTACTAAACAAGTTGTGATCTAGCCCTTCCACACAGAGAACCTTCTGAATGTTCACATACTTGTTTTTAAGCATTGTGTATCCTTTGATGAAACCTTTAAGCTCAGAATTTGCAAATCTGACTGTTTCAGTAGGTTGTTCAACATAATTGTGCAATAAGTCCTTGAACCCCGCCATGTGTCTTGAGCATTCTCAATCTATAAACAATAGATGACGGGCCTGGAAAAGAAACAAACTTACTTTTCTTTAGGTACCCTTATCCAAATGGGTCTTTTCTTGTTAGCATCTTTAATCTTTTGAAAATCATCAACCTTGCTTTTAATTCTCCATTGAAATCGAGGCTTAGGTAACCTTTTCCAAACCATATTTACGTTTAAATCATGAAAACTTTTCTTCTTTGAGAATTATTTGACTTGGCCTTGAGTATGTGAATTTGTTGCGTTGAGGCCTTAGAAATGGATTTGACTTTAAAAAAGCTTTTAACATTCTGAGACTTAGGAGGAGTGGAGTGAAATAAAAAATAATTTCTACCACAATGATTACATATAAAGTTCTTGCGAGCAAATGTCATCATTATCGATTTATCAAATGTTTTACAATTATTAGTACAAAATTGATATTTATTGATCGTTGAACTATTACATGAAGAACTATCATCACTAGTAGAAACAATACAATCTTTATTTTCACACTTTTCAGAAACAATTTTACAATCTTTCTTTTCACATACATTCTTCCTCCATTCTCCTTTAACTTTTCCACCCAGATCTGAAAATCCAAAAGAAACTTTGTTAGTCGATTTCTTAGAGAGTGAGTTCTTTGTTTTAATTCCAAAAGTTTTTCCTGTCAAAAAAACACTTGGCTGTTTTTCGAAACATGAAGAATAAACAATTGTTGGCTTAACAAGTGTCACAAACTCCTGTTTTAATATAACATTCCACTATTTGTCATCAAACTCTTTTTGTTCAGATAATTTTTTCTTAAACAAATCGTTTTTCAAATCATTAACCTGTTTACAAAGCTCTTTATTTTCTTTGAAAGATTTATCAAGTTTGAACCGATGATCACAATTTCCGTCTTCAACTTCTTCAAGAGCATTTTGTAAATCATAGATTTGTTTCTGAAAATCATATGTTTGATGAACCACGGAGTCAGACTCTGAAATTACAGAAATCAAGCCATGACAATCAAATCGCAAAATATGATCAAGAACTAGAGAGAGTATCTTGAGAGAGAAAGCGATGTTGGCATATATCTCACTGTGTTAAATTATTACAATCATCTCTCACAAGTTTGGTCTCACACTTCTCTCAAGACAATACAATATTATATATGGAAGCAAAACTCTCACAAGACTAAACTCTCAAAGACTTAAAAAAGTCAAAGTCAAAATACAAAAGTCAACTAATTGATCTACACAATGCATTTACAATCTCCCTCTTTTAGATCAATTCAACAAAAGATTCATCTGCTCCATCTTCAATAGCTTCCTTGCCTGATTCTGAGCAAAGACTCCAAAATTCTTATGCCATGCCTGAAATGAATTATATCTTCTAAAGCTTCCAAAACTCTGATCAAAATAAGTCTGTCAAACTTTCCAAGACCTTTTTCTCCTTGCCTGACTTTCTTCTCATTATCTTTAAATCTTTGGTTCAGCTGCAGTTTGACCACTTTGATAGTTCCATCCGAAAACTTGGCAATCTACGAAATCCTGAGAAATCTTTTCTTGTTTTCCCCATTCTTGTAAATCACTCCAAGTTCCGGCTTTTCAATGATCTTGAACAAGTCATAACTGTCAATATCTTCTAACTCCAGATTAGGCTTGATCATGTTGACTATCTTTTGATTAGTTTCAATTGCAAGCTGAAAGTCGTAGCAGTAAGTATAGTTGACATGCCTCCTCATGAATCTCTTCATTGCTTCTAAGGCAAAGATGATATTTTCTGGTCTGATGGTCATGCTTCTGAACAGATGATAAAGGTATTCAATGTTGTCCCTAAAAATGTAAATTTCCCAATATTCAAGCACAATGAAACAAAATTTAAGATTTGACTTTGAAGATCTAGAGAGAGAGAGAGTAGAGAGAGAAACTCAAGTTGTATGTATATTGATGATATGAATGTTACAATGCTACTTGTTACAAACACTCACAAAGCTATCACAATTTATACAAAGACACTTCTCTCACATAACTAAAACACTCAAGACATTAGAACTCTCACAATACTGAAACTCTCAAACCACTAAGGTTGACTAATTTGACTTTATAGGCTTTGACGTTTCATATTAAATCTTGGATACAAGAAAATACACTAACAATCCCATCCAAGTATTGGAAATCAGCTTCAGAGAATTCACAATTCCTCATATCTCTTCTTTGCACAAAGAATACTGGATACCAGATTTTCTGAAACTTCCTCATCCTTACTTCCTTCACCATGAGAATTCCTGACTTATTCTTTACGTACTTCTCTGCTTTCCTCACCCAACCAATCGTTCTGGCATACCCCTCCTGGTATTCCTTTGGTAGATGAGAAACACCCAAAACTTTGTATATGTCTATCCTCCTAACCCTGTGCACGAAAATATTCTTCATTTCTTCTTCCAGAAATGGTCCTCTCAGAAAATTTCTCATATGTCTGAGTTGGGCTTCAGTGGGTACTAAAGGTGCTTCAGGTTGGTTTGAGGGACCGGATTGGGTGTCCACTGGGTTGGAAGGAAAGTGTAGTTCAGGTTCAACTTCGGTGTTAGATTCAGGTTGGTTTTCAGGTGGGTTGTCATATGTAGGTTGGCTATCATGGATTGGGCTAGGAATTCGGCTTGGGCTAGGTAGATTTGTTTGGCTAGGTATGTTATCAGGGTTAGGTTGGTTTTATGGGCTAGGAGTTTGTTGGTTTACTGGGCTGGGTTGATTTTCTGTGCTAGATAGGTTTATTGGGCTAGGGATGTTTTATGGTTGGTCAACAGGTTCAGAAAGGTTTATTTCTTTAAAGGTTGGGATTTCAGGTGGGGTTCTTGTGGTTTCTGGAAGTTCATGATGTACCGGGCTCAATTGGATATCATCTGGAGTGCAAGTAAGGATATCTAGGATGCTCTTATTACCTTTCTCATCAGAATCCATTAACTTTTCTCTCTCCTCCTCCTTTATCTTCCAAAACTTCTCATCCATTTCGTTTGCTAACTCATCTTCGTCTGATGATAAGTCAAAAATATCTATGGCTTGTTTCCCAGTTAGCATAAGTATTTCCTCCCTAGTAGCAACCTTAGGATTTGCAAACAAAGGTTCTACATCCTCATTAACATACAAAACAATCTCCATATTTTCTCCAGCATCAACTATTTCATTATTTCCAGCATCTGTCATCTCAACATCATCAGCAGTTCTTTGTCTCTTACTCATCTCCCCCTCATGATCTTGATCAGAATCATGATCATGCCTTCTTTTCATGATTGCCTGAACTTTGCAAACCTCCTGAACTGCTCTAGTCAATTCCAGAATATGTTGTTCCACTTTCAGATTCGAATGCATTGAATTCGGTGACTGAGACTATTTCTAAAGGTACTTCAGGTTGCTGGGATCTCAACAAGCTAACCAAATCTGTATCCGATTCAGCAGCTGGTGCCTGGGATAATAACTTTGCATATAATAATGATTTCAGCTCCTCCACAGATAAGTCTACTGGCTGTACTGGAGGTGGTGGAGGTGTCTGAACAGGCTCTTCCACAGCTGGTCCTTTCCCTTTAAGCAAACTCTTTACCTTCCCCAACTCCTCTTCTGTTGGTCCCGGAGGTGCTTAACAAGTTTGTAGAAAGGGGGGGGGGGGGTTGAATACAAACACAAAAATTTAAAGTTTAATAAATTGTTTATTGATAAATCAAACACAATTTACAAGTTTGTTGCGGAATAAGATTAAGAAACTCAATCTAAACAAACTTAAGAAACACTAAGATGGTTGCACAAGAATTTCAGAGAATGGGGGATTAAGGAATATAGAAAACAAAGGTTTCTATATTGAATGGGGGATTAAGGAATATAGAAAACAAAGTTTGTTGCAGGGCACTTTACACGTGGCGTTCACTGATTGGATTTGGAAGTCTGACTTTGGGAGACATGCTTTTGGCCGGATCATGAACAATGTAGTTGACAGAGTTGTTGTACGAATTGTGGCAGAGGCATGTCCTTTCTGACACATCGTACTGAGTTGTGCAAGGTAAGACAAAAAGAAACTTGAGGTATAAGCTTTGTGATCATTTGATCGCTAAATATCTCTTTTATCAGAGATATCAAGAATTCAGCGATCGCTGAAGCTTTCCTCATGTTCCTTCGCGTATAAGTAGAGTTGTCTTTGCTTCACTGATATCCGCATCAGGTCACTAGTATACTTCTCTTTGTTCAGCAGCTTCATCTTCGATTCAGCTATGAACATCTGTTGACGCGAGACTTGTCTTCAGGGATTACGTTACTGTTCTCATCAGAACTATCAGCGATAACTGAACAGAATCAGTTTGATCAATGATAGTGAAACACTAATACATATTAAATGTTTATAAGAAAGACTATCAGCGATAACTGAACAGACTCAGTCTGATCGCTGATGGTGAAACACTAATACATATTAAACGTAATTTTCACTAAGTACAGAAAAGGGTCGTTATCAAATCACTGAGAGAGTTTGGATCAACATCTTCATATTTCTCAAATAAACAATCTTCAACGTCCTTTAAGGCGCCGTTGAGAAACTCCATAGTGACAGAAACTTTGTCCTTCTTCTTTCTTCCAGAGTTAGCGACTGAAAGAATCTTCATTGGGTCAGAGCGATAGTCGAGTTTATGTTTGCACCAATCGACTGAGCTATCACTGACCACTAGAGCTTTTGAGCGTTCCTCTTCAATTTCTTTCAAAAGAGCAGCCTGGACTTCAACTAGTTTCTTCTTCAGTTTCTTGTCTTTGACTTGAGAAGAATGAATTTTGAGAGCCAGAGTGGCATCTCTTTGACAGTCAGCGATCAGCTTCTCAGCCCTGCCGGATTCTTCAATTTCGGCTTCAGTTAGGAACTCTAGATCTGTTGATTGAGGGGATCTTCAGTCGTTGACTCTCCATATGAGAGATCATCTCTGTTCTTTTCTTCATCTCTTCCTCTGAACAATGAAGTGGTCTAGAGGGCCTTCGTGGATGTTGCAGGGATTCATCTTCTTCATCCTCTTCATCAATCTCTCTTACATAGATTGGGATTATCTTGTCATCAGCTTCAACAGCTGGGATTATTTGGAGCTCTTTACCCTTAAGCAGGGAAGAGAACTGTCTAGTCAGAAAATGAAAAAGGTTAGTTTATTTTTGAAGAAGAGAGATAAAGGCTTACAAAGAAACAGAGGTGGGGTTTTTATAGAAGGATAATGGAACGAGGGAAAGGCATACCTGAGAAGGATTCTCCTCAGATAGTGAAGTCATCTTCAGGCTTCCCTCAGCAATAGCACCTTTGCTTTGGGAAGGGGTTCCTAAAGATGTTCCATGGCTCCCCCCTGCTTTGATAACTTCTTTCGAAGCTATCGCTGATGAAGTGACAGCTGAAGAACACCATAGAGATTGAACTTCTTCATCGTCATCATCATCATCTTGATGAGGTTCTTCCTCTTGATCTTCAAGATCAAGGGCTTCATCTTCATCTTCCTCCTCTTCTTCTTCATCGATTAACTCATCGATGGTAGGAGGGGCTTTTTCAGCAGCTATCTCCCCCTCAACTTGAGAGGGAGTTTCCAGTTGGACCTCAGCAGCAACTTCGAACTCAGTATTTTCTTCGACTGCTTTCTCCCCCTCTTTGTCATTATCATTGAGGGAGAGATCTTTTGAAGGAGATGAAGCTTTTACAGCGGCCAACACCTGAACTTCAGCCTCCAAACTGTCCAGACGACCTTTGTTAGAACATAAATATGTTGGATACAAGATCAAGAAGACAAAAGTCAAAGTTCAAGAAGTCAAAGCTGAGAAAAGTCAACTCTCATGTGAAAGTCAAAGTCTTTGTAATAAATTGTCAAAGTCAATGTCTTTGTATTTTGTTTTTTTCTTTGTAGTTGTTTGGTGGTATAAATACCTTCTTGTATTTGTATTTCATTAGAAGTCTTTTTGGTAACTAACAGAATACGTTTGAGAGAGATCTTTAGAGAGAGAGAGAAGTTCTAGACAGAGAAAGTGTAATCGTTAGATTTGAAAGATTAATCAAACAGGTAATTTGATTGAAATCTTGATTGTGTTTGTTTGATTGTGAATAGGAACTAGAATCTGGGAATATCAATTGGTATCAGAGCAGATCCAAAGTGAAATCAGATCATGAAATCCAAGAAAGTGTTGGTTCAATCACAAACAATCAAGATGAGAATTCCAAATCATATTCATTGATGAAATTCACAAATCTCACATTTTACAATCTCATAAGCTTTCTCTCTCTATAAGCTTTCTCTCTCTCTAGAATGATATGAATTATGCTCTTCTCGAATCTGCTCACTCTCTGATTCGTGTACTACTACTTCTTAACTGCGAGTTTCAAATTCTCATAGTGATCTGCGTGTTTCCATACTTAGAATATTTTCTGAGAAATTTTCAAAACTGTAATATGCCCTTTAATAGTGAAATTTTTTTCTTTAGCGGGACCCCCGTGCTAAGTCTGCGGAGGGGGACAAAGTTCTTATTGTGATCTACTGCTTTTGAATTTCTAACGATCATTTCAAGTTTCTTTTTGTAACAGATATTCAAGATGGGATATTTTTCTGATGATGATGAAAAGAAGATTGAAAAGCTCAAATTAGAGAACAAAAATCTTGTTTCCTCACTTGACTACTACTCAAAGAGATCAAAGAGATACAATGATGAAAGGAAGATAGTGAGAGAAGATGTCAGTGTGTTAAAGAAGATAAATGAAGATTTGCTGAAACATATTTCTGGGCTTAATGAAGAAAAGGTCTTGTTTTTGGAAGCTGAAAATACTGAGTTAAAGAACAAGATCTCAGAATTAGAAGATCACATTGTCAAGTTTCAGCAAACAGGGTGTGCTAATGAAAAGAAGATCTTTGAATTAGAACTGCAAATTGTTGACGAAAGATCAGTTTTTGAGAAAGAAAAGAAAGAGTTTGCTAAGAGATTCTCAGATTTTTCCAGAAAATGTGCTGACGAGAAGAAAACAGTTGAGCTGAAATGTTTAAAGCTTTCTCAACAAATTTCTGATTTTGAGAAAGTAATTATTCTGGAAAGAGAAAAGTTTGCAAAGGAAAGAAAGACCATAGAGCAAAAGAATGTTGGGATATTCAAAGAAATATCTGGTCAGAGGACAAATGCTGAAATGGGCTTTGAGGAAGAAAGAAGCTTATTTGAAGCAGAGATAAAGAAGCTAACTGCAAAGTTATCTGAGCTATCTACTTGTGTGCTTATAGAGCAGCAAACGAAGTTTGAATACAAGACGAAGATTGACCTTCTTGTAAAAGAAAGAGACAGTTATTCTTCAAAGGTAAAAGAGATTGAAAAGATTGTTTCAAAGGTGGTGGTGACTGAGCAAACGACTCCAGAGTCAAAAATCCACTCACCTAGAAATAGTTCAGTTGGTTCTAATAAGCCAGCATCAACCTCACATCAGCAAACTGTTTCTACAAAAAGGTCATTTAAATCTTCCAATCAGATTCGTACTACTAATCTTTTCTATGATAGCAAAATAGATGGTTCAGGTACACATAGAGGAAGGAGATATGAAGAGAACAGATATGTTGAGAAGAAACATGATGAAAGGAAGAAGTTTGTGAATGACTACACTGTTGCCGAAAAGCATGCAAGTGATCCAGTCAAATGCTACAACTGTGGCAAGATTGGACATTTCGCAAAAGATTGTAGAAAGCCAAAAGTTTGCAACTCTCAGTATTATCAGAACAAGCTGTTATTGGCCAAACAGCAAGAAGCAAGAATAACTTTAATGGCTGAGGACGAATTTTGGTTGGATCATTCCGAAGGTGAAGATGAGGAGAAGGAAGAAACAACTCATCTCTGTCTTATGGGAAAAGAGGTAAACTATGATGAAACAGATGACGAGACAGCTGATGAGGTATCAAACTTAACTAAAAAAAAATTCATTACCAAAATGGAAGCTATGATGGTTGAGCTTCAAGACTTACATAATAAATTGAAAAAGGAAAAAGAAAGAGTTGCTAAAAGAAACAATAAGATATTTGAACTCAATAAGTCGGTTATTGGGAACAAAGATCTGATTGATTCTTTACGCAAGTCTGCTTCTGATTCTAAACATCAAGTGGATTGTTTTGAAAAGAAGATTTCTGATTTTGAAGTTAAAATTTCTAAATATGAGTTTGAGAAAAGAGAATCTGCACTAACTGTTCATAAATTGCAGGTTGAGAACAAGCTTTTGAATAAGAAGGTAAATGGTCTGGAAGCCAAACTTTATGCAAGAGGACAAACAGATCAAACCATTTTTCTTAATGCACCTGATGAAGAGGCTGATGTTAAAGAAAAATGGGAACTTGGTTTTAAAAACCCCCATTACTTAATGAAAGCCACCAGAAAACAACCAGCATTATATAATTTTTATTTTCTTGCTTGTGCTGGTAAACATACTCATTAAAAACCCAAATTTGTTACCAAATTACCAGAAGAAGTTGAGGCCAAAGAAACTGAAAATAGAAAGAATGTGAAAAAAATGCAACTACCATTTAACTATGCAAAGTTAAATGATAGTTATCTTTCAGAAACACCAAAAGTTCTTTCAAACAATTATTTTGCTAGTTATTCTGTTTCTGAGATGAAGGAAAAACCTGCAATTGCAAAGGTTTATGTTCCTCCACTCATTCTTGAAAGCAAAATAGTTGAGTTGGAAAATGTTTTATCTGATGAAAAACTTTTGGTTGATATTCAACAAAGTGTATTTTCTATAGTTTTAAAGAACACAGTTTTTCAATGTACATCTACAAAGTGTTCTACAGTTTCAAAGGGACCTCAATCTTCAACTGATAACTTTGATGACTTATTTGAGTCTGCAAATCACTTTCTAAATTCTGATGATGGGTGCATAGAAGAAATTGATTTGTTTGACTTCAATGCTCCTCTTCCTGATCATTCTACTTGTCTTACAAATGAAAAAGTGTTACCAAGTGGTGTTAATATTGATGAATCATCAACTAAGGTTGGTGAATCAGTTTCTGTAACTACTGATTATTATGCTCAAGGTAAGAAACATAAGAAACAGCGATTACAGAAACAGAAATACACTGGTACACAAAAGAAAACTCAATCTCAGAAGTCTGATTTTCCTAATAAATCTAAATCTTTTGTTTCAGATATAAGGAAGAGAAAGTCGAAAGCTCAAACAGAATGGTGACCAAAACGGAAGGATGATGAGATAGCTGGATCAGTTTCTGATAATTCTTGTACTAGATCTGTTAGTAGTGATTCAGATGTAGTTGGTCAATATGCTTCTCATCAACAAAACATTGTAACTTCTTACAAGCATTATTCAATAAAGCACTTAATTCAATTATCTCCTATTACTACTACATCTCATTATAATTATCGGAGAACTGATTTTGCTTATTCTCATAATTATTCTGATTGGTTTGGATCTTATCATGTTTATTCTTCGAGATCAAATATTTTTAAAGGTTTTTAAAAGGACAGAAGGTCCATTTTCAAATGGATACCAAAATCTTGTGCTAATCTGTTAGGACCCGTTTTTAAATGGGTACCTAAAGTTATTGTTTCCTGATTTCTCTTGCAGACCCGACATATGTGGTACTTGGACAGTGGATGTTCCAAGCATATGACTGGGCAAAAAAAGCTTTATTGTCTAATTATACAGAGAAATTCAGTGGAAATGTCAGATTTGGAAACGATCAGCTTTCACCAATCTTAGGATATGGTGACATCATTCAAGACAACATAACGAACAGTAAGGTGAGTTATGTCGAAGGCTTAGGGCACAACCTGTTTAGCATTGGTCAATTCTGCGATAAAGGGTTAGAGGTCAACTTCAAATCTAAGAGTTGCTCAGTTTGTACTGAAGACGGCACAGAACTCTTAGGTGGACATCGCAAGACAAACCTCTATACTATCAACCTGTCCAAAGTTCAGATTGACAATCAAGTTTGCTTAATGACAAAAGCTTCAATGCAGCAAAGTTGGCTCTAGCACAGACGTTTATCACACCTGAACTTTCGTTATATCAACAAGCTGGTTAGTGGAAAATTGGTAAAAGTACTTCCTGAGCTGAAATATGAGAAAGAACACTTATGTGTTGCATGTGAGAAGGGTAAGATGAAGAGAGCCGCACATAAACCGAAGCCCGAACTAAGTACTAGTTCTCCGTTAGAATTGTTACATATGGATTTGTGTGGTCCGATGAGAACACAAAGCTTGGGTGGAAAGAAATACGTGTTGGTTATTGTGGACGATTACTCAAGGTACACGTGGGTCAAATTTCTTCGATCAAAAGATGAGACGCCCGAAGTTCTCATTACTTTCTTAAAGACGACCCAGGTCAATATGCAGAGACAAGTCAAGTTTCTTCGAACTGACAACGGCACAGAGTTCAAAAACAAAACCGTTGAAGAATATCTCGAATCGATCGGGATATCACATCAATACTCTGTTGCTCGTACGCCTGAACAAAATGGATTAGTCGAAAGGCGAAATCGGACGCAAGTCGAGGCCGCTCGTACTATGCTCAGCCAGTCCGATCTACCACTATTTTTGTGGGCAGAAGTTGTGTCGACTGCATGACATACTCAAAATCGGTCCACGATACACCGCCGTTTTCAAAAGACTCCATATGAGCTGATCAACAACAGAACACCAACAATCAAGTATTTTCACATATTTGGGTACAAATGTTTTGTGCTTAACGACAGAGAGAGTCTGAATAAATTCAGTGCTAAGGCAGACAAGGGTATCTTCATTGGTTATTCTTCAACATCTGCAGCATACCGTGTTTATCTGAAGAAGTCAAAGACAGTCATTGAGAGCGTAAATGTTACATTCGATGAAGATATGGCTTCTGAACAACTCAGTTCAGAACTCGTGATCACTGGAGTATTAGCTTCTGGGCAGATCAGTCCAGAACCTGCTTCAACGGCGAATAATTCAAATAACGCTTCTACTTCTATTTCACATTTAACTGATTTAGATTTGTTATTTGAATTCTTTTATGATGAGTTTCTTGGATCTAATGTACCTAAATCTGTTGTGACTGACAGGTCTGAAGACACAAGTTGCAATCATCCAGTCACTTCAAAAGTTATAACTGAACTTGTATCCCCTGTTCAGTCATAAACTAATGTTCCATTGAATACTCCTACAGTTGAAGATACACAAGTAACTGATGAGCCAGAAGTAACTGTTTCAGTTGGGTGTAATACATTGTCTATTCAACAACCAGAGTCTGTTGTTCCAACTGATGCTTCTTCACCTGAAACTTCAAATGCAAATCCTCCTCCTATTATTCAAACTGAAGATTCGAGATCATGATAATGTTCAATCAGTATCTAATCCACTCCCTCATGAGCATCGCTGGACCAAAGAGCATCCTTTACATCAAGTAATTGGAGATCTCAACAAGCCTGTACAAACGAGGTCAACGACTCTTAATCAATGTATGCATGACTCATTCCTCAGTAAGATTGAGCCAACGCGAGTATCTCAGGCTCTTGCTGATTCGGACTGGGTATCTGCTATGCAAGAAGAGATCAATCAGTTTGAAGCTCTAAAGGTTTGGAGATTAGTTCCAAAACCATAAGGTAAAACCGTGAGAGGAACTAAATGGGTATTCAAGAATAAAAAGGATGAAGATGGTATTGTCATAAGAAACAAAGCTACACTTGTTGCCAAAGGTTATCGGCAAGAGGAAGGCATAGACTACGATGAGACGTATGCTCCAGTAGCGCGTATAGAAGCAATCCGCATGTTTGTAGCCGACACAGCTCATAAGAATTTCACAGTCTTTCAGATGGATGTGAAAATAGCCTTTCTGAATGGTATTCTTAAACAGGAAGTATACGTGTCTCAACCAGAAGGGTTCGTCAATCCAGATAAGCCAGATCATGTCTACATCTTGGACAAAGCCTTGTATGGTTTAAAACAAGCCCCTCGAGCATGGTATGATGTTCTATCAAAATTCTTGGTCAATTCCGGTTTTTCCAACGGTAAAGTTGATACCACTTTGTTCATCAAAAAAGAAAAAGCCGATATCATCCTTATTCAAATATATGTTGATGATATAATATTTGGCTCTACTAATCCTAAATATTGCAAAAACTTTTCTAACCTCATGGTGTCACGTTTTCAAATGAGTATGATGGGAGAGATGAATTTCTTTCTCGGATTACAAGTTAAACAGTTTTCAACGGGGATTTTCATTAACCAATCTAAGTACATTTTGGATATTCTTCGGAAGTACAAAATGGAAAATTGTAAACCAATTGGAACCCCGATGGCACCAGGTACTAAGATTAACATTGATCCTTCGGGTAAAAGTGTTGATGTTAGAACTTATAGAGGTATGATAGGATCGTTAATGTATCTTACATCGAGTAGAGCAGATATTATGTTGTCAACATGTTTATGTTCTAGATATCAGGCTGCTCCTAAAGAATCCATTTGGCTGCTGTCAAAAGGATTTTTAGGTATCTTAAGGGGACTGCAGATCTTGGTCTGTGGTATCCTAAGAATACTGGTTTTGAACTGACTGCCTATTCAGATGCAGATCATGCAGGTTTCATGTTGGACAGAAAGAGTACTTCAAGTCACATTCAATTCCTTGGAGACAAGCTCGTTAGCTGGGCATCAAAGAAACAATTATGCGTTTCCACATCGACTGCTGAAGCAGAGTACGTAGCTGCTGCCAGTTGCTGCTCTCAAGTCTTGTGGATGCGAACACGGCTACGAGACTATGGATTCAAGTTCGACAAAATTCCAATCTATTGTAACTCGAAGAGTGCGATTGCAATATCTGTTAATCCTGTCCAACATACGAAAATCAAACACATTGATGTAAGGTATCATTTTATTAAGGATAATGTAGAAAAAGGAACAATTGAACTTTATTTTGTAAAAACAGATTATCAACTTGCAGATTTATTTACCAAACCCTTAGATGAAAAGAGATTTAATTTTAATGTCTCTAAGCTTGGTATGTTAAATCTTAAGACATAATCGGTTGTTACCTCATAAAGTTACGTATTGTTATTTTTCATCATTTTTTTTATCATTATGTGTGAAGGATATCTACACTTTAATTTTTTGCTCATGATCTTAGGGGGAGTAAGAGAAGATTAAAGATCAATCATTATTCTTTTGAGGGGGAGCATATCTAATTTCTGCATTTTTCTTAATTGACAAAATTTTTGTAATGCATAATTTTAGGGGGAGCATATAATATCAAAAGGAGTAAGACTATGATTTCTGATTATTTCAAATCAGAACTCGTACTGTTAACTGTTTTACTGCTTTATGTCTTTTAATTTTTTTTTTGTTGTGAATAAAGTTTGCTTTGACTAGACTTTGAGACTTCTGCAGGATGAGAAAAGCTTAAAAGATCATATCATTTTGACTTAAGCATGACTTCATGAGATTTAAGATTGCGCGAAAAGGTAAATTTCTTATCTTAATCTCAAATATATCTGAAAGAAGGACAACTTTCAGATATAGAAAACATGTTATGAAGTGTTCAAACCACTTCCCGATTCTTATATAGATTTTATAATTTGGAAGTGTGATTTTAAATGTTTTCATTTTTTTTTTGTGCTTAATTGATAAACAAACCGTGTGTTTCCAAAGATAAATGCTTGCGTATTGTCTTTTCACATACTTTCAAGTATTCACACACAATGGTTTGATTTCTTGTGCAAATAGTTCTTACCATGTCTCTAAATTGAAATATTTTTTTTTTCGATGGTAAGACACCCCGCTTGTACTTTAAAGAATTTTGAGCGATATTTCATTTCGAAACGTCATTTCGAGAATGTCTATATTTTTGTTTCGTATAGACAATATCCGTTATTTTTTACCATAAGCCTTAATTGCTATATCATTTCATTTCTGATCATTTTCATACAATGTCAGATTTTCAAACAAGTCTTTTGCATTCATGTTCATTCATTCAGTATACTTGTTTGAAAATACTTCAATGTTTAAAAATACTCATATTTCCATGATTATATCTCTGAGCATATTCATATCTGACATTTGTATATGAGCTTTAACTAATAAACTTAAACCATTTGAGCAACATTATGTTTTCATAAGATTATATGGGTTCTTTGTGCTAGGACTTACATGAACTTCTATGAAATCACGTTAACCAGTGATTTCTACCCAAGAAGTTAATCCTTAGAGATTGAGTGTAAGGAGTCTAAAAGAAATGAGTGTGGGTGTGACGAGGTAAAATGGAAAAGAGAATTTGGTTAGTAGTGAGCTTAATGATTAAAAGAAAGAGGGTGTGAGATCAGAGTAAAAGAATATCAAACTCTTCACCAACTACCTTCTGAGTCGGGCAGCCACATTACTAGCGTTTCACAACTCTTTGGTGAACGTTATTGAAACAGGCAACTAGCCCATGCCAACTCTTGTTATAAACCCCACCAACCACTCATTTTCTTCTTAAAAAGAAAATGTTTCACATTTTTCAAGGGGACGCAACATATAATCTATCTGATTTTCATTTGGAAAATCTGGATATTTAAATAGAAGGAAGTCTGTCCCACCTTCACACTTCAATCATGCACATTGAGTCTGTATTTATCTACTGTTGTCTCAGTGGTTTACAGAATGTTGAGCCTTATTTAAAGCAATTATTCGTGCTTAATTCTTTCTACACTTGCACGAAAACACAAAGAATTCGTTTCTTTGTCATAACATTCATAGAAATTGCCTTTGTGGTGTTTCGATGATTGGATGGAAGCCCTGGGGGAGTGAACATCAAAAAGCTCCTTTATATTGTGTATTCGTTACACACAGTGACTTCGTGTTACTGACCGGCATTCTAACTGATTCATCTGTTGATTCAAGAGATACATGTTCTTATTTTGTCTGGATTTGCAAAGATCTAGATGAATACTTGGTTATGGATCACATAATTAGAGGCTCAATTTGACAAATCAGAATGGTTAAAGACATTTCTTGGGAGAAAAGTTTTTATGATATAGATGCTCAAATCATCAAAAAGGGGGAGATGGTATCAAGAAATGATAAAGTTTTGAGAGATGATTTTCAGAAATCTCCAAGTCAGAAAAGTTCAAAGTAAAGATTTGAAGATTTGAAGAAGATCAATGAATTTCTGAGGACGTGGTGATTTTTGAGGAAATTTTCTTTGAAGATTATTTACTAAAGCAATCCGAGCTGATTCTGAAGATAATTTCTTTCCAAAGTCTGAAAGTATCTTGTGAAAGTTTTGGGGAGATTGTTAATCGTTTGAAGAAAGTTTTGGAAAGAAGACAGTCAAAGGAAAAGGGTAGATTGTACTGACAGAGCTTACAAGTGAAGATTGGATTGCTAAATCTTTCAATAGTGATATTGAATCCAAAGGGGGAGATTGTTAGAGCATAAAAATGTTGGATACAAGATTAAGAAGACTAAATGTTAAAGTTTAAAATAGTCAAAGATGAGGAAAGTCAAATCTCATTAAAAGTCAAAGTCTTTTGTAATAAAAGTCAAATGTATTTGTATTTTGTATTTTAGTTTCCTTGTATTAGGAATTGATATAAATAGATTTTATTTTTCAGTTTTGTTTAGTTAGTTAACAGAGTTAAGAAGTAGTAGTACACGAATCAGAGAGTGAGCAGATTAGAGAAGAGCATAATTCATATCATTATAGAGAGAGAGAAAGCTTGTAGAGAGAGAAAGCTTATGAGATTGTAAAATGTGAGATTTGTGAATTTCATCAATGAATATGATTTGGAATTATCATCTTGATTGTTTGTGATTGATTAGAACTTGAATATTGGGAATAACAATTGGTATCAGAGCAGATCCAAAGTGAAATCAGATCATGAAATCCAAGAAAGTGTTGGTTCGTCACTGTTCTTGAGCAGAGAATCAAGTTTTTGATTTTTAATGTGTTTTTGGAACAGATTTTGATAAGGAATTGTTCGAAAAGTGTAATAGATAGAGTCTATGTACTTTAATTTCTGAATTGCACTGTAATTCTCACAAATTTGTGATTTTTGTTGAGTTTTTGTTCACGAGTCGATATTCACTGTTTCATTGTTCAGTTTGTATTATGAGTGATTGTTTGTGAAATTCTTGTGTTGTAATACGTTCCAGTATTGTAATCGAGCAACAATTCAAAGTTTCAGACCAATTCACAAAAGTTTAGATCGAAAACAGATGGAAAACTCAATTTTTGGGTCGACTTTCTGAAGAACGCACTAGATCTCCAGAACGCGCAAGTCATCGTTCAAACGCGCAAGATTCATCCGTTAGAACGCGTAAGTCGAATGGAAGATTTTGGTCTCAAACGCGCAAGTAACAATCTGCGAGTTCTAGAAACTCGCTGATCGAAGTCTGTGAGTTTGGAAAAGTGAGAAAAATTATCTAAGGACCAGAACGCGCACATAGTGGTTAGCGAGTTCTTCAAACGCGCTAATTGAAGGGTGAGAGTTTGAAGAGGAACAGTGGTTTGCGAGTTCATTCAACGTGCGAGTTTGAAATTTCAAGAAAAAGTTCTAAGTGTGGAAACGCGCAAGTATAGCTAGCGAGTTTGTTCAAAACGCACAAGCTCTGATGAGCGAGTTTTGGAAACACGCACACCTCAGTTAGCGAGTTTTGTCGTTAATAGTAATCTGCGTGTTTAGGCGTTAGCGAGTTTTAGAGGGAATAGTCACTTGCGAGTTTCAGTGTCAAGCGAGTTTGGTCGATCTGCGAGTTTTTCAGAACACACTAGCTTTAGCATTTGAGTTCCCAAACGCGAAAGTCTTGATCTGCGTGTTTCTCAGTGTCTGCGAGTTTCAGCGATTGCGAGTTATATAGTGATTTGCGAGTTTTAATACTTAGTCAAATTTTTCATAATTTCTGATTTTTCTAAATTTCAAGATTTTTCTTTTGATTTCATATTTTGGACTAACGATCAGTTCTAGTTTCTTATTGCATATATTTTTCAAACAGTTTTTATCAAGATAACTTCCAAAGATGCACTTTCCATTGGCACTGATGTCAAGCCTCCTGTACTGTTTAAAGGAGAGTATGAACAATGGAAGGACAGATTCCTTGATTTCGTAGACCGACACACAAATGGAGAGAATATTCTTTTGTCAATTACAGAAGGTCCTATGGCACCAATCATAGTTCAAGTACTTGCTAATGATGATTCATCTGATAGTGGACATGGTGATGAGGAAAGAGAACAAAAGACAAAACCAATTAAAGTGGATGTATCACAGTATTCTGAAGAACAGAAAAGCCGGTATAAAGCAGACAAGCAAGCAATCTCTCTTCTACTTCAAAGCATTCCTAATGAGATTTACATCAAGAATGATAGCTACAAGGATGATGCTAAAAAGATGTGGGATCAATTACAAAAGATGATGATGGGATCCAAGGTAGGGAGTCAGATGAAAGTGGCTAACTGCATCAATAGCTACGAAGAATTCAAAGCCAAATAGAATGAGAGTTTGGAAGACACATATGAACGGTTTACTTTGCTTCTGAATGAACTAACGAAGAACAAAGTGACAAAGAAGCAGCTGGAAAACAATGTCAAATTTCTGAGTATCCTACTACCTGAATGGAAGAAACATACACGTAGGATAAAGCAGATGAAAGACTTTAGTGAAATACCTCTTCACGAAGTCTATGAGACTCTGAGGCAAAATGAAGAGGAAGCTGAGGAGAAAAGAGCTGAAAAGAAGAAGGCTGAAAAGGTTCCTGATCCGATTGCTTTGGTTGTTGGAGAGAAGAAGAAAGAAAAGAAAGAAAAGAAAGAAAAGGCAGAGAAGAAGAAAAAGAAGAAAGTGCTTACGAGTTCTGGATCTGAATCTGATTCAGATGGTTATGATGGAGAAAGTCTGAAGCAAGCCATGTTGTTGCTAACCCGTGCCTTTCAAAAGAAATTCTACAAAAAGTTGGGATCAAATTCTCAACGATATTCTTCATCAAGTTCTAAGATTCACGAGCACCGAGAAAGGGTTGAAGAAAGGGGAGATTGTTGGAACATAAATATGTTGGATACAAGATCAAGAAGATAAAAGTCAAAGTTCAAGAACTCAAAGCTGAGAAAAGTCAACTCTCATGTGAAAGTCAAAGTCTTTGTAATAAATTGTCAAAGTCAATGTCTTTGTATTTTGTTTTTTTCTTTGTAATTGTTTGGTGGTATAAATACCTTCTTGTATTTGTATTTCACTAGAAGTCTTTTTGGTAACTAACAGAATACGTTTGAGAGAGATCTTTAGAGAGAGAGAGAAGTTCTAGAGAGAGAAAGTGTAATCGTTGGATTTGAAAGATTAATCAAACAGGTAATTTGATTGAAATCTTTTTTGTGTTTGTTTGATTGTGAATAGGAACTGGAATCTAGGAATATCAGCCTTCAATCGCAGGAAGATCTGACGTAGCCTGATGAATGAACTCCACGGCAATGTCCAGAGAGGTATGATCGTTCTCTGTGAATGAGGGAGTAGGAGTCGGAGTTGGTGCCTTCAGGTGAGTCAGGATTTGCTGAAGAAGAACTTCACAGGAATCAACCTTTGTAGACAGGTCTGCAAACTGTTGTTGTGAGTCCTCCCTGACTTTGACAATCGCTTCTTGGGGAGTAGCGATTTGAGAGACACCAGCTTTGGAGGCGCATTGAGTTGTCAGCGTCTTCAGTGCTTCACCAGCTGTATGAACAGCGCTGGTGGTGTTGTTGAGAGAGGCAGTCAGAGACTCCACCTTTGCACTCAAACTATTGACATTGGTTTCAACAGTCGCCAAACTAGGAGCTGAAATATAAGTTAGTGTTTGAGAAACAGGCTTATATGGTGAGTTGGGAGAAGTGTTTAAGGTTATAGGTGTACCTGAATTATCAAACATTTTGTAGAATTGCATAGATTCCTCAAAAGAATGATGTTCAGGTCCTATAGGTCCAAACTATGGATGCGAAAAAGTAGAAGAAGGGTCAAAGACCAAAGGAATAGAAGGATGAGAGATGGAGATAGAAGTAGGGATAGGGGTAGTTACCGTTGTGATCACCTCAGGATGTAAAGGAGCTGAGATGATTGGTGGTGTCACTGTTGATGTGACAGCGATCGAGATCGCTGGCACGGTTGAAGTGGGTATTGCTGAGGATGTGGAGGAGAGACCCACGAATGCATCCAAGGAAATTTGTTGATAAACATCCTTAGGTATTGAGCTAGAGGTAGCTTTCTCCTTGGTCACCTTGGCCTTCTTCGAAAGACCAAGGGAGCCAGTTGATGGTCGTTTGGAAGGGGTAGCGGCAGGGATAGCAGAAGAAGGAACCTCCTGCGTGGCCGCTGCAGACGAAGAAGTGAGGAGAGAGAGTCGGGAGCGAAGATCAGAGATACTTACCTCGTTGGGGAGCGGCTTGACCTCCAGGGAGCGTTGACCCACTTTGGGAAAAGATGCATCAGCATTAGTGGGGTAAGTACCAGGGTAGAGGAACTTCAGGTACGCACAGATGAAGCGTACATAAGGAATCTTAGGATCCCTGTCAGTCTTCTCTATCTTTGACCTTAAATCGTCAAAGATAGCTGTTACGTAGTCGAAATTTCTTCCGACGATCACTGAGTAAGTCATTTGGACCTGAATCTTGTTGGCCTAGTCCAGTGACCCACTCTTCCCACTCATACACTGAATGAAGTGAGAGAAGATGTAGTTAAGTTGAGAAGGCATGAGCGCCTTCTTTACCAGAGTCAACTTCTTGTTTGGAATTATCGTCCTTGACTTGGGTTCCCAAGAGTATTCCATACCATCCTAGAATTGGATGAGTTCAGCATCAGTGGGTAAGGCATCGAATCCAGTCCTGGGTTTGTCGGGAAATCACAGAGCTTTCCTCAGTCCTAAGGCCATCATCATCCCTGTTCCAAGTTCAGTGCTGAAGGAAATAGCAGGAACTTTTTCACCCTTTTTGTTGGTGAGAGAGGTTTCTTCAGCGGTAAACCAGAATTTTTGGAAAAGAGCTTTTGAAGGTGTGGGATCCACAGTGATAGCGTAGGCAATGCAGGATTGCTTCAGAAATTTTGTGGCTTCCACCAGATGTGGGTATTTGACACCATCAAAGTCAAGGCGAGCAAGATGATTGTTCTTGGGAAGCTCAGAGTCAGCGATGGCGAACTTGACGTTCTTAGAGGCGACAAGTGCAGATTGAGCCATTCTGAATATGAATAGATATTGGAATAGAAGAAAGGTTTTAGCCTAAAAATAAAAATGGTTTTCCCAGTTTCTATTTTAGGAAAGAAACATAGAAAAATCAACATATTTGAAGATTAAAAAGGTGTTCTTAATATAAGATATAATAAAAGAAGAAAAACCAAATATTTTGAATGAAGATAATCAAAAGAAAATGGTTTTGAATGAATAAACTCAAAAAAAAAGATGATTTTATGAAAGAAAATCTGGTAAACCCATAATGGAAGTCCATAAATGGAGTATTATGTAAAAAGATTTAGAACAAGAATAGGGAGAAGATCAAGAATAACCTGTTGATCTTGAAGGAGATGATGCAAATGCTTGAGAATGCTAGAATTCTTTTGAGAGAATTTTCTTGCCTTGAAAGTATTTCCAGAAAGCGTAAAAAGATAAGAATGGAAAAACATTCTTTTTATACGTGAGAGAAGGAGAGAGAGTGTGAGAGGCGGGAAAACAAATGTTCATCATGACATGGACACGTCCCACGAAGTTGATTGGATGGAAGGGTAACAGACGAACGTGTCAGAAAAAGGCATGTCGTGGATTGTCGTTTCAAATGACGTCATAGAAGAGAGAGAGAGAGACTGTTCATTTGTCCGTTTTGAAATTATCGCTGAAGAAAAGTCAGCGATAGATTTTTCTCTTTGAAAGTATCCCTGATGGTAAAGTTAGGGATGTATTTTCTTTTAAGAAGGATCACTGACTAGAAATATCACTGATAAATTTATTTTTCAAAAAGCTTTTAATCATTTGAAGAAAGTTCAGTGATTAAAGTTTATATTTTGAAAAACATCTAAACTGAATGAAGATTCAGTTGTAGGGATGGAGAGAACATACCTGAGAGTCAGAATGTTTATCAGTGATAAAAAGGGAACTTATGATTACTGACACAATGCATGAATGCTGAAGAATTATTCTTCTAGATTCAGCATTCCAAGCTCACTGATGAGAAAGTTAAACCTTGTCTCATCAAGAGGTTTGGTGAATAAATCAGCAAGCTGATAGTCAGTAGGGATGAAATGAAGTTCAATAACACCGTTCATCACATGATCTCTGATAAAATGATATCTGATCTCTATGTGTTTCGTCTTTAAATGTAGCACTGGATTATTTGCTATAGCGATAGCACTAGTGCTGTCGCAATAGATTGGAATTTTTTATAGCTGAAGGTCATAGTCTAATAGTTGATTTCTCATCAATAAGATCTGAGAACAACAGCTTCCAGCGGCTACGTATTTAGCTTCAGTTGTGGAAGTGGACACTGAATTTTGCTTTTTGCTTGTCCAACTTACCAGCTTTCCTCCTAGGAGTTGACATCCACCAGTGGTACTCTTTCTGTCAAGTTTACAACCTGCAAAATCACTATCTGAATAACCAGTTAGATCGAACCCTGAGTCTTTGGGATTTTACAACATATCTGAATAACAAGTTTACAACATTTCTTTAGGAGTTCCTTTCAGATATCTGAAAATTCGCTTGACATCGATCAGATGGGATTCCTTGGGTCCAGATTGATAGCGTGCACATAAACAAGTAGAATACATGATGTCAGGTCGGCTCGCTGTAAGATACAGCAGGGAGCCTATCATTCCTCTATAGGCAGTGACATAAACAGGTTTTCCAGATGGATCTTTGTTAAGTGTCAGGGGAGGTGCAATGGGAGATAAAAGTACTTACCTTGGCTGATAAAGGTACCTTTGTCAAATTGTTTAATCTGAAGACCAAGTAAATATGTCTGCTCACCCATCATACTGATTTTGTATTCTTTCTTCATTCTTTCAGCGAAGCGAGTACACAGAGATGAGTTAGTAGAACCAAATATGATGTCATTAACATATATTTGTACAAGAATAATATGACCTTTTATCTTTCTGAAAAACAGTGTATTATCAATTTTGCCACGTTCAAATTTTTCAGAGATGAGAAATGATGAGAGAGTGTCATACCAAGCACGAGGGGCTTGTTTTAGACCATAAAGAGCCTTATCCAATTTATAAACATAATTTGGATACTTAGGGTCATAGAACCCTGGTGATTGTTCTACATAGACTTCTTCATTCAGTTTTCCATTTAGAAATGTTGATTTTACATCCATTTGATAAACGATGAAGTCTTTATAGACTGCATAAGCTAAGAATAGTTGAATTGCTTCGAGCCTAGCCACAGGGGCAAAGGTTTCATCATAGTCTATGCCTTCCTCTTGTCTGTATCCCTGAGCAACAAGTCGAGCCTTGTTGCGGGTTACAGTTCCATGTTCATCTAACTTGTTTCTAAACACCCATTTGGTGCCTATAACAGTTTTATCAGATGGTCTACGAACGAGATTCCAAACTTTGTTACGAGTAAACTCAGTCAGCTCTTTTTGCATAGCGCTGACCCAGTTTGGATCTCTGAGGGGATCATCAGTCTTCTTTGGTTCTATGAAAGAGAGAAAGTTGACAAAGAGACAGATATTACCTGAACTTCGTCGTGTCTGAATACCTGCATCGGGATCACCAAGAATTTGATCTATTGGATGATCTCTGGTCCATCGCTGAGCAGGAGCATGATCGCTTAACTCGGATGTTGGATCAACAATTGGGATGTTTACTGATGAGGACGTTTGAGGTTCGTCAGCAATTAACTGTTGAGTAGTGGACAGACTATTATTACCAGAGAGGTTTTCAGATGAAGGTAGATCTAATGGTAGCAGTGTGTTAAGAGGTTCTGTTGAAACCCATGAGTTGGATTCAGTGTTAGGATGTATGATGTTTGGATCATTATCAGCAGTAGGTGAATCTGTGTGCTGATGGTTTGAAAAGAAGGGTTCAGTTTCTTTGTAGTGTGAGAACATCCAAGCATTTAACTCTTCATTGTCAGCAATTGGTTTGGAGTTCGCTGAGCGAGTTTCATCAAAAGTGACATGAATTGTTTCTTCCACAGATTGTCTTCGTTGTTGAAAACTCTGTAGGCTTTGGAGATGGAGGAATATCCTAGAAATATTCCATCATCAGCTTTTGGGTCGAACTTTCCAAGATGATCTTTGTTGTTTAAGATAAAGCACAGACAACCAAAGATATGACGAAAGTTGATAAAGGGCTTTCTTCCATGAAAGAGTTCATAAGCTGTCTTTCCAAATCGCTTTACTATCAGCGATCTGTTTTGAGTAAAACATGTTGTGTTTCCAGCTTCAGCCCAAAATTGTGTAACGAGATGAGAATCGCTGAGCATTGATCTAGCAACTTCAATGATCGTTCTGTTTCTTCTTTCAGCGACTCCGTTTTGCTGAGGTGTTCTTACTGAGGAGAAATTATGAGAAATTCCCTTGTTCTCAAAGAAATTGTTCAGAGAACTGTTTTTTAATTCAGTTCCATGATCACTTCTTATTAAACGAACAGTAAGATTATTCACCACTTCCATCTTTTTAGCAAAAGAAAGATAACCCAGGTATAGCGAGGGAATTCATCTACAATGACAAGTGTATATTTCTTTTCAGCTATTGATCGGATGTTTACAGGGCCGAACAGATCCATATGTAAGAGCTGAAGAGGACTTGTCACTGAGGAAACTTGTTTTGACTTGAAACTAGCTTTTGTTTGTTTTCCTTTTTCACATGTTGAGCAGAGAGATTCTTTAGCATATGAGTGCTGCGGAAGACCAGAAACCAGTTCCTTAGAAGAGAGAGAATTCAGGGTTTTGAAGTTTAGATGAGAGAGCCTTTTGTGACATAACCAGTTGACATCAGAAGAGGCTTTAGAGAGAAGACATAAGTTTTCAGTGGTAGTAGAGTCCATATCTATTACATAGACATTTTCTCTGCGATAGCCACTGACAGCAAGTTTCCTCTCTCATTCACCACTGAACATGCTTTCTTAGAAAGGCGAACTTCGTAGTCTTTGTCACATAGCTGACTGATGCTTAGAATATTGTGCTTCAGTCCATCTACAAAAATGACTCTTCGAAAGGTAGTTGTTCCATTGCTGAGAACACAAAACCCTCGGGTATATCCTTTTCCATTTCCACCAAAGGTCACAGAGGGACCTTTCTCTTCCTTGTATTCAGTGAGCAGGACTTTTTGTCCAGTCATATGACGAGAACATCCACTATCGAGATACCAGATTCCCTTTGATCCCTGCACACATAAGGAAGATTAAGCGTTGTTTGGTACCCACTTTTCAATGGGTCCTTTTGGGTTAGTGGAGATGGAAGGTTCAGTAATCTTCACAACAGATGAAGATTCAACTTCAGTGGTAATCTTCACTTTGGTTAATTTCTTAACCTTAGTGGTATTCTTCACCTTGGTCGATTTTTCAGCTTTAATGACCTTTTCATCCTTGGAGGCATTCATCTTCACTTTAGCTGTTTTATCAGCTTTAGTGGTAGTTGGACATTTGCTTGCAATATGGTCCGTAAAACCACAGTGATAACATTTTCTATATTTGAAAATGGTTTTAGGACCAGAAGAAGAAGGTTTTGCAAGTTTAAGATGAGCGGGGCCAGGTCCAAGAATGCTTTTCTCATGAGATTTGGGAGGAATTTTTATTTCTTCAGATCTCGTGGGTTTAAGGTCAATCTTTAGCTTTGGAGGACAGAGATCGAAGATTTCTATCACAGAGCTTGAGAATTGATTCACTGAAGGTTTAGAAGGAACTTTAAGCTTTGCTTTCTTGGTAGCCTTCTAAGGACGAAGAATGGATTTTCCTTTATCCGCAAACTTAGAGCCTGTGGATTTTTCCTCAGGGATAGAATTTGAAGAAGGATAAAATTGATCATAAGAAGTGTCAGAGATAGGAGTGACAAACGTTCCAAACTTAAGCATGGAACTTTCTTCTTTAGGCTCATCCTTTGGTGTCCAAAAGCTAAGACCAGTTTTATCACTTTCAGGAGTTTGATCATTTATCATCTCAGAGATCTTTGTTGATGATATGCACCATTTTTCAACATGAGCCTTTTCTGCTTTTAGAGCAGCGATGGCTTGTTCGCGTTCAATGCTGATGATTTCATTTATAATGACTTGATCTTTCAACTTTTCTTCTAAAAGAGTTAGTTCTCTAATCTTTTCATGACATTTCTCTAGCTCTTGAGTTAAATGAACATTTTTATTCTCAGCTTGAGTTTTGTCATTTAGAGCATTATAAAGATCAATCGACAGCACATCAACAACGCGACTTCTCTCAACTTCAGGCAGAGAGGGATTAGTAGAGATAGATACCTGAGATGATATGTAGCTCATGGAAGGTTCAGATGTTTCTTCCACTTCTTCTTTAATCTCAGCCATGAGGCAAAGATTAGCGACTTCTTCTTCATCAGAACTTGATTGTTCTGATTCAGCCCAATCATGTTCTTCAGCGATGAGACCTTTACCTTTTCGCTTGTAGCTTTTCTGCTTTTGATATTTGTTCTTCAGCTTTAGGTATTTTTCATCACTGGATCTTCTTGAGGTAGAAGGCTTGAAGACCTTTTTAGACCTGCATTCACTAGCAAAGTGTCCAATCTTTTCACAGTTATAGCAAGTGGCAGTAGCCTTATCAATAGGAGTTGATTTTGGCTTTTCAGTAAGAGAGAGAGGCTTATTTCTTCGGAAATTGCTCTTTCTTGCAAATCTCTTAAAAGATTTTGTCAAGAGTGCTAAGGACTCATCAAACTCTGAAAGATAAGGGTCTGATGGATCCTCAGATTCAGAATCTAACTTAGTGATGGTGAGTGTAGATCGCTGAGATGGAATTATCTCTGAAGATACTAAAGCAACAGGAGTGCTTTTGGAGTCTTTAGAATCTTTTACAAGATACTTCTTTAAGAGATTCGATTGCTCATAGTTTAGCAATATTCCATACAGAGTACTGAGAGAAAGATAATTTAAGTCTTTTGTCAGCTTAAGACATATTGAATAACTGTCCCAACTTTCAGGAAGACATTCTAAGAATTTTGTTAGGACCTCAGAATTAGAATAGGTCCTACCAACTGTTCTTAGATCAATGATTAAGCAGTTAAACCGCTGATGAACATCAGAGAGAGATTCATTCTTACCAGCGATGAACCTTTCATACTGTCTTACCAAGTTAATCTTTCGAGTCTCTTGGATTTCAGTGGTTCCCTCATATTGAACACATATGGTTTCCCACATTTCTTTAGAAGTTTTCAGATGCATGATGGAATGAAAAACTTCATCAGGCAGAGCCATTGAGATAATGGTCTTTGCTCTTGCATCTATACCTACCTTCTTTTTGTCTTCATCACTCCACTGTCTTATTTCCTTAACGACATAGCGTTCAGGGACAGCTTCAGTGGTGGCAGTAGCGAGAACTGCAACTATAATTCTAACAAGTTCATAGGGTCCATTTTCAATATACTCAGGTATAGTAGGATCAACACCTTCAAGAAATAGCATCATTCGATTTTTCCATAGAGAAATGTTATCTCTGCTAAATCGAGGAGGTTTAGAGAGTGAACCATTATCATAGTAGTTAGTGTTTGTCTTAAGTGCCATTTGAGAATAGCAAAGAAGAGAATAAAGCAAGATCTTGTTTATCAGATTACACAGTCTGCTCTGATACCACTTGTTGGTCCCGGAGGTGCTTAACAAGTTTATAGAAAGGGGGGGGGGGGTTGAATACAAACACAAAAATTTAAAGATTAATAAATTGTTTATTGATAAATCAAACACAATTTACAAGTTTGTTGTGGAATAAGATTAAGACAGACTCAGTCTAAACAAACTTAAGAAACACTAAGATGGTTGCACAAAAATTTCAGAGAACGGGGGATTAAGGAATATAGAAAAAAAGGTTTCTATATTGAGTTCAAGGATTGAGCACACCCTCAGATGGAGGGGTGAACTTCCTATTTATACCCTTTGCATTAAATGTATGGCAGGGCACTTTACACGTGGCGTTCACTGATTGGCTTTGGAAGTATGACTTTGGGAGACTTGATTTTGGCCGGATCATGAACAGTGTAGTTGACAGAGTTGTTGTACGAATTGTGGCAGAGGCATGTCCTTTCTGACACATCGTACTGAGTTGTGCAAGGTAATACAAAAGGAAACTTGAGGTATAAGCTTTGTGATCATTTGATCGCTGAATATCTCTTTTATCAAAGATATCAAGAATTCAGCGATCGCTGAAGCTTTCCTTATGTTCCTTCGCGTATAAGTAGAGTTGTCTTTGCTTCACTGATATCCGCATCAGGTCACTAGTAGACTTCTCTTTGCTCAGCAGCTTCGTCTTCGATTCAGCAATGAACATCTGTTGACGCGAGACTTGTCTTCAGGGATTACGTTACTGTTCTCATCAGAACTATCAGCGATAACTGAACAGACTCAGTTTGATCACTGATAGTGAAACACTAATACATATTAAATGTTTATAAGAAAGACTATCAGCGATAACTGAACAGACTCAGTCTGATCACTGATGGTGAAACACTAATACATATTAAACGTAATTTTCACTAAGTACAGATAAGGGTCGTTATCAAATCACTGAGAGAGTTTGGATCAACATCTTTAAATTTCTCAAATAAACGATCTTCAATGGCCTTTAAGGTGCCGTTGAGAAATTCCTTCGATACAAAGTCTGATAAACTAACACCGAGGTCACTTAGACTTCTCGTTAACACAACATTTCAAGATTCAACCGTATGGCCTGTGTTCAAAGCTGGCAAGGTGTAAGCAATGACAGAACTTCCATCTGATCCTCGTAGACCGGATTGCGGTTCTACTACAGATGTTCCGATCGGGTCACTAAGACTGTTGATGGTAGCATATTATACAAGTGTCCTAGGAATTGAACATGGTTGTTCAAGTGGCGCTAGAATCGACTGTCTACTGAATGGAATTGAGCTCTAGGGCAGTTGAGCTCTATTTTCAATATCCAAACTTTCCGAATGAAAGCTGGATAGAGTATGTGCTATATTCCCGTGCAAGATTGAGACTATGGCCTGCTCAGAGGCAATATAATAGGTGGCTGAGGTGTGCATTTGCATAAGTGGGTTACTTATGTCTTGAATAACCGAACGCAACACATGCGACGGAGTATTTGGTGTGGTTGCCCTTTTGGATCTGTAAGTTATGGTACATACTCTCTCACCATGTTCTTTTCCCTCATTCACACTTTGCCTTACATTTTCAGAATTTTCTACTTGAACTCCCTCATCCATCCTTATATCTTACAAAACATTTTGTATGTCAGTTGCAGCTGTATCTATTTCCATTTCCTCATGGTGTAAAGAAATGTCATCTAGAAAACCAAAACTGTATCCAAATCATCATTGTTGACATCATCATTTTCTTGTCCTTCGTTTGGTCCTGTATTTGCAGATGGTACTTGTTAGTGTATAAATTGTATCCAAGATTTAATTGGGAAAGTCTTGTAAAGTCTTTGTAATAGAAAAGTCAAAGAAAGTCAATGAAAGTCAAAAGTCAAATATAGTTTAGTAAAATGTTAAAGTTAGCGTAGTTTGATTTGTAATTGTGTTTGTAATTAGAATTACGAGGTATATTAGTTTCTTAGTGGCTAAGCATTAGGTAGTGAAGAGCATTCATTGTCATATATTGTAGAGAGAGAAAGTGAGAGGGTTTAGAGAGAGAAAGTTCATTTCATGTAAATTCTTCAAGATCAATGAAGTTCATGATGTTTACCTAATAGATCTGGATATTTTCATTTGGTATCAAAGCAATACAAACAAGATCTTGATGTTAGTTATATTTTCATGATGTTATAGATCTGTGCTCTGATACCAATTGAAATTGTATTCCCAGATCAATCAAGCAATACAAACACTCTCAATTAAGAATATGACTGTATTATTCTATAGAGAGAGTAGAGAGAGAAAGTAAATCTTGATATTACAAGGTAAGCTCTTACAAAATTACAAGACTTAAACCTATTTATACCACATGCTAAAACACTCAAATAGTCCAACATAAAACTCACAAGTACTTGAACAAGTATCCACTCAAACTCTCAAGTACTTAAACACTCAAGTACTTAAAACCCTCTAAAACTAATGTTGATTTCTCACATTTTGACTATCATTGACTTCCATTGACTATGCAATCACAAAGGCTTTAAACAAGACTTTCCTAATTAAATCTTGTATACAATTAATGCACTAACAATATGACTATCTGACCGTGTGTTCTTAAAGAAAAATACTTGTGTACTTTCTTTTCAAATACTTTATCAAGTGTTCATACACATAACGGTTCAGAACACTCTATTTGATTTTGTTATTACCATGTATCAAAAGTTAAATCTTTCTATTGTAATACTCACGTTCTTTGTATTCACTGTTGATTGAATCAAACGTCATTTCTACTTTAAAAGTGCTCTCATTGAAAATATGTTAATATATTGTTCATATAAACAAAATTCGTCTTTGTTTTTCAAAATATTATTCTTCATGACAAATTGATGTGAGCTTAATTGTCAAAGAGCTTAATTGACAAACTCTATTAGTTTGAGGGGGAGAATAATATTGTCAAAATATCTTATGTTTTTGACTTATCCAACATTTTATTCTTCATGTTGAACATATTCCTTTGTGCTTACATGTACATAAGGCTATTGAACAACTCATTCTTTTTGGAAAATACATGGGATTCAATGTGTGAACTTAACTGAACTTCCATGGATTCACGATAACTAGTGTTTTCTACCCAAGAAGTATTCCCTGAGTGATTGAGGGGAGAGGGGTCAAAAGAATTGAGTCTTGGTGTGTGAAAAGAGGTAAAATGAAAATGAGAGATGGGTTAGTCGTGAGCTCAAATGTTGAAAAGAAAGAGGGTGAGAGAACAGAGTAAAAGAATATCAGACTCTGAACCAAATACTTTCCGAGTCGGGCAACCACATTATCTGTTGTTTCACATTTCTCCGTGAACATCATTGAAACGGAACCTAGCCCATGCCATCTCTTGCATACAACCCCACCAGCTACTCATTCTTTTCTCAAAAGGAGAATGTTTCACATTTTCTGGGGACGCAACACATACGCTATTGGTTCTTCATTCGGAAGTTACTAATATTGAATAAGAAGGAAAGTTACCCCACCTTCGACCTTTTCTCATGCACATTGAGTCTTGTATAATTTGTTGCTGTCTCAACAAGTTTACAAACTTTGAGCCTATAATAAAAAGGAATCATCGCTGCTTAATTCTTTCATACACATGCACGAGCACACATAATTTTGTTTTTTGTCAGACCGTTCATAGATAACCATGTGTTATTCGATGATTGAATGGAAGTCCTGGGTAGTCATCATCAAAACCAGCTTCTTATATAGTAACTTTGTGTTACTCTGTAACTGTGTGTTACTGACAGACATTTCAAACTGAGTCATTCGTTGATTCAGGGTTACCATATTGGAGAGACTGCTCTTATTTACACACAGGGATATCTACATGAAGACTAAGCTTAACTGTTGGATTGGGGAGAAAATTCCTTGATTGTTTTTGCTAAGTTTTGATGATGCTGATCCTCAACATTCATCAAAAAGGGGGAGAATACTATATAAGAATTTTTGGAACGAAGATTGCTGAAGAATATAAAGATATCAATGTTTTTGCGCTTATTTGATAAATCAAAAGTCTTACTGAAGATGATCGTCAGAAGGACACTTCATTTAAACTTTTCAAGAGAAGAGAAGACCCGAAAACAATTGCCAAATTTTTTTAATCTTGAATCCAAAGGGTGAGATTGTTGGATCAGTAAATTCTATTCAAGATTAATTATTAATAGGCTCTAGTTTGTAGTAGTGTTTAATACTCTAGGGGGTATTTTAGCTAATAGTGAGTAATTAATTAGGTAATGTTAACCTAAGTATAAATAGGATTTATTCTCTAGTTTAGGTTAATTGTTAGTGTATTATTGTATCCAAGATTTAATAGGAAAAGTCAAGTCAAGTAAAGTCAACAAAGTCAAAGTCTGTTTAGTCAAACCTGAGATTACTTAGTTGTTAAGCTTATAGTTTTAGTCCTTGGTATAAATACCATGTTGCCTTGTAAATCATGTAGCTAGACACATTGTACTCAAGATTGTTAGATCAATGACTAATGAACTTTCTCTCTCTACACTCTCTCTCTAGAATCTTGATATTGTCATATATTGAATAGAGATTGCTTGATTTGGATTGGGATCATACAATTTCAATTGGTATCAAAGCAAACTACTCCAATCAGAAGGATCATTACATCAAAATTTGATTCAATTTTTCGAAATCTTGATTTTCAAAAATTCGTTTTCTTGACACTGTTTGATCCACGTTTTTCATTTTTTTGTACAATTAAATCAAGAAATTGATTTGATTGTGAACGTTTTATTATAAGGATCAACTTTCGTTCTGATCATATTGTCAAATTCAAACATTAGATTGATCAATTTGATCAAATTGTATTTTTCGAAAAAGTTGAACACGAGCACTGTTTCTTGAATTAATTTGTTGATTTTTGAGGTTTTAATGGAAATCTTGTGGTAGATTTGTGTTCTAATTGATAATTCGATCATATTGGTGCAAGTTCATGTTTAAATTTGCAGGTTTAAGTCGATTTCGACTGATTTTGTGAACTAATTGTCAAAACGCGCTAGATTCAGAAAACGCGCAAGTTCATCCTGAGAACGTGCAAGATTCAAGCTGAAGAACGCGCAAGTCAAAGCCTGCGAGTTTGATCAAAACGAGCTAGAGAGACGTTCGAGTTTGATCGAAACACGCTAGAGAAGCCTGCGAGTTTAAGCATAACGCGCTAACAACAGTGTTCTGCGAGTTGTTTGATCTGCGATTTTGTTCGAAACAGTGATTAGCGAGTTCCAGTGCCTTGCGAGTTTCATCGTCATGCTAGTTTAAGCAAACGTGCTACTATTGGCCTGCGAGTTCTAGAAACACGCATGTTACCATTTGCGAGTTTCAACATGAAAACTGACTAGTGTGTATAGTGTCGTGCGAGTTTCAAGACTTAGATTTTTTTTTCAAAATTAAATTTTTTGTGTGATCCAAGTTTTACTTTTTAGTCAACTTTTCTGAATTGGTTTGGGAACGATCATTTTTTTGAAGCATTTCTTTGTAGAGAAAAATATGTCAGAAAAATTTTCTCTAGGGGCGCTGCCCCCAAACCCTCGCAAGGGCGTTGCCCCTTGACCCCATCCGCTAACTTTTTAGCGGAACCCCTGTGGTAAGTCTGCGGAGGGGGACATATTTTGTTAGTGGTCATAATTGTCTGATTTTTGACGATCATTTTTTTAAGTCAATCTGTCAAGATGCCTACTACTGATGATATAGGGAATACTATATTGTCCGCAAGAGATATGGCAGTCTTGTACATGCCTGAGATACCGAAAATAGAAGCAGAAAGAGACAATCTGAAAAATCAGAATTCAAAGCTTCAAAAGCATATTCAGGAGTTGAAATTAAATTTGTCAAATTCTGATAAAACTCCTGTTTGTGCAAAATGTGCTAATAATTCTCAATCTGTTTTTGCAGGTATCATCAGAGCAAGTGAGACTGAAATTGAAATAAAAGAAAAAATCATAGGGGTAAAAGAGAAAATAATTTTACAAAAAGAGAGAAAGATAAGCAATCTTCAAAGCCAACTGAAGACGACTGAACATAAATTATCAGATTTACAAGATGAATCAGTTAAGCTTCAACAAAAGTATATGGCTTCTGAAGAAGATGCACATGCATTGCAAGTGAAAAATGCTAACTTGATAAAAAGCATCAAAGAAGATAAAGTTAAAGCGAATCTTCAAAGCCAACTGAAGACGACTGAACAGAAGTCATCTGAGCAGAAAGATGAATCAGTCATGCTTCAAAACAAGTTAAAGGCTTTTGAAGATCAAATATCTGCTTTGGAGAAGAAGAATGCTGAACTGAAAACAAGTCTCCAAGCAGAAAAAGACAAATTAAATGTGAAGACATCTTCTACCCAACAGTCATCTGAAATTTCCAAGAAAACTTTACAAGAGAAGAAGGATCTTGAGCTGAGATGCATTAAACATTCCAAGCAAGTGTCTGATTTTGAAAAGATAATCATTACTGAAAGAGACACATTTGCTAAGGAAAGAAAAGTTCTTGAAGATAAAAACACTGAATTTCTCAAGAAAATTTCTACTTTACAAGACTTGCTAGAAAAGGAAAGAAATATTTTCAAAGAAAAGAAGCAGTCTTTTGAGCAAGAAAATAAATTATTTGAACAGAAAAATGCTGGGATTTTCAAAGATATTTCTGAGAAAAACAAGAACTTGGAAACAAATTTTGAACAAGAACGTTCATATTTTGAATCTGAAATATCCAAGCTCATGTCCAAGATCTCTGTTCTATCATCAAATATTCTTAAAGAACAGAAGGCCAAATCTAATTTGAAAAAGAAATTTGACACACTTTCAGATGAAAGAAACATTTTGACTAAAAAGATAAATGACTTGGAAGCTGCAAACATTGAATTGTCTGATAAAGTAACAGCTGATGTGATTAGCCAATCACCTGTTGATAACTCAACAAAATCAGTCTGTTCTTTCAAAACAGCTTCAAGTTCTATTCATGACAAAAATGTTTTCAAAAAGAAAAGTGTCACACCAATCATTGTCAAATCATGTCAGATCAGACCATCAAATCTGTTTTATGACAAATCTGTTGATGGTTCAGCGAGCTATTATGTAAAATCTCTTGGAAAGAATTCTAAGAAAAATCAGATGGTCTGGAGAGTTAAAGATTCTTCTGAAGAGAAAAAGAAGAAAGACAAAGCATATGCATCCACAACCAATGCTAACAAGAACAGTGTGCATAAAGGTAACTCTTTTGGTAATTCTGATATATATTACTCGACTAATCATTTAATCAGGGTTGCTCAAAAGAAGATTTGTTGTTCTTATTGTGGAGCACATGACTTTGTAAGTAAAAATTTTGTTAATTACTGGTATGGTTCATGTAATGTAAACCCCACAAGAATTGCAACTAACACTTCAGGACCCAAATACCAGTGGGTACCAAAAGCTAAAACTATGTTGCAGGCACCCAAAGTTTAAGGGGGAGCATGATGTTTGACTTCTAGACAAAACAGTCTAGGACTCGTACTTCAAAGTACAAGTTTATGGATCTTTAATAATACAGTTCAAGACCCGTATTTCAATGTTAAAGACTGTGGCTTCTGATCATATGACAGATCAGGACCCGTTCTTCAATGTTCAGATAAGGATATTATGCAAAATATCCAGGGGGAGCTTATCTGACCTAAATCATTCTTTAATGATTTGAGGGGGAGCTTAAATGTAAGTATCTTCTAATCTTACATCTCTGATTGTTTGAAAGACGAACAACTTTCAAGCATGAAAAACGTGTTCTTAAATGTTCAAACCACTTCTCTACTCTCAAAAGATTTCATGAATTTAGAAGTGTGTTTTTAAATGTTTTTCAAAATTGAGCGTTAATGTTTAACTGACCGTGTGTTTCCAAAGATTAATACTTGTGTATTATCTTTTCTATATACTGTAAAGTATTCACACACATGTCTCATAAAGAAACAATTTTTCGATGGTAATACTCCCGTTTGTAAATCACTGTTGTTGAGCGTCATTCATCATTTCAATTTTTGTGCTTTCATTGCAAAATTGTTTATATTTGTTCATATAAACAAAATATCCAATTCTTTGATACCCTAACCATTTCATTTGATCTGATTGATACATTGTCAGATTCTCAAAACAATTCTCTTGATTTCATTTCATTCATTCATTATCATGGTTTGAGAGATCTTCATTTTTCAAATGCTCAAATCTTATTTATATTTTTAATGAGCATACATTTTGACAATGTTATCTTATTTGTGCTTAACTGCTGAAGTTAAATTGTTGAGCAACCATTCTTTTTAGGACTTACATTGGATTCATGTGTGAGCTTAAATAGAACTTCCATGGATTCACATTAAACAGTGTTTCCTACCCAGGAAGTTATCCTCGAGTGATTGAGGGGTGAGGGGTCAAAATCAAAGAGTGGGGGAGATAACTCATCCGGTTCAGTTTTTCTCATTGTGCTGAGCTGAAAAATGTAAATGAGAGTTTGGTTAGAAGTGAGCAAAATGTTAAAAAGAAAGAGGGTGTGAGAACATAGTTAAAAGAATATCAGAACTCTGCACCAACCACTTTCTGAGTCGGACAGCCACATCATTTGATTGGTTCACATTCTTTGGTTACCATCATTGAAATAGGCAGTGAGCCCATGCCAACTCTTGCATTAACCCCACCAGCCACTCGTTTCTTTCTTAACAAAGAAATGTTTCATTTTTTTTGGGGACGCAGCACATCTGCTATCTGGTCTTCACTCGGAAGATTTAGATATTGAAAAAGAAGGAAAGTTGCCCCACCTTCGCACCTCTTTCATGCACATTGAGTCCGTGTAATACTTGTTGTCGTCTCAACAGTTTACACAATTTGAGCCTTATGAAACACAATCATTGTGCTAAATTCTTTCATACACAAGCACGAGCACACAGAAAATTTGTTTTTCTGTCAGAACATTCATAGATAAACCTTGTGTTTTTCAATGATTGAATGGAAGTCTTGGGGAGTCATCATCAAACCAGCTCCTTAAATTGTACATTCGTTGTACATAGTAACTCGGTGTTGCTGACAGGCACTTCTAACTGTTTCATTTGTTGAATCAGGGTTACATTGTTCATTATATCTGAATTTGAAAAAATTCGGGAATATACAATTCATGATTTAGTTCAGATCAAGAGGAGGAGAATGTATTTTCAAGGGGAAGAATCAAAGATTAAGTTGAAATTGAAAATGTTTTGATGATTATGATGCTCACAATCATCAAAAAGGGGGAGAAATCAACAGAGATCAATATCAAATCAATTTCAATGTTTTGAAGAATGTTCAAAGTCAAGACTTGTGAAGAATTTTCTGAAAGTTCAAATCAGATGAAAAGAAATCATTCTCAAAGATTTCTGAAGATGAAGATGATTCAAGTCTTAAAGATAATTAGTGAAAGTTCGTTTTTCAGAAGAATGATCAGAGATTGAAGAAATGAAGATACAAAGTTCAAAGATCCCTCGAAGTTTTTAAAAAAAGATGAAGTGTTTCAAAGAAGTTAAAGAATTTCAAAGTTCAAATAATTCAAGACTTTAAATGTTTCGTTTTTCAAGACTTGTTGATTTTCCAAAACTGCAAAGTGTTAAAGACTTTTCAAGATTCTTCAAAGACTGAAAGGTTGAAGATTGTCAGAGCTTCAAAGGTTAAAGCTGTCAGAGTTAAAAGTTGAAGAATCAAGCGCTGAAGACTAATGTCAAATTTTTTTTAAATCTTGAATACAAAGGGGGAGATTGTTAGTGTATTATTGTATCCAAGATTTAATAGGAAAAGTCAAGTCAAGTAAAGTCAACAAAGTCAAAGTCTGTTTAGTCAAACTTGAGATTACTTAGTTGTTAAGCTTATAGTTTTAGTCCTTGGTATAAATACCATGTTGCCTTGTAAATCATGTAGCTAGACACATTGTACTCAAGATTGTTAGATCAATGACTAATGAACTTTCTCTCTCTACACTCTCTCTCTAGAATCTTGATATTGTCATATATTGAATAGAGATTGCTTGATTTGGATTGGGATCATACAATTTCATTAATTCTTGGTGTGGATCGCATAAGTTGAAGAGAAAGAGGAGTCGTATTTTCTCTGTAAGCTGTAAACGAGGTATCTTATTTACCAAGAACACACACATGTTTTTCATCTGATTAATCAACAGATCGTTGATATATTGTATGATTTATTTATCTCTTGTTCATTATTGTGTTGTGATTATTGTTTATGAACTAATATGGGTTTAACAAATTCTTGCTTGTGAATTGTGCATTGTGAATAGTATACGAATTTTGTACTTGTGAATATTTTTGAGTGATTTTCTGTGATTTTTATTGTAAATGTTTCTGATTTCCTGATTAAAGATCAATACTAGCTATTTTTTTTAGATATCAAGTTGCAATATGATATTTAATTGTCAAAATTTTTTCTCTAGGGGCGCTGCCCCCAAACCCCATGCTAAGACTGCGTAGGGGTACATATTTCTTAGTGTGACTAACGTTTCTGATTTTTTAGTATTTTTTTTTTCAGATATCATCATGTCATACACAAATTAAAAAGGAAATCTGGTGCTAACCAACAGAGATTGTGCTTTAGCGTACATGCCAGGGATTTTAGCACTGGAAGCTGAGAACAAGAATCTGAAGATTCATAATTCATCTCTTATTGAACAGATTAATAAATTTAAGGATGATAAATATTTAAAGAAAGATTTTGTTTGCTCTGAATGTATCTCTAACTCTAAAATTGATTTTGCAGGAATCATTGAGTCAAAAGAGAAGGAGATTTCAAATTTGCAAGCAAAACTGAAAAAATACCTGAAAGTCTTAATTCAAGCACTGCATGGTCTAATAAGGAAATGATGCAAAGAGAGCTAGATGAGCTGAGAAGAAGGGCAAACATCTCAAGTGAAAGTTGTGAAGGGCTAAAAAAGACAAATTCTAAAATTTTTGCAGAACGAAATTTCTTGAAAGATAAAGTCTTCAGTCTTGAGGTTGAAATTAACATGATGAAGGAGAAAGCAACCCAAGACAAAGACAACATAAAAGCACCAGATGAGATGAAAAAGATTGATAAAAAGACAAAAGATTTTGAAAAAGAAAATGATGATTTTCAGAAGAAGACGAATGAACTGAAAGAAAAGATCTCTCTAGATGAAAAGAAAATGGAGAAAGAAAGAAAAGAGTTTGCAAAAAAAGTTTTCTGAATTCTCCAGAAAAGCGTTTGAAGAGAAGAAAACAGTAGAGCTTAAATGTGTTAAGCTTTCTCAACAAGTCTCAGACTTTGAGAAAGTAATCATAATGGAGAGAGATAAGTTTGAAAAGGAGAAAAAGATAGTTGAGTAAAAGTGTATAAAGAAAGATTTTGGAGAAGAAAAAAGAAAGCATTTGAAGCTGAGATAAAGGAGCTGAATGGAATGTTATCTGAGTTGTCAACAAACATTCAGAAGGAGAAGAATGCAAAATCTGAGTTGCATAAGAAGTTTGACATATTGTGAAAGGAAAAAAATTGTCTGTCTATAGAGATCAAATAACTTGAGGAGATCATGCTCAAAGTGAAGCTGACTGAGCACAAGACGCCTGAATCAATAGCTCAATCACCAAGATATGATCCAGTTGCATCCGAATGCTCATTCAAATCAGGTGGAAGTTCAATTTTCACACATGTTTCTATTAATCCTTTATTTGATTCAACTGACAATCATACTTCTAAATCAAATGATCAGATTCGTCCTTCTAATCTTTTCTATGACAAAAGTGTTGATGGTTCAGGTAACATCAAGAAGAACAAGTCTCAGAAGAAAATGACTTGGAGTAAGATGGATGAGAAAGATAAAGAAAATAGGTTTTGGAAAGTTAAAGGATCTTCGGAGGAGAAAAAGAAAGAAGAAAAATCATTTGTGCATACATTAAAAGCTAAAAGGAACTATGCTTCGAAAGGTAAAACTTTTGGCAAACCTGATCTGGTCTACACTATAAATCAATTGATCAGTTTAGCTCAAAAGTAAATTAGTTGTTCCTACTACGGTACAAATGATTTTGTTAACAAATTTTATGAGAACAACTGGTATGGTTCTTAGTATATCTCTCCTAATAAAATTGCAACTAACAAATCTGGATCCAAATACTAGTGGATACCAAAATCTAAATTTGTGTTGCAGGCACCCAAGGTTTAAAGGGGGAAAGAACCAAGGCTTCTGAATAATTCAGTTCAGAACTCGTGCTTCAAAGAACTATGGCTCTTGAATAAGCCAGTTCAAGACCCTTTCCTTAATGTTTCAGAACTATTGGTATCTGGTTACATCAGATCAGAACCCGATCTTCATTGGTAAAAAATGAATATTACTATTGTCACCGGAGAATATGTAATCTTGGCTTCTGAATATTACAGTTCTTAACCCGTACTCAAATGTTTTTCTTCTGATGGACGCTTAACTGATAACATTTTTTCTAGAAGTTTTTGTTTTAAGGGGGAGTTAATTGTTATATCTTTTAGGGGGAGGAGATATAAATGCTTTATACTTTCATTTTTATATTTTTCTAAAAACCTGAATTTTTACAGATATCAAGATGGAGGATATCTGAGTTTTTGTCAAGGATACTTCACTGAAAATATTCATTTCAGGGGGAGTTAAGGATTTTCATCTAAAGGTATATATTTCTAATCCTTCTACTCTATCACTTGTTGAAAGATGAACAACATTCACTTGTGCAAAATGGTTTCTTAAATGTTCAAACCACTTCACATTCTTAAAATGTTTTCATGAATTGAGAAGTGTGACTTTAAATGATTTTATTTTGGATACTTTGATGACTATCTGACCGTGTGTTTCTAATGATAAATACTTGCGTAATTGTCATGTCTTTATACTTTATCAAGTATTCATACACACATCGGTTCAGTATATTTTTCTTGAACTTGTTATTACCATGTATCAAATGATAAATATTTCTATGGTAATACTCCCGTTTGCTATTCAATGTTGTTTGAATCAAACGTCATTTCGTCATTTTATGTGCTTTCATTGATAACATGTTTTTATATTGTTGATATAAACAACATTCGTTTTTGATATCCCTTATTCTAATTCTTAATGAATTTTGATCTGATTTTAATCATTGTTAGATTCTCAAAACATTTCTATTCTTTCATGATTATTCATTCATACCAAGTTTTTAGAAATCTTAAATGCTTAAAATGCTCAAATTTCATTCTTATCTATTATGAGCATACATACACTGACATTGATTCTTATGCTTTAATGTCAAGAAAATCATTGAGGCAATATATTTTTTTAGGAAAAATATATGGGATTCAATGTCTGAGTGCTTAAAAGAACTTCCATGGATTCACGATAACCAGTGTTTCCTACCCAGGAAGTATTCCCTGAGTGATTGAGGGGAGAGGGGTCAAAAGATTGAGTGTTGGTGTGTGAAGAGGTAAAATGGAAATGAGAGATTGGTTAGATGTGAGCTTAAAAGATTAAAAAGTAGGAGGGTGAGAGAACAGAGTAAAAGAATATTAAACTCTGCACCAAATCTTTCTGAGTCGGGCAGCCACATTACTGTTGTTTGGAATTTCTTCGTGAACGACATTGAAACAGGTAGTGAGCCCATGGCAACTCTTGCATACAACCTCACCGGATACTCATTCTTTTCTCAAAAAGATAATGTTTCACATTTTCTGGGGAAGCATCACATATTTTATTGGTTCTTCATTTGGAAGATACAGATATTGAAAAAAAGGAAAGTTGCCCCACCTTCGACCTTTTCTCATGCACATTGAGTCTATGTATAACTATTGTTGTCTTAGTGGTTTACATACTTTGAGCCTTATGAAACACAATCATTGTGCTAATTCTTTCGTAACACAAGCACGAGCACACAAAAAATATATTTTTCTTTCAGAACATTATAGAAAATACCTTCTGTTTTTCAATGGTTGAATAGAAATCCTGGGGAGTGAACATCAATTCAAGCACCTTAAATTGTACATTCGTTGTACACAGTGGTTTTGTGCTACTGACAGACATTCCTAACTGTTTCATATGTTGATTCAGGGTTACAACTTCAAATTTGTTTGAATTTGAAAAGATTCAGATGAATACATTCATGAATTCACGACACATTCAGATCAGATGAACGATTCTCTCATATCATTCATTGGGGGAGACTGTTAATCTTCCTATCTAGGGGAGATTGTTGTTATTAATCAAAGGGAGAGATTGTTCATATTTTTTCACAAGGGGGAGATTGTTAATCATGAAGCCTATGAAAAATTGTTCATTTGGGGGAGATGTTCCAAAGACGGATCTAAACTTGAAGAGTTTTAATGATTTTGATTCTCACAAATCATTAAAAAGGGGGAGATAAATCAGAGTTCAAGTTCAGATGATTAAAGTTTGTGTCAAGAAAGGTGGAAAGATGGTTTTCAAAGTCAGATCTCAGATGGGGTAGTCAAAGTTTGAAGACTTGAATGATTGAGAAGATTATAGCAAAGTTTGTTGTGCTAAAGAGAATGGATTGTTGTAAAAAAAGGGAGAGAATGAAGATTGTGCTAAAGCTGTCAAAAGGTTCAAAAGTTTAAACTTTCAGAGGTCGAGACAAAAATATATTTTGAAGAGAAAGTAAAGTCATGAAAAGCAGAAAAAGGGGGAGATAACTTGATCAAAGTGATAAAGATTGTTGAAGATGTCAAAGCTTTGAAGTTGTAAAAGCTGAAAAAGATTCAAAGCTGAAGATTTTTCTGAAGATAAGATTTTTCTGAAGATAAGAAGACCTGAAGATTAATGTCAAAAAGTTTTTAATCAGAGAGATTGGTAAGAAAGAACTCGCACATACATACACTGTGAATACGTAAGACTTGTGTTTACGAGTTAGATCTATGACTTCAATGTAATATGTGATTTGATCTAATAAATTTGTATTCATAATCTGTGTTGTGATTAAATGATAGTATACTGGGTCACAGTTTCGTACAATGTTTATTACGAATTCTTCAGAATTCGTAGATAATTGTATTGGGTTTTTCTTTGTCTGCGAATTCTGAAACATGTTTAAGTTTTGCGAATTCTGAAATCTGTTTCTTACAAATTCTAATTGCTTCCGAATTTTTGAAGTTCACTTCTTGAAAATTTATGTGATCTGCGAATTCTATATACTTCATAGTATATGTTGCAAATTTCATACTAAGAGAATTTTTGGAAATTTCATTTCAATTTTTCTGTCTAAGTTTTTCTGATTTACTTGATTTCATTTTGGACTAACGATTAAATTCAAGTTCTTTTTGTGATAACAGGTGTAAAAATCAAGATGTCATCAAAACAAGACACTGCTAAACTGAAAGCCAAGATTGCCTCTCTTAAAGATAAGATTGTACAAAATAATGAGAAGCTTTATAAGTTACTTGGTTTAGTTGTTTTATCAAAAGACCATGTTGATTACTATTAATAGAAAGAAAATGACCGAGTTGCTACTTTTAATAGTCTTAAAGAATGGATGCATTCATATATGGGCTTACAAAGAAAGGTAACTAGTTCAGAAAAATTTTCAGATTTCTTTGTTGCATATAAAGAACATATAACTCAACTTGAAAAAGAAGTTCTTCATACTTTGAAAGAAGACAAATGGTTGGTATATGAGAAGTTGAAAGCTGAGAATGTTGAGTTGATTAGAAAGATCTCTGACTTTGAAAATCAGATTGTGCAAATCCAGCAAGCAACATATGTTGACAGTAATAAGGAGAAGATTAAGAACCTAGAGGATGCTAATCAAGAGCTGAACAAGAAGATTACTGATCTGGAACTGCAGATAGTCAAAGACAGAGATAATTTTGAGAAAGAAAAGAAAGAGTTTGCAAATAAATTCTCAGATTTTTCAAGAAAGAGTTGTGAAGAGAAAAAGACATTTGAGCTGAAATGTATAAAGCTTTCTCAACAGATTTCAGATTTTGAGAAAGTCATCATTTTGGAAAGAGAAAAGTTTGAAAAAAGAGAAGAAGACCATAGAACAAAGGAATGTTGGAATCTTCAAAGAAATATTCGGTCAAAGAACAAATGCTGAGAAGGGTTTTGAAGAAGAAAAGAATATGTTTGAGGAATATATTAAGAAACTAACTAAGAAGTTATCTGAACTATCTAAAAGTGCACTAAAAGAGTAGAAACCGAAGTCTGAATTCAAGAAAGAGATTGACCTGCTTGTCAAAGAAAGAGACAATTATTCTTCAAAGATAAAAGAGCTTGAAGAAATTGTTTCAAAGGTGGTGGTGATTGAGAAAACGACTCCAGAGTCAAAAATCCACACACCTAGAGATGATTCAGCTGATTCTGAATGTTCGTTCAAGACAGCTGCAAGCTCACATAAGAAAATTGTTTCTACGAAAAGGTCAGTCAATTCATTTGATCAAATTCATACAAATAACATTTTCTATGATTGGAAAATAGATGGTTCGGGTACACATAGAAAGAGAAGAAGGAGATATGAAAAAGGGAAGTTGGTTTGGAAGGTGAAACCACTTAATGATGAGAAGAAGGTTGAGAAGAAAGGAAACAAATCATTTGTACATGCATCAACAGCCAAAAAGAACAAAGTGCTTAAAGGTAAATCTGATTTTTCTTATTCGAGAGATCAAATGATCAGGTTGTCTAGGAAAAGGTATTGTTCTTATTGCCATACATATGATTTTGTTCATAAGTCTAGTCATCATTTCTGGTATGGTTCTTACTCGATTACTCCCATTAGAACTTCAACTCACAAACATGGATCTAAATACTAGTGGGTACCAAAGCCGAAAGATGATTCTATGTTGCGGGCACCTCAAATCAAGGGGGAGTAAGAGAACCAAGGCTTCTGAATAAGTCATTTCAGGACCCGTACTTCAATGGAGTTTGACTTCTAAACACAACAGTTTAGGACTCGTACTTCAAAGATCAAAAGTAATGATACTCCCGGGCTGATATGAGGATGTACTCCGATACTCAAATGAGGAAATCAACCTTCAAGGGGGAGTACATATATATATTTTTCTGGAAATATGTATTCGGAAGATATGACGAACTACACTTCAGGGGGAGTTATAGATATCTATCCTGTGTTTTTCACTGATATATTCTAGATGCATATTTTCAGGGGGAGTAAGAATTATGATTTCTGATTATTTCATATCAGAACTCGTACATTCAATGTTTTACTGCTTTATGACATTTTATTTTTTCAATAAATGTTGTGAATAAAGTTGCTTTGACAGATTTTATGACTGATGCAGATTGAGAGGATGGTCACAAGATCATACCGTTATGACTTTAAGCTGACTTCATGAGATTTAAGACAGATCGAAAAGTTTTATTTCTATTCTTAATCTCAAATATGGTTGAAAGAAGGACGACTTTCAGTCATAGAAAACATGTTCCTAAATATTCAAACCACTTCTGATTCTTAAACGATTTCATGAATATAAAAGTGTGATTTTAAATGTTTTCATTATTACTTGTGCTTCAATGATCACCAAACCATGTGTTTCCAAAGATTAATACTTGTGTATTATCTTGTCTATATATTGTCAAGTATTATCTTACCATGTCTCTAAATTGAAACAAAATTTTCGATGGTAAGACAATCCGATTGAATTTCAATGAATTTTGAGCATGATTTAATTTATGAACATTCTTTCAAGAATGCCTATATTTCTAGTTCATATAGACAATATCAATTTTTGTTGACCTAAGCCTTAATCGTTAAATCATTTCGTTATTGATCTTTATTATACAATGTCAGATTTTCAAACAAGTTTCTTGTTTTCACTTCATTCATTCAATTTTCTTGTTTGAAGAGTCTTCAATGTTTAAAAATGCTCAAATGTTCATGATTACATCTCTGAGCATACATCTATCTGACTTATATATTTGTGCTTTAACTGTAAAGTTAAACCATTTTTGAGAAACATTGTGGTTTCATAGGAAAATATGGGTTCATTCTGTAGGACTTAAATGAAACTTCTATGGATTCACGTTATCCAGTGTTTCCTACCCAAGAAGTTAATCCTTAGTGATCGAGTGTGAGGAGTCAAAAAGAAATGAGTGTGGGTTGTGTGATGAGGTAAAATGTGAATGAGAGTTTGGTTGGAAGCGAGCTCAATGATTAAAAAGAAAGAGGGTGTGAGATCAGAGTAAAAGAATATCAAACTCTGCACCAACTTTTTCTGAGTCCGGCAGCCACATTACTAGTGTTTCACAATTCTTCGTGAACATTATTGAAACAGGCAACTAGCCCATGCCAACTCTTGCAAAAACCCCACCAGCCACTCATTTTCTTCTTCACAAGAAAGTGTTTCATATTTAAAGGGGACGTAGCACATTATCTATCGACAAGTGAAAGACCTTTCTTACTCAGAGTTTTGATGAAGTCGTTGCACTTTTCATCAAAAAGGGGGAGAATCTAAAGTTTGAAGAAATGTCCAGTGCATTACATTACAAGACATTGGAGAAGAGAAAAGCTAACAAAGAAATGCGAGATCAAAGTATTCTGAAGACATGCTGATTTTAGATAAATTTTCTTTGAAGATACTTTGCTAAAACATTCTGAGCTAGAGAAAGAGATTGCATCTTCTGAGCTGAAGAAGAAGACTGAATTGCTAAAATCTTTTTTGTAATGATCTTGATCCAAAAGGGGAGATTGTTAGATCACATATCTATTGGATTCAAGATCATTCAATCTGAAGATCCAATCTGAAGCTAATGCCGGAAAGTCGACTCTCGATACAAAAGTCTAAGTTGTTTGTAATAAATAGTCAAAGTTAGTTGTAATTGTTATTAGTTAAATTAGTTAGATAATATCTAGATATTATATTCTAAATATTATATTGTTAGTTGTTAGATAATATCTAATATAGATATTATAGTTTTAATATCTAAGTTTATATATTAGTTGTTAGTGTGTTAGAGAAGCTAGAGTAGTTCAAGAAATTTGAGAACACATTCACACACACATAAAGGTGTAAAACAGAGAGAACACATCTAGAGCTTGAAAAGATCAAACCTTGTAACCATTGTTATTAATTAATACAGGTTGGTAAATCGTTTATGTGTTGTTTGATATAAAACTTGATAAACATTGTGGACCGACAGGTTTTCATTTGGAAAATCTGGATATTGAAAAAAGAGGAAGTCTGCCCCACCTTCGCACTTCGATAATGCACAATTGAGTCTGTGTTTAATTATTTTTGTCTCATTGGTTTACACAATGTTGAGCCTTATAAAATGCAATCATCATGTGCTTAATTCTTTTTAACACTTCCACGAACACACAAGAAATTTGTTTTCTTGTCATAACGTTCATAGAAATATCTTTGTGGTGTTTCGATGATTGAATGGAAACCCTGGGGGAGTGAACATCACAAAAGCTCATTTCCAATGTTTATCCGTTACACACAATAACTTTATGTTACTGATTGACATATTAACTGATTCATTTGTTCATTCAAGTGTTACATTCAAATTTGTCTGAATTTGAAAAGATTCTAATGAATATCTTTATGGGTTGACGGTGAATCAGAGGCTCAGTATGAAAGATCAATGGTCAGTTCAAATTATTTCAAAGACATTTCTTGATTGAAAGTTTTGATGATCTCTATGCCACAATCATCAAAAAGGGGGAGAAAACAATGTTAAAGAAATGTCAGGAAAGAACATTTTGTATGAGATATGTTTGAAGAGTTCAATAATTGTTTGAAGTCATAAATATCAACCTTGGGGGAGAATGTTAATATTCTTGGTGAACTGATTTTGGAAGATTGATGAATGTTCTTGAAGATAATGAGTTTATCAAAGAATGGGGAGAATGTCAATTTTTCATATTAATAGGGGGAGAATGTTGATTGCTTGAGAAGATTTTTTTTTTACATCAAAGGGACAAGATTCAAATTGAAATTACAAGAGAAGATTGAACTGGAAAATATTTTTAGAGATGATCTTGATCCAAAGGGGGAGAATGTTAGTGCACAGATTTGTTGGATTCAAGATCATTAATACTGAAGATAAAAGTCAAGAAAGTCAAAGCTTCAAAGTCAACTCTCAAGCGTCAAAGTCAAAATCTTTGTGTAATAAGTCAAAGTGTCTTGTATTTGTTTTCCTTGTTATGTTGCTTAGTATAAATAGCCTTGAGTTTTTGTAATTTGTAGAAGTCGTTCATTCTAAGATACGCATGTGAATCAGATTAGAGAAGAGGTTTGATGACATATCAATCTAGAGAGAGAGAGCTGCTCATAATAGAGATCTTACACAGATTGTAGTGAGAGAAAGTTAGAGAGAGAGTTTGAATGGATTGTTTGAATTGAATTCAATAACACAAGTTGAGTTTTAATCTTGATTAATCTTGTTTTGTTTTTGATAGATAATCAATAAGAACTTGAATCCAAGGACTATCAATAACATATTCAACAAAAAAATTAAACCGGTGTGTGTGAATACTTGAAAGTATATGGAAAAGATAAAACATAAGTATTTATCTTTGGAAACACACGGTTTATCTAAACCATTAAGTTGATGAAAAATGAAAACATTTAAAATCACACTTATATATTCATGAAATCCTTTTAAGAATTAGAAGTGGTTTGAACATTTAAGAACATGTTTTCATATCTGAAAGTTGTCCTTCTTTCTGATATGTATGAGATTAAGGTTAGAAATAAACCTTTTTGCTCAGTCTTAAATCTCATCAAGTCAGCTCTAAGTCTTATATGATATGATCATGTAATATTTCTCTCAATTATGCAAAAATCACAAGTCTATCAAAGTACAAAGCTTTATTCACAAAATTTATTGAAAAGTAAAGACATAAAGCATTAAAACGTTTAAAGTACGAGTTCGAATAAGATTTAATCAGAAGTCATTTACCATACTCCTTAACTCTTACTCCCCCTAAAATTATGCATCAAAAAAATTATCAGTGATAAGCATATGCAAAACTTATGAACGCCCCTTCAAATATATGTAGATCATCTTATCTTATATCATCTCACACCCCCCTGAGATCATGAACAAACTTAAGTGCAAATATCGTGCAGAATAAAAATAAAGAAATGAAGAGAAAAACAACAATAACAAAACTTTAGTAGGTAATCACAGATTAAGTCTTGAGATTTAACATTCCAAGTTTTGAAACGAGAAAATTAAATCTCTTTTCATCTAGAGGCTTGTTATATAAATCAGCAAGTTGGTAATCTGTGTTTACAAAATAAAGTTCAATTGTACCTTTTTCCACATTATCTTTGATAAAATGATATCGGACATCAATGTGTTTGGTCTTAGTATGTTGAACAGGATTCGCAGATATTGCAATTGCGCTCTTCGAATCGCAGTATATCGGAATCTTGTTGTATGTGAAGCCATAATATCGGAGTTGTGTTCTCATCCACAACACTTGAGAACAACAGCTCGCCGCAACAACATACTCTGCCTCAGCTGTTGATGTGGATACACAAGGTTGTTTCTTTGAAACCCAACTCACGAATTTATCGCCCATAAATTGTATATGACTCGACGTACTTTTCCTGTCAAGCATACAACCTGCATGGTCTGCATCTGAATATGTTGGCATTTCAAAACCTGTATCCTTAGGATAACACAGACCAAGATCTGCAGTGCCCTTCAGATATCTAAAAATACGTTTTACTGCAGACAAATGGGATTCTTTTGGAGAAGCCAGATATCGAGCACATAGACATGTAGAGATCATTATATGCGGCCTACTAGATGTTAAATACATTAAAGAACCAATCATCCCTCGGTAGGTTCTAACATCGACAACTTTTCCTCAAGGATCAGTGCCAATCTTACTTATAGGTGCCATCGGGGTTCCAATTGGAGTATAATTTTCCATTTTGAATTTTTTAAGAATATCGAAAATGTACTTTGATTGATTAATAAAAATCCCCATTGAAAATGGTTTGACTTGTAACCCGAGAAAGAAATTTATCTCTCCCATCATACTCATCTGAAATCTGGACACCGTGAGGTTAGAAAAAATATTACCGTGTTTTGGATTTGTTGAGCCAAATATGATGTCATCCAGATAAATCTGAATTAAAATAATATCAGCTTTTTTCTTTTTGATAAATAGAATAGTATCGATTTTTCCTTTAGAGAAGCCAGACTTGACTAGGAATTTAGAATACACTTCATACCAGGCTCGAGGGGCTTGCTTTAGATCGTAAAGAGCTTTGCCCAGAATATATACATGATTCGGTTTCTCTGGATTGAGAAAACCTTTAGGCTGAGAGACGTAGACTTCCTCCTTTAAGATGCCATTCAGAAAGGCAGTTTTCACGTCCATTTGATAGACGGTGAAGTTCTTGTGGGCGGCATATGCAAGAAACATCTGTATAGCCTCGATGCGCGCCACTGGAGCATAAGTCTCGTCATAGTCAAAACCTTCCTCTTGCTTATATCCTTTTTCCACTAGTATTGCTTTGTTTCTGATCACGAAACCATCTTTGTCCTTCTTGTTTTTGAACACCCATTTTGTGCCAATAATGGTTTTACCTTCAGGCTTAGGCACAAGTCTCCAGACTTTGAGTGCTTTGAACTGATTCAGCTCTTCTTGCATCGCAGTTATCCAATCTGAGTCAGCTAGAGCTTCAAATACGCGTGTTGGCTCTATCTTTCTCATAAATGAGTCATGCATACACATGTTGAAAGTAGCAGACCTAGTTTGCACCGGTTTAGATGGATCTCCTATGATCTGATGTATCGGGTGCTCTTTGGTCCACCTATGTTCATGAGGGACTGGATTCGATGTAGATTGATCTTGGTTTTCACCTAGAAATCTATTTTCAGCTTCATCAATTTGTTCATTATTTGGTAGAGGTGGAGTTGAAATATTCTGTGCAGAAGTTTCAGTTGGGTGGACAATCGTTGTCTGTTGATTAGTCCTTACAGTGCAGCCAACGGACTCAACAACTTCTGGATCTACATGAATATTATCTGCTTCAACTGTTGGAGTAGGCGTTTGAATTGGAATCTTTTGTTGAACCGAGGAATTTGATTTAGTAGATATATCTGAATACTTGACAGTATATGGAAAAGATAATACACAAGTATTTATCATTGGAAACACATGGTTAGTTAATCTTGAAAGCATATAATTGAAAACATTTAAAATACACACTTCTGAAATTCATGAAAACTTTTAAGAAATGAGAAGTGGTTTGAACGATTAAGCAAATATGCTTCACATCTGAAAGTCGTTCATCTTTCATACATGTATGAGAATAAGGTTAGAATAATCCAGACGCTTAGCATGAATCTCATAAAGTTATCCTCAAAGTCATGATTGATATGATCTGTTAGACATAGAGTTTTGAGTCAATTAGAATGATAGTATTGTTTTTTGTATGTTGACTTTATATGAGGTCAAGGATTGTTTGACCCATACATAAATCTTTGCTTTCTTTGTTTGTAAGTGTAAGTTTGTAAGCGTATCATCTTTGTAATTCATGTCACTAAGAGATATATGACATATATTATTTTTCTCTCTCATCTTGTTCTATGATTGTTATTAAATTTGTGCATGATTTCATTGTTATGGCTTGATTTCTGGGATCACAATTGTTATCAGAGCCTCATCAGAAATAACAGAGAAGATTTGAATCATCGAATTGAAGACAGATTGATCACAGTTTCTATTTTCGGAAATACACTGTTCCATTGAAATTGAATTTTTGACTCTATGGATTTCTTGATGAAATAGAGGATCATTTCTTGTTTTGATTGATTGCTTAATGGACCAACAAATTGTAATAATTTGATCAATCTTTTCAATTTTAGCAACCTTCCATTCACAGACTGTCAAGATAAATTTCCACGGTGTTTGTTGTTCATATCGAAATTCCCTCCGTAGGGTTGTTATAGATAATATAAAGATCATTCGTTCGAAGTTTCAGAGTCAAACATCATCATTTTGATGGATTTTAGAAGGGTAGTTCGAAAATCAAGTTGAGATCTACAGAATTCGCAACATTCATGAAGAACTCGCAAGTAGAACTTGCAGAGTGAAAGAATTCGCAGAATACCTATTCTTCTTGTTTACAAGGAAAGAATTCGCAGAGTAAAAGGATTCACAGAATGAAGAATTCGCATCCATAAAGAAGAAAATGGCCAAGTGAAGAGTTCGCACAAGTGTTCTATACGAAAAGTTATGTTTTCGTAACTGTGAGAGACACGAATTCTGAAGAATTTGCAACTGTGTCTATTACGAATTCAAGGAACAAGTATAGGCCTTCTTGCGAAAAGCTCAAGAACTCGCACAAGCCATCTTGCGAAAAGACCACAATTCGTATCCTTACTTATATCCTTCTTACGAAATGCTTACTTACGAATTCCTTACTTGTTAAATTTTGTACGTGAGTCTTGCGAATTACACCTTAAGAATTCTTGCCTTAAATTTCATTTTAATTGATTTTTTAGTGTTTTCACTTTAAATTTTGTTGTTTTCCTGATAAAAGCTCATTTCAAGCATAATTGTTCATAGACATTAATCATGCCTTATACTGATGAGAAAGGAAATATTTGTCTTACCAACAGGGAATGTGCATTGTCATACATGCCGGAGATTCTAAAGATGAAAGCTGAGAATGAGAAACTCAAAAGTCAAAATTCAAAGCTCAGAACCGAGATTGATACTCTTAATGTCAAATTAACAAAAGCTGAAGCACAAGTATCAACTTATGAATCAAAAGGAAAAGAATGGATCAAGAAAGTTGATGAAAGATTCAAGAAAGAGAAAACTGAATTGGAGAAAATCTTCAATCTAAAATTGTCTTAACTTTCAAAGAAAGTTGAATCAGAGAAGAAAAAATTAGAACACAGATGTACCAAACATTCAAAACAAGTTTCTGATTTTGAAAAAATTGTTATATCTAAAAGGGATATCTTTGGCAAAGAAAGAAAGAATTCTGAGAAGAAAAACACTTTACTGTTCAAAGAGATTTTTGATAAAAATCAGAACTTGGAGAAAGATTTTGAAGCTGAAAGAAAACATTTTGAATCTGTGATTTCTGAACTTTCTAACAAATTTGTTGTTCTGTCAACAGATATCAAAAAGGGACAGAAGACTAAATCTGAAATGCAAAGTAAATTTGACAAGCTTTGTAATGAAAAAGACAAGTTGAATGACAAGATCAGTCAACTTGAGAAAGCTAATGTTGATTTATCTGACAAGTTAGCATGTGAAACACCTGTATTATCTTCTTATGATGGTGATGCAAGTGAATTGGTGTGCTCCTTTCAATAAGTAAATAGCTTGTATCAAAAAATGGTTTTCAAGAAACAAACTGTTAAACCTGAAATTTTGAAATCAAATCAGATTAAACATTCTAGTCCATTTTATGTCAAATATGTTGATAGATATGCTTATGGATTCAATGCGGCCAAGAAAGAGAAGATGATTAGGGTTGTCAAAGGTTCTCCTGAATCAGTCAAATACCAGAAATCATCTGCAGAGGCTGAATTGAAAAAGAAGAACAGAGCACAAAAAGGTAAATCTTTTGCACCTGATTGTATCAAGTCAAATCAGCATCTAATCAGGTTAGCAAAAAGAAAACTTTGTTGTTCATACTGTTGCAGTAATGATTTTGTTCATAAAGCACACATCTATAAAAGGTATTTTCAAAGAAGAAGTTTACTGATACTGCTTATCACGGAGGTGGAAACCACTCACTAAAGGATCCACATACTAACCATACTAGACCCAAACTCATCTGGGTACCAAAACCTATTCAACCTGTGATACAGGGTACTTTAATCAAGAAGGAGTGAGCAGGAAAATGGCTTCTAAACACAGCAGTTTAGGAACCAATCTTAAATGTTCAAGACTATGACTTCTAGACAAAGCAGTCTAGGACTCAAACTTCAATGTCAAGATACTGGTGATATTGATTGCCAAATCATATCAGGGTGTTTTAAGATTAAATGTCATATTTTCATTATTAGAGAATGAAATGTTTGGGGACAATGTACTATTCTTAATTGTCACATTTTTATTTGGATGCAGATATGAAAGGGGGGCATATCTGTACAACTATTCAAAAGGTTCACATAATGTCAAAGGGTAGCCCAACAACAAAATCAAGTAGACAAGTTGTTATTCCCAATTCTATCAATTTCTAATCATTCAAACAACAATCAAGATGAGAAATCTGTTGATCCCAGTTATGATGTTCTTTAACTTGATTTAACCTTTTACTACACACAGATTAATTAAACAGAGTGCGGAAGCGTTTAAGATGTATAGAAAAGATTGAACATGCAAGGTAGTAAACACACAAGTAATTAATGAATAGGAAGTAAAGTATTATAAGAAAGTTACTAAAAGAACTGTTTCATTGATTACTGAAGAACACCAAGAACATGCACTGGTATGTGCAAATATGCTCAAGGATTATACAGACACCTATTTTTGTGCGTGCTCTCATCCTTAAGACAAAGAACGAGGTGCTCATATATAATACAAGCAGCGTGCACCTCGTACTACAGGACAAAGGTTGACATTCCACGTAAGGAATGCCACCTGTAAAGTAAACATCGTGGGACGCCCATTACTTGATCATGCAGATCTTCGTACAACATGTCTCACGTGTTTTGCACGTGGTCTTGTCTTGACCCATCCTTCAAAACTCCAAAATTGTCCTCCAGAGGTTAGCCTTCACAGAAGCTCTGTGAGTGATCACAGAAGCTCTGTGTTCTGAGTATCATCATCAGGTTTGTCCTCTGGCGCGTCTTCTGCGGAGTAGTCTTCTGAACTTTGTACCTTATGCGGAGACTTTGCAGATTGCAGAGGTTTCTATACTTAGCCGATTTTTCAACACTTCTAAACTTGACAAATGGAGCTAACAATCTCCCCCTAAGTGTTGAAAAATAAAAATTTGGAATTTGGAGGGAAGGCTAAACTAGAAACAAACGAGGTGAAAGGAACTCAACCTCTGTCTACTTTCATTTAATAGAAATGACAGCAGGCAATTACATTTGATTACAATAATGAAAGTAAAATAGGAAATTCAGTTCTTCAGAGCCTATACTTTGGCGTCTGGGAAATCATTGATATTCTTTCCAAACCCACCTTCTTTCTTTAGTTCTTTGTAGTAGCACACACACAGGTCTCTGATGTTTAAGGTTGCATCTATGTTTATTAGAAGGACATCTGCAGCTTCTATAGGTACAAGTGATGTGCCTTTGTGCTTGATAAGTAGATATTGACTAAGCAGCAGAGATTCGGTTGAGTACTTTTGGCATTTTATCCCCATGAATAATTTCTTTTCTCCTTTGGGGTTTAAGTACACAAAACCAAAAGAAGGTGAAGTGATGATGGAGTTCGGCAGAATATTGGTAGAGGGTGGTAAGTTGTTTTCAGGTGGAGGGAAGTTGACCTTTTTGACTCCCAAGTTAAGTGCCAATTGAAATTCAGCTATACTGTAGAACAACAACTTTTTTCTCATGACCCTCTTGATGGTGAGATGTGCTTCTTGGTATTTCTTCTTCCAGCCAAACTTATCCTCTGTCCATTTGAATAGATCTGGAAGATCATGAGGGTGAAGATTAGGTAGATCTGCGTCTGTGAATGTCCATATTTCCTGATCTTCCCTTTTCACAGCATATTCATTGAACCAGAAGTTCTTGCACTTTGTTTGTGCAAGTTTGATTGTCAGAACTTCTAAGATCTTGGCCATGTTGAAGACTTTGGATTTTGGCTTGGCTTTATCTTTATAGAATCTCCTTCTCTCCTCCGATACAATTTCCTCTGAGAGTCTGACAGAGGGAAGATCTTGAGCTCCGCGGCTATAGAGGTATTTGTACACTTCTTCTTCGATGTTCTTCTTTGTAGGAACATGGAAGGGTCTCCTTAGGCTCTCAAAGCCTTGGATAACTTCTACAACTCTATCCTTTGTTGGTTTTTCAAGTGGTTTCAGGATGGGGAGTTGAGACAGAGGTTGCTGATCAAAAGCCCAGTCTTCCTCTTCAGGTTTTACTCTTTTGATGGCATCGAAAGAGCTCTTTAATAGTTTCTCAGAGGTGGGAGGAGGAGATTTGATTTTCTTTAGAGGTTCTGTAGTTATGGCCTTGCCTTTATATTTGGCAGTTGGTGTAGATTTTATGATTTGGATTATGATAGGAGAGGAGGCTGCAGAGACCTGTTGTTTAGATGATCTTTGTGGTTCAGGTTCTGAGCCTCTAGGGACTTGGTTCAGGGGAACTTATGGGATAGGTGCTTCTTGTGTTGATTGCAGATTTTCACCCTGATGAGAACAATCGCAGGATTTTCCCTGTTGAGGTACGGCTTGAAGAGGAGTGGCTTGAAGAGGATTGACAGAGATGACGAGTGTTGTTGTTGTTGAAGTCTTATCCCCCTCATGATGGCCAGGGCCAGGTGCATCTGGATCCTGGTCCTCATGCCTAGTGCGTTTCTGGGATGCCTCCTGTTGGCAAGACGTAGAGTCCTTTCGCTTTTTCCTCTTGCAGAGGTGTTCATCGACATGCCTATTGATCTTCTGCAGAACGTCCCCTGCGGCCAATGATAGTTCTTTGATTTCCACATCAGACTTGACCGAAAAGTGGCCACGGTTCCCTTCAAATCTGAGGCCACCTTCTTGCCTTGTTTAGAGAAGTCAGATCGAAGATTGTTGATGTTGGTGAGAACCTGGTTCCCCATAGTTTCTAAGTCCGCTTTCTTGGAAAAAGTAGAGAGGTCATTCGCAGAAGTTAAGGGTGCAGGAGTGGATGTTTGTGGTTGAAAGGGGACCATGACATTGGGAGTCATGTCTATGATTTCTTCTCGAAGCCTGGTCATTTCTTCCACTTCTAACCGAGCTCCTTGTGCAGCATATTTTGGGAAATCGTCGGTGCAAAGATCCCCTAGAACCTGAATCTGATTTGAGTGCGCGATGATGGTTTGACCACAAGCTTGAAGGTCAGCTCTGGTCGCGCAGTTTGTTCTCAGGGCATGCAGAGCTTCAGTATTGGCTTTTAGAGCCTCTGCAAGGGTTTGAGAGTTGGCTTGGGACTCTCTGGAGATAGAGCTTTGCAACTCATTAAGTTTTGTGAGCACCATGTCAGCAAAGGCTTTAAACTCACCCTTTTTGACAAAAGTGTCAGAGGTAACCTCTGGAACAATACATGTTCCATATTTAGCCAACGAGTCTTTGGCACCCATAGATCCTGTGGGGACGTTGAGCTCTGTGGGATTTCCTTCCAATCCTCGATGCTCCATAGAGGAAACATCTATGGAAGTTCTGTGAACATGTTATTTGGGGGAGGGTTCAGAGACTCCCTTAAGATCTATGTTGAATGGATCATGTGGTTGTTCTAGAGCCACAGAATCATTGTGTTTTTTCTCCACCAACTCTGAAGTGGTTTGGGGGTCACTCTTGTGTGTGACAGAGGTAACAAATACCTCTGTGTGTGGAAGAGTCGTGTCCTTGGCAAAGGGACACTTTTGTTTGTACCTTCATCCTTTTGAGAGGATGGGGTGAAGTTTGAATCCCCAGTTGTAGATGGTACAGAGGATGAAGGAATATCCTCTGTCCGGGCGGCTAGGGTTTGGTTCGGACTGTGCGGTCCTATTTCAATACCCATCTGCACTATAACTGAAGGGGTAGAAATGTGGGTTGCACTGGGAGTTGGTTTTGGTGGTGTGCCAAATGCATCTTTTGTTACCCTCTCCTCCAACGATTTTTCTCTCTCTCTTTGCTCTTCTTCTTCACTTTGTGACTTTTCGGTCACATCCTCTACTTCCATGTCCACTGTTTCCCCTAGGTTCCCTGAGTACCTAAGGTACACTTCTCTTGCTATTGCAGAGGCCACTTTGATTGGGCTCTGAGGTCTATCCTCAGGGGACTCCTCAAGGACTAAGGTTCCCTTTGCCTTCTGCAGAGGTTTTACCTTACCCTCTACAGATTCGGTTCTATCAATGAGGTTCTCTACCAGATCTTTCCTTCTTTTCCGGATGGCTTCCACAGATTGTTCTTGTCTGCAAGAGTTCTCAATTTTCTTTTCTTTTTCTCAGAGACTCTGATCTCTGCAGTTTCATCTATGGCTTTCTCTTCTGGTACTTTTTCTTCTGTGGTCCTTCTCTTGGATTTCCTAGAGGACTTTGGAACCTCTACGTCTTCGGTTCTCTTTTTCTTGCTTTTCTTTTTCGCCTTTTTCTCACTCCCCTCCCCTTTAACTAATGGTCTCTCTTTCTCACTCACTTGACCCTCTGTGGCTTCAACTTCTGTCACTTGTTCTCCCTCATCTCTAAGGTAAATCGCTACATCTCCTATTTGAAAGCCTACGCGAGGGGGGGTTGCAGGACTCAGTTCAGTAGTCCTGTACCCTCGTATGTAATTCCTAGTTCCCTCTTCACTACCCAAGTAAATCAACATTCTGGTTGGCAGAGGTCTGGCTGCTGGATACCTTGTTTTGATGGTAGTTGGTTTGTGAGACTTCATCTCATGGAGTTTGATTGGCTTACCCTCTGCTGGTAGCTTTACTTCCCTTATCAAGTCATCGCCCAGAAGTAATCCTAGGAAACGTCCAAACGCGATGTTCTTTGGCTCTGTCCACCGATCTTGGTCTTGCTGCTTTGTAATCACGGCATTCTGGATTTCCTTGAAAATGAGTCCAACGTAGTCTAGAGGGAGATCATAGTAAATTCCATACATTATATCCAAAATAGTATGGCTTGATTGATCTGGGCTCTCCACCTTCGAAGTTAGATATCGGTTCAGAATTGAGAAGAGTACGTTCCACAGAGGGGGTAGATTCTGTCGTCTAAAGTTCGTTCTTTTGGCGATTGGTACTGCGTATCCAATGAATTTCAGAAACGCCAGTATCTCTTCCTCTGTGGGCTCCTCGGAGAATTTGCGCAGGTTGAGGTATGATTTGGTGGGGAGTTCAAACACATCTGACAGTTTCCTACGATTGATCCCTAAGTCCAGAATCTTTTCAGTTGATGGATGGGTTGCGTAGCCAATGATGCAGTGTCCATATTTATCCATTTTGGCATGGCGAGCACTCAGCAAAACTGTTGGATGTAAGATTCAGGGATGTCATTTCGCTTCATTGTTAGGGTTTTAACCAGGAAGTGATTCTTGAGGATTTGAATCAGTGGTTTGGCTTCAGTAGGGAAACCAGAGGGATTCAGGGTGACAAAATGGTTGTTCAGTTTATTGTTCATTTGAGTCAAGTGATAGTCATGCCTAGTGAAAGACAGCATTCTGCTTGTAAGTACTTGCTCTTGGCCAACGGAGATTGAATCAGCCTTTTGAACTGTCGAGTGATGAGAGTTGTTTGAGTTCTTGGACCCATTAGAGTTCTTGAATGAATTTGAGGGAGAAGCCATTGATAGAATAGTGGAGAAGAAGAAAATCTTTTGCAGGAAGTTCTTGATAGCAATGGTTGAAGGTAAAAAATAAGAAATGAAGAGAGGCAAAAGGAATTTTATAAATAGAGAGGTAAAAAAAATTAGCGGTAAAAAATAAAAATTTCAAATCCGTGATGAGTGGAAACGGATAAGGAGCCGTTTTTGCAAAACGACGGTACAGTTTCTGACCAACCAAATGTTGCCAAGTCAGATAATGGCGGTGCACGATCTAGGACGTGCGCCACCCTATTCTCACGCGCGTGGCATTTTTTATTTTCACATGACTGTGATGTTTAAGAAATAACCCGCAGGAAGTGACCTGAATTTTTGAAGTGATGGGAATGACATAAGCTCTGTGGGTAAGAGGCTTCTGAGGTCACAACCAAGGTGTTGATCGAAAGAGCCTTTGAAGAGAAATTATCGAGTTTCTTTGAGAGAAAAGCATCGGTCAAGTGAACCTCGTTTTTGGAGGTGCAGAGGCTCTGTGATGGATTACAGAGGCTCTGTGCTCGACCTCAGAGGTTGTGAGACCAAAAATTTCCTTTTAAGGAAACATTTTCACGGTTTTGATCATTTCTAACTTTAGACATGGACTAACCTCACTCTGTAGTCTATGTCGCGCAAAACTGTTTTGCTCCCCCTGGAATAGTCAAAATTTGTGTTTGTTCATTTGATTTGCTCTTCAATCAACTATGCTTGGATCATATAGAGATATGGCTTGTGGAAAACAAATATGCGAAGAAAAAATAATAAGGAAAGCTTAAGAATCTATTTACAAGCAAAGAAATAGGTTAGCAGAAAAAACAAATATGTATTGTAGAGGCTCTGTGCTGGGGTACGGAGGCTCTGTGTTCAACTCATGTTAAGCATACCAATCTTGCCAACTAGAAAAGTGAATCTTTTCTCATCCAATGCCTTCATGCACAAGTCGGCAAGTTGGTAATCTGTGGGCACAAAGTACATCTCTATTATCCCATGCTCCACATGATGTTTTAGAAAGTGATACCTGATATCGATATGTTTGGTCTTAGATTGTTGCACATGGTTGGCAGAGATCGCAATGGCTCTTTTGGAGTTACAGAGGATTGGGATTTTCTCGATATCAAATCCATAGTCTCTGAGTTGGGTCCTCATCCACAGAACTTGGGAACAACAAGTTGCAGCAGCAACATATTCTGCTTCTTCCGTGGAGGTTGAAACACAATTCTGTTTCTTAGAAGTCCATCTCACTAGTTTTCCCCCGAGGAATTGACAACTCCCAGAGTTACTCTTTCTGTCGAGCTTGCATCCTCCGTAATCTGAATCTGTATAGGTCATGAGATCAAAGCAAGAGTTCTCCGGATACCAGAGGCCAAGATTCTTGGTCCCTTTTAGGCATCTGAAAATCCTCTTGACAGCATAAGGATGAGATTCTTTGGGTTAGCTTGAAATCTTGCACAGAGACATGTGGCAAACATTATATCAGGTCTACTCGCGGTTAAGTACAACAGAGATCCTATCATCCCTCTGTAGAGTTTACACTCCACAGATTTGCCCTCTGGATCTGCATGGAGCTTGGATCCAGTGACCATATGAGTCTTCATTGGTGAAGAGTCGAAGAGCTTGTATTTTTCATGTATGTCAGAGACATATTTTGATTGATTTTTGAAAATACCCTCTAAAGTTTGTTTGACTTGCAGTCCTAAGAAGAATGTAAGTTCTCCCATCATACTCATCTCAAACTTACTTTTCATCAATGATTCAAACTTTTTGCAATATAAATCATTTGTAGACCCAAAAATAATGTCATCGACATAAATTTGTACAAGTAGAATCTCACCTTTTCTCTTCTTATAGAATAAAGTTGTATCAGTTGTACCTCTTTCGAAACCGTTTGCAAGGAGGAAGTTTGAAAGTATGTCGTACCATGCTCTGGGGGCTTGTTTCAGTACATACAGAGCCTTGTCCAAGAAGTAGACGTGATCTGGGTACTTTGTGTTTTTAAACCCTGGTCATTGTTGGACATATACTTCTTCTTGAATCTGCCCGTTCAGAAAAGCTGACTTGACATCCATTTGATACACTTTGAAACCTATGTCGGTTGCGAAAGGTTTGGTTCGGACTGTGCGGTCCTATTTCCATACCCCTCTGCACTAGAACTGCAGGGGTAGAAATGTGGGTTGCACTGGGAGTTGGTTTTGGTGGTGTGCCAAAGGCATCTTTTGTTACCCTCTCCTCCAACGATTTTTCTCTCTCTCTTTGCTCTTCTTCTTCACCTTGTCACTTTTCGGTCACGTCCTCTACTTCCATGTCCACTGTTTCCCCTAGGTTCCCTGAGTACCTAAGGTAGACTTCTCTTGCTATTGCAGAGGCCACTTTGATTGGGCTCTGAGGTCTATCCTCAGGGGACTCCTCAAGGACTAAGGTTCCCTTGACTTCTGCAGAGGTTTTACGTTACCCTCTACAGATTCGGTTCTATCAACGAGGTTCTCTACCAGATCGTTCCTTCTTTTCCGGATGGCTTCCATAGATTGTTCTTGTTCTGCAAGAGTTCTCAATTTTCTTTTCTTTTTCTCAGAGACTCTGATCTCTGCAGTTTCTTCTGTGGCTTTCTCTTCTGGTACTTTTTCTACTGTGGTCCTTCTCTTGGATTTCGTAGAGGACTTTGGAACCTTTACGTCTTCGGTTCTCTTTTTCTTGCTTTTATTTTTTTCCTTTTTCTCACTCCCCTCCCCTTTAATAATGGTCTCTCTATCTCACTCACTTGAGCCTCTGTGGCTTCAACTTCTGTCACTTGTTCTCCCTCATCTCGAAGGTAAATCGCTACATCTCCTATTTGAAAGCCTACGCGAGGGGGTGTTGCAGGACTCGGTTCAGTAGTCCTGTACCCTCGTATGTAATTCCTAGTTCCTTCTTCACTACCCAAGTAAATCAACATTCTGGTTGGCAGAGGTCTGGCTGCTGGATACCCTGTTTTGATGGTAGTTGGTTTGTGAGACTTCATCTCATGGAGTTTGACTGGCTTACCCTCTGTTGGTAGCTTTCCTTCCCTTATCAAGTCATCGCCCAGAAGTAATCCTAGGAAACGTCCAAACGCGATGTTCTTTGGCTCTGTCCCCCGATCTTGGTCTTGCTGCTTTGTAATCACGGCATTCTGGATTTCCCTGAAAATGAGTCCAGCGTAGTCTAGAGGGAGATCATAGTAAATTCCATACATTATAGCCAAAATAGTGTGGCTTGATTGATCTGGGCTCTCAACCTTCAAAGTTAGACATCGGTTCAGAATTGAGAAGAGTACGTTCCACAGAAGGGGTAGATTCTGTCGTATGAAGTTCGTTCTTTTGGCGATTGGTACTACGTATCCAATGAATTTCAGAAACGCCAGTATCTCTTCCTCTGTGGGCTCCTCGGAGAATTTGCGCAGGTTGAGGTATGATTTGATGGGGAGTTCAAACACATCTGACAGTTTCCTACGTTTGATCCCTAAGTCCAGAATCTTTTCAGTTGATAGACGGGTTGCGTAGCCAATGATGCAGTGTCCATATTTATCCATCTTGGCATGGCGATCACTCAGCCAAAATTGTTGGATGTAAGATTCAGGGATGTCATTTCGCTTCATTGTTAGGGTTTTAACCAGGAAGTGATTCTTGAGGATTTGAATCAGTGGTTTGGCTTCAGTAGGGAAACCAGAGGGATTCAGGGTGACAAAATTGTTGTTCGGTTTATTGTTCATTTGAGTCAAGTGATAGTCATGCCTAGTGAAAGACAACATTCTGCATGTAAGTACTTGCTCTTGGCCAACGGAGATTGAATCAGCCTTTTGAACTCTCGAGTGATGATAGTTGTTTGAGTTCTTGGACCCATTAGAGTTCTTGGATGAAGTTGAGGGAGAAGCCATTGATAGAATAGTGGAGAAGAAGAAAATCTTTTGCAGGAAGTTCTTGATAGCAAAGGTTGAAGGTAAAAAAAAAGAAATGAAGAGACGCAAAAGGAATTTTATAAATAGAGAGGTAAAAAAAATTAGCGGTAAAAAATAAAAATTTCAAATCCGTGATGAGTGGAAACGGATAAGGAGCCGTTTTTGCAAAACGACGGTACAGTTTCTGACCAACCAATTGTTGCCAAGTCAGATAATGGCGGTGCACGATCTGGGACGTGTGCCACCCTATTCTCACGCGCGTGGCATTTTTTATTTTCACATGACTGTGATGTTTAAGAAATAACCCGCAGGAAGTGACCTGAATTTCTGAAGTGATGGGAATGACAGAAACTCTGTGGGTAAGAGGCTTCTGAGGTCACAACCAAGGTGTTGATCGAAAGAGCCTTTGAAGAGAAATGATCGAGTTTATTTGAAAGAAAAGCATCGGTCAAGCGAACCTCGTTTTTGGAGGTGCAGAGGCTCTGTGATGGATTACAGAGGCTCTGTGCTCGACCTCAGAGGTTCTGAGACCAAAAATTTCCTTTTAAGGAAAGATTTTCACGGTTTTGATCATTTCTAACTTTAGACATGGACTAACCTCAATCTGTAGTCTATGTCGCGCAGAACTGTTTTGCTCCCCCTGGAATAGTCAAATTTTGTCTTTGTTCATTTGATCTACTCTTCAATCAACTATGCTTGGATCATATAGAGATATGGCTTGTGCAAAACAGATATGCGAAGAAAAAATAATAAGGAAAGCTTAAGAAGCTATTTACAAGCAAAGAAACAGGTTAGCAGAAAAAACAAATATGTACTGCAGAGGCTCTGTGCTAGGGTACGGAGGCTCTGTGTTCAACTCATGTTAAGCATACCAATCTTGCCAATTAGAAAAGTGAATCTTTTCTCATCCAATGCCTTCATGAACAAGTCGACAAGTTGGTAATCTGTGGGCACAAAGTACATCTCTATTGTCCCATGCTCCACATGATGTTTTAGAAAGTGATACCTGATATCGATATGTTTGGTCTTAGAGTGCTGCACAGGGTTGGCAGAGATCGCAATGGCTCTTTTGGAGTCACAGAGGATGGGGATTTTCTCGATATCAAATCCATAGTCTCTGAGTTGGGTCCTCATCCAGATTACTTGGGAACAACAACTTGCAGCAGCAACATATTTTGCTTCTTCCGTGGAGGTTGAAATACAGTTCTGTTTCTTAGAAGTCGAGTTCACTAGTTTTCCCCCGAGGAATTGACAACTCCCAGAGGTACTCTTTCTGTCGAGCTTGCATCCTCCGTAATCTGAATCTGTATAGGCCATGAGATCAAAGCCAGAGTTCTCCGGATATCAGAGGCCAAGATTCTTGGTCCCTTTTAGGCATCTGAAAATCCTCTTGACAGCATAAGGATGAGATTCTTTGGGTTAGCTTGAAATCTTGCACAGAGACATGTGGCAAACATTATATCAGGTCTACTCGCGGTTAAGTACAACAGAGATCCTATCATCCCTCTGTAGAGTTTACACTCCACAGATTTGCCCTCTGGATCTGCATGGAGCTTGGATCCAGTGACCATATGAGTCTTCATTGGTGAAGAGTCAGAGAGCTTGTATTTTTCAAGTATGTCAGAGACATATGTTGATTGATTTATGAAAATACCCTCTGAAGATTGTTTGACTTGCAGTCCTAAGAAGAATGTAAGTTCTCCCATCATGCTCATCTCAAACTTACTTTTCATCAATGATTCAAACTTTTTGCAATATAAATCATTTGCAGACCCAAAAATAATGTCATCGACATAAATTTGTACAAGTAGAATCTCACCTTTTCTCTTCTTATAGAATGAAGTTGTATCAGTTGTACGTCTTTCGAAATTGTTTGCAAAGAGGATGTTTGAAAGTCTGTCGTAACATGCTCTGGGTCTTGTTTCAGTCCATATAGAGCCTTGTCCAAGAAGTAGACGTGATCTAGGTACTTTGAGTTCTCAAACCCTGGTGATTGTTGGACATATACTTCTTCTTGAATCTGCCCGTTCAGAAAAGATGACTTGACATCCATTTGATACACTTTGAAACCTATGTGGGTTGCTAAGGCAAGAAAAATTCTTATTGCTTCGAGTCGTGCCACAAGAGCAAAGGTTTATTCATAGTCGATGCCTTCTTTTTGACAGTATCCCTTGGCCACCAGTCTTGCTTTGTTCCTGACCACCACACCATCTTAATCCTTTTTTTTCTGAAGACCCATTTGGTTCCTATAGCCGTTTTGCCTTTTGGCAGAGGCACTAGGGTCCATACTTCGTTTCTCTCAAACTGCAGAAGCTCCTCTTGCATAGCTTCTACCAAGTTTGGGTCTTCAAGAGCTTCGGATATCTTTTTGGGTTTGATGATACTCACAAAGTTTGTATAGTAACAAAAATTTGCAGTACTTGATCGAGTTTGAACCTTGTTAGATGGGTCACCTATGATTTGTCTCTGTGGGTGACTTCTGGTCCACTTGGTCATTCGAGGCAGGTGATCATTTGAATCTTCTGTGGTTAACTCAGGAGCATGTTCATCTTGATGTAGATCATTCTATGTCGAGGGAGATTAATCATTCGTACTTGCCACAGGACTTGGCTGTTCATCATGAGTTGAAGTAGAGAGCTATGCGGACCCTTGATCTGGTGTAGACCCTTCAGAGGTATTTTGAGGATGACCTTGATCTTGATTGATCTTGGGGTCTGGATTCGAATTGTCCTCTGTGTGCTCCACCTCGACGTGTGCACCTACAGCAGTAGTGGAAGAAGGTGAAGCATTACTAGGACCGGTCAGGGAAGTACCTGTTTGGTCCTCAGAGAGTTCGACTCCAGAGGCTCTGCGATCACCTTCAGAGGGTTCATCATCATTGAACATCTCTTCAAACAGATGATGAAGGTCATTTGTTCGGGATGAGCCACCACAATCTTCATCTTGAAGATTGAGTCCAGAGCTGATTTGCTCAGAAGTCACCTGAAAAGAATCATCAAATGAAACATTAATACTTTCATGTATATGCTTGGATTTGAGTACATAGATTCTGTATGCCTTGGAGTTTGATGAATAGCCAACAAATTTGTCTTCATCGGCTTTGGGACTGAATTTCCCTATTTGGTCTTTGTCGTTCAGCACAAAGCATCTGCAGCCGAAGACATGGAAGTACTTAATGTTCGGCTTTCTCTGGTCTAGTAAGTGGTATAGTGTTTTTGCATGCCTCTTCACTATCAAGGATCGATTTTGGGTGAAGCATGCGGTTTAAATGTCTTCTGCCCAGAAATACATAGAGAGCCCTGAAGCAGTGAGCATAGTTCTTGCGGTTTCCACCAGTGTTCTGTTCTTTCGTTCAACAACACCATTTTGTTGTGGAGTCCTTGCTGCAGAGAAGTTCTGTGATATGCCTTCTGTCGAGAGATAGACTTCAATGATCGAATTCTTAAATTCTGTGCCATTATAACTTCGGATTCTCTGCACCCTGCAATCATGAAGAACTTGTATTCTCTTGATAAGATTTATTAGTACTCCAGGAACATCTGATTTCTTTCGAACGAATTTAACCCAAGTGTATCTAGAGAATTCGTCTATCAGTACAAGAATGTACTTCTTGCCACCAAGACTTTGCACAAATATAGGACCACAGAGGTCTACATGAAGCATCTGCAGAGGTCTGGTGCAAGATATATCTGACTTGGTTTTATGGGCAGCCGTTTTGAGTTCGCCCATTTCACAAGCAGAGCACAGATGATCCTTGTCGAATCTTAAGCTTGGTAGTCCACTAACCAGGTCTAATTTTACAAGTTTGTCAAGAGTGTGAAAGTTTAGATGACAGAACCTGTTGTGCCAGAGCCAAGCCTCTTCATTTTTACTTGAGACTAAGCAGAGTTTTTCTTCTCTGTTAGTTGATTTGAAGTCCATGAGGTATAGATCACCTCGTCTTTTGGCTCGCAGAAGCTCTGTGGTGGTATCTTCCTTCAACAAAGAGCATTATTGTCTCTTAAACATCACATCAAGTCCATTATCACAGAGTTGACTTACACTCAGTAAGTTGTGCTTGAGGCCATCCACATAGGCAACTCTGTTGACATCGATGTCTCCTTTGGCAATGACTCCATAGCCTTTTATTTGACCTTTCTTGTTGTCTCCAAAAGTTACAGATACTCCTTCTTGTTTTTCATTGTACGAGGAAAGCAGCCCTCTGTCGCCAGTCATGTGTCTTGAGCACCCGGAGTCTAGGTACGAGATGGGCACATGCTGTTTCTTCTGTGAACAGATTAGAGAGATTTAGGTACCCATTTCCAAATGGGTTCATTTTTGTTAGGAACCTGCGATGATTCCTTAGCACCTTTGGTTTTGGGTTTATCCTCATTTGCAGAGGTACCAGATTGTCTCTTCTTACCCTTGAATTTTGCATTCTTGGACTTGGGGTGAGATATAAGACAGGAGGGCCTCGAGAAATGTTGATTTAAAACATGCATAAGATCAAAGCATTTACAATGAGGAACATTAGAGGCAAACTTCTTGAAAATCTCATTAAAATTGTCAAAGGAGGGTACAGAGCAAATTTTACTACAACCCATTTCAGATTTGGGTTTCTTTTTACAGAAAGCATTGTCTAATCTAGGTTGAGTTTTTTCAAAAACTCTTCTTGAGTGGCTCTGAGATTGTACTCTCCCTTGATCTTCTTTCCTTACTTTCACTGCAACAGAAGCATCATATTTATCAATTTTGGGCCATTTACCCTTCTGTTGCCAAGTGAATCTTTCTTGAAATGGTTTTAATGGTTTTGGAGCTTTTAAAACATGAGAGATCTTGTTCTTTTTGGATTTTTCAAGCTCAAGAGAAGTCTTTGCTTGCAAGCACATGTACAGGAAATCAGGACAGATAGGTACACCTGTGGTTTTCCTTTTGGGAAGAACTGTTCTATTAAGAATGCCAGAGGTAAGTTTACTCTTCTCTGGACCACTGGGGAGTATCTTAAGTTCCACATAACTTGTCTCATTGTCGACAGAGGATTCAGATTTTGACTCAGAATCTGAGTCGAGAAAGTCTCTGTGAATGAGAGCCTGACCTTCTGTAAGTGCCTTGCTTTGTTCATTGGTGTCTTCTGAAGTATTTAGAATTTATGAAATACAAGGAATGACCATAGGAACATTAAGACAGTTTTGCAGATCTTGCTCAAAGATTTCTCTTAATTCAGAGGTTAAATCAGGATGGTTGAGAAAAATATTTTCATAAGTTCTTCTCAAGTCGCTTTCCAAAAACCTTTTAAATAGTTTTTCTTCCACAGAGGCTGGAACGAACTATGGTGCATCAGAGGATAGTTCCTTTTCAGGAACCATCAGGCACACGAAAGCCATTTGGGTTTGAGTCTCTGGTTGACCGAATATGAAGATTCCTATCTGTTTTTGAGACAAATATTTCCTTGCAATAGATTTTCTCTTTGACGAGAGTGCAGATGCTGAATCATTGTTTTCATACCATACTTTCGTCATCTGCAGAGGTTTCCTCGGATGTGGTCCTTTAGAGGTTTTTCGCCTCTTAAATGTGGATAGAAGATTTGGAAGACTTGGTTTTAGAAACTTTCAAGGGCAGAAGAAGTTTTCTAAAGATTTTTTTCTTTTATTTCCAGTGTAGGGATCAACATCATCAAACCCTATACCTCTTCTGCCAATTTGGGTGTTGACCTTTTCATGGACCCTTTGAGCATCCTGATACTTCTTAATTTGGAGATCTCTGTCGAACAAATCTTGATGAAGTACTTCTATTTCTTTTTGAAAAAAGTTTTTCAAAGAGATGGCATTTAAACGATCACTCTCATATTTCTTTAGCTCTTTGAACTTTTCTTTCAAAGCTTGGTCAAGATTTGAGATTTTCTCCTTGAGACCTTTTTTGATTGAAATGTGCTCAGAAGTAAGATTTTTGTTTTCAAGGTAAAGCTTGTCCTTCTCCTGTGTAAGAAGCCTAGTTTCTCTTTCAAAGAAGGCAAGCTTTTTCTCAAGATCCGAGCATGTATTTTTATAAGCAAGAAGATCATTTTGTATTTCAAGAAGTTTGTTTTCAAAGTCCAAGTTACAAGAATTAGAAGTGGATACCTCACTCTTGTTGTCAGAATAGTGGACTTCTGCCATTCCACAGAAGAGTGTGTTGTCTTCATCAGAGGATTCATCGGTTACAAGGTTCTCTTGTTCTGCCATTAGGGATCTCTGAGTATAGTACTCTACTTTCTTTTTATAGAAAGCAGCATCTTTTGTGGGTTTCCCTTGGTTGGTAGAAGATCTACACTCTGTTGGAAAGTGGCCTGGTTTCCCGCATTTGAAGCAGCCTTCAGTTTGCTTTAGGAATTTGTCACCACCTCTGCCATCTGACCTCTGTCCACTCCTCTCTTCTTGCCTTGGCTCCTAAGACTCTTCTCTTCCATGTCTTCTTGTCTCACCATATCCTCTGCTTCTGTCATTTCATTCTTCTCTCCCTCTGTACTCCGGCTTCTTCTTGACCACGATTGAATTGTCGGGTCATTAGTGCAAGTGTCTTGGCCAGAGCAGCCATGTCTATCTCCTCCTCAGAATCTTCTTCACTTTCACTCTCTTCTACAAGTACCTTCTTCTTCTTCTTCCTCTGCGCATCCTCAACTGCCTTTTCCTTCTTTCCCTTGTCTTTGCCTTCTGAGGCACTTCCTACAAGAGCCAGAGGACCTCCGACAGAGGTTGTCAATTTGGAAATTATGTTATCTTGGCTAATCACTGTTCCAAAGAGATATGATATGAACCATATATCAAGATCCAATGTGGCTTGCATGGACATGGTTAGAAGAAGCCATTCATCATTTAGGCTCTGTAGAAATCTGACATTGTTTTCTTCGGAGGTTTTGTGGATCCCATACCTCTTACACTTGTTTAATAAGGAATTGTACCTGTTGTAAGTGCTTTGAATGGATTCACTCGGTAGAGCTTTGAAAGCAAAATACTCATTTATGCATAATGCCCTGTTGTTCTTGAGAGTTTTAGCACCACCCTCAAGTTGTTTTTCTAGCTCTAACCATAGGTCCTTCGATGTTTCACAAGAATCTAGAGACTGGAAGATGTCGTTAGGGATAGCCTTTATGATTAGTCTTTTGGCTTTCTTTGCAAGTTCATGCAATGCCCTTTGATCTTCTGTCCATTCATTGACAGGTTTGGGATGCTGGTATTCAAGAACTCCAAGAGTGTTTGCGGTGGCAGGAACACGAGGAACAGTTGTCATTGGGATGAAAGGAGGATTGTGAAGAAACTCAACCAGACCAGGATCCACACCTTCAAGGAAGTGCACCATCCTGATCTTCCACTGAGGATATTCATCCCTTAGTAGAGTGGGAGGTTTATACTGCGATCCAACACTGAAGTAGTTAACAGTGTTTGCCATTTAGCTTAGAGAGAAAAACAGAGTATGATACGAACAAGGAAGAGTGTAAAAGCAATGGTCTTAGGAATGATGAGAATATGAACAGTAAGAACAAATAAACAACCAACTAGGTTTGAATCTGTCTTTGAGTGAAGAACACACTTGTACCTGTTTCTATATCAAACAGGTTGATATAGCTTCAGAAAACAGAGTGTGATTGTGAATGGAGTTTGGGACGAAGTGTTAGTACTGAAAGTCCTATGTGTTGAAAGTGGAATAAAGTATTTATAAGGGTTCGAAATGTATTTATTTAATAGTTGTGTTAGTAGATGGGCCTAAAGTCCATAAGCCCATTAGGCCTTGTAAGCCTAAGTATATAAAGGCTTTTCTAGTTCATTAATTCAGGTCGGAAGGTTAGACAGTTTTACATCAGTCTCATAATTTCTAGATTACTAGTCAATAGTTTTACTTTCTCTGATCAGATATTCTCTCTGTAAACCTGTAAACCCTTTGGTTGCATATTAATCATATGACTAGTAGTTGTGGCTTAAATACTGTTCATCATTGATTATATTATTCGTTGATTGCACTGTACAGGGATCTACAATTGGTATCAGAGCAAAGAGACTAAAGGTTTGATCCAGAAAAAGGTTTGTCTAAAACCCTATAATCAATTATTCGTGTTAATCGTTGTTATTTGCTCTAATTGATTATCTGTTTCTGAGTTTTTTGTCGATCTGGGTTGATTGATATTTTTATTAATCGATTATTGTTTATGTGTTTAATCGATCGATTATTTTTTAAAAATCAGTTTATCGGTCGTTTATTTTTTCTGGAAAAATTTATTTTCGGTCGATTGATTTACTGTTTACTGTGTTAGGTATCGGTCCTTGAAAATCAAGTTCTTGGTTATCGGTCTATCTGGGTCTTTGAAAATCGATCAGATTGTTATTGAACTGTTTATTTGGTTGAATTGTTTGTTTATTTGTGCTATCGATTGTTTTTCTGGGTTCGTTTTCCAGAATTCATCGAGTTTTTCGGTCGATGTTCTTCGATTTTATCGGGCTTTAAGACTATCTGCTTATTTGATCTAATCTGTTATCGACCGATAGATTTTGACCGATAGTTTATTCGACCTATAGATATTGGACTGATATCTTTCGACCGGTACAGTGTCATTACCGGTCCTATATTCGACTAGTACATTGTCACTACCGGTCCTTTGGTTCGACCGGTACATTGCTTCGATCGGTGCCTTGTTTACCGGTCCTTGGCTTTGACCGATACTTTGTCAATACCGGTCCTTTGCTTAACCGGTACATTGTGTTTACCGGTCATTTTCTTGACCGATACCCTGCTCGACCGGATCCTTGCTCGACCGGGTTTGTAGCTAATAAAAAAAAAGGGTCAAATTTTTTGTCTCACGATCATTTTGCAGTGCATTTCTTTTAGCCCCCGTACTTCAAGGTTTCAGTAGTTTGTTATTTGTGACCCTAAACTTTCAAGTTTCACACTTTGTCACTTTTGGTCCTTGCACTTTCAAGTTTCATCTATTGTCAAGTTTTTCAAAAGCTTGAATTAGATAAGTCGAAATGGGATATTATGCTGAAGTTCAAGAGCTCAAATTAGAGAACAAAAAATCTTGAATTATTTGTTGCTTTCTACAAAGAGAGATCAAAACTTTATAATAATGAAAACAACATATTGAAAGAAGAAGTTAGTGCATTAAAGGCAGTTAATGAAGATCTTCTGAAAAAGACTTCTGGGCAGAATAATGAGAAAATAGTGAGTTTGGAAACTGAGAACAAAGAGCTGACAAGAAAAATCTTGAACTTGGAAGATCAGATTGTCCAAATCCAGAAAGCATCCGTTGAAAGCTATGAGGCAAAGACTGAGCGTCTGACGGATGCTAATACTGAGCTTCAAAAGAAAATATCTGATTTGGAGCAAAAGCATGCTAAAGATAAATCCGACTTTGAGAAATCTTTCGCAAAGAAGTTCTCAGATTTTTCGAGAAAATGTGCTGATGAGAAGAAAGAAGTTGAGCTGAAATGCATAAAACTTTCTCAGCATGTTTCTGATTTTCAGAAAGTAGTCATTCTTGAAAGAGAAAAGTTTGCAACAGAAAAGAAGGCCATTGAACAAAAGAATGTTGGCGTCTTCAAAGAAATATCCGGCCAGAGAAACAATACTGAGAACGGATTTGAGGAAGAGAGAAGCATGTTTCAGACTGAGTTCAAAAAGCTTACTGCCAAGTTATCTGAACTATCTAAGAAGGCACTAAAAGAGCAAAAAACGAAGTCTGAATTCACGAATAAGATAGACCTGCTTGTTAAAGAAAGAGACAACTTTGCTTCGACGATTAAAGTGCTTGAAAAGACTGCATCAAGTTCAAATCAGAAATTCGTCTCTTCACAAAGGTCAGTTAAACCGTTTGATCAGATTCGTAAAACTAACCTTTTCTATGATAGCAATATAGATGGTTCAGGTACACATCAAAGAGAAGGAGATACAAAGAAGAGGAACTAGTCTAGAAGACGAAACCAGTTGAAGATGAGCTAAACGGTAATAAATCATGTGTACATACACCCAAAGCCAAAAAGAACAATGCGCGTAAAGGGAAACCTGATCATATCTACTCGAGAGATCAATTACTCAGGTTGTCCGGTAAGAAATACCATTGTTCTTATTGTCGCACACATGATCACATTCACAAAAACAGTGATCATTTTTGGTATGGTTCTTATTCTATTACCCCCACAAGAACTTCAACTAATATTCATGGACCCAAATACCAGTGGGTACCAAAGCCGAAAACTGATTCTTTGTTGCAGGCACCTACTGTCAAGGGGGAGTAGAAGAACTATGGCTTCTAAGTAAATCAGCTTAGAACCCGGACTTCAACGAATTTGGATTCTGATCATATGACAGATCAGGACCCGTTCTTCAACGTTTAGACTTGGATATTGTGCAAATATCCAGGGGGGAGCTTAAAAGACCTAAATCAATATATCATGATTTGAGGGGGAGCTTAAAAGGTAAATATCTTCTGATCTGGATCTCTGATTGTTTGAAAGAAGAACAACTTTCGAACATGAAAAACGTTTTCTTAAATGTTCAAACCACTTCTCTATTCTAAAAAGATTTCATGAATTTAGAAGTGTGATTTTAAATGTTTTTCAAATTTTGAGCGTTAATGTTTAACTGACCGTGTGTTTCTAAAGATCAATACTTGTGTATTATCTTGTCTATATAATGTCAAGTATTCACACACACCGGGTCCGTACTTATTTGAAATTGTTATTACCATGTCTCATAATGAACCAATTTTTCGATGGTAATACCCCCGTTTGAAATTCAATGTTGTTGAGCATCAATGATAATTTCTATTCATGTGTGCTTTCATTGCTAAATTGTTTATATTTGTTCATATAAACAAAATATCCAGTTCTTTGATACCCTAACCATGTTATTTGATCTAATTGATACATTGTCAGATTCTCAAAACAATTCTCTTGATTTCATTTCATTCATTCAATATCGTTGTTTTTGAGATATCTTCAAAGTTAAATTGCTCAAATCTCATGAGCATACATTTTGACAATGTTATCATACTTTTTGTGCTTACCTGTACAAGTTAAACTGTTGAGCAACTATTTTTTTAGGACTTACATGGGATTCATGTGTGAGCTTAAACAGAACTTCTATGGATTCACGTAAACCAGTGTTTCCTACCCCGGAAGTTATCCTTGAGTGTTTGAGGGGTGAGGGGTCTTAAATCAAAGAGTGGGGGAGATAACTCATCCGGTTGAGTTTTTCTCATTGTGCTGAGCGAAAAAATGAAAAAGGGAGTTTGGTTAGAAGTGAGCTTTAATGTTAAAAAGAAAGAGGGTGTGAGAACCGAGTTAAAAGAATATCAGAACTCTGCACCAAACACTTTCTGGGCCGGGCAGCCACATTTTCTGATTGGTTCACATTCTTTGGTGACCATCATTGAAACAGGCAGTGAGCCCATACCAACTCTTGCATTTACCCCACCAACCTCTCGTTTTTCTCTTAACAAAGAAATGTTTCATTTTCTTTGGGGACACAGCATATATGCTATCTAGTCTTCACTCGAATGATGTAGATATTGAAAAAAAGGAAAGTTGCCCCACCTTCGCACCTCTTTCATGCACATTGAGTCCGTGTTATATCTGTTGTTGTCTCAACAGTTTACACGATTTGAGCCCGATCAAGCTAAGTAGCTTCAATCATTCATACACTTGCACGAGCACACAAGGAATAAGTTTTATTGTCATAACATTCATAGAAAATTCCTTTGTGGTTTTTCGATGATTGAATGGAAGCCTTGGGGGAGTGAACATCACATAAACTCCTTTCCAAAGTACATCTGTTGTACAAAGTGGCTCTGTGCTACTTACAGGCATACTAACTGTTTCATCTGTTGAATCAGGGTTACATTGTTCATTATGTATGAATTTGAAAAGATTTGGATATATACATTTCATGAATTGACGGATACTCAGATCAAAGGGCGGAGAATGTCAAATTATCATAAAGGGGAGATCAAAGAATGTGTTGAAATTGAAGAGTTTTGATGATCATGATGCTCACAATCATTAAAAAGAGGGAGAAATTTTTCAAAAGTTCAATTTCAAAGTTTTAAAGAAAGAAAGTTCTGTGAAAAGAAAGTTTGCTTTTCTGAAGACAGTCTGGAGATCAAAGAGATGAAGATATGAGTTCAATGCTGAATGTTGTTTCAAATTTTCAAAGATTGCATTAAGATTGCATTTTCAAAGTTTGTATTGATTCTTTCCCGTATCATGTGGTGTCTGCTACAAGTTTGTTTATCATTCCTCCTATGTGCTGATTGAAACAATTTCTTGAGATGAAATCCTATTCAACTCACGGTTCAAAGACAGATTCTTTGTTTTAAATTGAAGAAGCACCATGGAAAGTCACGTAACTTGCACATTATATTTCTTGTGTGCTAATCTGATGTGTTGAGTTTCTACAGTTGAAAGATGCATGATAGTGCATTCAGTCGAGGCTATTGTACATTGAATCTGGTTACAAAGTTGAAACTATGAAGACCAAGAGCTCTATTCAAGGGGGAGCTGGGAAAGACATGAAGATATGCAACACCAAAGTTTTTCAAAGATTCAAGAGGGAAAGAAGATCAAGGCATAAAGTTTTCAAGAAGATAAATGCTTTATTCAACTTTAGGGGGAGATTGTTAGGACTGAAAGTCCTATGTGTTTAAAGTGGAATAAAGTATTTATAAGGGTTCGAAATGTATTTATTTAATAGTTGTGTTAGTAGATGGGCCTAAAGCCCATAAGTCCATTAGGCCATGTAAGCCTAAGTATATAAAGGCTTTTCTAGTTCATTAATTCAGGTCGGAAGGTTAGAGAGTTTTACATCAGTCTCATAATTTCCAGATTACTAGTCAATAGGTTTACTTTCTCTGATCAAATATTCTCTCTGTAAACCTGTAAACCCTTTGGTTGCATATTAATTATATGACTAGTAGTTGTGGCTTAAATACTGTTCATCATTGATTATATTTTTCGTTGATTGCACTGTACTGGGATCTACATGAAGAACAGACTCAAACTACTACCTTGAATACTGGAAACAAGTATAGAACAGGATCCTTTGATATTGAAAATCAAAGTTTGCTCTGATACCAATTGTTGATCCCAGTTATGATGTTCTTTAACTTGATTTAACCTTTTACTACACACAGATAAATTAAATAGAGTGCGGAAGCATTTAAGATGTATAGAAAAGATTGAACATGCAATGTAGTAAACACACAAGTAATTAATGAACAGGAAGTAAAGTATTATAAGAAAGTTACTCAAAGAACTGTTTCATTGATTACTGAAGAACACCAAGAACATGCACTAGTATGTGGAAAATGCTCAAGGATTATACAAACAACTATTTTTGTGTGTGCTCGTATTCTTAAGACAAAGAACGAGGTGCTCATATATAATACAAGCAGCGTGCTACTCGTAATACAGGACAAAGGTTGACATTCCACATAAGGAATACCACCTGTAAAGTAAATATCGTGGGACGCCCATTACTTGATCATGCGGATCTTCATACAGCAGGTCTCACGTGTTTTGCACGTGGTCTTGTCTTGAGCCATCCTTCAAAACTCTAACACTGTCCTCAAGAGGTTAGCCTTCACAGAGGCTCTGTGAGTGATCACAAAGGCTCTGTGTTCTTAGTATCATCATCAGGTTTGTCCTCTGGCGCGTCTTCTTCAGAGTAGTCTTCTGAGCTTTGTACCTTCTGTGGAGACTTTGCAGACTGCAGAGGTTTCTATACTTAGCCGATTTTTCAACACTTCTAAACTTGACAAATGGAGCTAACAAAATCATATGTCATTGAATGATGTAACTCAGTAGACTTTGCAAACTTTCTCTCACTACTCTCTCTCTAGAATGATGTAACAGTAACTCTCTTTTCTAATCTGAATTCTTACACGCCTGAATGACTTACACACTTACTAATGACATTCTCATAAACATTATAAGGACACAAAGTATTTATACCCAAGACATTACAAAGAAACAAACAAATACAAAATGTTGACTTTGACTTTTATTACAAAATGACTTTGACTTTCACTGAGAGTTGACTTTCCAGTTTTGACATCTTGAACTTTCATCTTCAATCTTTATGATCTTGAATCCAACAAGTTTGTTTTCTAACAATCTCCCCATTTGGATCAAGATTATTACTAAAAGATTTAACAATGCGATCTTCTCTCTTTAAGCTCGATTGAAATAAACTCCCCCTTTGATCAACCTTTATCTTCTCTTGTAATCTCCCCTTTGATACAAGAATAATTTACATCTCCCCCTTAACACTATGAAATTCATCTTTGATAAGCTCAGAAAATTCTCTCCCAAGGTTATAAAACCTTTTTCACAAATAAAATTTCAGCAAATCTTCAAATTCTTTCAGTTCAATCAAATCTTGAACATCTTTCCCATATCTTGAATTTCGAACATTTCTTTTTCTTTGTCTTCCCATTTCTGAATTAAACTTTAAACATATCTTGAAACAAAACTTGTAATGGACATTTCTTCAAACTTTATCTTCTCACCCTATTTGATTATTAGAGCATCAATATCATCAAAAATTTCTCTAAGAAATGTCATTGACCATTCTGATATGTCCAAGAACCTCTGATTCACCGTCAATCCTTCAAGATATTCATCTAGATCTTTTCAAATCCAGAGAAATTAGGAATGTAACACCTCAATCAACAAATGAATCAGTTAATGTGCCTGTCAGTAACACGAAGTCACTCTGTGTAATGGATACACATAGGAAAGGATCCTTTTGATGTTCACTCCCCCAGGGCTTCCATCAAATCATCGAAACACCACAAAGGAAATTTCTATGAATGTTATGACAAGAAAACAAAATCCTTGTGTGTTCGTGCATGTGTAGAAAGAATTAAGCATATGATAATTGCTCTTAATAAGACTCAACATTGTGTAAACCACTGAGACAACAGTAGATAAACACAGACTCAATGTGCATGATTGAAGTGCGTAGGTAGGGCAAACTTCCTTCTTTTTCAATATCCAGATTTTCCAAATGAAAATCAGATAGATTATATGATGCATCCCCAAAAAAATATGAAACATTTTATTTTTGAGAAGAAAATGAGTGGTTGGTGGGGTTTAAGCAAGAGTTCGAATGGGCTATTTGCCTGTTTCAATAATGTTCACCAAGTATTGTGAAACACTAGCAATGTGGTTGCCCGACTCAGAATGTAGTTGGTGCAGAGTTTGATATTCTTTTACTCTGTTCTCACACCCTCTTTCTTTTAATCATTAAACTCACATCTAACGAAACTCTAATTTCCATTTTACCTCAACGCACAACCCACACTCATTTCTTTTTCGACTCCTCACACTCAATCACTATGGATTAATTTCTTGGGTAGGAAACACTGGTTAACGTGAATCCATAGAATTTAATTTAAGTCCTAGCACAAAGAACCCATGTAATCCTATAAAACATAATGTTGCTCATAATGGTTTAACTTTATCAGTTAAAGCTCAAATACAAGTCAGATATGTATATGCTCAGAATATGATCATGAAGATATGAGCATTTTTAAACATTGAAGTATTTTAAAACAAGTTAATTGAATGAACATACAAGAATGCAAGATACTTGTTTGAAAATCTGAGATTGTATGAAAATGATCAGAAATGAACGATATAACAATCAAAGCTTATGGTCAAGAATAATGGATAATGTCTATGTGATTCAAAATACATACATTCTTGAAAGAACGTTTTGAAGTACAAGCGAGGTGTCTTAACATTAAAGAATATGTTTCAAATTTGAGACATGGTAAGAACATTTTAAACAAGAAAATCAAACCGGCGTGTATGAATACTTGAAAGTATATAGAAAAGACAATACACAAGTATTTATATTTGGAAACACACAGTTTGTAATCATGTAAGCACAAGTAAATTTTGAAAAACATTTAAAATCACACTTCCAATTCATGAAATCTGTTTAAGAATCGGGAAGTGGTTTGAACATTTAAGAACATGTTTTCTATGATTGAAAGTTGTCCTTCTTTCATCCATATATGAGATTAAGATAAGAAATTAACCTTTTTAATCATTCTTAATTCTCATAAAGTCAGCTGTAGTCAATAAGATATGATCGTGTCATCTTCTCTCGTTCTGAAAAAGTCTCAAAGTCATGTCAAAACAACTTTATTCACAAATTTATTCAAAGTTAAAAGACATAAAGCAGTAAAACAATAAGATTACGAGTTCTGATCTGAAGTAATCAGAAGTCATAATTCTTTACTCCCCCTGAAAATATGCATCTGAAATTTATCAGTAAAAGGCACATGATAGAGATCTACAACTCCATTTGAAGTGTAGTTCGTCATATCTTCCGAATACATATTTCCAGAAAAATTTATGTACTCCCCCTTGAAGGTTGATTTCCTCTTCTGAGTATCTGAGTACACTCTCTTATCAGCCCGAGAGTAGCATTTATTTTTCATCATTGAAGAGCGAGTCCAAAACTGTTGTGTTTAGAAGTCAAACTCCGTTGAAGTACGGGTTCTAAGTTGACTTACTTAGAAGTCTTACATCGATTCTCTTACTCCCTCTTGACTGTAGGTGCCTACAACACATAATCAGGTTTTGATTTTGGTACCCACTTGTATTTGGGTCCATATTTGTGAGTTGCAGTTCTATTGGGAGTAACAGAATAAGAACCATACCAGAAATGATCACTTGTCTTGTGAACATGATCATGATCATGTCTTTCGTTTATATATATGATCGGGTTTATCTTTATGCACATTGTTCTACTTTGCAGTATATGTATGTACACATGACTTTTTACTTTTCATCTCATCTTTCTTTTCATCTTTCTTCTCTTCATCATCCACTAGTTTCACTCTCCATAACAGTTTCTCTTCTTTATATCTCCTTCTTCTATGTGTACCTGAACCATCTATTTTGTGTGTCCATGTGATTCACAATCCAATCAGGCAAAACAAACAAACAATAACGAATAAGCAAACCTGATATTGAATTAGCAATCGATTCAAATGGTTACATGGTTGAATATCAAAATCTCGATCAAGCTCTCTTCTATTCTTTCTAGCCACCGCAACTCTCTGTGTTTTTCTCTATTGAAAAATACGGCGCACACACCAACAACAAAAACAAAACCTAAAAACCTAATTAAACCAAAAACCTATTTTTATGGAAAAGGACTAAAAACGAAAAATACAAAATAAACTTTGACAATTTATTATAAGGACCTAGACTATTTGTTGAAAGCAGACTTTTCCAGCTTTGACTTCAGATTTCCATCTACAGAAATTGATGATCTTGAATCCAATAAACCTGTGCTCTAACATATTTTTCTATCATAGAAAAGGTTAGTAGTACGAATCTGACTAGAAAATTTGACTGACCTTTTTGAAGAAACATTCTTATGAATTGAGCTAACAGTTGTCTTAAATGAACATTCAGATTCAGCTGAATCATCTCTAGGTGAGTGGATAAGTGTGTGAGTTCCAAGATCACTGATTCTTAGAGAGAGAAAGTAGAGAGAGAAAGTAATGAAGCGCAAACTTTCAGATGTATTGAATTGTACGTGTCCAAAAGTTACAACACAAAGGCTATAAGGGGACTTAAATACCCCAAGCCTTTACAAAACATATTACACTACTGAAAGCAGTAAAGGCTATAAAATAAATACAATGATTATTACAAAATTAGACTTAACAATCTCCCCCTTAGTAATCATTGGCGCCGTGGTCTCCAAAAACAATCTTCAATAACAGCATAGACCATTCAGGCGACTTTGTAGAATTACTGACGCTCTTCTCTTTGACGTAGTCTATTCAACCCGATTAACACTTCTAATCGTCGCAGAGTAGAGCGGAATTTCAACCTCTCATTGATTTTATCCAATGCATTCCGTAGAAGTTGAATCTCATCATTTGTTATCTGAATCCTGCTTGTTCGCGTTTCCATAAATCTTTTAACAACATCTTTCAATCTTTGATCTAACTGCAGCCTAATCACTTTCAAAGTTCCATCGGAGTAATGACTTATCTCTTCAAATCTGAGGAAGCACTTTTGACCTGATGCATTCCTGTATACAACTCCATGTGGATCCTGAAGAATAGTGAATAACGAGTAAGAATCAATGTCTGGCAGGCTACGGTTAGGTCTTAGCAAATTCACCACAGGCTGAAAGCTTTCGGCTGCCATTTGAAAATCGAAAACCCTCAAGAACCTGATCTGGCGCCTTATAAACCTTTTGATTACAAACAAAGCTTGAGAGATATCATTTGACCTGTAGTACTGATTCCTTAATTCATTATACAGAAACTCAACGTCGTCAATGGATAAATCATTAAAGTCAGCCTCTGAGAAGATATAACGGTTGCAGTCTCTTCTTTCAACCTCGAAAACTAGATACCAGATATTAACCAACCTCTGAATTTCAACTTTGATAATCCAAACTATCAAATGAGGAGAAGAAAACAAATCCCTTCCACGACGTTGACATCTGATAAGCATTACATATTCATATTTATAGGCATCTGATTCCTTTTCTACACCAAGAATGGCATGGATGTTGATCGGTCTTCTTCTTGAAACAAAAATATTGCTCTGAGAATCTTCAAGAAAGGCAGATCTTTGTCGTGAAGCCATATAACGTTGTTGTAAATTTCTTCGTCTCTCCCGTCTTGACAAAGCTGGTCCTTCTTCTAGAATACTTGGAGAAATTACAGGTTGAGCAGGACGATCAACAGCTTGTGCTCTAGATGACTGACCTACTTCAAATGTACCTGAAGGAGCAGAGGTAGTCGGAGCATTAGCAGCAACAGGAGATGAATAAACAGGAGTAGCTTCAGGAACAGTAGAATTTTCAGGAACAGAAGTCTCTTCAGGAACAGTAGAATCTTCAGGAAAGACATCTTTTGAAGGAAGATCTCTGTACAACATATCGGTTATCTCTTCATCCTTAGCATCCATGAATACTAAGTTATCTTCTGTATCTGATATGATTATAATGTCATCACAATCTTCTTCATTGACTTGACATATCTTTTCCAATCTGACATGTTCATCATCATCAGAATTAATCTCGATGAACTTAGGAAAGAATGACCTCATGTCATTTGCAGCTTCAGATTCTTCAACTTCATGAATGCTTGGAGAAACATCTGGATCCATGTAAACAACTTCAGAATGGCATTCTCATCTTGAATCATGGGATTAGTATTAGTTTTGGAAGCCATAAGAGACCTGATGATCGATATACTGATCTAAGTATAACCCAATACCCAATTTAAGAATCAAAGCACGAATTCACAATCTTTATTTCTCGAAAACAAAATCTGAAAGGGAACAGATTGGAATCGAGAACACAGAAAACGAAAGAGAGAATAAGGAGCCGAAAAGTCAGATAGAATGAACAGTAGGCGGGAAAAAGATGAAAATGAAAAGAAAACACTATTTATACTTAGAAAACTAAAACAAATCTATATCTAAAACATAAAAAAAATAGAAATAATAATAAAAAAAATAAAAAAAATTGTAAAAGTATACCTGAAATCCTTTTGCTCCCCCTACACACATGCACAAAAATTAAACTGTTAATATAGCAAATGTGTAGAAAAATCTGAAAAAACATACCTGTTTAACTTCTGATTAGCACAGATAGAAATTCTTACTTACTCCTCCTCAAACACAGAAAAAATCTTTTTCAGATGAGCTCTCCCCCTTGAAAATTGCACATACCATATCCAAAATACAAATACACAAACATAAAGACATCAGTATGAAAGATGATCATATTGAATATAAATTTTGTAACAACTGAATATATAAATTTTTAAACACTAAACAAATTAAAGTCTACTCAGTAGAATATCCCAGTTTTATCAATCAGTTGAAATCAAACGGGAGTTGTTGGATACAGAAACATGTTTCATTCTATATCAAGTTAAGACATGTTCAGTGTCAAACACTTGCAGGTATCTATTCAGTGTGCTCGCATGCATCTCTGATTAGCTTCAAGAAAAATGCAATTCTAAACATAAAATGAAGAACTTTGCATGTACAGACACTAAGTCATCAAGAATTAAGATTTTCACAAATTTACAGATTTATCGCAACTCAAAAAATATCACCAAGTATCAAGAGATGTGTGCTCATTGGCATCTTCACATGAGTGTGCTCTTTGGCATCTTTTAAGCAGTGTGCACTTTGGCATCTTTTAATCAAAGAGTTCATTAAGTAAAGAACATGCCGTAAACGTAACTTTATATCTGACCCTATTGCAGGATTTGGGTTAGCAGCTCCTAGACCAGTTGGCCTTAGGGGACTAGGTGTCAAGCACCCCTTGGAACTTACTTTCCCGGATCAGAAAGGCTACATCGACATATCCTCAACCCATTCATACTAGTAGAACATGACTTTCGATCTGATTCTATAGAAGGATTTCTGTTCGATCACTCCCAGACCAAATGACCTTAGGGGACCGGATGTCGAGCATCCTACAGAACTTACTTTCCCAAACCAGAAAGGTCACAGTTACAAACTTTTAAACCCAAAGATTTCTGTATTTTATAGGCTTAAAAATTAATCATCTCAATAACTCAGATCTATATAGAATCGATTAGCCCATATTTTCATTACAATCTACAATTTTGATCACTTAGGTTGTTCAAGCAAAGTAAACCATAAATATGCCGACTCACATATCTTTAAAGCAGTATCTAAAGTGTCAAACATGTTGCTGACTTTTCGGTGTTCGAAAGATTTGAACGTTGAACATATAAAACTTTAAATATAAACAAGGCGACTTGTAAAAGATCCTAGACACACATTTTATTCAACAGAAAGAAAATCTGAAATATTAAAATTTATAGAATAAAATTTGTAAAGATTTAAACTTTTAAATTCAACATGCCAAGTTTTGAAAGTAGAAAGTTAAATCGTTTTTCATCTAAAGCTTTTGTAAATATATCAGCAAGTTGATATTTAGTTGTGACAAAATATAATTCAATAGTACCTTCTTCCACGTGATGCTTTATAAAATGGTATCTCATGTCTATGTGCTTGGTCTTGGTGTGGTGGACAGGATTGACTGAAATGGCAATTGCGGACTTGCTGTCACAATATATTGGCACTGTCTTGTACAACATCCCGTAATCCCGAAGTTGCATTTTCATCCAAAGCACTTGAGCACAGCAACTAGCTGCAGCGACGTATTCAGCTTCGGTTGTTGAAATTGAAACGCAGTTTTGCTTTTTCGAAGCTCAGCTTATCAATCTGTCACCTAAGAACTGAAGATGACCAGAAGTACTCTTTCTGTCCAATTGATTACCACCAAAATCTGCATCTGAATAAGCAATCAAATTATAGTCAGAACTTTTAGGATACAATAATCCTAAATAAAGAGTTCCTTTAATATATCTAAAAATGCGTTTGACTGGTAAAAGATGAGATTCTTTTGGTTTAGCTTGAAATCGGGCTCACAGGCACGTTGAAAACATTATGTCCGGGCGACTGGCAGTTAGATACATCAGTGATCTGATCATTCCTCTGTATGTCTTTTGATCCACAACGTTTCCATCTGGATCGAGTCCGAGTTTGGCACCGTGAGCCATCGGCGTTCCGATTGAAGTAGATTTGTCCATCTTGAATTTCTTCAAAATGTCAAATATGTACTTTGACTGATTGATGAAGATACCATCAGGAAGCTGTTTCACTTGTAAGCCGAGGAAGAAGTTGATTTCTCCCATCATGCTCATCTGAAATCTAGAGGTCATAAGATCAGAAAACCAAGTACATAAAGATTTATTAGTTGCACCAAAAATAATATCATCTACGTAAATTTGTACTAAGCAGATATCAAGATTAGTTCTATAAATGAAAAGAGTAGTATCGATAGACCGTTTGGTGAAGCCGGATTTGACCAAGAAAGCTGACAACTCGTCATACAATGCCCGTGGAGCTTGTTTCGAACCATACAATGCTTTATCAAGAAAATATACATAATCTGGACGATCTTTGTCAATAAATCCCTCTGGGTGAGATACATATACTTCTTCTTTTAGCTTGCCATTGAGAAATGCCATCTTGACGTCCATTTGATATACTGTGAAGTTGCGATAAACAGCGAAGGCAAGAAACATTCTGATAGCTTCCAATCTGGCAACGGGTGCAAACGTTTCATCATAGTCAATACCTTTTTCTTGTCTATATCCTTTGGCTACCAACCTTGCTTTGTTCCGAACGACGATACCATCTTTGTCTTTCTTATTCTTGAATATCCACTTTGTACCAATTATGCTCTTTCCTTTTGGCCTTGGTACAAGTCTCCAAACTTTGAGTGTGTCAAATTGATTTATCTCCTCTTGCATTGCTATAATCCAGTCTGGTTCTTCCAATGCTTCAGAAACTTTTGTTGGTTCAATCTTGCTTAGGAAGCAAGTGAAGAGACATTCATTGGAAGTAGTCGTCCTGGAACGTGTAGACACACTAGCTTGAGGATCTCTAATAATTTGATGAATTGGATCAGATCTTGTCCACTTTGTTGTATGAGGGAGAGGATCAATTACTTCTTGAACCACTTGTAATTGATGAGAGGGAGGTTCAGAAACTTCTACATCAGAAGATGAAATAGAAATAGTTTCAACTTGAGGAGGAGATATCTCAACAATCTCTGAATCAGATTCGGGAACAGTTTGTTTAATAACATCATTCGGTGCTTCCTCCTGAACTGATTCCTCTTGAGCAGATTGATCTTGAATGGATTCTTGTTGAATAGGTTCTTCAAGAATAGGCTCAGTTTCTGATTGAACATTGTCTGATTGAACCAATTCTTGTTGTGCCAGTTCTTGTTGAACAGGAGAGACTGGAGTAGCATCATTGTCAGAGATGGATGCAGCGGAATTTGGAATAAATGAGCTCTCAGTTTCCTGATTTAAAACATTAGAAACATTTTCAGAATTAGTTCTAGGCACATCATCATAAAAAATTTCAAATAGAAAATCAAGATCAGAAAGATTAGGAGAGGGAGAAGAAGAATCCTAGTTATTTGGTGAAAGAGCAGGTTCTGAACTGATTTGTTCAGAAACTGAATTTCCAGTAAGTGTGGGTTCTGAGTCTGAGTGACTAGAAACCAAATCACCAGCTTCGTCAAATTTTACATTGACACTCTCTATGACCTTTCTTGCAGAGATCACAAAAACTCTATAAGCAGCAGAGTTTGAAGAATAACCCACGAATACACCTTCGTCTGCCTTTGGACTAAACTTGTTGAGATTCTCCTTGTCATTCAGAACATAGCATTTACACCCGAATGACTTGAAATACTTGATGTTCGGTTTGATCCCGTTCATAAGTTCATACGGTGTTTTGTTGGATCGATGATGCAGAATTGAACTGTTATGTGTATGACAGGCAGTTGACACTGCTTCAGCCCAGTAAGACAAAGGTAGACCTGAATAAGCGAGCATTGACCTGGCGGACTCAACAAGCGTTCTGTTTCTTCTTTGAACAATGTCGTTCTGTTGCGGAGTACGTGCAGCAGAAAATTGTTGTTGTATTCCTTGAGATTCATAGAATGCCTGAAGAGTACTGTTTTTGAATTCAGTGCCATTGTCAGATCTTACCACTTTCATTTGCTTCTGCTTATTTGTCTGAGTTGTCTTGATAAGGTTGATGAGTACTTCAGGAGTCTCGTCTTTTGACTTCAGAAATTTTACCCAAGTATATCTGGAGTAGTCATCAACAATCACCAAAACATATTTCTTATGTCCTAAACTCTTTGTCTTCATCGGACCACACAAATCAACATGCAAAAGATCAAGAAAAGCCGATGTGTAGTGTTCAGGTTTAGGCTTGTGAGGAGCTTTCTTCATTTTTCCTTTCTCACAATCCTGGCATAGATGGTCTTTCGGGAAATGGAGAACTGGAAGACCTCTCACTGAATCATTCTTGACCAGACGATCCATATACTTGAAGTTAAGATGAGCCAGTCGACGATGCCAAATCCAACATTCACCGATAGAGGCTTTGGATAGTAAACACAAATCTGATGAGACCTTAACTTTGGAAAGATCAATTGTATACAAATTAGATCTTCTCTTTCCAACCATTAAGTCTTTGCCACTATCATTCCTTACAGCAACCCTTTTTGATTTGAAGCTCACTTCAAGATCTTTATCGCAGAATTGACCGATGCTGAATAAGTTGTGACTTAGACCCTCGACATAGCTTACTCTTTTGACAGTTATGTTTCCTTGAACTAGATAACCATAACCAAGAATCGGAGCTGTCTCACAGTTACCAAATTTCACACGACCGCAACATTTATCTTTAAAATTAGATAGAAGAGATTTGTTGCCAGTCATATGTTTTGAACATCCCGAATCCAGATACCATAATTGACTAAGCTGCACACACAGAAACTACACCTTTTTAGGTACCCATATGCTTATGGGTCCCTTGTTAGATTTATGCCTTTTATTTTTCACAGATTTATTTTTCATGCACGAATGAAAGCAATTATCAATAGAAGATAAAACACAATCATCAGAATCAGAACTAGAAGAAGCATATGAGATATTCTTTGATATATCAAACATTTCCTGAAAAGAGTATTTTGGGTTTTTATTACATGTAGAAAATGTATAAGTATCACAAAGATTGTCTACACAATTAACTCCTAACAGTTCAGATTCTAAAATTGGCTGTTTCATCTTCCAAATATGCCTTGATCACTTCCTCACAGTCCGATCTGAAGAAGAAAAATCAAAAACATTAGAATTTTCAGATAATACAGTATCATATTTCTTTGACTTCTTTGATCTTCTTCTTTTACGCTTCTTTTTATAAAATTGAGCATTTAGCAGAAAAGAATTATCAATAATTGAATCAGAAGAAGAAACTTTATCAAAGAAATCAGTCTTATCATTTGACATTGAAGAACTAGCCTTGGAGTGAAAATTTTCAAAATTTCGCAAGTTTGGAGGAGGTTTGTGTTTCTTATTGGAAGCGCAAACTGAGCTTTGCGCGTCCAACTTCATGCGCAAACTCTCAGTTTGCGTTTCTAATGTAGAACGCAAATGGCCATTGTTTTTCAAAACTTTAATATTTTCCTTTGAATCTTTTGATAATCCAGAAGAAATTTTATTTTCAAAACATGTTTTCATTATAAAAAAAAATAAATTGTTTTCTAAACAAGTTTGAAGATTTTGTTCTTCCAATCTATCTTCAAGATCAACAATCTTTTCTTCTAACACTAATGGGGGAATGTATTTCTTAGTATCATAAGATGCCGAAGGTACATTTTCCTTTGCAGTGTTAGTAAAAATATCCACAAAATCTGTTGAAAATGAAGATTTATTGGAAGATTTGTCATTTAAAAGATTTTGAAATTTTCTGGATTTCTTAGATTGATTAGGAAAATATTTTGCATTTTCAGAAGTCTAAACAAAATGGCATTTCCATCCTCTTATTTTTCATCCTTTTCACATTTTCTTCTTCCAATATTTGTTTCTCAGTTGTCCAAAAGAATTTAAACTGAGGAGCATATCTTGCAAGAGTAAAATAATCATATTCGTATAAAGTAGGAACTTCATTTTTAGCATTATTTAAAAAATGCGGATTTTCGAAACCAAGTCCCCACTTTTCCTTTATAGCTTCTTCACTCCTTGGTTTATTCATGATTTTATTTGAAGAAGTCAGTTCAGTCAATGAATCATGATAAGTCTGATTTGAATTTTCAAGATCAACTAACTGCTTTTGAAATTTCTGTTTTGTATCAATTAAAATTGATTTTTCATCTTTTAAAGAAATTTGTAGTTTATCAATTAAATCAGACTTTTCTTGATTTTTAACTTTTTCAGAAATGAACTTTGAGCGCAAATCATGCAAAGCAGGGATAAAAACATTCATTTGAGATAAGAAGAAATTATAGTTAAACTCAGATATTACCTCAGAACCATCAGATGATGTATCCTCTTCCTCATCATCAGAATTGTCATCACCTATAAAGCACATGGCCGTTGTTTCTTCATTCTCAGCCTCATTGTCCGAATCATCCAACCAGTACTCTTCTTCGGCCAACAGAACGGTTCCACTTTCCTTCTTTTCAGCGAGAGCCAACTTCTTTCGGTAAAAAGCAGCATCTTTTACCACTTTGACTCTGCATTCCTTAGCAATATGTCCAGGCTTTCCACAGTTAAAGCAATTCATCACCTTTTTCTAATCCTTCTTCTGTTCAACCACCTTAGCTGGTTCATACTTTGGAGTGTATGGCTTTGAAAGAGCACCAGGTTCTATCTTTTTAGAACCAGAAGTAAACTGCAGATTGTTCGAACCAGATTTGTGCTTGAATCTCTTATGATAGTGCTGAGTCAAAAGTATCATGGCCTTTTCGAGTGCTTCGCCATCATCATCTGTTGATCCATCATAAGTTGATTCAGTCAAAGCTTGCTCAGCAAGTTGACTAGCTAAAAGTGCAATAGGATCTACTGACAGAGGCTTGTTCTTCTTATCCATTTTCGCTTTCTTCTCCATTACTATAGATTCATCTGTCATCAGAATTTCGAATAACTCCTGAATAGGCATGGTTGAGATTCTGACATCATTTCTCATGCTGTGGCATGACTTGTTCCACTCAGGTTGTAAAGCGTTCAGAAACTTCAAGTTAGCCTCTAACTCAGTCTTGGTAACTTTGATCTTGTAGAGATCATTTATAATAGCCCAGAATCGATCAAACACATTCTTCAAGCTTTCTCCATCCTTAGCCTTGAACTTCTCAAAATTGTTCATATATCTAGTCTGACGCAACTGAGTTGACATTGCAGTACCAAGCATAATCTTTTCAAGTTGAGTCCACATCAGCATAGGATTCTGTTTGAAGCAATCGATTCTGTTATAAATGGAGTTGGGAAGAGCAAGAATCAGATTTGATTTGGCTTGACTATCAGCTTGATGTCGTAACATCTCATCAGCATCATATTCCTTTACTTCTTTAGCAACAGTGGTAGCAGGTGTAGTAGCAGTAGCTGGGATCACTTTCCTTGGAGTTTCCATAGGACCCTGAGTCAGTGATTTCATCATGTTCTCCCCATTTGGTTGCCTTTCAATAAAGTTTATGAACTGATCCTGCCACTGTTCGAATTCATATTCATTGATGAGAACTGGTGGTCGAGTATCAGACCCCAAAGACATCATGAGGTCATTCTTGTAGATTTGTGCTTGCAAAGACATCTTGTGAAAAAGTCAGAAAATTTAGACAAAAATTTTCCAAGTAAGAGAGACCCGCAAACTGATTGTTTGCGTTTGTAATGAGGAGCGCAAAGTGAGCTTTGAGGTTGCTTCGTGAAACACAAAGTGATCTTTGCGTTTGCTGAACTTTGCGATTGCAGAAGGGAACGCAAACTGATCTTTGCTTTTGCTGAAGAGAACGCAAATTGAATCTTTGCATGTGAAGACTTTTCGGGTAAGAAACTTTGCGGGTGAAAGACTTCTCGGGTGAGAAACTTCGCGGGTGAAAGACTTTGCGTTTGATGCACTGACTTTTCACTTGAAGTGAGAAACTGAAACTGATGGTTTGCGTGTTAGACTAGAACCGAGAAACAAGCTTTGCGTTTCCAATGACAGCCACAAACCTGAAAAATTTTCTAACACAAGAGTTAGATCACAAAACCTAAGAATGAATGTATGAGGCGCAAAGCATAAGAATCATACGCAAACACATTTGAATGATACGCAAACTCTTAAGAATGAAACGCAAAAATCAAGAACACAACTAATTCATGCGAACTATGAATGACACGCAAAGTCACAAGATGAACACGCAAAGTATATGATTAACCCGCAAAGTTCTTTGAATGACACGCAAAGAACTTTGAATAACACGCAAAGTTCACCAATTCACATATTTTCGCAAGTACAAATCAAACTATGAAATTTAAACAAGAAATTCACACAATTAATAACGAAAACACCTTTCAAACAAATTTTGATTAACCAAATCGATTAAAATCAACAAAATCAAAAAATTGACAAAGAACAGAACGAGAATGTCGTTTTTCCAGAAAATGCAAAATCTGCAAATTGAAGATCTAAAGAAGATTTTTATGCTAAACACAAAGAAGCAATTAAGATCGATTAGCAAAAACGAATCAATTAAGTCCAATTTCAACACAGATTGATCAAAAACCAGTCCAAATTTGATGAAGAAGCAAAAAAACGAGATTTTCTTGAAAAAATCAAGAAAATCGATCGAGTTTTCAGCTTCAATTCACAAATCCAGAAACTAAAACACTAATCTCTCAATCCTCTCAAGATTCAGATTGCTCTGATACCAATTGTGAGTTCCAAGATCACTGATTCTTAGAGAGAGAAAGTAGAGAGAGAAAGTACTGAAGCGCAAACTTTCAGATGTATTGAATTGTACGTGTCCAAAAGTTACAACACAAAGGCTATAAGGGGACTTAAATACCCCAAGCCTTTACAAAACAGATTACACTACTGAAAGCAGTAAATGCTATAAAATAAATACAATCATTACTATAAAATTAGACTTAACAAAGTGACTCTGGAGTCTTATGCTCAGCCACCACCACCATCATGGAAACGATATCTTGAAGCTCTTTTACCTTTGAAGAATAACTGTATCTTTCTTTGACGAGTTGGTCAATCTTCGTTTCTAATTCATATTTCGTTTTCTGCTCTTTTAGCGCACTTTCAGATAGTTCAGATAACTTGACAGTCAGCTTCTTTATCTCTTCCTCAAAAATATTCCTTTCTTCCTCAAAGTCCTTCTCGACATTGTTTCTCTGGCCGGATATTTCTTTGAAAAATCCCACATTCTTTTGTTCAATGGCCTTCTTCTCTTTGTCAAACTTTTATCTTTCCAAGATTATTACTTTCTCAAAATCAGTAACTTGCTGAAAAAGCGTTATACACTTAAGCTCAAGAGTTTTCTTTTCTTCAAAACTCTTCTTGGAATGTTCTGAAAACTTCTTTTCAAACTCACCTTTCTCCTTAGCCATTTTTATTTCCAAATCTGATATTTTCTTCTGAAGCTTAGTGTTCTCAATTATCAGACTCTTTTCCTTGTCTTCAAAGCTTTCATCATTAATGATAGAAGGAGAATGATCTGGAAGTGGTGCATTGAAGTAAAACATATCAATTTCCTCTATACATCCCGCATCAGAATTTGGAAAATCATTTGAAGACTCAAATAAGTCATCAAAGTTATCAGTCGAAGTTTGAGGTCCCTTCGAAACTTTAGAACACATTTTAGATTTAAATTGACAAACAGTGTTCTTTATAACAATAGAAAACACACTTTGGTCAATATCAACCAAAATTCTTTCTTCAAATAAAACATTTTCAAGCTCAACTATTTTTCTTTCTACAATGAGTGGAGGAACATAAACTTTTGCAGTTGCAGGTTTTGCCTCCATCTCAGTAACAGAATAGCTAACAAAATAGTCATCTGAAAGAACTTTTGGTGTGTCAGAACGGTAACTATCTTTTAGCTTTTCATAGCGAAATGGTATTTGCATTTCCTTTCCATTCTTTCTCTTCTCAGTTTCTTTGGCCTCAACTTCTTCTGGAAATTTGGTAACAAATTTGGGTTTCAAATGAGGATATTTATCAGCATAATACATATAATTTGCATTATATAAAGCTGGATGTTTTCTAATAGCTTTTTCTAGGTAATGAGGATTATCATAACCTAGTCCACATTTCTCTTTAACATCAGCCTCTTCAATGGGTGCATTTAGAAAAATGGTGTGATCTGTTTGACCTATCGCATGAAGTTTAGCATCCAAATCATTTACCTTTTTTGTTAGGCTCTCGTTCTCAACATATAATTTATAAACAGTTAGTACATATTTTTTTCTTTTCTAAATCATACTTTGAAAGTTTAGATTCAACATCAAAAATCTTCTTTTCAAAAAAATCCTTTTCATGTTTAAAATCTGAAGCAGATTTACGTAGAGAATCAATCAGATCTTTGTTTCCAATAACAGACTTATTAAGCTCAAAGATCTTTTCATTTCTTCTAGCAACTCTGTCTTTTTCCTTTATCAATTTATCTTGCAGGTCTTCAACTTTAACCATCATAGCTTCCATTATGGTCATGAAATCATTTACAGTGAAATCCTTTACCTCTTCAGCTGAAAAACTCATCTTGAATATCTGTTAACAAAAAGAACTTGACAAAAAAGAAATGATAGTTAGTCCAATTATGAAATCTCAAGAATAAAAATTGACACTGAAAAAATAAAATTTTGAAAAATTTGACTAAGTCTTGAAACTCGCAGATCACTATCACCAAAACTCGCAAAGCACTATTCTCGGAGAAACTCGCAGATTCCTATTCACGCAAAGCACTATTCACGATGAAACACGCTAATAGAGACGTGCGCGTTTGTAGAACTCGCATAAGCTTATTTGCGCGAAGTAGGAACTCGCTTGATGAGGCTTGCGCGAATTGGAAACTCGCTAGACTTGATATGCGTGAAGTAGTTTCTCGCTAGCTGAAGTTCGCGCAAAGCTACAAAACTCGCTAATAGAAGGTAGCGCAAATCTTGAAACGCGCTAGATGTTGGTTATGCAAAACACGAACTCGCACAATGAAGGTAGCGTGAAGTATAAAACTCGCAATGGTTTGCGCGTTACAACACTTAGAAAATATTTCGAGGATTTCAAACTCGTAGAACCTCAAACTCGCAGTCTTAGACTTGCTTGTTCGCGCACAACACAGTTTTCACGTTTGCATGTTCGCGCACAACACGTCTTGAGCGTTTGCCTGTTCGCGCACAACACAGTTTTCACGTTTGCATGTTCGCGCAAAACATTACTTGCGCGTTTTGGCCCAAACTCATAACTCTTCAGTCTTGCGCGTTCTTCAGAAGAACTAGCGCGAAACTCGAATCTTGCGCGTTCTTGATCTTTTCTTGCGTGTTCTTGATTTGATCGATCAAAAATCAAGTAAACTTGATTTCTGACTCTAAAATTTGTACAATTTCTTCACCACAACATACGAAACATTATTACAACACTAAAATTTACTAACAAACACAAATTGAATCAATTTGATTCAATTGCAGTGCGTTTTAAACTCGTGAACAAAACTTCGACAAAATCCAAAATTACAAATCTATTACAGTGCAATTCTGAAATTAAAGTACATAGATTCGATTGATTATACTAATGACACATAACCTAATCGAATTCAACACTAGATTAGCACTAAATCTCAAAATTCGACTCAAAATCGAAGAACACAGTCTCGAGACATTTCTTGATCAGATTTCAAAAATTGGATCTGCTCTGACACCAATTGTTATTCCCAATTCTATCAAGTTCTAATCATCCAAACAACAATCAAGATGATAAATCATAAGTCATTGATTTTCAAATCTCACATATTACAAGCTTTCTCTCACTACTCTCTCTCTAGAATGATGTAACAGTAACTCTCTTCTCCAATATGAATTCTTACACGCTTGAATGACTTACACACTTACTAATGACATGCTCATAAACATTACAAGGACACAAAGTATTTATACCCAAGACATTACAAAGAAACAAACAAATACAATATGTTGACTTTGACTTTTATTACAAAATGACTTTGACTTTCACTGAGAGTTGACTTTCCAGCTTTGACTTCTTCAACTTTCATCTTCAATCTTTATGATCTTGACTCCAACAAATCTGTTTTCTAACACGAATACATCAAATGTTAAGAAACAGAAGTAATAGATATCAAGTCAAGGGGGAGCTTAATGATAACATCTGAAATGGTTTGTAAGTGTGCTGTGTGTGTGAAAATGTTTTTGGAATAAAAAAATAATGTAAAAATGTCATTTTTAGAAAGCTTCCATTTATGGAAAGTTTCTATTTTTGACACGTTTTCAAAATTAGCAAGTTTCCTCATTTAGAATGTTTTTTCAAAAAGTTGGAAATTGACTAATTCAGGAATTCTCATACCTCAAACATGCGAAATCTGAGGAATTCGCAGATGTGAGAGATACGAATTCCTGAGAATCCGCTTCTTGCACAAAATTCGCAGAATTGTCCTTTGCGAATTCTCACACACTTTGTCTTATTTTTTTCTAAGAAAATTCGTTTCAGTGTAACTTGCGAAAAGTGGTGGTCAAATTAACTCGTGCCACGTGTCATTCTTAATCTCGAGTATAAATAGAGTTTATATCTGAGAAAACCTCACTTTTTCGCATAATCTATCTGGCTTACGAATTCTTCAGTGCACAAACCCTCTCCAAAACCCTTCATTGAGACTTTTCAAGTTTCATATGTTTTTCTTCGATTTCTCGTTCCAAAAGGTGTTTATTTGTTTGATTGATGTTTTGTTTGTTCATATTATGTTGTTTTGTTGTTTGATTTTGTTCAGGGAACCCTAAACTGGACTTAGATTAGTTCTTTTGTCGATTCGTATGACTGTTCTTCAAGAACTCGTGTAACTTATAAATTTTTCTTTAATCTTGATCTTGATAATTTGTTTAGTGTAAATTCGAATCACAGGAACATTCATGGACTCAAATCGAATCTAAGATTTTTAGCATTTTGACCTAAAATCAAAACTTGTTGGGATTGAAATTGAAACTAACCTTTCAACTTTTTGTATATTCATCAGATTCTTATTAGAAAATCATATTCAGATGATCGAATATTTCATGATGTTAGTTTTGGTTGCTTAAAATTTCTTTAAACCCTAAATCGATCCAAACAGAATAAGTTTATTGGGTTAAAATTCATATTTTGAAATTTTGAAATTTGGGTTGAGTTGGAAGTTTTGAAGATGTTCTTGAGATACGTTTGAACACTTAAACATTTTTTTCAAAAATTATGAGTTTTGCGAATTCTTGACCATACAGTGTATATTACGAATTCTGGACATCATGTTTTCTTTTTGTGAAGTATAGAATTCGTGAACTTGCTCTTTACGAATTCTAGAGTTGATATTAATGTCACAATTCTTTCTAAGTAAAGAATTCGTGAATCTGATTCTTACGAATTATGTTATCCGAATTTTTGAAGTTTAGCAAATTCTTGATTGTTTCCAAGAATTCCTAAGTATAGAACGTCTAGCGAATTCTGGACTTAGTGTTCTTCAAAAATTGGTTTTCATGTCCAAAACTCATATTTTTCACTAACCCATTTGAACCTTGTTCAAAATTGTTAAATCTTTTTTCAGGTACAAATGGCAGATCAATCAGTTGATCAACGTATCCAAACCGGTGAAAACTCACCAGAAGCACTTCATCAAGCTTCTGAGGAGTGTCCTTTACCATCATCCCTATCAGACTTACAAATTCCACAAGATGTGAATCCTGATCAATTCCTGATATCGCCATCTGAAATGAAACCACAACAGCCAAATAATCATCATCTCAAGTTCACCATCCGTATAGATCCTTTTGTACTGGATATCTTGAGAAATCATCCACTCCAAGTTGCTCTTACTGCCGAAGCTGTTGTTCCAGAACTTTATGTACAAGAAGCTTGGAAAACCAATAGCGTTTCTCACATGAATGAAAACGGAGTAAGAGTTCAGATCTTCAAACTGGAAATTGACCACTTTACATCTATTCTCACACCAGAAAGGCTGAGATTAACTCTTAGTCTTCCATCTGAGACATCACGGGAAGGAAGAACAAGTTATGATGAGTTACCTTCAGAAGCTGAAGTACTTAGAGGCATTAGAGACATGGGGTATGTAGGACAACTTACTCAAGTGACCCAATTCAAGAAAAACAATCTACCTTCGTTCTACTATACTTTATTCTTTGTGATCAAGCGGTCCCTCACTGCTAAGAATTTTGGATCAGATAATGCCAGGAGTCACATTTTGAAAATGTTCTATTCATTGGTTCATGACTTGCATATTGACTATGCTCAGATATTCTGGACTGAAATGTATGAAAAAGTGGTGGCTAAGAAGTCTGCTAAAGCTCTGAACTGTATTCCTTACCAAAGATTCATGGTGATTATTGTCCGAAGCATGTTGAGAAGTAATAGAAACATACCAACCAGAATCAATCATCCACATGCTCCTGTCAGTGAAATGAGGTATTTGATGAGGCATAAGAAAGTATTTTTCTTTTATCATGCATGTGCCTAAAGCATTGTTAGACTATGGAAATCCAGAGTGCGCTAGTGTCATAGATTATAGAGAGTCTATGGGACGACCAGAACCGATCATCCCTACCCCAGGCTCAACCCATAGGAGAGTGGAGTCTGTGACGGTTTCTGAAACCAAGGGGGTTCAAAAACGGGGTGCGAAGAGGAAAAATTCCGAGAGGGGTTCTGGTGGGGGTCAGAGAAAGAGACTGGAGACATATGAGTCACGGGTTGTTACCCCACGTATAGTGACACCGGTTGTCAATGAAGGTCTTGAATCTGAAAGAGATCTGGATCTTGCATCTGAAGATGAGGCAGTCAATGAAAGTGAATCAAGTGCAATTCCATCTGCTTCCAGTTGAAAAGATGGTGATGAGGAAACTGAATCAGATTCTGTTGGTGAATCAGCTGATGGTGATATAAGGATGATGATGACAATGATGGTGACGATGATCAAGATGGTGATGATGTTGCTGTTCATGTTGAAACTGCAAAGTCGATTGATGATACTAAAGTTGTTGAGATTGCTGATGATGAATCTGCTGAGTTTGTTGAGACCCAAGCTGATATACTTGGTGATGTAGATGTATTTGCTCCATTCAATGGTACGGAAGCCATGGATCTGGAAGATCAACGTCAATTTGATTCCATTTAAATGCAGTAGTTGGTGAAATAAGGGGAAATGAGGGAGATAAAGTAGAAAACGTTGAGAAGGAGAGTGAAAGGGAAGGAAAAGAACACGGTGAGAGTGAGCGTGTGTATACTCGAACCTACCTGTCCAAAAGGGCAACCACATCTAGTGCTCCGTCGCATGTGTTGCGTACAGATCCAGAAGACATAAATAGCCCACTTATGCACTCGCACACCCAGGCTACCCACTCTATTTCTTCTCAACAAGAAATAATTTCAATTTCTCACGGGGATATAGCACAACGTCTACCGTGTTCTCATTTGGAGAATCAAGGTATTGAAAATAGAGAACACCTGCCCCGGTTCTCAACTTCATTTCATTCACAATCGAGTCTAGTGCCCTTTGAATTGCCAATTGTTATTCCTAGGTCACATTTTCTTTCAGCTACCATTGGAAGTCTTCGTGACCCGATCGGAAAAACCGTATAGCTCCGCAATCCGGACTACAAGGATCGGTTGGAAGTCCTGTCATTGACACGTCTTTGCCAACAATGAACACAAGCCATGCCATTGATTCATCAGTTGTCATGAAAACGGTTAATCTAAGTGATACCGGCGTTACTAACCCAGACTTTGTGTCAAAGGAAATCTTCGACGGCGCCTTAAAGGCTTTTGAAACCAGGATTATAGAGAAAGTTGAAAAGGAGGTTGGAGATCTAAAGAGGATTTCAAAAGGAAAAGATCTAGTTGTTGAACCAAAGCCTATTATTTCAAGTCAGAAAATTCCAAACACTGAACCTGTTGATTTATCCGTTGATGAGCTGAAATCTTTGTTGTTAGCCAAATTGTTATATCAAGGTCCGGATTCACAGCATGATGCAAATCTTCTTATCCTTCTGCAATCCCACCAACAAAATCAACCGCCACAATCTGTAAACCGAACAAATTTGGTCAGTGCCACATAATTTAATTCTTTTAAAAATGATGTCATGTTTGCTATATCTGACCTTAAACAGGTACTTCAAACTACATGCAAAGCCCAAGCAGTTGTTTCCACTAGAGAGCATGATCATGATTCTGATAATGATCATGAGGGGGAGATTAGAGGGAAACAGGTTGTAGAAAGTTCTGAAGGTGTTTTGTTGATGGAAACTAGAGATGAAACCGATAAAGGTGGTGAAAGGGGAGCTGATGATGCTGATAGATCAAGGCAAAATCAGTTGCAAATGGTGATTTATGCTAAGGAAAGTGTTGAACCAAGGGTTGAAAATCCTAAGTTTGCAACTATGGAAGAGATCATGTAGTTTACAGGTTTGTCTCAACCTGTTGTTATTGTATTGGATGATGATACTCTTGAGCGGGTCCATGCAAAGTATGATCTCTATTGGAAGATGAAAGAAGAAGGTTAGAAAGATATTTGTATTGATCTTGATTCAGATGATAATGAAGGAGAAGATATCTATAACATTGTCAACAGATCTAAAGAGATTTCGATGAATGAAGCAAGTATTCTGGATAATTTGTTTGAAGATAAAGACTCAGATGCTCTGAATGTTATGTTTGAACAGAGTACACCTGAAGGACTTCACCTAAGTCCCATTCATGAGAATTTATCAGAACCTTCTGTTGTTCGGACTATTCCATCATTTCATGAATTCTCTTATGATCCTAATGTATCCCAAACTTCTAAGGCTGAGCATAATGTTAATATGGAATCCGGTACTGCTAATGTTCTAGTTGAAGAAGAGTTGTCGTACCAGAGAAAGCCTGATAGTCCATTGGTCCAGAGAGAGTTTGTAAGAGAGCCTCCCATAGTGGCAAAGTTTCCATCTGAAATAGGAACTTCAAGATCTAAAGCTGAAAGTTCTATTCCTTATACTGGTTATGATGAAGAAGGAATGTCCATTCATGAAATAAGAAGGATTAGACGTATGCTACGTGTTACCCATCTGGAGGAAGGAGTTAAGATTTTTGTTAGCTACATTAGATAGTTGGATGAAGCTCACCTTTTGGGAATCAAAGATCAAACTCCTGAGTATCAGAAAGATTATATTAGGATGCTACAGATAATGGGAAGAACAAGAAAAGATGTCAAGATCAAGTCTGAAATTCTATAAATTATAAAAGTAACCATGATGCAGTACAAAAAAATCTTCTATCCTGAGTTCACCGTTCAAAGAAAGAATATGGGAATTTACTCATTCAATGAAGCTGACTATACCAATCTTCATATCAGAGATATTGGTTTCATTTACCATAATTTCAGAAACCGAACTATCAGGCATCCAGAGATTGTTTTTGGTCTTGATACTATCAAAAGATTCAATCGGAGGCACATCTACCATACTTATCTTCATGACTTCCAACTAGGCATTAAGATAAATCAGAATAGAATCAATATTCTAAATCCAGACTTTACACATCAATTGCTTGAAGAGAAACCACTCTACAGAGTGCTAAGGAAGCCAGAACTTGGTGTTGTGTATGAGAATGAGTTAAAAAAGGAGAAGAGGTACATGAGAGCAACTAAAATTCATAAGTTCTCTAATGGTACACTTGAAGATGTGTTAAAGAAGTTGTAAGTGTTACATGAGGAAAGTGAGAAGAAGAGGTTACAAGAAAATGATCATTGGTGTCGGTTAGACAGAATTTGGATAGAGAATGTGATAGATGCCATCAAGGACAGATTAAGATTCAGGCAGGCCATAAGAAGGTTTCAAGGATACATAGGGATGAGGAGGACAAGGATGCGGAGATGGACTAGTTCAAGAAGTTCTAATTGATCAAAAAGGGGGAGATTCTTAGACCTAGAGTTTTGTGTCAATTAGAATGATAGTATTGTCTTTTGTATGTTGACTTTATATGAGGTCAAGGCTTGTTTGACCCATATATAAATCTTTGCTTTCTTTGTTTGTAAATGTAAGTTTGTAAGCGTATCATCCTTGTAATTCATGTCACTAAGAGGTATATAACATATATCATTTTTCTCTCTCATCTTGTTCTATGATTGTTATTAGATTTGTGCATGATTTGATTGTTATGGCTTGATTTCTGGGATCACATGATCATGTAAGCTCCCTCTAAAAATATGCATTCAGTCAAAAAGTCGTCAAAGCAACAAAGTATTATTGAAAGCAAAATAACAACATTTATTGAAACTAAAAACTTGAAAAGCTAGTTAAAACTTTAAAGAACGAGTTCTAAACTGAATGTTTAGAAGTCATTTACTCTTACTCCCCCAAAAATGATGTGCTCACAAAAATATGTCAGCACATATGAAATTCAAGAATTTTCTTACTCCCCCTAGAAAGTAGATCATCTAATCTTTTGTCTCACTCCCCTGAAATCATGAGTAAACCTTCAGTGCCGATATCATTCAGACAAAAAAATAAAGAAATGGAGAAAAGCTATAAATCAAACTGTACGAGGTAAATACGGATTATGTTTTAAGATTCAACATGCCTAATTTCGAAATGAGAAAATTAAATCCCTTTTCGTCCAAAGGCTTGGTGAATAAATCAGCAAGTTGATAATCTGGGTTTACAAAGTAAAGTACAATTGTAACTTTTTCAACATTATCATTGATAGTCCCTGGTTCAAGTTCCTAATGATTCAACAACAATCAAACAAACAATATGAAACAAAATTAAAACTCAACCTGTTGATTTCAATTCACAAATCTTAATTCTTACAAACACTTTCTCTCTCTAGCTTTCTCTCTCTACAATTTCTGCGTATCTCTTATGTTATGAGAAACTCTCTTTCCACTAACACAAACTAGACATATAACTAACAACAAAATAAACAAAACGCATAAAAGAAAAACAAAATACATTGACTTTGACTTTGCATGAGAGTTGACTTTCAGCTTTGACCTTTTTGAACTTTGACCTTCTGACTTCTTATGATCTTGTATCCAACATATTTCTGCTCTAACAATCTCCCCCTTTAGATCAAGATCAAAAAGATTTTGAAGAATAATCTTCTGTCTTTAAGCTTAGTAAAAGTAATCTCCTCTTTGATCAACTTTAACAATCTTCACAATCTTCAGTATTCTTTCCAAAATCTTTCTTCAATCAAAATAACAATCTTCCCCAAAGATGGTAGATATGTTCTTCACCAATCTTCCCAAGATTATCTCAAACCTCTTTCAGACTTCAGAAAGAAATTATCTTTAGATTTAGCTCAGACTGCTTTAGCAAATAATCTTCAAATAAAATTTCTGTTAATTCAGCACATCTTTAGAAATCTTTGAACTTTTCTCTTTCAGTTTTTCAATCTTTGTCAAACTTCAAACAAATAATTATTGAACACAAATATTTCTTGATTTTGTCTCCACATATCTGATTAAACTTTAATTTCCAGACATTTCATAAACTTTAGCTTCTCCCCCTTTTTGATGAATAGAGCACTGAAAATCTTCAAAACTTTGCAACAAATGTCTTTATATGACCACTGATCTTTCAAAGTCTGAGCCCCTGATTCACCGTCAATCCATAAAGATATTAATATAGATCTTTTCAAATCCAGATAAAGTAGAGTGTAACACCTGAATCAACAAATGAATCATTAATATGTCTGTCAGTAACACAAATGAATCAACAAATGAATCATTAATATGTGTGTAACGGATACACATTTGAAAGGAGATTTTTGATGTTCACTCCCCCAGGGCTTCCATTCAATCATCGAAACACCACAAAGATATTTCTATGAAGGTTATGACAAGAAAACAAATTCTTTGTGTGTTAGAAAGAATTAAGCACATGATGATTGCTTATATAAGGCTCCACATTATGTAAACCACTAAGACAATAGTATTTAAACACACACTCAATTGTGCATGATCGATGTGCGAAGGTGGGGCAGACTTCCTTCTTTTTAAATATCCAGATTTTCCAAATGAAAACCAGATAGATAATGTGTTGCGTCCTCAGAAAATATGAAACATTTTCTTGTTAACAAGAAAATGAGTGGCTGGTCGGGTTTTTAGCAAGAGTTGGCATGGGCTATTTGCTTGTTTCAATAATGTTCATGAAGAATTGTGAAACACTAGTAATGTGGTTGCCCGGCTTAGAAAGTACTTGGTGCAGAGTTTAATATTCTTTTACTCTGTTATCACACCCTCTTTCTTTTTAATCATTGAGTTCGTTTCTAACCAAACTCTCTTTCACATTTTACCTCGTCACACAATCCACACTCATTTCGTTTTGACTCCTCACACTCGATCACCCAGGATTAACTTCTTGGGTAGGAAATACTGGTTAACGTAAATCAATAGAAGTTTCAATTAAGTCCTACACAATGAACCCATATTTTTTTACGAAAGCACATTGTTGCTCAGAAATGGTTTTTAAGAACATTTAAAAACACAAATTATGAAGTACAAGTCAGATATAGGTATGCTCAGAGAGGTCATCATGAAGATTTAAGCATTTTTAAACATTGAAGACTTTTCAAACAAGATAATCGAATAGATGAAGTGAATACAAGAAACTTGTTTGAAAATCTGACATTGTATCAAAAAGATCAAATAGAAATGATTTAACGATTAAGGCTTGGGTCAACAAAAATTGATATTGTCTATACGAATCAAAAATATAGACAATCTTGACAGAACGTTTATAAATAAAAGCACGCTCAAACATTGAATAACAAATGGGGTGTCTTACCATCGAAAAAATATGTTTCAATTTAGAGACATGGTAAGAACGAATTCAAAAAATATTAAACCGGTGTGTGTGAATACTTGAAAGTGTATAGAAAAGACAATATGTAAGTATTTATCTTTGGAAACACACGGTTTGTTAACGTTTAAGCATAAGTAAAATGAAAACATTTAAAATCGCACTTCCAATTCTTGAAATCTGTTTAAGAATCGAGAAGTGGTTTGAACATTAAAGAACATGTTTTCTATGATTGAAAATCGTCCTTCTTTCAACCATATATGAGATCAAGAATAGAAATAAACCTTTCCGATCCGTTCTAAATCTCATGAAGTCAGCTTAAAGTGATAAAGATATGATAATGTATGCATCCTCTCAATCTGCATCAGTAAAAAATGTTAGGACATTATATTGTATCCAAGATTTAATGTGTTTAGTCAAAGGTGTAAAGTCAACATTGTCTAAGTCAAAGTCTGTATTAGTTCCATGTCTTGTAAGTCTTGGTGTAAAACTTGTGGTATAAATAGGCTTAGTGCCTTGTTTGTTTGTAAGAAAGTAAGAAAAGAAGAACGTCATTGTAATATTCTGTTTAGGGAGATATATGACAGATTTACTTTCTCTCTCTACTCTCTCTCTCTAGTTCTTGATACTGTTATATCTTGTTTGAGATTGAATAGCTTGATTTGAATAGGGATTAACAATTGGTATCAGAGCGAGACCAAACAAATTCAGAAACATCACAGAATCAAATTTGGATCAAATTCTTGAAAAATCAAGAACATGCAGATAGTTTTCTGAAAATATGAGTTGTGATCAAATTCATTTCAATTTGTTGTTTTTAGATTGATATTTTGGATTACGATTGATCGATTAGACTCAAAGATTATTTGTTGTTCACACTTGCTTTCAAATTAACCACTGATTTGTTGTTAATTTGGGTTTTATAAAATTTCAGAAAACACGAACTCATACGCACTGTTCTTGATCAAGTTTTTGTGATTTGTTGCTGTCAATCAGAAATTGATATTAGATATGTGTTTGATATGTTTAATCGATCATCTCTTTAAATTTTAATTGCAGGTTCAATTAAAATTTTGGATCGATTTGTGAAGAACAAACCAAAATTGGAAGAACACGCAAAGTCCATTTGATCTACGCGTTCATGGAGACACACACAAACCATTCTTGCGAGTTCATGGTTGTTCAGTCTGCATGTTTTTTCTTTTGTGGATTGCAAGTTTGATGATATTTGATTTTGCACCAGATTCTTTTGTTTTGCGCCAATATCATCATTTTTGTGCCAACATAATCACAATTTGCGCCACACATCATTGGATTTGCGCTAAATTCAAGTTACAAGATAGTGGAGCAGTCTAACCCATTCAGTCTCTGAGTTTTTAATCTGTGTGATCTAAAGTCCGTCGAAGTACAAAATTTATTCACAAAACTTTATTGAAAAATAAAATGATATAAAGCAGTAAAACAATGAATTTACGAGTTCTGATCGGAAATAATCGGAAGTAATCAGAAGTCATATTCAGTACTCCTTATTTATACTCTAACTCCCCCTGCATTTATACATCATAAAAATTTATCAGTTAAACATATGCAAAACTATATGAACTCCCCCTCAAATTGATATAGATCATGTTTTTATCTTCTCTCACTCCCCCTGAAAACACGAATACCCTTCAGTGCAGATATATTTTCAAAATAAAGATAAAGAAATGAAGAAAAAATAACAGCAAGAAAAACTTTCATAGGTAATCACAGATTATGTTTTGAGATTTAGCATACCAAGTTTCGAGATAAGAAATTTAAATCTCATTTCATCGAGAGGCTTGGTAAACAAATCAGCAAGCTGATAATCAATGTTTACAAAATAAAGTTGTTAGAGCACATATTTTTTGGATTCAAGATCATAAAGATTGGGGATTAAAGTGAAGCAAGTCAAAGCTGAAAGTCAACTCTCAAGCATAACAGTCAATGTCTCTTGTAAAAAAAGTCAAAGTCAATGTTATTGTATTTTGTTTTCTTTGTAATTGTTGTTGGTATAAATAGGTTGCTTGTCTTTGTAATTGGAAGTAACACTCATTATATGAATCAGAGAAGCGACTAATGTTCATATCATTCTAGAAAGAGAGAAAACATGTTGTAGAGAGAGAAAGTGAGATTTGTAATCTTTGTGATTTGATTTAATGACATATGATTTACGAATTCTCAACTTGATTGTTTGTGAGTGAAAAGAACTTTAATATTGGGCATTAACAATTTCTTCGATAAATATGTACATGGTTATGATAGTCCAATATCTCTAAATCTTTAGAGAGAGAAAGTAGAGAGAGAAAGTCAATACGCTCCAAAATGTAATCTGATATTCAAATGAGTACCAAAGTTACAAGAACAAAGGTCTAAGGGGACTTAAATACCCCTAGCCTTAACAATACAGATTACACCATTAAGAATAGTCTAGGCTAGAAAATAAATACAATGATTACTATAAAAACAGATCTAACAATCTCCTCCTTAGTAATCATTGGCGCCGTGGTCTTAAAAAAAACAATCTTCTAAAACAGCATAGACCAACCAGACGACTTTGGAGAATCACTGACGCTCTTCTCTTTGACAAAGTCTATTCAAACCAACTAAAACTTCCAGTCATCTCAGATTTGAGCGGAGGTTCAATCTCTCATGAATTGTTTTTCAGTGACCTTTTGAGAACTCGAATCTCATCATTATCAACCAGAAAAGCTTTACTTCTTGTTTCCAAAAATCTTCTTTAAGCTTCTTTCAGACGTTGTTCCCACTGAAGCTTGATCACCTTCAAAGTTCCATCTGAGTAATGAGCAATTTCTTCAAATCTGAGAAAACATTTCTGATTTGAGCAATTCTTGTAGACAACTCCGAATGGATATTGAACTACGGTGAATAAAAGATATGAATCTAAGTCTGGCAAGCTTCGATTGGGCCTCAGAAGATTTAAAACAGGTTGAAAGCTTTCAACGGCCATTTGGAAATCAAAAACTCTGAAGAATCGGATTTGCCGTCGAATAAATCTTTTTTGATATCAAACAGAGCTTGAGAAACATCTTGAGTTCTATGATAAAGATTTCTGAAATGATCATATAGAAACTCAATATCATCCATAGAAAGATCAGAAAAATATGCCTCTGAAAAGGTATATCGATTGCAATCTCTTCTTTCCACTATGAATTCCGGATACCATATATTAACTAGCTTGTTTATTGTGACGCTGATAACTCGGACAATCGGATGTGGAGAAGAAACGCTATCGTTTCTACGGCGTTGGCACTTGATTAGCATAGTGTATTCATACTGATATGCCTCTTCCTCCTTTTCAACACCAAGGATAGCATAAATGTTGATCGGCCTTCTTCTAGAAACAAAAATATTTCTCTGAGTGTCTTCTAGAAAAGTAGTTCTCAGTCTTGATGCCATATACTGATGTTGAAGATTTCTTTGCCTCTGCTGTCTGGACAAGTCTGGTCCTTCTTCTTGAATATTCGGGGGAACCACAGGTTCAAAAGAAAGATCATCAACTTGTGCTCTAGACGACTGACCTACTTCAAATATACATGAAGGAGCAGAGGTAGTCGGAGCAGAACTAACAACAGGAGTAGAAATAACTGGAGTAGATTCAGGAAATTGAGAAGCTTTAGGAATAGTTTCAGGAACCTCATCTTGAGAAGGAAGATCTCTGTACAACATGTCTGCTTCTTCTTCGTCCTTACAATCCATAAACATAGAGTCATCTTCAGTATCAGAAATAATGACTATGTCATCACAATCTTCTTCTTTAATTTGGATGATCTTCTCAAATCTGACATCATCATCATCATCTGAATTTATCTCTATGAATTTTGCAAAATATGACCTCATGTCATTTGCAGCTTCTGAATCCTCTATATCAATTGGCTGTTGAGCAATCTCAGGATCAACATACACAACAATTTGCATGTTATTTTCAATATTTTGTTCAGAAAAGTTCATAACATTTGCCATGGAAGATAAATCAATATTTTCAAGCATAACATTCACTAGATCTTGAACACTGAAATCCTGGAAATTATCAGTGCTCTTTCCTTTGTCAGAAGCCTCTTCTTGTGTTTGATCTTCTCTTGCTGACAACCCTTCCATTCTTTGTCTCTTACTCATCTCTCCCTCATGACCTTGATGATCTGGATCATCTTGGTCATGTCTTCGTTTCAGAGACGGACCAGCTTCAGATCTGCAACTATGTTCATGAAGATCAAGCCTATTAGATAAATAAGAGAAGGCTTGAGACATAAAAGATTTGAGATCAGAAAAACTTGTTCGAACTTCAGATCTAAAAGCATGGAACTCGTCAGAAAGCACATAAATCCTTTTAGAATCAGAAGTGGAAACTGGAGGCGGATTAGGTTGGAAGTTCCGTAAAAGAGAGATCAGATCTTGATCTTGATGTTCAAGCGGCGACAAAGATATAAGTCGAGCATAGATCAAATCTGTCAACTCTGATATTGGAAGATCGGAGACTGGAGTTCTTAAAGTCGAGACAGGAGGACGTGTAGAAGTAGATACACCAGCAGACTGCAAAAATGGTGGAGGTTGAGGAATAGACGTGATTGCAGGAGCAGATGATTGAACAGCAGTAGACGGGTCTCTAATAACCACCCCAGATGGGCGTCTGAAAGGAATTACTTCAGGGATTGAGAAAGTATCAATCTCTTGCATCTTACCCTTTAAGAAAGCACGTAATTTCTGAATTTCCGAATTCTTGTGCTCTTCAAACTGCTCATTCATCTGTCGAATCACATCATTCAAAGTAGCAAATTTCGCTGTTGAATCCCGTACCTCGACTGAAGAAGTCTCGACACTGGAAGAAGGCTCGAGAGAAGACTGAGAAACAACAGTATCTAGAACCCGATGATGAGTTGAAACATTAGCAAATGCTAAATCGAGTTCATCGACATGTACATTAGCAACTCTCGGATTAATAGGAACGCATTCGGCTTCAGAAATAATATCCTCTTGAACAATCACTTCCGGTGTCTTGGTCTTCCTTTCATAAACTTGAAGACTCGGTTGATCAGCATTATCACTATCATCACCATCAGAATCACTTTCATCCTCATCTTTATCACTAGCAAGAACAGCACCATCATTAGCATCTCTATCTCTATCATCAGCAAATGCATCAGCAGTAGCAGAAGAAGTATCATGAACATCAGGTTCAGTTGCAATTGACGCAAGAACATCACCAATTTGATGAGTAGGAGCTGCTTGAACCTCTTGATTGGCAATAGATACTTCAACTTCATGTTCAGCATGTGATGGTTCTGCTTGGTCATCACGAATCGGATCTTCCTGATCATCTTCCAAGAATTCGTTCTCCATACAATACTGAATAACATCATCATCTGTCATGTCAGCATACTGTGCGATGAGCACATACGGAATAGTCATCGAGAAGTTGAACGATTGCTTCTGTTTCTGAATATATGTCATTTCAGAATCAGGGATCTGAGAACAATTCAAGCGACGAGGAATTGCTGAATTACTTCTTAGCATGTTGCGAACAATTAGCTTCATGTATCTGGCAAAAGGAATAAATTTTCTCTTCTTGTTTGTCTTCTTGTCTTGTACTCTATCTGATAACTCAGTCCAGAAGATGTAGGTATTGTCGACATGCAAGTCATAGACAACTGCATGGAATAACCTCAAATGGTGTAGACTTGCATTGTCAATGCCAGAATGCTTAGAAGTCAAGCACCTGTTGAGAACTGAGAACAATGCATACCAGACGGGAGGAAGATTTGATTTATCGAAGTCCCTGACACAATTCAGAGTTCCTTAATATCCCAGATTTCTGATGCCTTCAAGAACATTCTCTTCAGAGGGAAACTGATCGTAGGAAGTGCGCCCTGGTCGTGAGTTCGGTTCTGGAAGTTCTAAGATAAGCCGCAGACGCTTGTATGACAGAAATGAATCGAATTGGCGATCTGTAAATCGAATCGGTGAGGTCGAACTAGCTCATTCTTTGTAATGGTATGCCACGCCTGTTGTAGATAAACTTTAGGAACATCTGCGCAGTAAGAGAGAGCAGGGGCGAGTGGATGACCTTTGAGGATTGAGCGTATCACCGGATGAATCTTGATTCGGTTAAAATCCACATAGTAGTTGTTTGGCTTATACGGCATATACATGATTGTTGGAAAAACATCATTTGGAGAACGTCTAGATGCAGATAGATTCGCTCCAACAGAAGGAACTGACGGCATAGGCGTCTCATGAGAAGCCCAATCAGAAGGATCATCGAGAATAACATTCTCATCCTGAATTACTGGATCAGTGTTGGTTTGAGAAGCAATTTAATAACCTGGAAAAAAGAAACGAAGAAAAATAAGACAAAAGAAGAAAAACATAAAAATGAAAAAATTTCTAAGTATGGTTTGCGTGACAAGGAGGAAACGCAAAGAAGGTTTATGCAATGAGCTAGAAACGCAAATAGAAGTTTGCACGACAAGCTTGAAACGTAAACTGAGGTTTGCGTGACCAGTGCATAACGCAAAGTAAACTTTGCGTGAGTACCTTGTGAAGAAAACTATACTTGGAAAAAATTTCATTAACAAACAAAACACTAAAGGTTTGCGTGACACATAGGTGACGCAAAGTAAACTTTGCGTGACCAACAGGTAACGCAAAGTAAGCTTTGCGTGACCTACTTGTTACACAAACTAAACTTCAAACAAAAAATACACACAACATACGAACAAGGTTTGCTTTATAAGAAGATCACGCAAAGGGAACTTTGCGCAACCCGTTGGTAACGCAAAGTATGCTTTGCGCGACCAACATGAAACGCAAACTCACGTTTGCGTGACCCGATAGAGACACAAACTTACACAAACCCTAACACATACAACACTTTGCGTGAGTTCATCTGAAAATATGTTCGAAAATCCTCAAAAATTTCTTAAACACAAAAATAATGAAACGAAAAGCGTTTATGAGCAATTATAAACCAAAACGAGTATAGAGAAACTGATTAAAATCAGTAGAAAACTCAAAAATTTGAACAAATTCGAACAAACCAGATGAACAATACCAAATACAGAAAAAAATCACATAAACAAAGCACCAAATAAATGAAATAAAGAGCAAAAACACATACCTGATTGTCGAATTAGAAGTCTAAGACAAACTCAAAACTCAATTTAAGCAAGAACAACTCGAATCTGATATAGAAGACGATGAACAGTGAAAGAAAATGAAATCGCACAGTAAGAAATACGAAAAGAAACCAAAATCAAATATGAAAAATGTTATACTAAAACATAAACACTAATCATAACTACAAATCAAAATAAAGGTAGAACACATACCTGAATTGAAGAACAATTCTGAAAACAACAAGTTGAAATCACAGAGAGAGAGAGAATATGAATAGTCGATTGTTTTTCAAAAATAAAAAAGAGAGCGAGAAAAAAGAAAAGGGGAACAGTACTTGAGTATTTATACTAAAAAAAATAATACTAAATAAATACTTCTAAAAAAATACTTCATAAAAAAAATAACAGTAAACATATCTGTGAAACTCTTTTACTCCCCCTACACAAATGCACAAAAATTTATCTGTTAGTATAGCAAATGTGTAGAAATATCTGAAATTCTTACCTGTTGAACTTCTAATCAGCACAGTTATTTTTACTTACTCCCCCTCAAACAAAGAACATATCAGATAAACTTTGTAGATTGAATCTCCCCCTTGAAAAATGCACATACTATTAACAAAAATATGGATACACAAACATATAAACATCATTGTAAAAAGAAAAATAATACTGAATATAAATTTTGAAACAACTGAACATGTAAAATTTTAAACACTAAACAAATTAAAGTCTACTAATTAAAATTTCACAGATTTAACAATAAGTTAAAATCAAGCATATGTTGTTGGATGCAAGAACAAGTATAATTGCATATCAAGTTAAGACATGTTCAGTTTCAAAAACTTCCATCTGTCTATTCAGTGTGCTCGCATGTGAACTTCGATTAGCTTAAAAAAAATGCAGTTCTAAAAATATTATAGAAAACTTTGAATGTACTAACACTAAGCCATCAAAATTTAAGACTTGTTGGGAACTGAAAGAATTGCTTAAGTACAGTTAATGCTGCTAGCACAACTTGGTTACTACTTCTGAAGTTAATGCTGCTGATACAGGTTAATGCGGCTAATCAAGATTAATACTGCTAGATGAAGTTACTACTGCTAAGCAATTTTAGTACTGCTAGTAGTTAGTGCTGCTGAAGACTTAATACTGCTTATGAGATGAAGACTTCATATGGCAAGGATGATAGCTGTTTTGATTAAAGATTATGGAAGGCTTGGAGATAAAGATGGAAGATTATTCTGAAGATCTTTTATTATTTGTAATTATCTTTTATCATCAGTATAAATATAGAATAGTTTGTAACTTTAGGATAGAGAATTAATTCTGAGTTTTTGTTTTTATAGAGAGAATCAACCTCAAGGTTTATAGTCCTAGTTCTAGAGAAGTAGAATTCGTATTGGTGATCCTGTTCATCAATATTGAGGTTGAGTGTTGAATCTTGTAGCTTTACAATCTTTCAATAAAAGTTTACAAGTTGTTATTCTGATTCACTGTTTCATTGATCTTTGAATATTAAAGTGTTATTCCGCAAACTTCTTTAATATTGTTTCCGAGTGTTTATTCTTGTTAAGAATTCAGATCCTAACAAGTGGTATCAGAGCAAGTATTCTCAGAAATCTTATTCATCATGGAAAACACAGTTGAATCAAACAGTACTCTGGTCTCAAAGGTTCCAATGCTCAGATCTAATGAATTTGACATGTGGAACATTAGAATCAAGCAATACATTCTCCTCACAGATTACTCCATGTGGGATATCATTGAGAATGGCACATCTGATGTAGGAAAGATTGGTGAAGATGGAAAAAGAACCCCACCAAAGACGGATGCAGAAAGAAAGACAAGGCAGACAGAGATGAAAGCCTTGAGCACACTGCTCTTGGCCATTCCCAATGAGTATCAACACCAATTCTGTAATTGCACTGATTCACAGATGCTTTGGAATGCTCTAGAAAAGAGATTCTCTGGTACCAAAAGTACCAAGAGAAATCAGAAGGCAATTTTGAAGCAACAATATGAAAACTTTATGTCAACTAAGAATGAGTCAATGACTCAAACTTTTGACAGGTTTAACAAGCTAATTGGTGAACTAGCCACTATGGGAGTATAGATTGATCAAGATGATGTAAACAGAATGTTCTTAAGGTCCCTTGGAGATGAATGGACCATGTACAATGTTTCATTCAGACAGAATGAACAATTGGAAGAGAAAGAACTTGATGATCTGTACAATGATCTTAGAGTATTTGAAGCTGAGGTAGAGGCAAAGAAGAAGCCTTTTGGATATGTTCATAATGTTGCACTCCTATCAGCATCAATTGATTCTACTGCTAACCCTGAATCAGTTAATGTTGCTAATGGAACAAATCAAGAAAAAGGCACTGAATATGTGTTTGCAGCCTTTCTTTCCAGCCATGGAAACTCCTCTTTAATCAATGATGATTTGGAACAACTTCATCCTGATGATCTTGAAGAGATGGATATTAAATGGCAGATGGCCATGCTTTCCATGAGGGTGAAAAAGTTCATCAAGAGAACTGGGAGGATCAACTTCTCCCAAAGAAGAGAAGATGGAGCAGGCTTTGATAAATCAAAGGTGGAGTGCTATAAATGTCATCTGAAGGGACACTTTGCCAGGGAATGCAGAAGTGGAGTGTCTCACAATAACAAACACCAACAAGCACAGTCTGGAAACCTCAACCATAACAGAAACTCTTCTCAAGCCCTTGTTTCTCAACAAGGAATGGGGTTTGACTGGAGTGATCAAGCAGAAGATGCTATCCAAAATTAAGCTCTTATGGCAGAAGTATTTGATCTCCCAACTGAGGTAAGTTCTAATCTCTGTTCTAAAACTTGCGTAGACACTGTTAAAAGGTACAGGGATCACAACCAGAAGATGAGTGATGACCTTAAGAGGTTAGCAAAAGATATAAAAGACTATGTGAGAATTGTTGAGAGGTTTGAGGAACATATTAAAGGTTTTCAAGCCAATGAACTTCAACACTCATATGATACCAATTACTGGAAGTGGGAGAAAAAGGATCTAGAACTTCAACTGACCAAATCTAAAGAAGAGAGTGAAAAGTTGAGAGAGGAGCTAACCAAGGTTAAGCTTGATGTGGAAAAGTTTTCCAATGCTTCTAAAGCAATGAATCTTTACTACAAACTCAGATTCATGACAAATTGAGAAGAGAAATTGGGTATAATACCACAGCACCACCATACAACAACAACTACAATCCTCCTACCTCAGATTTGCTAGAAACCAAAGATAGGAAGGACTTGCCTGAGGGAGCCACTGAGATACATCCCTTAGATGAGGTAGTTGTTGAGGATAAGACTGAGAAAGAGGTTGGTAAGAGTAAGGAGAACAATGTGAGCGGTGAGATTCCCCTAGAGAATCACATCATTACCAATGAGGGGTGTGGAAAGATTTGGGTCAAATCAAAGGACATAGAGAAGACAGAGGGAAAGTCTGGTAAGGTCCATTACAAACAGACCACAGTTGTGAATCCAGTTCCTTGCAAACAGTGTGCATGCAAGAAATCTAAGCCCCTAAAACATGATAAAAAGAGGGGAAATCAAAGAAACTGGAATAATCAGTGGGCACAAAAATAAGGGGTTGATTTGAGTAAAATCAATAGACCAAAACCTTGTTTTATCTGTTGCAAATTGAATCATCTTGCCAAATACTGTTATTTCAATCCTATAAACCAAAGGATGAATTTTCAAAGATCTATGCAAAAACCCTTGGGTTATATGAAGAAGGAAAGGAACCATGTGGCTAAGAAATCTGTTAAATCTAAAAGCCACATGAAGAAAAAGACTGTTAAGGAAAGTGTCAATATGTGGGTTCCTAAAAGCACTAAAACTGTTAGTACTGCTACCCCAAATAGTACTACTGACAATGATAGTGCTGCTAGAAGCAATACTACTGCTACCAATGTTAGTGCTGCCAAGAGTATTAGTACTGCTAAAACTAACATGGTTAGTACTTCCTCAAATGTTAATACTGCTAACTCTGTTAGTGCTTCTAACAAGGTTAGTACTTCTAAACCTATTAGTGCTGCTAACTCTCTTAGTACTTCTAAAGTTAGTACTGCTCCTAGTGTTTGTGTTGCTAGACCAATCATATTGACAAAGTACTCCAATAAAGAGTGCTCTGATTTCAAAAATCTCATCAAAAAGGAATGTAAATACTTTGATGAGAAAGGGAGACCCAAGACCACTTTGGCTTGGGTTCCCAATCAATACTAATTGTTTAATCTTATGTGCAGGGCAACCAGCAGCTCAAGGGGAAGAGCATCTATCATGTTGATAGCGGTTGCTCTATGCACATGACAGGGAACATGTCATGCCTCAAGAATTTCAAGAAAATTGATGGTGGGCATGTTGCCTTTGGTAATACTCCAGATGGAGGTAAGATAAGTGGTCAGGGGGATGTAACCAAAGGTAAAATGACCTTTGAAGATGTATTCTATGTTGAGCAGTTAAGGTACAACCTGTTAAGTGTATCACAGATTTGTGACAAACAACATAGTATATTATTTACTGATTCTGAATGCATTATCCTTGCTCCTGGATTCAAGGTAGTTGATGAAAAGATGATACTACTAAGAACTCCCAGAAAGGATAATGTATATTGCTTAGATATGGAAAGTGTTTCAACTGATTCATCCCTAAACTGTCTTGTTTCAAAAGCTTCTTTGGATGAATCATCACTTTGGCACAGAAGGATGTGTCACATGAACTTTAAAACAATGAATAAACTTGTTAAAAACAACCTTGTAAGAGGTTTACCTTCCAAAGTCTTTTCATGTGATGATCATTGTGTTGCCTGTCTTAAAGGCAAACAACACAAAACTTCTCATAAGTCCAAAGAGTTGAACACAATCTGTAATTCTCTTCAGTTGTTGCATATGGATCTGTTTGGTCCTACAAATGTTATGAGTATAGGTAAGAAAACATACTGCCTAGTTATTGTTGAGGATTACTCTAGATTTACTTGGGTGTATTTTCTAAGGACTAAGGATGAGACAAATGGACTGATCAAATCCTTTATTCTAATAATTGAAAACCAAACAAATCAAAACGTAAAAGTCATTAGGTCAGACAATGGTACTGAATTTAAAAATCATGACCTAAACACCTTTTGTCAGGAAAAAGGAATTGAGAGACAATACAGTGCTCCTAGGACTCCACAACAAAATGGTGTTGTTGAGAGAAGGAATAGGACACTGATTGAGGCTGCTAGATCTCTGTTAGCTGATTCCAAACTACCAATTACTTTCCGGCCTGAAGCTGTTAATACTGCTTGCTATGTCCAAAACAGAGTTCTAGTAGTCAAGCCTAAAAACAAGACACCGTTTGAGCTTTTAAATAACAGAAAACCATTTATTGGATTTTTCAAACCTTTTGGGTGTCACTGTACCATTCTCAATACCAAAACTCACTTAGGAAAGTTTGATAGCAAGGCAGATGATGGTTTTCTTGTTGGTTACTCATCTCAGAGTAAGGCTTACAGAGTTTTTAATTCTTCTTCTAGAATAATTGAGGAAAGTGACAATGTCAAATGCAATGAGAACACACCAAATCCTATTGGGTCTGGTCCTCAGTGGTTATTTGACATTGATTCACTAACTAACTCTTTGGGTTTCAGTAGTAATTATCATGCAGGTTCAGGAAGTGTAGGATCTGGGGATGAACAAGTACAAGTACCAGACATTATTCCTTAGTCTGTGATCTTTCCCATACCTACAATAGAGCCTGTTGATGTCTGTGCAAAGGAAATTATGAGTAAACTGATTCAGAGTGAAGAAGAAGGAAGAGATGAGGAGAATCAAGTGCATGAAGAGCCAGAAGCAGCTGATGAGATCCCCTCAGCGGACATAAATGATTCCAATATTGATGTGGGAATCAATGAAGAACCTAGTCATCAGACTAGAACTCAAAAGAACCATCCTCCAGAGCTGGTCATAGGAGACATCTCTTCTCCTATGATAACAAAGAATCAAAGCAGACTTTAAGAGCTGCAGGATCAGCAACACACAGTACTCTATTGCTTTCTATCTCAAATGAGCCTAAGAACGTTTATGATGCAATGAAAGATTCCAGTTGGATAGAAGCTATGCAAGAAGAATTACTGCAGTTCAAATTGCAAGAAGTTTGGGACTTGGTGGACCTTCCAAAAGGTCATAGAGCTATTGGCACCAAGTGGTTTTTCAGGAATAAAAAGGATGAGAGAGGAATTGTGATCAGGAACAAAGCAAGGCTTGTGGCACAAGGGTACACTCAAGAAGAAGGCATAGACTATGAAGAAGTGTTTGCTTTAGTGGCAAGGGTAGAGGCAATTAGGCTATTTCTAGCCTATGCCTCATACATGAAGTTCAAGGTATACCAAATGGATGTGAAGAGTGCCTTTCTTTATGGTACAATTGATGAAGAAGTATATGTCTGTCAGCCCCCTGGATTTGAAAATCCATCATATCCAGACAGAGTATACAAACTAAAGAAAGCACTTTATGGTCTTCATCAAGCCCCAAGAGCATGGTATGATACACCGTCTACCTATCTCTTGGAGAATGGGTTTGAAAGAGGAAAAATTGACAAGACCCTCTTCATTAAAATAAGTAAGAAGGACATCCTAATTTTTCAGATTTATGTGGATGATATCATCTTTGGATCCACAAAAGATCAGATGTGTAGAGACTTTGAAAAGTTGATGCACAAGAGCTTTAAAATGAGTTCAATGGGTGAACTTACCTTCTTCCTTGGGCTTCAAGTGAAACAGAAGAAAGATGGGATATTCCTAAGCCAATCAAAATATGTGGAAGACATCCTGGATAAGTATGGTTTAACAGACTCAAAGCCAGCAAGCACACCTATGGAGACTCATAAAAAGATCATTGTTGATCTTGAGGGGGACGATGTTGATGTCCATCTATATAGATCAATGATTGGATCTCTCATGTATCTCACTGCCTCAAGACCAGACATCATGTTTCCAGTGTGTTTGTGTGCCAGATTCCAAGTCAAGCCAAAGCAATCACATCTTCAAGTTGTTAAAAGTATTTTCAGATACTTAAGAGGGCAACCTAGATTAGGTCTTTGGTATCCTTATGAATCCAACTTTGACTTGATTGCTTATTCAGATAGTGACTTGGGAGGTGCTAACATGGACAGAAAGTCTACTTCAGGTGGATGTCAACTTTTGGGTGCAAGACTAGTATCTTGGCAGTGTAAGAAGCAAACCACAGTGTCCTTATCAACAACATAAGCTGAGTATATTGCTGCTGCAAGTTGCTGCTCTCAAGTTCTATGGATTCAGAATCAGATGTTGGACTATGAGGTAACCTTTCTTCACACTCCAATCTTCATTGATAATAGCAATGCTATAAGCATTGTTAACAATCCAGTCAAGCACTCCAAAACAAAGCACATTGAGATCAGGTATCACTTTATTAGAGATTGTAATGAAAAGAAGCTAATTCAAGTTGCTAAAATTCATACTGACAACCAGTTTGCTGATCTATTCACTAAAGCCTTTGATGTGGGTAGATTCACTTTCTTGGTCACAAGTGTGGGCATGATTAACTCTTAATGAGCTCATGTCTTAAAAAGTGTTTTCATACCTGTTATTGGTTTATTCTTTGGTGCTACTAACATCTTTCTCAGGAAGTTATTACCTTTCTCAGAGTACCTCAAGCTTCAAAAGTGTAAGTATAGTTAATGCTGCCAGTGCAGTTTTAATACTGCCAGTGCACAGTTAATACTGCTAGTTAGCTAATACTGCTAGTGGTTAATACTGCTAGTTCGTTAATACTGCTAGTTAGTTAATACTGCTAGTGGTTAATACTGCTCTCAGTTAATACTGCTAGTCAGTTAATACTGCTAGTGGTTAATACTGCTCTCAGTTAATACTGCTAGTTAGTTAATACTGCTTATGTTCTGAATCGTATAAATACCCTTTTTGCCCGCCTAAAAGTTCATAACGACTCTTTGATTTCTATTCATCTGCTCTCTAACCCTTTTTCTCTCAAAGCTCCTAGTAAAGTTCAGGCAAGCACACTCAAGCTCAATGGCATCCATGGCATTCATTGATGAGAACAACGAAATCGCTATGCTTCAAAAGCCGAAGCAAGCTGCTGGATGACACCAGATTGTGGACTTTCTCAAGTCCAGCCACATTGCCCATGCTCTTACAGTGTCGCCAACAATCTACATAGAGCATCAAAGACAATTTTGGGCGAATGCCACTGTAGTCATAGAAAATGGTGTGCAGATAATCAAGACAAGGGTGTGTGACAAACCCTTGTCAGTTTCTGAAGAGGTGATTCGCATTTGTCTACGTCTAGACGATGCTGCAGGTATTACCTCTATTCCTAATGAGGACTTGTTCTCTAACCTTTCAAGAATGGGGTATGGAGGGCAATTGGGTGGTTTCAAATTCTCAAAAGCTAAATTTTATACCCAATGGCGTTTTCTTGTTCATACCTTGATGCACTGTATTTCCAAAAAGACTACTGGATGGAGTGTGTTCAGCAGTACCATTGCTTATGCTTTGGTCTGCTTGGCCACTGCCAGAAAGTACAATTTTTCTAAAATGATTTTCAATGATCTTGTATCAAACTTGGGAAGCAAAAAGAGTTTTTATATGTACCCAAGATTTGTACAGGTAGTTATAACCCATGAATTGACGAATATGTCTCACTTTGATGAGGTATATGTACCCAAAATCCCCAAAGGTAAGGTCTTTTCAAATATGAAGAGATCTCCATTGGACTCGGAAGGAGTTGACACCCCATTGTTCTCTACAATAACGGTGGTGTCCCACAATGAAGATGTTGGGAACTGAAGAATTCATCAAGTATGGTTAATGCTGCTGGTTCAAAGTTACTACTGCTAGAAGACTTAAAGGTTAATACTGCTGAGTGTTACTACTGCTAGTAGAATTAATACTGCTAGTCAAAGTTAGTGCTGCTTGGTAGTTAATACTGCTCAGAGTATTAATGCTGCTTATGATTAATACTGCTTATATGATGAAGATTCACATGAAAGGATAACAGCTGGATAATCTGAAGATATACATGGAAGCTTAGAGATATACATGGAAGATATACTGAAGATATTTTATTTATTGTAATTATATTTTTATTCAGTATATGTACAGATTTGATAGTCAAATTAAGAAATTTATTCTAAGTGTTAGTTCTAGAGAGAAAATCAACCTCAAGGCATAGATCCTAATTCTAGAGAAGTAGAATTCGTATTGGTGAGCCTGTTCATCAATATTGAGGTTGAGTGTGTAATCTTGTAACTTCAAAGCGTTCAATACAAGTTTACAGTTTGTTCTTCATATTTACTGTGTTGATTTACTGTTTCATTGAATATCAAAGTGTTATTCCGCAAACTTCTTTGATATTGTTTCTGAGAATTAATTCTTGTTGAGAATTCGATCCTGACAAGTGGTATCAGAGCCAAACTCTCTCAGAAACATCTATTCATCATGGAAAATCTTACAGAATCAAGCAGTACTTTGGTCTCTAAGGTTCCAATGCTCAAACCCAGTGAGTTTGACATGTGGAAGATCAGAATCAGACAATATATTCTTCTCACAGACTACTCAATGTGGGATATCATTGAGAATGGTCCTTCTGAAGCTGGAAGGATAGGAGCAGATGGGAAAAGACCTCCACCAAAGACAAATGGTGAGAGGAAGATCAGACAGACAGAGATGAAGGCCTTGAGCACTCTGCTCTTGGCCATCCCCAATGAATATCAGCATCAATTTTGCAACTGCACTGATGCTCAGATTCTCTGGAATGCTCTAGAGAAAAGATTTGCTGGAACTAAAAGCATCAAAAGAAATCAAAGAGATGTTCTAAAGCAGCAGTATGAGAACTTCACTTCCTCAAAGAATGAGTCTATGACTCAAACTTTTGATAGGTTCAACAAACTCATAGGTGAACTGGCTACTGTAGGAGTAAAGATGGAACAAGATGATATCAACAGAAAGTTCCTCAGATCTCTTGGGGATGAATGGACTATGTACACTGTCTCATATAGACAGAGTGACAATCTGGAAGAGAAAGAACTTGATGATCTATACAATGATCTAAGAATTTTTGAAACTGAGGTAGAAACCAAGAAGAAGCCCTCTAGTTATATCCACAATGCTGCACTTCTCTCAGCATCCACTGATACTACTGCCAACCCTGAAGCAGTTAGTACTGCCAGTGGAGTAAGCTCAGAAAAAGGCACTGAAACTATCTTTGAAGCCTTTTTGTCCAGTCATAGCAGCAATTCTTTGATTAATGATGATCTGGATCAAATTCACCCTGATGACCTGGAGGAGATGGATATTAAATGGCAGATGGACATGTTATCAATGAGGGTGAAGAAGTTCATTAAAAGAACAGGAAGGAATAACTTCTCTCAAAGAAGAGAAGATGGAGCTGGTTTTGACAAGACCAAGGTGGAATGTTATAAGTGTCACATGAAAGGACACTTTGCTAGAGAATGCAGGAGTGCTGTTCCAAACAACAACCACCAACAAGCTCAGAATGGAGGCTACAATCAAAACAAGAATCCTGCTCAAGCCCTTGTTTCTCAACAAGGAATGGGATTTGACTGGAGTGATCAAGCTGAGGAAGCCATTCAGAATCAAGCTTTTATGGCAGAAGTGTCTGATCTTCCCTCTGAGGTAATTTCTAATCATTGTACTAAATCTTGCATTGACACTGTCACAAGATACAGGGATCACAATCAAAGTATGTGTGATGACCTCAAAAGATTAGAAAAGGACAGAAGAGAGTATGTGTTGATAGTAGAGAGATTTGAAGAGCAAATCAAAGGCTTTCAAGCTAATGAACTTCAACACTCTTATGACACAAACTATTGGAAGTGGGAAAAGAATGAGTTAGAGACCAAACTGTCTAAATCCTTAGAAGAGAGTGATAGGCTGAAAGAGGAACTGTCTAAAGTTAAACTTGACATAGAAAAGTTTTCATATGCTTCAAAAGCAATGGATTCTCTTCTAAAGGCTCAGATTCATGACAAGATGAAGCCTGGTATTGGATACAACAATACACCTCCTCCTTACAACAACAATTATATCTCTCCTACTTCAGACTTGTTAGAAACCAAGGAGAAAAAGGACTTATCTGAGAAAGCCTTTAAGATAGATCCTTTGGATGAAGTAGTAATTAAGGATTTAACTGAGAAAGAAGCCAGTGAGTATAGGGATAATGATGTGAGTAAAAAGATACCATTAGAAAACAATATTATCACCAATGAGGAATGTGGGAAAATCTGGGTCAAGTCCAAGGAGATAGAGCAGACAAAAGGAAAGAATAACAAGGTCCATTACAAACAAACCACAGTTGTGAATCCTGGATCTTGTAAACAGTGTGATTGCAGTAAAGCCAAGAGCCTAAATTCTGGTTTAAAAAGAGGAAATCAAAGAAACTGGAATAATCAATGGGCTCAGAAACAAGGAGTTGATCTGAATAAAATCAATAGACCAAAACCTTGTTTCATATGTGGCAAGTTAAATCATTTGGCTAAGTATTGTTACTTTAACCCTATTAACCAACAGATGAACTTTCAAAGATTTGTGCAAAAACCTGTTGGTTATAGGAAGGCTGAAAAGAAACATGGTGAAAGGAAAGGCCCCATGAAGAAAAAGATTTTAAAAGAAAGTGTCAAAATGTGGGTGCCTAGAAGCACTAAAACTGTTGACAGGGTTAGAAGCACTAAAACTGTTAGTACTGCTAACATGGTTACTGCTGCTACCTGTGTTAGTACTGCTGAAAATATTAATGCTGCTAATACTGTTAGTACCTCTTCAAAGGTTAATATTGCCAACACAGTTACTGCTGCTAACACAGTTACTACTGCTAACAAGGTTAGTACTGCTAAGCATGCAAGTGCTGCTAAGGCAGTTAGTACTTCTAAACCCAGTTCTGATTCTAGCAAAAATATTTCCAAGCCTATTATTGTAACAAAGTACTCCAAGAATGAGAAGTTAAAGTTCAAAAATCTTGTCAAGAAAGAATGCAAGTATTTTGATGAGAAAGGGGTACCCAAGACCACTTTGGCTTGGGTTCCCATTTCATACTAACTGATCTATCTTATGTGCAGGGCAACCAACAGCTCAAGGGAAAGAGCATATGGCATGTTGATAGTGGTTGCTCTAGGCACATGACAGGCAACATGTCATGCCTTCAGGATTTCAAGCATATCAATGGAGGACATGTTGCATTTGGAGATAATCTTACTGGTGGTAAGATAAGTAGAAAAGGTAATGTCACCAAAGGTAAGATGACATTTGAGGATGTCTACTATGTTGATCAATTAAAGTACAACCTGTTAAGTGTATCACAGGTTTGTGACAAACAACATAGTATATTATTTACAAATACTGAGTGTATGATCCTTGCTCCAGGGTTCAAGGTAGTTGATGAAAGCATGATACTACTTAGAACTCCAAGAAAGGACAATGTTTACTGTCTAGATATGGACAATGTTGATAGTGATTCATCCATCTCTAAATTGTCTTGTTTCAAAAGCTTATGTAGATGAATCCTCTCTTCGGCACAGAAGGATGTGTCATATGAATTTCAAGACTATGAACAAACTTGTTAAAAACAACCTTGTAAGAGGTTTACCTTCAAAAGTCTTTTCATGTGATGATCATTGTGTTGCTTGTCTTAAAGGCAAACAGCACAAAACTTATCATAAGACCAAAGAGTTAAATTCTGTTTCTTCTTGTCTCCAGTTACTGCATATGGATCTGTTTGGTCCTACAAATGTTATGAGTATAGGCAAGAAATCTTACTGCTTTGTTATTGTTGATGATTACTCCAGATTTACTTGGGTATATTTTCTAAGGACTAAGGATGAGACAAGTGGACTTATCAAATCCTTTATTCTAAGAATTGAAAACCAAACTAATCAAAGAGTAAAAGTCATTAGATCAGATAATGGAACTGAGTTTAAAAATCATGATCTAAACACCTTTTGTGAAGGGAAAGGTATTGAGAGGCAATATAGTGCTCCTAGGACTCCTCAACAGAATGGTGTTGCTGAAAGGAGAAATAGGACACTAATAGAGGCTGCTAGATCTCTGTTGGCTGATTCAAAATTGCCAATTACCTTCTGGGCTAAAGCAGTTAATACTGCTTGTTATGTCCAAAACAGAGTTCTAGTGGTCAAGCAAAAGAACAAGACCCCATATGAGCTTTTAAATAAAAGAAAACCTTTCATTGGTTTCTTCAAACCTTTTGGGTGTCCTTGTACAATTCTCAATACCAAATCTCACTTAGGTAAGGTTGATAGCAAAGCAGATGATGGATTTCTTGTTGGATATTCATCTCAGAGTAAGGCCTACAGAGTTTTTAACTCTTCTTCCAGAATAATTGAAGAAAGTGACAATGTCAAATGCAATGAGAATACACCAAATCCAATTGGGTCTGGTCCTCAGTGGCTATTTGACATTGACTCACTAACTAATTCTTTTGGTTTCAGTAGTGATGATTATACAGGAACAGGAAGTGGAGGATCAGGGACTACACAAGTCTCAGAAAGTATATCTAAATCTGTGATATTTCCCATACCCACAGTGAATTCTGTTGAAGACTGTGAAAAGGAATCATTTATTGGACCAAGTCAGAGTGAAGAAGAAACTAGAGATGAGGAGACTCAAGAAAATAAAGAATCAGAAGTGGCATCTGAAAACACTTCAGTTGAGTTGCATGACTCTAATCTAGAGGCTGGAATGAATGAAGAACCTAGTCATAACACCAGAGTTCAAAAGAATCATCCTCCACAGCTGGTAATAGGAGATATCTCTTCTCCTATGATGACTAGTCATCAAAACAGGCTTCAAGAAATGCAAGATCAACAGCATACAGTGCTTACTTGTTTTCTATCCCAGCTTGAGCCTAAAAAGGCACATGATGCTATGAAAGAATCTAGCTGGATAGAAGCAATGCAAGAAGAACTGTTACAGTTCAAGCTACAAGATGTATGGGATCTAGTAGACCTTCCTAAAGGTCACAGAGCAATTGGCACAAAATGGATTTTCAGAAACAAGAGAGATGAAAGAGGTATTGTCATAAGGAACAAAGCAAGGCTGGTGGCTCAAGGATATACTCAAGAAGAGGGTATAGATTATGAAGAAGTTTTTGCACCTGTGGCTAGGATAGAAGCAATCAGACTATTCCTAGCCTATGCTTCTTACATGAACTTCAAAGTCTATCAAATGGATGTAAAAAGTGCTTTTCTCTATGGCTCAATTGAAGAAGAGGTATATGTCTGTCAACCACCAGGGTTTGAAAACCCAAGCTATCCAGACAGGGTATACAAATTGAAGAAAGCACTATATGGACTACATCAAGCTGCAAGAGCATGGTATGACACTCTGTCATCCTATCTCTTGGAAAATGACTTTGAAAGAGGAGTCATTGATAAGACTCTATTTTTCAAGAGAAAGAAGAAGGATATCCTGCTGGTCCAAATCTATGTTGATGACATTATCTTTGGATCTACAAGAGACAACATGTGCAAGGAGTTTGAGGATCTAATGCATCAAAGGTTCAAAATGAGTTCCATGGGGGAACTTACTTTCTTCCTTGGACTCCAAGCTCAACAGAAGTCAGATGGAATCTTCATCTGTCAATCCAAGTATGTGCAGGACATTCTAACCAAGTTTGGTTTCTCAGAGTCAAAACCTGCCAGCACACCTATGGAAACACACAAGCAGATAACAGCAGATATTGAGGGGGAGGATATGGATGTGCATCATTATAGATCCATGATTGGCTCTCTCATGTATCTCACAGCATCAAGGCCAGATATAATGTTTCCAGTCTGTGTATGTGCAAGATTCCAAGTTAGGCCAAAGCAATCTCACTTTCAAGCTGTTAAGAGGATATTCAGATATCTCAAAGGGCAACCCAGATTGGGACTTTGGTATCCTCATGACTCACCCTTTGACCTAATAGCATACTCAGACAGTGATCTAGGTGGGGCAAACTTGGACAGAAAATCTACTTCTGGAGGATGTCAGTTTTTGGGTGCTAGACTAGTTTCATGGCAGTGCAAGAAACAAACCACAGTGTCCACATCTACAACAGAGGCAGAGTACATAGCAGCTGCAAGTTGCTGTTCTCAAGTCTTATGGATTCAGAATCAAATGCTGGACTATGGGGTAACCTTTCTACACACTCCCATTTTTATTGATAATAGAAGTGCTATCAGCATTGTAAATAATCCTGTCAAGCACTCTAAGACAAAGCACATTGAGATCAGGTATCATTTCATAAGAGACTGTAATAAAAAGAAACTTATTCAAGTTGTAAAAGTTCACACTGATAATCAGTTTGCTGATCTATTCACTAAAGCTTTTGATGTGGGTAGATTCACCTTCTTGGTAACAAGTGTGGGAATGATCAACTCTGAATAAGCCCCTTCTCAAATATTGACTCTATACCTGTATATTGTTTATTCTTGGTGTTACTAATCTTCTTTTTCAGGATATGCATAGCAGTACTCAGGGTTTTGCAAGCTTAAAGGAGTATTTCAGTTAATACTGCTAGTAGTTAATACTGCTTTCAGTTAATACTGCTAGTAGTTAATACTGCTTTCAGTTAATACTGCTAGTAGTTAATACTGCCTTCAGTTACTACTGCTAGTAGTTAATACTGCTTTCAGTTAATACTACTAGTAGTTAATACTGCTTTCAGTTAATACTGCTAGTAGTTAATACTGCTTTCAGTTAATACTGCTAGTAGTTAATACTGCTTTCAGTTAATACTACTAGTAGTTAATACTGCTTTCAGTTAATACTGCTAGTAGTAATACTGCTTTCAGTTAATACTGCTTTCAGTTAATACTGCTAGTAGTTAATACTGCTCTAGGTTAATACTGCTTATGTTCCGAATACTATAAATACTCTTTGCCCGCCTAAAAGCTTATAACGACTCTCTGCATACTATTCACTTGCGCTCTAAACCCTTTCTCTCTCAAGTTCGAAGCTTTCAGGCATATTGTTTACTAAGATCAATGGCATCCATGGCATTCATCGACGAGCACAATGAGATCGCGATGCTACAAAAGCCAAAGCAAGCTGCAGGATTTCATCAGATTGTGGATTTCCTCAAGTCAAGCCATATTGCTCATGCTCTTACTGTATCTCCTACAATCTATATTGAGCATCAAAGGCAGTTCTGGGCTAATGCCACCATTGTTGCTGAGAATGGTGTGCAAATGATTAAGACAAGGATCTGTGAAAAGCCACTAACAGTTACTAAAGAGGTTATTCGCATCAGTCTACGTCTAGACGATGCCTCTGGTATAACTTCAATCCCAAACGATGAACTGTTTTCCAATCTTACAAGAATGGGGTATGGAGGCCCATTGGGTGTTTTCAAATTCTCTAAAGCCAAATTTTCACCCCAATAGCGTTTCTTTGTCCATACTCTTATGCACTGTATCTCCAAAAAGGCTACTGGATGGAGTGAGTTCAGCAGCACTATTGCTTATGCTTTGGTGTGCTTGGCCACTGCCAGAAAGTATAACTTTACTAAAAAGATTTTCAGTGATCTTGTCTCAAACATGGGAAACAAAAAGAGCTTCTTTATGTACCCCAGGTTTGTTCAAGAAGTTATTACTCATGAATTGACGGATATACCTCAACCTGTTGGGGTATATGTACCTAAACCCCCAGAGGCAAGGTTTTCTCAAATATGAGAAGATCTGCTGGGGACTCGGAAGGAGTTGACACCCCATTGTTCTCTACAATGATGGTGGTGTCCCAAACCAATGAAGGTATGGCAGCAGGGTCAAGGCCCCCATTAGACCATCCTACTGCTAGCCAATCCCAACCTTCCCCCTCAAAATCTATTCCCCAGTCCCTTCTTGAAAAACCAACCTCTCCTATCACCCGAACTTACAAGAGGAAACAGGTAAAGAAGGCTCCTTCCCTTCTTGTACCATCATCCCCCAAGCCTTTAAGCCCTCTAAGGGAGAATTCTCCTTTAGGGAATATCCATAGGGAAACCAAAGGGGTGTCTCCCAACCCCAAGGAGGTGCTCTCTGAGGAGGAGGAAGAGCATATGGGTGATGAGGCTGCCACTACTCCTGCTAGCACAGAGGAGGAAAGTGGTAACATAAATAAGACCTCCCCCATGGCAACTTTGAATGAGCAATCATTCGAAGGTCCCTGGTGCCAAGAAACCACGGGGGTGGATAGTGCTTCTGCTAGGCATAAGACTTCCACTACTAAAAGATCCAATGATCCTTCAAAGGAGGGTAACACTTCTAGAGAAGGTGAGGACAGATATGACTACCAGGAATTTATGGAAACCATGGGAAACATCAACCTAGATGTTATGAAACAAGGAAAAGAAATAGAGGAGATGAAGCTGGTTATCCTGTCCCAACAAGTTCAGATTGAAAAATTGAAGAAGATGGTGACCAGGCTGGTTCAAAAGAAAAGAAGGAAACAATTTGTACTCAAAAAGAGGGACCAAGTTCAAGATTCTTTCAACAAGGGGGAGAAGCATGAAGGGGAAACTGTTGAAAAGAAAGCTGAAGTTGAGGGGGAGACAGAGGAAGAGATGGAAAAAGAAACAGATACTGCTGCTGAAGTAAAAGTAGCAGCAGAAACTAAAGCAGCAGAAATAGGGCTCTCTGTGGAAGAAATGGAGATAGCAGAAACTTTAGTCAAAGCAAAGAATGATACTCCTAAGGCTACTCAAAAGGCCAAGGGAGTAGTTATCAAAGAAGGAGGGATCTCAGAGAAGGAAAAAGAGAAGGAAGTTTTGAAAGAATCAAAGGGAAAAGGAAAAGAGAAGATGGTTGAAGTTGAAATGCCTCCAAGACAGAAGTCTCAGATTGAAATGGATGAGGCAATAGCAAAGCAGTTGCAAGACCAAATGGAGAAAGAGGAGCAGTTGCAAACAGAAAAGGATAGAGAACTGGCAAAGATTATGGCCAAGAAGTTAAATGCAGAATACCAAAAGAGTTTGAAAGAAGCAGCTCAGACAACAGCTCAGGTCAAGAAACTTCAAATTAAGAAGATGCCTATTCAGAAGCAAAAGCAGAAAAGACAACCCTCCAAGACATTTTTGGCCAATCAGGAAAGAAGAAAAATGATAAACTTCCTGAAAGGTGCAATTGGTGTTAAGGGAGAGATGTTTATCCACATGGCATACTCTCAGGTTGAAGAGTTGTATAACAAGGAAATGGCCAAGCTCCAAGGGAATTCAGCACAAAGGGAGGAGGCTGAGAGAAGGATGAAAGAGAGACATGATCTCAACATACAACAACCATTCCCTGAGGAAACCACACCCTCCAAAGAAGAAGCAGAAGAGAAGAAGGAAGAACCTGGAAATGTTGGTATAGAAGCCAAGTCTGGAAAAAGAGTGAAATCAATAGCTTCAAAAAGGCAGTTGAAAAGGCCTAGGGTGGAAGAAACTGAAAAGGAAGCAGAACCTTCAGTCACATCTCCAACAGAGCCAGTACAGAGTCCAGAGCAGGTCACTAAGCAAACAGATGAGAGTATGGATCCGTACATGACAATAGTGGAACCTTTGAAAGCTGTTCCAATCTCTATGCAAGCTCCAGAGATCATCTTCTGGGATATTCTGAGAGACAATGGAAAGAATTTCTTCAGAATCAAGAGAGTTGATGGTTCATTTGAAGCTTATTCAACATGAGGGAAAGTCATCAGAAGTTGTTCAAGAGCTGATATGGAAGAACTATATAAAGTTGGGATGAAACTTTATGAACCTGTGTTGAAAGGTACTGAAGAGAATCTTCTCAAAGTGACATTGGAATACTTGTGCATGATGTTTGAGCCTGAAAGAGTGCATCATAGGATTAAAGATCATATGCATGAGTTCATATTCATGAAGATTGACAAATGGATACTGTTTGAAAACTGTGGAGTATACATGATTACTATTGACAATTGTTATCATGAATACTACCTGGTGGACAAAATCTATGAGCATAGCAAGGAGAAGTTAGAAGGGATGCTTAAAGCTACACTGGTATGTACAAAGGATTCAGAGATGGCAAAGATTGTGGTGAGAAGAACTGTAAATCAAAGCTTGGGCCTAGATCCAAATTTGGGAAATTGAACCAGAGGTGTTGAAAGCATCTTGAAGATTAATTTTGAAGAACTTGACTTCTTGTCCTAAAAGTCAAGTTAGGGGGAGATTGTTGGGAACTGAAGAATTCATCAAGTATGGTTAATGCTGCTGGTTCAAAGTTACTACTGCTAGAAGACTTAAAGGTTAATACTGCTGAGTGTTACTACTGCTAGTAGAATTAATACTGCTAGTCAAAGTTAGTGTTGCTTGGTAGTTAATACTGCTCAGAGTATTAATGCTGCTTATGATTAATACTGCTTATATGATGAAGATTCACATGAAAGGATAACAGCTGGATAATCTGAAGATATACATGGAAGCTTAGAGATATACATGGAAGATATACTGAAGATATTTTATTTATTGTAATTATATTTTTATTCAGTATATGTACAGATTTGATAGTCAAATTAAGAAATTTATTCTAAGTGTTAGTTCTAGAGAGAAAATCAACCTCAAGGCATAGATCCTAATTCTAGAGAAGTAGAATTCGTATTGGTGAGCCTGTTCATCAATATTGAGGTTGAGTGTGTAATCTTGTAACTTCAAAGCATTCAATACAAGTTTACAGTTTGTTCTTCATATTTACTATGTTGATTTACTGTTTCATTGAATATCAAAGTGTTATTCCGCAAACTTCTTTGATATTGTTTCTGAGAATTAATTCTTGTTGAGAATTCGATCCTGACAGAAGAAGGTATGGCTTCAGGGTCAAGGCCCTCATTAAACCATCCCACTAAAAGCCTATCCCAACCTTCAATCACCATATCAATCCCTCAGTCCTTTGTTCAAAAACCAACTTCACCAATAACCAATACATACATCACGAAAAAGGTAAAGAAGGCTCCTTCCCTTCTTGTACCTTCACCCACAGAGCCTTTAAGCCCTCTAATGGAAAATTCTCCATTAGAGAATATCTACAGGGAGACCACAGGGGTGTCTCCCAACCCTAAGGAGGTGCTCAATGAGGAGATGAATGAGCATATGGGTGCAAAGGCTGCCAACACTCCTGCTAGCGCAGAGGAGGTCAGTGATAACATCAATAAGACCTTCCCCATGGCAACTTTGAGTGAGCAATCATCCAAAGGTCCCAGGTGCCAAGATACCATGGGGGGTAGCAGGTGCTTCTGCTATGCAGAAGACCTCTACTACAAAAAGATCCCATGATCCTTCAGAAGGGGGTCACACTCCTGGAGAAGGTGAGGACATATATGACTATCTTGAATTGATGGAAACAATGGGCAACATCAACATGGATGTAATCAAGCAAGGAAAAGACATAGAAGAGCTGAAACTGATAATTCTGTCCTAACAAGTACAGATTACCAACCTGAAGAAAATGGTGAAGAGATTGGTCCAGAAAAAGAAAAACACACAGTTTGTGCTCAGAAGAAGGAAACTAGTGGATGATGCTCCCAAAAAAGGGAAGTCAGAAGCTGATGTCAACATGGAAGATGATAAAGACAAGGGGGAGCAATTTGATTTTAAGGGGGAGCAAGCAGTGGAAACTGAAACAGAGTTTGTACAAGCCGCAGAAATATCAAGCATACCAGCAGTAAAAGAGCAAGCAGTAGAAAAAGAATCAGTTTTTGTACAAGCAGCAGTAACAGTTAATGCTGCTGAAACAAGTAAAGCAGCAGAAACTGTTAATACTGCTGAATTGAATGAAGCAGCAGAAATAGTACAAGAGGTATTAACAGATCTTGAGATAGCATAAACTTTGATCAAGGCTAAACATGATACTCCCAAGGTCACCTCAAAGGCCAAGGGAGTTATCATCAAAGAAAAAGGTGAAGTGATTAAGAAAGTAAGTATTGAGAAGGTGGTAAGCAGGGATAAAGGCAAAACAAAGTTAGTGGAAGCTTTGGCGAGGAAGATTCAAGTTGAACTTGACCAAGCAGAATTAGCTCAAGTGGACAAAGATGGAGAGATGGCTAAGGCTCTGGCTGCAGAGTTAAATGAATCTTATCAACAAAGTTTGGCAACTGAAATAGCACAGAAGAAAGCTGCAAACCTGAAGAAATCTGTGTTGGTTAAAATGGCTGCTAAGAAGAGACAACCCTCAAAGACCTTCCTTGGTACTCAAGAGAGAAAGAAGATGATTACTTTTCTCAAAGGTTCTGTAGGAGTCAGAAAGGAGATGTTCTCAAAGATGTCTTTTGAACAGATTAAAGAGTTGTATGATTCAGAGATGCTAAAGCTTCAAGGGAATGAAAAAGCCAGAGTTGAAATGGAGAAGAGAATGAAAGAAAGTAATGATTTTCTGATAGAAAAACCTTTCCCTGATGAGCAAGAAACACCAAAGAAAGAAGACACACTAGGTGAAAGTCTGAGGACTTTTAAAAGAACTAAGATGATGGCAAGAAGAAAATCAACCAAGAAGCCTAGAGTGGATAAAGAAGAAGCTGAGAAGGTTGCTGACGAAGAAGGGGCACCTAAGGCAATTGAACAGAAAGAACCATCAAGTACTGATGATGTGAATCTGTACATGGTAGTGATGGACAAAGTGCCTGAACCTATTACAGCTGAACCTGTCGGTGTTAAGCCTCCTGAGGTCATTCTCTGGGATACAATGAAGGTTGATGGCAAAGAGTATATCAGGCTCAAAAGAAAAGATAAGAAGTATGAAGTGTATAATACTTGGGCCAAGATTGTCAGAACATGTTCCAGGTCTGATCTAGAGAAGATGTTTGAAATAGGAATGAAGTTGTATGCTGATCAATTGAAAACTTCAGAGATCTCAATAACAAAACTTGTGATGGAGTATCTGTGTATGTTGTTCAAGCCTGAAGAAGTGAAGGACATCATCAGAAATGTGTTTCAAAAAGTCACCAACTGGACTCTATATGAAACTAGTGGAGTATATGCTTTAACTATGGATTCAAATCATACAGAATACTTCCTAGTGGATAGAGTGTACAACCACAGTAGATTGAAGCTGCATGCAATGTTGAAAAAGAATCTTATATGTGTTCCAAATTCAAAAATGGCAAAGTACTTGATTCAGAGGATTATCAATCAGAGTTTGGGGTTGAATCCAAATACAGGTGTATGAGCTATGAAGTTTTGGGAGCATCTTAAAGACCATCTGAAGAACTTGACTTCTCTTCCTAAAAGTCAAGTTAGGGGGAGATTGTTGGTAACTGAAAGAATTGCTTAAGTACAGTTAATGCTGCTAGCACAACTTGGTTACTACTTATGAAGTTAATGCTGCTGATACAGGTTAATGCTGCTAATCAAGATTAATATTGCTAGATGAAGTTACTACTGCTAAGCAATTTTAGTACTGCTAGTAGTTAGTGCTGCTGAAGACTTAATACTGCTTATGAGATGAAGACTTCATATGGCAAGGATGATAGCTATTTTGATTAAAGATTATGGAAGGCTTGGAGATAAAGATGGAAGATTATTCTAAAGATCTTTTATTATTTGTAATTATCTTTTATCTTCAGTAAAAATATAGAATAGTTTGTAACTTGAGGATAGAGAATTAATTCTGAGTTTTTGTTTTAATAGAGAGAATCAACCTCAAGGTTTATAGTCCTAGTTCTAGTGTCAGGATCTTAAATGTATAACAAGAATACACTCTCAGAAAACAATATTAAAGAAGCTGCGGAATAGCACTTTAATATTCAGAAAAACAATGAAACAGTAAATCAAAATCACAACTTGCAAACTCTTATTGAATGATTGAAAGTCACAAGCTTTTACACACAACCTCAATATTGATGAACAGACTCACCAATACGAATTCTACTTCTCTAGAATTAGGGTTCTAACTTTGAGGTTGATTCTCTCTATGAAAGCTAAAAAACTCAGAATTATTGTTACTACTAAAGAAACAAACTATTCTATACATATACTGAAGATAGAAGATAATTACAAAATAATAAAAGATCTTCAGTATAATCTTTCATCATTATCTCCAAGCTTCCATGAATATCTTCAAACCAGCTGTCATCCTTGCCATATAATCTTCATCTCATAAGCAGCATTAATTCTTCAGCAGCATTAATACTCTGAGCAGTATTAAGTTCAGCAGTACTAACTATGCTCAGCAGTATTAACTTTGTTCTAGTAGTACTAACTCCAGCAGTACTAACTACTAGCAGTAGTAAAATCTACTAGCAGTAGTAATCATGATGTACTGGCAGTAGTAACTCTCTTGTAGCAGCATTAACCATGCTCAATCATTTCTGAATTTCCCAACAATCTCCCCCTAACTTGACTTTTAGGAAGAGAAGTCAAGTTCTTCAGTTAGTCTTCAAGATGCTTTCAACACTTTAGTTTACACCCCTAGATTAGGATCCAAACCCAAGCTTTGATTGATGATTATGCTAACCACAACCTTTGCCATTGCTGAATCTTTTGAACAAATAAGCTTGGCATTCAACATTGCTTGTAATTTAGCCTTGCTGTGATCATAGATTTTATCAACCAAGTAGTACTCATGATAAGTGTTGGGAAATTCATAAATGCTCAAGTATGGTTAATTACTACTGCCAAGCATGAACATAATTACTACTGCCAGTTGAAGTTAATATTGCTGATACAACTTAATGCTGCTCATCAAGAATTACTACTGCCAGTACATCATGATTACTACTGCTAGTAGATTTTACTACTGCTAGTAGTTAGTACTGCTGGAGTTAGTACTGCTAGAACAAAGTTAATACTGCTGAGCATGGTTAGTACTGCTCAGAGTATTAATGCTGCTTATAAGATGAAGATTCGTATGGCATGGATGACAGCTGGATTGAATATATCTATGGAAGCTTAGAGATAATGATGGAAGATTATACTGAAGATCTTTTATTATTTTGTAATTATCTTTATATTCAGTATATGTATAGAATAGTTTGTTTTTCTTGAGAAGGAACATTCATTCTGAGTTTTTAGCTTTGATAGAGAGAATCAACCTCAAGGTTAGAACCCTAATTCTAGAGAAGTAGAATTCGTATTGGTGATTTTGTTCATCAATATTGAGGTTGTGTGTAAAAGCTTGTGACTTTCAATCATTTAATAAAGTTTGCAAGTTGTTCATCAGATTTACTGTTTTGTTTACTGTTTTATTGAATATCAAAGTGTTATTCCGCAAACTTCTTTGATATTGTTTTCTGAGAGTGTATTCTTGTTAAGAATTAAGATCCTGACAAGTGGTATCAAAGCCTGTAGTCTCATAAAACTTATTCATCATGGAAAACGTTGTTGAATCAAACAGTACCCTGGTCTCAAAGGTCCCAATGCTTAGATCCAATGAATTCGACATGTGGAAGATTAGAATAAAGCAATACATTCTTCTCACTGATTACTCTGTGTGGGACATCATTGAGAATGGCCCATCTGATGCAGGAAAGAATGGTGCATATGGAAAGAGAACTCCACCAAAGACAGATGCAGAAAGAAAGACAAGGCAGACAGAGATGAAAGCCTTAAGCACTCTGCTCTTTGCCATTCCCAATGAATATCAACACCAATTCTGCAGTTGCACTGATGCACAGATGCTCTGGAATGCTCTAGAGAAGAGATTCTCATGTACCAAAAGTACCAAGAGAAATCAGAAGGCCATACTGAAGCAACAGTATGAGAACTTTATGTCAACCAATAATGAGTCCATGACTCAAACTTTTGACAGGTTCAACAAGCTAATTGGTGAACACCCTACAGTTGGAGTACAAATTGATCAAGATGATCTAAACAGGAAGTTCTTAAGGTCCCTGGGTGATGAATGGACCATGTATACTGTCTCTTTCAGACAGAATGATCAACTGGACGAAAAGGAACTTGATGATCTATACAATGATCTAAGAGTTTTTGAATCTGAGGTAGAGGCTAAGAAGAAGCCTTCTGGGTATGTTCACAATGCTGCACTCCTATCAGCATCAATTGATTCTACTTCCAACCCTAAATCATTTAGTGCTGCTAATGGAGCAAATCAAGAGAAAGGCACTGAATCAGTGTTTGAAGCCTTTATATCCAGTCATGGAAACTCTTCTCTAATTACTGATGACTTGGAACAACTCCATCCAGATGATCTTGAAGAGATGGACATTAAATGGCAGATGGCCATGCTCTCTATGAGAGTAAAGAAGTTTATCAAGAGAACTGGGAGGAACAACTGCTCCCAAAGAAGAGAAGATGGAGCAGGTTTTGACAAGTCAAAGGTGGAATGTTATAAATGTCATCAAAAGGGACAATTTGCTAGGGAATACAGAAGCGGAGTGTCTCACAACAACAATCACCAACAAGCACAGTCTGGAAGCTTCAATAATAACAGAAACTCTGCACAAGCCCTAGTCTCTCAACAAGGTATGGGGTTTGATTGGAGTGATCAAGCTAAAGAGGCTATCAAAAACCAAGCTCTAATGGCAGAGGTGTCTAATCTCCCAACAGAGGTAATTTCTAATCTTTGTTCTCAAAATTGCATTAACACTGTTAAAAGGTACAGGGATCACAATCAGAACATGAGTGATGACCTTAAAAGATTAGAAAAGGATATAAAATATTATGTAAGGATTGTTGAGAGGTTTGAAGAGCGGATTAAGAGTTTTCAAGCTAATGAGCTTCAACATTCTTATGACACAAACTACTGGAAGTGGGAGAAGAATGACCAATAACTCCAACTGACCAAATCTAAAGAGGAGAATGATAAGTTAAGAGGAGAGTTAGCTAAAGTCAAGCTAGATGTTGAAAAGTTTTCCAATGCTTCTAAAGCAATGGACACTTTACTACAAACTCAGATTCATGATAGACTGAGAAGAGGAATAGGGTATAATACCACACCACCACCCTACAACAACAACTACATCCCTCCTAGTTCAGACTTGTTAGAGACAAAGGATAGGAAGGACCTGCCTAAGGGAGCCACTGAGATAGATCCCTTAGATGAAGTAGTTGTTAAGGATAAAACTGAGAAAGAAACTGTCAAGAATAAGGACAACACTGTGAGTGGCGAGATTCCTATAGAAAATCACATAGTTACCAATGAGGGATGTGGAAAGAATTGGGTCAAGTCCAATGAGATAGAGAAGACTGAGGGAAAGAATAAGAAGGTTCATTATAAGAAGACCACTATTGTGAACCCTATCCCTTGCAACAAGTGTTCATGTAATAAATCTGAGCCCCAACAACATGATAAAAAGAGGGGTAATCAGAGAAACTGGAATAATATGTGGGCACAAAAACAAGGGATTGATCTGAGTAAAATCAATAGACCAAAACCCTATTATATTTGTGGAAAGCTTAATCACATTGCCAAATACTGCTATTTCAATCCTATGAACCAAAGGCTGAATTTTCAGAGACCTACTCAAAAACCCTTTGGTTATAGGGAGAAAGAAAAGAACCTTATGGCTAAGAAAGTTGTCAAATCTAAAAGGCACATGAAGAAAAAGAATGTGGAGGACAGTGTCAAGATCTGGATACCTAAAAGCACTAAAACTGTTAGTACTGCTACCACAAATAGTGTTGCTGACAGTGATAGTGCTGCTAGAAGCAATAGTACTGCCAACAAGGTTAGTACTGCCAAACCTGTTAGTACTGCTAACTCTGTTAGTACTTCCGAAGATAGTGCTTCTTCTAGTATTAGTGCTGCTAGAACAATAATCTTGACAAATTACTTAAATACTAAGTGTTCTGATTTTAAAAACCTCATCAAAAAGGAATGTAAGTATTTTGATGAGAAAGGGAGACCCAAGACCATTTTGGCTTGGGTTCCCAATCAATACTAATTGTCTAATCTTATGTGCAGGGCAACCAACAGCTTAAGGGGAAGAGCATCTGGCATGTTGATAGTGGTTGCTCTAGGCACATGACAGGGAACATGTCTTGCCTTAAGAACTTCAAGAAGATTGATGGTGGGCATGTTGCTTTTGGGAATACTCCAGATGGAGGTAAAATCAGTGGTAAAGGTGATGTGACCAAAGGTAAAATGACCTTTGAAGATGTTTTCTATGTTGAACAGTTAAGGTACAACTTGTTAAGTGTATCACAGGTTTGTGAATAACAATATAGTATACTGTTTACAGATTCTGAATGTATTATCCTTGCTCCTGGATTCAAGGTAGTTGATGAAAAGATGATACTACTAAGAACCCCCAGAAAGGACAATGTATATTGTTTAGATATGGAAAGTGTTCCATCTGATTCATCCCTAAATTGTCTTGTTTCAAAAGCTTCTCTGGATGAATCATCACTTTGGCACAGAAGGATGTGTCACATGAACTTCAAAACAATAAATAAGCTGGTTAAAAACAACCTTGTAAGAGGTTTACCTTCTAAAGTCTATTCATGTGATGATCATTGTGTTGCTTGTCTTAAAGGCAAACAACACAAAACTTCTCATAAGTCCAAAGAAGTGAACACAATCTCTAATTCTCTTCATTTATTGCATATGGATCTGTTTGGCCCTACAAATGTTATGAGTATAGGTAAGAAATCATACTGCCTAGTTATTGTTGATGATTACTATAGATTTACTTGGGTATATTTTCTAAGAACTAAGGATGAGACAAGTGGACTGATCAAATCCTTTATTCTAAGAATTGAAAACCAAACTAATCAAAAAGTAAAAGTCATTAGGTCAGACAATGGTACTGAATTTAAAAATATTGACCTAAACACCTTTTGTGAAGAAAAAGGAATTGAGAGACAATACAGTGCTCCTAGGACTCCACAACAAAATGGTGTTGCTGAGATAAGGAATAGGACACTGATTGAGGCTGCTAGATCTTTGTTAGCTGATTCTAAGCTTCCAATAACTTTCTGGGCAGAAGCAGTTAATATTGCTTGTTATGTCCAAAATAGAGTACTAGTAGTCAAGCCTAAGAACAAGACACCTTATGAGCTTTTTAATAAAAGAAAACCCTTTATTGGATTTTTCAAACCTTTTGGGTGTCCGTGTACTATTCTCAATACTAAATCTCACCTGGGAAAGTTTGATAGCAAGGCTGATGATGGTTTTCTTGTTGGTTACTCATCTCAAAGTAAGGCCTACAGAGTTTTTAATACTTCTTCTAGAATAATTGAGGAAAGTGACAATGTCAAATGCAATGAGAACACACCAAATCCTATTGGGTCTGGTCCTCAGTGGCTGTTTGACATTGATTCACTAACTAACTCTTTTGGGTTCAGTAGTGATGATTATGCAGGTTCAGGAAGTGGAGGATCAAGGGCTACACAAGTTCAAGACATTATACCTCAGTCTGTGATCTTTCCTATGCCTATAAAAGAACCTGTTGAATTCTGTGAAAAGGAGACTATAACTGAGCCAATACAGAGTGAAGAAGAAAAAAGAGAAGAGGAATCTTCAGTGCATAAAGAGCTAGAAGTAGCTGAGGTGATCCCCTCAGCTGACTTAAATGATTCCAATCAAGAGGAGGGAATCCATGAAGAACCTAGTTTTCAGACTAGAACACAAAAGAATCATCCTCCAGAGCTAGTAATAGGAGACATATCTTCTCCTATGATTACAAGGAATCAAAGCAGACTTCAAGAGCTGTAGGATCAACAACACACAGTACTCTCCTGCTTTCTATCCCAGATTGAGCCTAAGAAGGCCTATGATGCAATGAAAGATTCAAGTTGGATAGAAGCCATGCAAGAAGAGTTACTTCAATTCAAACTACAGGATGTTTAGGACTTGATGGACCTTCCAAAAGATCATAGAGCTATAGGCACCAAGTGGATTTTCAGGAAAAAAAAGGATGAGAGAGGTATTGTGATCAGGAACAAAGTAAGGCTTGTGGCACAAGGGTACACCCAAGAAGAGGGCATAGATTATGATGAAGTGTTTGCTCCAGTGGCAAGGGTAGAGGCAATTAGGCTGTTCTTAGCCTATGCCTCATACATGAAGTTCAAGGTCTATCAAATGGATGTAAAGAGTGCCTTTCTATATGGTACAATTGATGAAGAACTATATGTCTGTCAGCCACCTGGTTTTGAAAATCCTTCATATCCTGACAGAGTATACAAGCTGAAGAAAGCACTCTATGGTCTACATCAAGCCCCAAGAGCATGGTATGACACTCTGTCTACCTATCTCTTGGAGAATGGGTTTAAAAGGGGCATCATTGACAAGACCCTTTTCATTAAAAGAAGTAAGAAGGACATCCTATTAGTTCAGATCTATGTGGATGATATCATCTTTGGATCCACAAAAGATCAGATGTGTAGAGACTTTGAAGAGTTGATGCACAAGAGCTTTAAAATGAGTTCAATGGGTGAACTTACCTTCTTCCTTGGACTTCAGGTGAAACAACAGTCAGATGGGATCTTTATCAGTCAATCAAAGTATGTGCAAGACATCCTGGAGAAATATGGTTTAAAATACTCAAAGCCAACAAGCACACCAATGGAAACTCACAAACAGATCACTGCTGATCTTGAGGGGGAGGATGTTGATGTCCATCTATATAGATCAATGATTGGATCTCTAATGTATCTCACAGCCTCAAGACCAGATATCATTTTCCAGTATGTGTATGTGCCAGATTCCAAGTCAAGCCAAAACAATCACATCTTCAAGTTGTGAAGAGGATTTTCAGATACTTAAGAGGGCAACCTAGATTAGGTATTTGGTATCCATATGAATCTTCATTCGACTTGATTGCATATTCAGATAGTGAGTTGGGTGGTGCTAACATGGATAGAAAGTCTACTTCTGGGAGATGTCAACTTTTGGGTGCAAGACTAGTATCCTGGCAGTGCAAGAAACAAACCACAGTGTCCATATCAACAACAGAAGCTGAGTATATTGCTGCTGCAAGTTGCTGCTCTCAGGTTCTATGGATTCAAAATCAGATGCTGGACTATGGGGTAACATTTCTTCACACACCAATCTTTATTGACAATAGCAGTGCTATAAGCATTGTTAACAATCCAGTCAAGCACTCCAAAACAAAGCACATTGAGATCAGGTATCACTTTATCAGAGATTGCAATGAAAAGAAGCTCATTCAAGTTGCCAAAGTTCATACTGACAACCAGTTTGCAGATCTATTCACTAAAGCTTTTGATGTGGGTAGATTCACTTTCTTGGTCTCAAGTGTGGGCATGATCAATTCTGAATGATCTCATTTTTTTAAAAGTGTTCTTATACCTGCTATTTTGGTTATTTGTGTGCTGCTAATCATCTTTCACAGGAAGTTATTGCCTTGATCAGACCTTCATAAGCTTCAAAAAGAGTAAGTATAGTTAATACTGCCAGTGCAGTTTTAATACTGCCAGTGCTCAGTTAATACTGCTAGTGGTTAATACTGCTCTCAGTTAATATTGCTAGTTAGTTAATACTGCTCTCAGTTAATACTGCTAGTTAGTTAATACTGCTAGTTGGTTAATACTGCTAGTTAGTTAATACTGCTATTAGTTAATACTGCTCTAGGTTAATACTGCTTATGTCCCATACACTATAAATACCCTTTGCCCACATAAAAGTTCATAACGACTCTTTGCATACTGATCACTTACTCTCTAACCCTTTTCTCTCAAGTATCAAGTATTTCAGGCAAGAACATTCATGTTCAATGGTATCCATGGCATTCATCGACGAGCACAATGAAATCGCGATGCTCCAAAAGCCAAAGCAAGCTGCAGGATTTCATCAGATAGTGGATTTTCTAAAGAATAGCCATATTGCCAATGCTCTAACTGTGTCGCCAACAATATACATAGAGCATCAAAGGCAATTCTGGGCGAATGCTACCATAATCACAGAGAATGGTGTGCAGATTCTGAAAACAAGGGTGTGTGACAAACCCTTGTCTGTTACTAAAGAGGTGATACGCATCTGTCTACGTCTAGACGATGCTGAAGGTATTACTTCTCTTCCTAATGCGGACCTGTTCTCAAATTTATCAAGAATGGGGTATGGAGGCCACTTGGGTGGTTTTAAATTCTCAAAAGCAAAATTTTATACCCAATGGCGTTTTCTTGTTCATACCCTTATGCATTGCATCTCTAAAAAGACTACTGGATGGAGTGAGTTTAGCAGTACCATTGCTTATGCCTTGGTCTGCTTGGCCACTACCAGAAAGTACAATTTTTCTAAAATGATTTTCAGTGATCTTGTCTCAAACCTGGGAAGTAAAAAGAATTTTTATATGTACCCCAGGTTTGTGCAAGAAGTTATAACACACGAATTGACGCATATTCCTCACTTTGATGAGGTATATGTACCAAAAATTCCCAAAGGTAAGGTCTTTTCAAACATGAAGAGATCCCCTTTGGACTCGGAAGGAGTTGACACCCCATTGTTCTCTACAATGATGTTGGTGTCCCACACTGAAGAAGGTATGGCAGCAGGGTCAAGGCCCTCATTAGACCATCCCACTGCTAGCCAATCCCAACCTTCCCACTCTATATCAATCCCCCAGTCCCTAATTCATAAGCCAACTTCTCCTATCACCCAAACTTATATCAGGAAAAAGGTAAATAAGGCTCCTTCCTTTCTTGTACCATCACCCACTGAGCCTTTAAGCCCTTTAAGGGAGAATTCTCCTTTAGAGAATATCTACAGGGAAACCACAGGGGTGTCTCCCAACCCGAAGGAGGTGCTCACTAAGAAGATGGTTGAGCATATGGGTGAGCAGGCTGCCACTACTCCTGCTAACACAGAGGAGGACAGTGGTAACATAAATAATTCCTCCCCCATGGCAACTTTGAATGAGCAATCATTCAAAGGTCCCTGGTGCCAAGAAACCAAAGGGGTGGATAGTGCTTCTGCTAGGCAGAAGACTTCCACTACTAAAAGATCCAATGATCCTTCAAAAGGGGGTAACACTCCTGGAGAAGGTGAGGACAGATATAACTATCAAGAATTGATGGATACTATGGGAAACATCAACCTGGATGTTATCAAACAAGGAGCTGACATAGAAGAAATGAAGCTGGTAATCTTGTCCCAACAAATGCAAATTACCAAACTCAAGAAATTGGTGATGAAACTAGTCCAGAAAAAGAAGAAGAGACAATTTGTGCTAAGGAGAAGGAAATCAGGGGATGATGCTCCCAAAAAGGGGGAGTCAGAAGCTGAGTTCACAATGGAAGAAGCTACAGATAAGGGGGAGAAACAAGGAGTTAAGGGGGAGCTTGATGGAATAAGTACAGAAAGGGTACAAGCAGTGGAAAAAGATTCAGAGGGTGTACGAGAAGCATAAACTGTTAATGCTGCTGAACTAAGTGAAGCAACATAAATGGTGAAAGAAGTATTAAGTGATCTTCAGAGCAGAAATTTGGAAGAACTTGAGACAGCAGAAGCATTAATCAAAGCCAAGCATGATACTCCCAAGGTCAATTCAAAGGCCAAAGGAGTTGTCATCAAAGACAATGTTGAAGCTGTCAAGAAAGTTAGTATTCAAAAAGTGATGAGTAAAGAAAAAGGCGAAGCAAAGCTAGTGGAATCTGATCAACCAATGAAAAAGCAAAAGTTGATTGAGTCAGATGAAGCTCTGGCTAGAAAGATACAAGCTGAACTTGAAGAAGCAGAAAATGTGCAAGTGGAAAAGGATAGAGAGATAGCAAAAGCAATGGCTGGAGAACTGAATAAAGCCTATCAACAAAGTCTTGCAACAGAACTAGCCAAGAAGAAAGCCACATCCCTGAGTAAGAATGCTGGAAAGATCAAAATGGCTGCAAAGAAAAGACAAAGACAACCTTCAAAAACATACCTTGGTGCTCAAGAGAGAAAGAAAATGATTACTTTCCTCAAGGGTGTTGTAGGTGTCAAAGTGGAAATGTTCTCAAAGATATCTTTTGAGAAAATCAAAGGGATGTATGATGCAGAAATGATCAAGCTTCAGGGGAATGAAACGACAAGGGTATAAATGGAGAAAAGGATGAAAGAGAGCAATGACCTGTTGATACAAAAACCTTTTTTAGATGAGCAAGAAGCTCCAAAGAAGGAGGCCACTCTTGGTGAAAGTCTAAGGACTCTTAAAAGAACCAAGATGGTGGCAAGAAGAAAGATAACCAAGAAGCTTAGAATAACTGAAGGAGAGGCTGAGAAGGTTGCTGAAGAAGAAGGGGCACCTGAGTCATCCGAAAAGAAAGAGCCTTCAAGTACTGATGATGTAAAGATGTACATGGTAGTGATGGACAAAGTGCCTGAACCAATTTCAGCAGAACCTGTTGGTGTAAAGCCTCCTGAAGTTATTCACTGGGATACATTGACAGTGGATGGAAAGGAATACATAAGGCTCAAGAGGAAGGATGAAAAGTATGAGGTATTCAATACTTGGGCCAAGATTGTCAGAACATGCTCTAGGTCTGATATAGAAGAAATGTTTGAAATAGGGATGAAGTTGTATGCAGATCAGTTAAAAGCTCCAGAGATTTCAATTACAAAACTGGTGATGGAGTATCTGTGTATTATGTTCAAACCTGAAGAAGTGGAGCATGTGATAAGAAGTGTGTTTCAAATAGTCAACAATTGGACTCTATATGAAACTAGTGGAGTATATGCAGTGACTTTGGATAGAAATCACATAGAATACTTCCTAGTGGATAGAGTATACAACCACAACAGACTGAAGCTTCATGCAATGTTGAAGAAGAAGCTTGGATGTGTTGAAAACTCAGAAATGGCCAAATATCTGATTCAGAGAATGATCAATCAAAGTTTGGGGCTAAATGTTGATACAGGGATCTGAAGAATGGTATTTTGGGAGCATCTGAAGAACTTGACTTCTCTTCCTAAAAGTAAAGTTAGGGGGAGATTGTTGGGAAATTCAGAAATTCTCAAGTATGGTTAATTACTACTGCCAAGCATGAACATAATTACTACTGCCAGTTGAAGTTAATGCTGCTGATACAACTTAATGCTGCTCATCAAGAATTACTACTGCCAGAACATCATGATTACTACTGCTAGTAGATTTTACTACTACTAGTAGTTAGTACTGCTGGAGTTAGTACTGCTAGAACAAAGTTAATACTGCTGATCATGGTTAGTACTGCTCAGAGTATTAATACTGCTTATAAGATAAAGATTCGTATGGCATGGATGACAGCTGGATTGAAGATATCTATGGAAGCTTAGAGATAATGATGGAAGATTATACTGAAGATCTTTTATTATTTTGTAATTATCTTTATATTCAGTATATGTATAGAATAGTTTGTTTTTCTTGAGAAGGAAAATTCATTCTGAGTTTTTAGCTTTGATAGAGAGAATCAACCTCAAGGTTAGAACCCTAATTCTAGAGAAGTAGAATTCGTATTGGTGAGTCTGTTCATCAATATTGAGGTTGTGTGTAAAAGCTTGTGACTTTCAATCATTAAATAAAGTTTGCAAGTTGTTCATCAGATTTACTGTTTTGTTTACTGTTTTATTGAATATCAAAGTGTTATTCCGCAAACTTCTTTGATATTGTTTTCTGAGAGTGTATTCTTGTTAAGAATTAAGATCCTGACAATAAGCTCTATCTACAGTGATGACATAGACTCCACACCTTTCAAATATCATCTAGTTTTCTATTCTTTGGAATTTATTCTGTAGATGCAAATCTATGATCACATGTTGAACTTTGATAGGATCAAACATCATGCACAAGTACTCCATGGCTAATCTGATTAAGCTCATTCCTTCTCCTGTCAGCTCCTTTTCATATAGACCCAATCCAACTTTAAACATCTCTTCTAAATCTGATCTTGAACAGTTTCTGATGAGTCTACCCCAAGTAGAGTACACTTCATATATATCTCCCACTCTCCTAAGCCTGAAGTATTTCTTTCTTTGATCTTCCAGAATATCCCAAAAGATGACTTCTGGTGCTTTCATAGAAATGGGATCAGCTTGAACTGGTTCATCATCTGTTATAGTCATATAAAGCTCAAGATGCACATTAGATTGCTTATTGGACTGTTTTGGGTTCTGCACAGATTCTGCTGAAGGAGTCACATGAGGTTCTGCTTCAGTTTCTGCTCTTTCTTCACCTCTTGGCCTTTTGGACTGCCTTTTGGAAGCTCTAGACTTCACCCTTTTTGCAGATTTAACTTCCATACCAAAATTTTCTGGCTCTTCCTTTGTAGGTGTGACTTCCTCAGGAAATGGTTGTTGAATCTTGAGATCATGCCTCTCTTTCATTCTTCTTTCAGCCCCTTCCCCTTGTGAGGAGTCCCCTTGAAGCTTAGCCATTTCTTTCTTATACAGCTCCTCAACCTTGTTGTATGCCATGTTGGTGAACATCTCTCCTTTGACACCAATTGAGCCTTTCAGGAAATTTATCATTTTTCTCCTTTCCTGATTGGCCAAAAAGGTCTTGGAAGGTTGTCTTTTCTGCTTCATAACTGGAATTCTTTGCTTAGAAACTTTCACAGAGCTTTTCTTGGCTTCAGCTGCTGCTTTTAAACTCTCTTGATACTCACATCCTTCTCTGTTTGAAGTTGTTCTTCCTTTTCCATCTCAGCCTGAAGTAGCTTTGCCATTTCTTCATCCAACTCAATCTGACTTTTCTTCTTTAAAAGTTGTTCATGTTCAACCATCTTTGCTTTTCCCTTTGCATCTTTTAAACCTTCCACATTTATCTCTTTTCTTTTCCTTTCAAGGCCTCCTTCTATAATGACCACTCCCTTGGCCTTTTGAGAAGCCTTAGGAGTGTCATTCTTTGCTTTTACCAATGTTTATGCAATTTCCATTTCATCAACAGAAAGCCCTGTTACTGCTGCTTCTGTTACTTCAGCAGTATTAACTGTTTATGCTGCTTCAGCAGCATTAACAGTTTCTGCTGCTTGAGCAAATTTTGTTTCCTTTTCTGCTGCTATTGATCTGTTGCTTTCTCTGTTTCAGCCTCTTTCTCCCCCTTGTTGGAAGCATCTTTATCATTTGACCTCTTCTTCAACACAAACTGCTTTCTACTCTTCTTTTGCACCAACCTTGTCACCATTTTCTTCAAGTTTGCAATCTGTACTTGTTGTGACAGAATCACCATTTTCATCTCCTCTATGTCTTTTCCTTGCTTGATTACATCCAGGTTGATATTTCCCATTGTTTCCATCAATTCATTATAGTGATATCTGTCCTCACCTTCTCCAGGAGTGTTACCCCCTTTTGAAGGATCATTGGATCTTTTTGTAGTGGAAGTCTTCTGCCTAGCAGAAGCACTATCCACCCTCTTGGTTTCTTGGCACCTGAGACCTTTGAATGATTGCTCATTCAAAGTTGCCATGGGGGAGGTCTTATTTATTTTACCACTGTCCTCCTCTGTGTTAGCAGGAGTAGTGGTAGCCTGCTCACCCATATGCTTAACCATCTCCTCAGTGAGCACCTCCTTGGGGTTGGGAGACACCCCTGTGGTTTCCCTGTAGATATTCTCTAAAGGAGAATTCTCCCTTAGAGGGCTTAAAGGCTCTATGAGTGATGGTACAAGAAGGGAAGGAACCTTCTTTACCTTTTTCCTTATATAAGTTTGGGTAATTGGAGAGGTTGGCTTTTGAAGTAGAGACTAGGGGATTTATATAGAGTGGGAAGGTTGGGATTGGCTAACAGTGGGATGGTCTAATGAGGGCCTTGACCTTGCTGCCATACCTTCTTCAGTGTGGGACACCACCATCATTGTAGAGAATAATGGGGTGTCAACTCCTTCCGAGTCCAATGGGGATTTCTTCATGTTTGAAAAGACCTTACCTTTGGGAATTTTTGGTACATATACCTCATCAAAGTGAGGCATATCCGTCAATTCGTGGGTTATAACTTCTTGTACAAACCTAGGGTACATATAAAAGCTCTTTTTGCTTCCCAAGTTTGAGACAAGATCACTAAAAATCATTCTGGAAAAATTGTACCTTCTGGCAGTGGCCAAACAGACCAAAGCATAAGCAATGGTACTGCTAAACTCACTCTATCCAGTAGTCTTTTTGGAAATGCAATGCATAAGGGTATGAACAAGAAAACGCCATTTGGTATAAAATTTTGCTTTTGAGAATTTAAAACCACCCAATAGGCCTCCATATCCCATTCTTGACAAATTTGAGAACAAGTCCTCATTAGGAAGAGAAGTCATACCTTCAGCATCGTCTAGACGTAGACAGATGCGTATCACCTCTTCAGTAACTGACAAGGGTTTGTCACACATCCTTGTTTTTAGAATCTGCACACCATTCTCTGTGACTATGGTGGCATTCACCCAGAATTGCTTTTGATGCTCAATGTAGATAGTTGGAGACACAGTTAGAGCATGGGCGATATGGCTAGACTTCAGAAAATCCACTATCTGATGAAAGCCTGCAGCTTGCTTTGGCTTTTGTAGCATCGCGATTTCATTGTGCTCGTCAATAAATGCCATAGACGCCATTGAGCTTGAGTATTCTTGCCTGAAACACTTGATTCTTGAGAGAAAAGGGTTAGAGAGAAAGTGAACAGTATTCAAAGAGTCGTTATGAACTTTTAGGCGGGCAAAGGGTATTTATAGTGTATGGGACATAAGCAGTATTAACCTAGAGTAGTATTAACTACCTAGCAGTATTAACTGAGAGCAGTATTAACTAACTAGAAGTATTAACTGAGAGCAGTATTAACCACTAGCAGTATTAATTGTGCACTAGCAGTATTAACACTGCACTGGCAGTATTAACTATACTTGCTCCTTTTGAAGCTTATGAAGGTCTGATCAAGGCATTAACTTCCTGTGAAAGATGATTAGCAGCACACAAATAACCAAAATAGCAGGTATAGGAACACTTTTTAAAACCATGAGCTCATTCAGAGTTGATCATGCCCACACTTGAGACCAAGAAAGTGAATCTACCCACATCAAAAGCTTTAGTGAATAGATCTGTAAACTGGTTGTCAGTATGAACTTTAGCAACTTGAATGAGCTTCTTTTCATTGCAATCTCTGATAAAGTGATACCTGATCTCAATGTGCTTTGTTTTGGAGTGCTTGACTGGATTATTAACAATGCTTATAGCACTGCTATTGTCAATAAAGATTGGAGTGTGCAGAAAGGTTACCCCGTAGTCTAGCATCTGATTCTGAATCCATAGAACCTGAGAGCAGCAACTTGCAGCAGCAATATACTCAGCTTCTGTTGTTGATAAGGACACTGTGGTTTGTTTCTTGCACTGCCAAGATACTAGTCTTGCAACCAAAAGTTGACATCCCCCTGAAGTAGACTTTCTGTCCATGTTAGCACCACCCAAGTCACTATCTGAATATGCAATCAAGTCGAATGAAGATTCATATGGATACCAAAGACCTAATCTAGGTTGCCCTCTTAAGTATCTGAAAATCCTCTTCACAGCTTGAAGATGTGATTGTTTTGGTCTGACTTGGAATCTGGCACATATACATACTGGAAACATGATATCTGGTCTTGAGGCTGTGAGATACATTAGAGATCCAATCATTGATCTATATAGATGGACATCAACATCCTCCCCCTCAAGATCAGCAGTGATCTGTTTGTGAGTTTCCATTGCTGTGCTTGCTGGCTTTGAGTCTTTTAAACCATATTTATCCAGGATGTCTTGCACATATTTTGATTGATTAATGAAGATTCCATCTGTCTGCTGTTTCACCTGAAGTCCAAGGAAGAATTTAAGTTCACCCATTGAACTCATTTTAAAGCTTTTGTGCATCAACTCTTCAAAGTCTCTACACATCTGATCTTTTGTGGATCCAAAAATGATATCATCCACATAGATCTGAACTAGTAGGATGTCCTTATTACTTCTTTTAATGAAAACGGTCTTGTCAATTATGCCCCTTTCAAACCCATTTTCCAAGAGATAGGTAGACAGAGTGTCATACCATGCTCTTGGGCTTGATGTAGACTATAGAGTGCTTTCTTCAGCTTGTATACTCTGTCAGGATATGTAGGATTTTCAAAACTAGGTGGCTGATATACATATACTTCTTCATCAATTGTACCATATAGAAAGGCACTCTTTACATCCATTTGATAGACCTTGAACTTCATGTATGAAGCATAGGCTAGGAACAGCCTAATTGCCTCTACCCTTGCCACTTGAGCAAACACTTCATCATAATCTATGCCCTCTTCTTGAGTGTACCCTTGAGCCACAAGCCTTGCTTTGTTCCTGATCACAATTCCTCTCTCATCCTTTTTATTCCTGAAGATCCACTTGGTGCCAATAGCTCTATGACCTTTTGGAAGGTCCACCAAGTCCCAAACATCCTGTAGTTTGAATTGAAATAACTCTTCTTGCATGGCTTCTATCCAACTTGAGTCTTTCATTGCATCATAGGCCTTTTTAGGCTCAATCTGGGATAGGAAGCAGGAAAGTACTGTGTGTTGTTGATCATTCAGCTCTTGAAGTCTGCTTTGATTCCTTGTTATCATAGGAGAAGAGATGTCTCCTATGATCAGCTCTTGAGGATGATTCTTTTGAGTTCTAGTCTGAAGACTAGGTTCTTCATGGATTCCCACCTCTAGATTGGAATCATTTAAGTCAGCTGAGGGGATCACCTCAGCTACCTCTAGCTCTTTATGCACCGAAGATTCATCTTCTCTTCTTTCTACTTCCCTCTGTATTGGCTCAGTTATAGTTTCTTTTTCACAGAATTCAACAGGTTCTTTTGTAGGCATAGGAAAGATCACAGACTGAGGAATAATGTCTTGAACTTGTGTGTCCCCTGATCCTCCACTTCCTGAACCTGCATAATCATCACTACTGAAACCAAAAGAGTTAGTTAGTGAATCAATGTCAAACAACCACTGAGGACCAGACCCAATAGGATTTGGTGTGATCTCATTGCATTTGACATTGTCACTTTCCTCAATTATTCTAGAAGAAGTATTAAAAACTCTGTAAGCCTTGCTCTGAGATGAGTAACCAACAAGGAAACCATCATCTGCCTTGCTATCAAACTTTCCAAAGTGAGATTTAGTATTGAGAATAGTACAAGGACACCCAAAAGGTTTGAAAAATCCAATAAAGGGTTTTCTTTTATTAAAAAGCTCATAAGGTGTCTTGTTCTTAGGCTTGACTACTAGTACTCTGTTTTGGACATAGCAAGCAGTATTAACTGCTTCTGCCCAGAAAGTTATTAGGAGCTTAGAATCAGCTAACAGAGATCTAGCAGCCTTAATCAGTGTCCTATTCCTTTTCTCAGCAACACCATTTTGTTGTGGAGTCCTAGGAGCACTGTATTGTCTCTCAATTCCTTTTTCTTCACAAAAGGTGTTTAGGTCAATATTTTTAAATTCAGTGCCATTGTCTGACCTAATGACTTTTACTTTTTGATTAGTTTGGTTTTCAATTCTTAGAATAAAGGATTTGATCAGTCCACTTGTCTCATCCTTAGTCCTTAGAAAATATACCCAAGTAAATCTAGAGTAATCATCAACAATAACTAGGAAGTATGATTTCTTACTTATACTCATAACATTTGTAGGGCCAAACAGATCCATATGCAATAAATGAAGAGAATTAGAGATTGTGTTCACCTCTTTGGACTTATGAGAAGTTTTGTGTTGTTTGCCTTTGAGACAAGTAACACAATGATCATCACATGAATATACTTTTGGTGGCAAACCTCTTACAAGGTTGTTTTTAACAAGTTTATTTATTGTTTTAAAGTTCATGTGACACATCCTTCTGTGCCAAAGTGATGATTCATCCAGAGAATCTTTTGAAACAAGACAATTTAGAGATGAATCAGATGAAACACTTTCCATATCTAAACAATATACATTATCCTTTCTGGGGGTTCTTAGTAGTATCATCTTTTCATCAACTACCTTGAATCCAGGAGCAAAGATAATGCATTCAGAATCAGTAAATAATATACTATGTTGTTTGTCACAGACCTGTGATACACTTAAAAGGTTGTACCTTAACTGTTAAACATAGAATACATCTTCAAAGGTCATTTTACCTTTGGTCACATCACCTTTACCACTGATTTTACCTCCATCTGTAGTATTACCAAAAGCAACATGTCCACCATCAATCTTCTTGAAATTCTTGAGGAATGACATTTTCCCTGTCATGTGCCTAGAGCAACCACTATCAACATGCCAGATGCTCTTACCCTTGAGCTTCTTGTTGCCCTTCACATAAGATTAAACAATTAGTATTGATTGGGAACCCAAGCCAAAGTGGTCTTGGGTCTCCCTTTCTCATCAAAATACTTACATTCCTTTTTGATGAGGTTTTTAAAATCAGAACACTTATTATTTGAGTACTTTTCAAGATTATTGGTCTAGAAGCACTAATACTAGAAGCAGCACTATCTTTAGAAGTACTAACAAGGTTAGCAGTACTAACAGGTTTGGCAGTATTAACCTTGTTGGCAGTACTAACAGAGTTAGCAGTATTAACCTTGTTGGCAGTACTAACAGAGTTAGCAGTATTAACCTTGGTAGCAATATTATTGCTTCTAGTAGCACTATCACTGTCAGCAGCACTATTTGTGGTAGCAGTACTAACAGCTTTAGTGCTTTTAGGTATCCAGATCTTGACACTGTCTTCCACATTCTTTTTCTTCATGTGGTTTTTAGATTTAACAATTTTCTTAGCCACATGGTTCTTTTCTTTCTTCCTATAACCAATGGGTTTTTGAGTAAGTCTCTGAAAGTTCAGCCTTTGGTTCATAGGATTGAAATAGCAGTATTTGGCAATGTGATTAAGCTTTCCACAAATAAAAAAGGGTTTTGGTCTATTGATTTTACTCAGATCAATCCCTTGTTTTTGTGCCCACTGATTATTCCAGTTTCTCTGATTTCCCCTTGGTTTATCAAGTTTTTGGGGCTCAGATTTATTGCATGCACACTGTTTGCAAGGGATAGGGTTCACAACAGTGGTCTACTTATAATGAACCTTCTTGGTCTTTCTCTTAGTCTTCTTTATCTCATTGGACTTGACCCAATGCTTTCCACATCCCTCATTGGTAATTATGTGGTTTTCTATAGGAATCTCACCACTCACAGTGTTGTCCTTATTCTTGACAGTTTCTTTCTCAGTTTTATCCTCAACAATTACTTCATCTAAGGGATCTATCTTAGTGGCTCCCTCAGGCAGGTCCTTCCTATCCTTTGTCTCTAACAAGTCTGAACTAGGAGGGATATAGTTGTTGTTGTAGGGTGGTGGTGTGGTATTGTACCCCATTCCTCTTCTCAGTTTATCATGAATCTGAGTTTGTAGTAAAGATTCCATTGCTTTAGAAGCATTGGAAAACTTTTCTACATCTAACTTGACTTTAGCTAACTCTCCTCTTAACTTATCACTCTCCTCTTTAGATTTGGTCAGTTGGAGTTCTAGGTCATTCTTCTCCCACTTCCAGTAGTTTGTGTCATATGAATGTTGAAGCTCATTGGCTTTAAAACTCTTAATCTGATCTTCAAACCTCTCAACAATCCTCACATAATCTTTTATGTCCTTTTCTAATCTCTTAAGGTCATCACTCATGTTCTGGTTGTGATCCCTGTACCTTTTAACAGTGTTAATGCAATTTTGAGAACAAAGATTAGAAGTTACCTCTGTTGGGAGATCAGACACCTCTGCCATTAGAGCTTGGTTTTGGATAGCCTCTTCTGCTTGATCACTCCAATCAAACCCCATACCTTGTTGAGAGACTAGGGCTTGTGCAGAGTTTCTGTTATTATTGAAGCTTCCAGACTGTGCTTGTTGGTAGTTGCTGTTGTGAGACACTCCACTTCTGCATTCCCTAGCAAAGTGTCCCTTCTGAAGACATTTATAGCATTCCACCTTTGTCTTGTCAAAACCTGCTCCATCTTTTCTTCTTTGGGAGAAGTTGTTTCTCCCAGTTCTCTTGATGAACTTCTTTACTCTCATAGAGAGCATGGCCATCTGCCATTTAATGTCCATCTCTTCAAGATCATCTGGATGGAGTTGTTCCAAGTCATCATTAATCAGAGAAGAGTTTCCATGACTGGACAGAAAGGCTTCAAACACAGATTCAGTGCCTTTCTCTTGATTTGCTCCATTGGCAGCACTAACTGATTCAAAGTTAGAAATAGAATCAATTGATGCTGATAGGAGTGCAGCATTGTGAACATACCCAGAAGGCTTCTTCTTAGCCTCTACCTCAGATTCAAAAACTCTTAGATCATTGTATAGATCATCAAGTTCCTTTTCTTCCAGTTGATCATTCTGTCTGAAAGAGACAATATACATGGTCCATTCATCACCCAGGGACCTTAAGAACTTCCTGTTTAGATCATCTTGATCAATTTGTACTCCAACTGTAGCTAGTTCACCAATTAGCTTGTTAAACCTGTCAAAAGTTTGAGTCATGGACTCATTCTTGGTTGACATAAAGTTCTCATATTGTTGCTTCAATATAGCCTTCTGATTTCTCTTGGTACTTTTGGTACCTGAGAATCTCTTCTCTAGAGAATTCCAGAGCATCTGTGCATCAGTGCAACTGCAGAATTGGTGTTGATATTCATTGGGAATGGCCAAGAGCAGAGTGCTTAAGGCTTTCATCTCTGTCTGCCTTGTCTTTCTTTCTGCATCTGTCTTTGGTGGAGTTCTCTTTTCATCTGCACCAATCTTTCCTGCATGAAATGGGCCATTCTCAATGATGTCCCACATAGAGTAATCAGTGAGAAGAATGTATTTCTTTATTCTAATCTTCCACATGTCGAATTCATTGGATCTAAGCATTGGGACCTTTGAGACCAGGGTACTCTTTGATTCAACTGCGTTTTCAATGATGAATAAGATTTCTGAGACTACAAGCTCTGATACCACTTGTCAGGATCTTAAATGCTTAACAAGAATACACCCTCAGAAAACAATATTAAAGAAGCTGCGGAATAGCACTTCAATATTCAGAAAAACAATGAAACAGTAAATCAAAATCACAACTTGCAAACTCTTATTGAATGATTGAAAGTCACAAGCTTTTACACACAACCTCAATATTGATGAACAGACTCACCAATACGAATTCTACTTCTCTAGAATTAGGGTTCTAACCTTGAGGTTGATTCTCTCTATGAAAGCTAAAAAACTCAGAATTATTGTTACTACTAAAGAAACAAACTATTCTATACATATACTTAAGATAAAAGATAATTAAGAAATAATAAAAGATCTTCAGTATAATCTTCCATCATTATCTCCAAGCTTCCATGAATATCTTCAAACCAGCTGTCATCCTTGCCATATAATCTTCATCTCATAAGCAACATTAATTCTTCAGCAGCATTAATACTCTGAGCAGTATTAAGTTCAGCAGTACTAACTATGCTCAACAGTATTAACTTTGTTCTAGCAGTACTAACTCCAGCAGTACTAACTACTAGCAGCAGTAAAATCTACTAGCAGTAGTAATCATGATGTACTGGCAGTAGTAACTCTGTTGTAGCAGCATTAACCATACTCAATCATTTCTGAATTTCCCAACATCTAGAGAAGTAGAATTCATATTGGTGAGACTGTTCATCAATATTGAGGTTGAGTGTTGAATCTTGTAGCTTTACAATCTTTCAATAAAAGTTTACAAGTTGTTATTCTGATTCACTGTTTCATTGATCTTTGAATATTAAAGTGTTATTCCGCAAACTTCTTTAATATTGTTTCTGAGTGTTTATTCTTGTTAAGAATTCAGATCCTGACAAAGTTTCACAAATTTACAGGTTTATTGCAAATCAAACATGTCACCAAGTATCATGAGATGTGTGCTCATTGGCATCTTTTTAGCAGTGTGCACATTGGCATCTTAACATGAGTGTGCTCTTTGGCATCTTTTAAGCGTTGTGCACTTTGGCATCTTTTAATCAAAGAGTTCATTAAGTAAAGAACATGTCGTAAACGTAACTTTCTATCTGACCCTATCGCAGGATTTGGGTCAGCCACTCCCAGACCAGTTGACCTTAGGGGACTAGGTGTCAAGCACCCCGTGGAACTTACTTTCCCGGATCAGAAAGGTTACATTGACATATCCTAAACCCATTCATACCAGAAGAACATGACTTTCGATCTGATTCTATAGAAGGATTTGGGTTCGATCACTCCCAGATCAATTGACCTTAGGGGACCAGATCACGAGCATCCCACGAAACTTACTTTCCCAAACCAGAAAGGTCACAGGTACAAACTTTTAAACTCATAGATTTCTGTATTTTAAGAATTTATTATTCATCTCAATCACTCAGATCAACGTCTAAATGCTTAGCCCATATTTTCATTCCGATCTAAAATTCTGATCATTTAGGTAGTCTAAGCAAAGTAAACTAAAAAAATTCCGACTCACATATCTTTAATGCAGTATCAAAAGCTACAAACATGTTGCTGACTTTTTGACTTTTGTAAGTCTTGAAAGTTGAACATATAAAACTTTAATATAAAGAAAGAACTTGTAAAAGATCCTAGACATACATTTTATTCAAAAGAAAGAAAATCTGTAAAATTTTACTTTATAGAATAAAATTTGTAAAGATTTAAACTTTTAAATTCAACATGCCTAATTTAGAAAGCAAAAAATTGAAACGTTTTTCATCTAAGGCTTTTGTAAAGATATCAGCAAGTTGATATTCAGTTGGTACAAAATATAATTCAATAGTACCTTCTTCCACATGATGCTTTATGAAATGGTACCGCATATCTATGTGCTTGGTCTTGGTGTGCTGGACCGGATTGACTGAAATGTCAATTGCGGACTTGCTGTCACAATATATTGGCACTGTTTTGTACATCATCCCATAATCCCGTAGTTGTGTCTTCATGCATATGACTTGAGCGCAACAACTAGCTGCGGCAACGTATTCTGCCTCTGCAGCGGAGATAGAAACACAGTTCTGCTTCTTCGACGCCGAACTTATCAGTTTGTCACCCAAAAACTGAAGATGACCTGAATTACTCTTCTGATCCAACTGATTACCGCCAAAATCTACATCAGAATAAGCAATCAATTTATAGTCAGAACTTTTAGGATACCATAAACCTAAGTAAGGAGTTCCCTTGATATATCTAAATATGCGCTTGACTGCTAGCAGATGAGATTCTTTAGGCTTGGCTTGGAATCTAGCACATAGGCACGTAAAAAACATTATATCCGGGCGACTTGCTGTGAGATACATCAGTGATCAGATCATTCCTCGATATGTCTTTTGATCCACAACTTTTCCATCTGAACCAAGTCCGATTTTGGCACCATGAGCCATCGGTGTACCGGTTGAAGTAGATTTGTCCATCTTGAATTTCTTCAAGATGTCAAATACATACTTTTAGTGGTTGATGAAGATTCCATCTGGAAGCTGCTTCACTTGTAAGCCAAAGAAGAAATTGATTTCTCCCATCATGCTCATCTGAAACCTAGAAGTCATTAGATCAGAAAACCAAGTACATAAAGATTTGTTAGTCGCACCAAAGATAATATCATCTACGTAAATTTGAACTAAACAAATATCCAAGTTTGATCTATAAATGAAAAGAGTGGTATCTATGGATCCTTTGGTGAAGCCGGATTTCATTACGAAGGTTGACAACTCATCATACCACGCCCGTGGAGCTTCTTTCAAACCATACAAAGCTTTATCGAGAAAATATACGTAATCAGGACGATCTTTGTCAATAAATCCCTCTGGCTGAGATACGTAAACTTCTTTTTTCAATTTGCCATTGAGAAATGCTGTCTTGACATCCATTTGATATACGGTGAAATTGCGATAAGCAGCGAAGGCAAGAAACATGCGGAAAGCTTCAAGTCGAGCGACTGGCACGAACGTTTCATCGTAGTCAATTCCTTCTTCTTGTCGGTATCCCTTGGCTACCAATCTTGCTTTGTTCCGATTAACGATACCATCTTTGTCTTTCTTGTTCTTGAATATCCACTTTGTTCCAATTATGCTCTTTCCTTTCGGCCGTGGTACAAGTCTCCAAACTTTGAGTGCGTCAAATTGATTGAGCTCCTCTTGCATTGCTATAATCCAATCTGGATCCTCCAACGCTTCAGAAATTTTTGTTGGTTCAATCTTGCTTAAGAAGCAAGTGAAGAGACATTCGTTGGAAGTAGTCGTCCTGCAACGTGTAGACACACTAGCTTGAGGATCTCCAATAATTTGATGAATTGGATGAGATCTTGTCCATTTTGTGGTGTGACGGAGAGGATCAATAATGTCTTGAATCACTTCTAATTGTTGAGAGGGAAGTTCAGAAGCTTCTATGTCAGTTGAAGAAATGGAAACAATTTCAACTGGAGGAGGAGGTGGAGGTAGCTCAACAACTTCTGTATCAGATTCTGGAATAGTTTGTTGAATAACATCATTTTGTACTTCTTCCTGAACTGATTCCTCTTGAACAGATTGTTCATGTACATATTCTTCTTGAATAGGTTCTTCATGAATAGGCTCAGTTTTTGATTGTGTCTGATCAACAGGAGAAACTGAAACAACATCAGGTTCAGAGATAGATGCAGCTGAATTGGGAGTAGATGTGCTCTCAGTTTTCTGATTCAAAGCATTTAAGACATTTTCAGAGTTAGATCTAGGCACATCATCATAAAAATTTTCAAAAAGAAAATCTAAATTAGAAATATTAAGAATAGAAGAAGAAGAATCCTGATTTGTCTGTTGAAGTGCAGGTTCTGAACTATGTTGTTCAGAAGCTGAATTTCCTGTAAAAACGGGTTCTGAGCCTGATTGACCAGAAACCAAATCAGCAGCTTCGTCAAATTTTACATTTACACTCTCAATCACCTTTCTTGCTGAGATCAGAAAGACTCTGTAAGCTGCAAAATTAGAAGAATAGCCCAGAAATACACCCTCATCTGCCTTTGGACTAAACTTGTTGACATTATCTCTGTCATTCAGAACATAGCATTTACACCCGAATTACTTGAAATACTTGACGTTCGGTTTCATACCGTTCATAAGTTCATACGGTGTTTTATTGAATCGACGATGCAGAATTGATCGGTTCTGAGTATGACAGGCAGTTGATACGGCTTCAACCCAATGAGACAAAGGAAGTCCTGAATAAGCAAGCATTGATCTAGCAGCCTCAACAAGCGTTCTGTTTCTTCTTTCAACGACCCCATTCTGTTCTGAAGTACGAGCAGCAGAAAATTGTTGTTGTATACCTAGAGAATCGTAGAAAGCCTTGAGAGTACTGTTCTTGAATTCAGTGCCATTATCTGATCTTTCCAATTTGACTTGCTTTTGCTTATTTGTTTGGAATGTTTTGATGAGAGTGATGAGAACTTCAGGAGTCTCGTCTTTTTTCTAGAGAAATTTTACCCATGTATACCTTGAGTAGTCATCAACAATCACCAAAACATATCTCTTCTTACCTATACTCTTTGTCTTCATCGGACCGCATAAATCAACATGCAGTATATCAAGAATAGCCGAAGTGCATGGTTCAGGCTTTGGCTTATGAGATGCTTTCTTCATCTTTCCTTTCTCAAAATCCTGGTAGAGATGGTCTTTCTGAAAACGGAGAACTGGAAGACCTCTCACGGAATCATGCTTGACTAGGTGATCCATATATTTAAAATTGAGGCGAGCTAGACGTCTGTGCCAAATCCAACTTTCATGAACAGAAGCTTTAGAAAGTAAGCAGATATCTGAAGGGATTTTGATCTTGGAAAGATCAATGGTATACAAATTTGATCGTCTTTTTCCCACCGGAAGATCCTTGCCACTATCGTTCTTCACTGCAACTCTTTTGGATTTGAAGCTAACTTCAAGCTTTTTGTCACAGAATTGCCCGATGCTAAATAAGTTGTGACTTAGGCCTTCGACGTAGCTTACTCTTTTGATAGTTATATTACCTTGAACAAGATCACCATAACCAATAATTGGAGCAGTCTCACAGTTTCCAAACTTAACACGACCGCAACATTTTTCTTTAAAATTGGACAATAATGATTTGTTGCCAGTCATGTGTTTGGACCACCCCGAATCCAGATACCATAAATGACTAGACTGGACATACAGAAACTACACAGATTTAGGTACCCATATGCTTATAGGTCCCTTCTTGTTAGATTTGTGCCTTTTACTTTTTGAATTTTTTTTTTATAACTCTCATGAAAGCAATCATCAATGGAGGAGAAAACACAATCATCAGAATCAGAATTAGAAGAAGAATATGAGACACTCTTTGCAATATGAATCATTTTCTGAAATGAATATTTTGTATTTTTATTACAAATGGCAAATATATTAGATTCACAAAGTCTTTCTACACATTTAACTCCTAATAATTCGGATTCTGCTGTTTGTTGTTTAACCCTCCATATCTGCTTTGGTGACTTCTTCACAGTTCGATCTGAAATAGAAAAATTAGAAGAATTAGAATTTTCAGACAAGACACTTAGCGTTAAAGAATCATCAACAATTGAAGTAGAAGAAGAAGCTTTATCCAAGAAATCAGACTGAGCATTTGACATTGAAGAACTAGCCTTGGAGTGAGAAATTTCAGAAAAACATAAGTCAGGAGGAGATTTGCGCGACCCTTTTGGTGGCGCAAACTGATCTTTGCACGACCAACGTCTGACGCAATGTGTCGGTTTGCGTTACCAATGGGTGACGCAAATGCACACTGTTTTTACTAACTTGAGTATTTTCCTTAGAATTGATAGAAAATCTAGATGAAATTTTGTCTTCAAGACTTGTTTTCATTATAAAAAGAAATAAATCGTTTTCTAAATCAGTTTGAAGACTTTGTTCTTCCAATTTATCTTCAAGATCAACTATCTTACCTTCTAACACTAATGAGGGAATGTATCTCTTAGTATATCATAAGACACCGGAGATCCATTTTCCTTATTACAGTTAGCAAATATATCAACAAATTCAGTTGGTAATGAAGATTTATTGGAAGATTTAACATTTAAAACATTTTGAGATTTTCTGAATTTCTTTGATTGGTCAGGAAAATACTTGGCATTTTCAGAAGTGTAAACAAATGGCATTTCGATCCTCTTGTTTTTCATTCTTTTCTCATTTTCATCTTATAAAATTTGCTTTTCAGTTGTCCAAAAGAATTTAAACTGAGGAGCATATCGTGCAAGACCAAGATGATCATACTCATATAAAGTAGGAACTTCTATTTTAGTATGATTTAAAAAATGCGGATTTTCAAAACCAAGTCCTCACTTTTCCTTTATAGCTTTTTCACTCCTTGGTTTATTCATGTAAATGGTTTGCTCAGATTGTTCTCTCTTATATAATTTCCTTTCTAGAACAATTATTTTATCAAATAAACTTTTGTTTAAATCATTCAATTCAGTCAAAGAATCACGATAAGTCTGATTTGATAATTCTAAGTCATTCAAATTCTTTTGAAATTTCTCTTTTGTGGCATTTAAAATTATCTTTTCATCTTTCAGAGAAATTTTCAACTTTTCAATCAAAACAGACTTTTCTTGATTATCCAGCTTTTCATAAATGATCTTAGAACGAAAATCATGTAAAGCATTGACAATAACATTCAATTGAGAAGAAATGAAATTGACATGAAACTCAGAAATTAACTCAGAATCATCAGTAGAAGTATCATCTTCTTCATCATCACTTTTGTCATCGCCGATGAAGCACATAGCAGCTGTCTCCTCATTTTCAGCTTCATTGTCTAAATGATCCAACCAATACTCATCCTCAGCGAACAGAATAGTTCCATTTTCTCTCTTCTCAGCCAGTTCCAACTTCTTCCGATAAAAAGTTGAATCCTTAACCACCTTTACCCGACAATCTTTGTCTATATGACCAGGTTTCCCACAGTTGTAGCAGTTCATTACCTTCTTATCATCCTTCTTCGGTTCTACTACTTTTGCAGGCTCATACTTTGGTACATAAGGCTTTGATGAAGCACCAGGTTCAATCTTCTTGGAGCTAGAAGTGAAACGGAGATTGTTGGATCCTGTTCTTCGCTGAAACATTTTCTGGTAGTGTTGTGAAAGAAGAATCATGGCTTTCTCTAATGCTTCACCATCATCTTCAGTAGAACCATCATAAGCCTCATCTGTCAATGCTTGCTCGGCCAGTTGACTTGCAAGAAGTGTTATTGGATCAACAATCTTAGGCTTATTCTTCTTAATGAGCTTAACCTTCTTTTCCATCACCATTGTCTCATATGTCATCAGAATTTCGTACAATTCCTGAATTGGCATAGTAGATATTCGAACATCGTTTCTCATTCTATGGCATGACTTGTTCCATTCTGGTTGTAAGGCATTTAGAAACTTCAAGTTAGCCTCTAATTCAGTCTTTTTAACTTTGATCTTGTACAAATCATTGATGACAACCCAAAATCGGTCAAATACACTCTTCAAGCTTTCCCCGTCCTTAGCCTTGAACTCTCGAAATTATTCATATACCTTGTTTGGCGCAACTGAGTTGACATAGCTGTTCCAAGCATAATCTTTTCCAGTTGAGTCCACATCAGCATAGGATTCTGTTTGAAGCAATCAATTCTGTTGTATATCGAATTTGGTAGAGCAAGAATCAGATTTGATTTGGCCTGGCTATTAGCTTGATATCGTAACAACTCATCAGCATCATATTCTCTTAATCATTTCTTAACAGTTGTAGAAGTAGTGGTTGCAGTAGCTGGAATAACTTTCATTGGCCTCTCCATAGGGCCCTGAGTCAGTGATATCATCATGTTCTCCCCATTCGGTTGTCTTTCAATGAAGTTAATAAATCGGTCCTGCCACTGTTCAAACTCATTCTCATTAATCAGAACTGGAGGACGTTTGTCAGATCCCAATAACATCATGAGGTCATTCTTGTAAATTTGTGCTTGCAGAGACATTTTGAACACAAACTTGATCTGAAAAGTTCCAAGACTTAAAGATACAAACAGGCACAAACTTGAGGTTTGTGTGATACGATGGTGGCGCAAGGTCGACTTTGCGCGAGCTAATTTTGATGAGCTTTACATTACACGCTGAAGACGCAAACTGACTTTGCGTCACATGCTGAAGACGCAAACTGACTTTGCGTTACACGTTGAATACGCAAACTTACTTTGCGAGATGTGATTGAAGCACAAACTGAAGTTCTCGTTACCAAGGTGTAACGCGAAGTAAACTTTGCGTGACTAGAGTAAAACGCAAGGTATACTTCTCGTGAACAATATGAAGCACAAAAGGTACTTTTTTCTATATACTGGAGACGCAAAGTGATCAGAACTGAACTTGTCGCGAACTTTAGAAAAATTCCTTGGATGAGTATGACGCAAAGCAGATGAGTCTAGCGCAAACCTGTGATGAACTAGCGCAAAGTTTAGATCTCGCGCAAAGTTCAAAAAATCAAGAAAAAAACCACAAAAATGATTATATCCATGAATTTAATACAACAGATAAACACAAGATTGATCGAAAACACTTTTCTAACACTTTCCAGATAACAAAAACGATTAAACACCACAAATTAAGATTTTCAAAAAAACAACAGATCGTGAAAACTCGTTTTTCAGAAAAATACAATTTCACAAAATCAGACTTCAAACATGATTATTTTGAAAATTGTTGTGAATAACAAATGATCTACAATCAAAAATGAATTCAACAAATCAAGATTCAACCAAATTGAACCACAAACCAATCCGAATTTGATGAAAAAGCAAAAAATGAGATTTTCTTGAAAAAATTCAAGAAAATCGATCAAATTTCTTGCTTTAATCCACAAATTCAGTATCAAAAACGAATTCTCTCTGATCTCTCAAGATTCAAAGAATATTGAGCGTTATTTCATTTCTGAACGTCATTTCAAGAATGTCTATATCCTGGTTCGTATAGATAACATTCAACTATTTCTGACCCAAGCATTAATTGATAAATCATTTCTTTCTGATCATTTTCATACAATGTCATATTTTTTTCAAACAAGTCTCTTGCATTCATGTCTATTCATTCAATTTACTTCTTTGAAATATCTTAAATGTTTCAAAATGCTCAAATCTTCATGAATATCTTCTGAGCATACATACATCTGACATTTGTATTTGAGCTTTAATTGTTCAAGTTAAACCATTTTGAGCAACATATGCTTCATAGGAAAACATGGGTCCTTTGTGTAGGACTTAAATCAACTTCTATGGATTCACGTTAACCAGTGTCTCCTACCCAAGAAGTTAATCCATAGTGCTTGAGTGTGAGGAGTCAAAATGAAATGAGTGTGGGTTGTGTGACGAGGTAAAATGTAAATGAGAGTTTGGTTAGATGTGCACTCAATGATAAAAAGAAAGAGGGTGTGAGATCAGAGTAAAAGAATATCAAACTCTGCACCAACTACTTTCTGAGTCGGGCAACTACAATTCTAGTGCTTCACAATTCTTTGGTAAACATTCTTGAAATAGGCAAATAGCCCATGCCAACTCTTGATTATAACCCCACCAGCCACTCATTTTCTTCTTAAAAAGAAAATGTTTCATATTTTTCTGGGGATGCAACATATATTCTAGCTAGTTTTCATTTGGAAAATCTGGATATTGAAAAAGAAGGAAGTCTTCCCCACCTTCACACTTCAATCATGCACATTAAGTTTGTGTTTATCTAATGTGGTCTCAGTGGTTTACACAATGTTGAGCCTTATAAAAAGCAATCATCATGTGCTTAATTCTTTAAACACTTGCACGAGCACACAAGGAATTTGTTTCCTTGTCATAACATTCATAGAAATTTCCTTTGTGGTGTTTCGATGAATATATGGAAGCCCTGGGAGTGAATATAACAAAAGTTCCTTTAAAATGTGTATTTGTTACACATAGTGACTTAGTGTTACTGACAGGCATTTTAACTGATTCATTTGTTAATTCAGGTGTTACACTACTAATTTTTCTGGATTTGAAAAGATCTAGATGAATACATTGTTTGAATTGGCAACGTATCAGAGGCTCAGTACGAAAGATCAGTGGTCAGAACATATAAAGATATTTCTGGTGAAAGTTTTGATGCTATAGATGCTCTATTCATCAAAAAGGGGGAGATTAATTAAATAAATGTCAAAGTCAGAGGTATAAAAGTTTGAAGAAATGTCCTAAAGTCAAATAAATGGATAAGCAGTTAAAGATGGGAGAAACATTCAAGAAATACAAGGTTTGAAGATGAAGATTGGAAAGATTGCTAAAATTTTGAAGATAGTGCTTATCAAACAAGGAATAATGTTCTAAGCATAAAAGGGAAATTGAATTTTCTGAGCTTAAGAGAGGATTTTCTTATTATTAAGGGGGAGAATGTTATTTGTTTGAGAAGATCATTCTTATATAAAAGGGAGAGTTTATTCAAATCAAGCTTAAAGAGGGAAGATTGTATTGCTAAATCTTTTTAGTAATGATCTTGATCCAAAGGGGGAGAATGTTAGAGCACATATTTGTTGGATTCAAGATCATAAAGATTGAAGATTAAAGTTAAGCAAGTAAAAGCTGAAAGTCAACTCTCAAGCATCAATGTCAAAGTCTCTTGTAATAAAAGTCAAAGTCATTGTTATTGTATTTTGTTTTATTTGTAATTGTTGTTGGTATAAATAGGTTGCTTGTCTTTGTAATTGGAAGTCACACTCATTATACGAATCAGAGAAGAGACTAATGTTCATATCATTATAGAGAGAGAGAAAACATGTTATAGAGAGAGAAAGTGAGATTTGTAATCTTTGTGATTTGATTTACTGACATATGATTTACGAATTCTCATCTTGATTGTTTGTGAGTGAAAAGAACTTGAATATTGGGCATTTACAAAAGTTCTATTATACCTTTTTCAACATTTCCTTTTATAAAATGATATCGGACATCTATGTGTTTTGTCTATGTATGTTGTACAGGATTTGTATATATTGCAATGACGCTCTTCGAGTTACAATAAAGCAGGATTTTGTTGAATTGGAAACCATAGTCTCGAAGCTGTGTTCTCATCCACAATACTTGAGAGTAGCAACTGGCAGCACCTACAAACTCAGCTTCAGCAGTCGAAGTGGAAACACAAAGTTGTTTCTTTGACACCTAAATTACAAGCTTGTCTCCAAGAAATTGAATGTGACCTGATGTTCTCTTCCTGTCTAACATACATCCAGCATGATCTGCATCTGAGTAAGCCATCAATTCAAAACCAGTATCTTTAGGATACCACAGACCAAAATCTACAGTCCCCTTTTGATATCTAAATATGCGCTTTACTGCAGACATATGGGATTCTTTTGGATGAGCCTGATATTTTTCACCAAGACATGTAGAGAACATATTATTTGGCCTACTTGAGGTTAAATACATTAAAGAACCAATCATTCCTCTATAGGCTCCAACATCGACAGATTTTCCAGAAGGATCCATACCGATCTTAGTTCCCGGTGCCATTGGGGTACCAATTGGTTTACAAGTTTCCATTTTGAATTTCCGAAGAATATAAAAAATGTACTTAGCTTGGTTTATAAAAATCCCCGTTGAAAATTCTTTTACTTGTAATCCGAGAAAAAAATTCATCTCTCCCATCATACTCATTTGAAATCTAGACACCATGAGGTTTGAAAAATTCTTACAAAATCTAGGATTTGAAGAGCCAAAAATAATGTCATCCACATATATTTAAATAAGAATAATAATATCGGTTTTTTCCTTTTTAATGAATAAAATAGTATCGATTTTACCTTTAGTGAAGCCCGACTCGACCAAAAACTTTGATAGTACCTCACACCAGGCTCGAGGCGCTTGATTAAGACCATAAAGTGCTTTATCCAAGATGTAGACATGATCTGGTTTATCTGAATTCACAAAGCCTTCAGGTTGTGAGACATATACTTCCTCCTTAAGAATGCCGTATAGAAAGGCAGTCTTCACGTCCATCTAGTAGACAGTGAAGTTTTTATTAGCAGCGTACGCTAGAAACATGCAGATTGCTTCTATGCGGGCCACTGGAGCGTAAGTCTCAACATAATCAATGCCTTCCTCTTGCCGATAGACTTTTGCGACAAGTCGTGCTTTATTTATGATAATGATACCATCTTCATCCTTCTTGTTTTTGAATACCCATTTTGTACCAATGATAGATTCTCCTTCAGGTCGTGGTACAAGTCTCCAGACTTTTAAATGTTCAAACTGATTTAGCTCCTCTTGCATTGCAGTAACCCAATCCGAGTCAGCTAGAGCTTCAGATACTCGAGTAGGCTCTATCTTGCTCATAAATGAATCATGCATACACATGTTTAATGTGGCAGACCTAGTTTGCACCGGTTTTGATATATCTCCAATGATTTGGCTTATCGGATGCTCTTTGGTCCACTTGTTTTCGTGAGGGAGAGAAGTCGATGTAAATTGACCATAGTTCTCATCTAAATATCCACTATCAGCTTCTTCTTGTTCAACATTATTTGGGGGTGCAATTGAAGTCTCTTATTTCAGATGTTTCAGTTAGGACAACTTGTTCAGTCTGTTGATTATCTATCACAGTGCAACCAACTGAAGTAGTAATTTCTGGTTCAACAATTTCAGGTGCAACTTCAACTGAAGGAGTATCTGTTTGAACTGGTGTTTCTGTCTGAACTGGGTAAAGAAGTTCAATTGACACTTCTGAAGTGATTGGATATTGACAGCTTGATTCTTCAGACCTGTCAATCACAACATTTTTAGGAAGTTTAGATCCTAGAAACTCATCATAGAAAAATTCAAACAACAAATCTAATTCAGATAAATGTGATGTAGAAGTTGATGATTTATCCGAATTAGTCTCTTTAGATACAGGTTCTGGACTGAATTGTCCAGAAGCTAACACTCCGGTTAGTACGGGTTTTGAACTGCTTTGTTCAGAAGCCACTTCCTCATCAAATGTGACATTAACGCTTTCGATAACATTCTTTGAGCTCTTCATATATATCCTATATGCAACAGATGTCTGGGAGTATCCATTGAAGATTCCTTCTTCAGCCTTTGGTGAGAACTTATTCAAGTTCTCTCTATCATTAAGCCCAAAACACCTGCAACCAAAAATATGAAAATGCTTAATGCTTGGTGTACGATTATTAATCAATGCATAAGGAGTTTAACCAAACCATCTGTGAATAATGGAGAGATTATGCGTATAACATGCAGTAGAGACAACTTCTGCCCACATGAATAGAGGTAGATCGGACTGACTAAGCATAGTACGAGCGACCACGACTAGAATTTGATTGTGTCTTTCTACTACTCCATTCTGTTCTAGTGTCCTAGCAGCAGATAATATATGTGTTATCCCGACAGATTCGAGATAATCTTCAAAAGTTTTGTTCTTAAACTCTTTGTCGTTATCCGTCCTTAGAAGCTTTAGTGTCTTCTACAAGTTTACCTGGGTAGTCTTCAAAAAGTTTATGAGTATTTCAGGCGTCTCATCTTTTTTCCTTAGAAACTTTATCATTGTGTAACGTGAATAATCGTCGACTATTACCAAAACATACTTCTTTCCTCCTATGCTTTGAGTTCTCATCGGACCATATAAATCCATGTGTAACAACTCAAGTGTAGAACTCGTGCTTGGTTCGGGTTTTGTCTTGTGAGCTTCCCTCTTCATTATACCCTCTTCACATGCTGCACATAGATGTTCTTTTTCATATCTCAGCTTAGGAAGACCTTTCACTAATCTACCTTTGACCAATTTGTTTATGTACCGAAAATTCAGGTGCGACAACCTTCATTGCCAAAGCCAACTTTGTTGCATCGAGGCTTTTGTTAGTAGACAAAACCTGATTGTCAGTCTGGACCTTTGACAAATTTATCATGTAAAGGTTGGATTTTCGAGTGCCGACCAAGTGTTCTTTGCCATCTTCAGTACCCACCGAGCAACTCTTAGCTTTGAAATTTACCTCTAATCCTTTGTTGCAGAACTGGCCAATACTGAATAGGTTATGTCCTAATCTTTCTACATAACTCACATTCGTAATCGTTACATTCTCTTGTATCACGTCACCATATCCTAAGATCGGTGAAAATTGGTCGTTGTCGAAACGAACATTCCCGCAGAATTTCTCTGTATAATTAGACAATAAATCCTTTTACCCAGTCATATGCTTGGAACACCTGCTATCCAAGTACCACATATGACGGGTCTGCATAATAGAAATCAGAGAATAACAGATTTAGCTACCCATTTAAAAACGGGTCCTTTCAGTGTAGCACAAGATTTTGGTATCCATTTATAGATGGATCCTCTAAACTTTTGAAAAACATTTGAAAATATTGCTTATAAGAACAAACATGATAATTTCCAATCCAATCATCAGAATATCGGTGAGAGACAAAATCATTCCGTCTTAAGTAGATGACTTAGTAGTAGAATGAGATAATCGGAGTAATTGCTTTATTGAATATCACTTGTAAGGAATTACAAGGTTTTGTTTTTTAGAAGCAATACTATCAACTACTGTGACCCAGATTTACTAGCATATAACAATCAGAGATTTACACAAAACACTTTTATTGATTTAATCACAAGATTTACATAGTGCCATATACCTATTTGTGATTAACAGTTTATGCTCTCTGTGTTTTTACTGTGTGTTCTTACCAATCTTGAATGTGTGCGTGTGTATCTGATAAGCGTAGTTACAAATCTAACAGAACCTAAAACTATTTATACTAAGTCAACTTTAGTTGACTTTACAACCAAACACTTAACAATTCAACATTTACAAACTAGACCCTCAATTTAATCTTGAATACAATTATGGTCTAACATTCTCCCCCTTTGGATTCAAGATTAATTTTTTTTTGACAATAATCTTTAGGTCTTTTAGTCTTCAAAAATGATCTTCAGTAACGAATCTTTTTCAGCTTTAAATCTTTCATAGCTTTGACGTCTTCAACAAGCTTCAATAATCTTTTCCTTTAGTATCTTCCATTTTGACTTTTCAAAAAACTTTAAACTTTGACTTTCTTTCACTTTGAACTCTGAAACTGAATCTCCTCCTTTCATTACATGTTCTGAAAACTTCTCTTCTTGATACAAGCTTTGATCATCTGAATTTTGTCTTATATCTGCCAACAACTTTAATTCAACAATTTGAACTTTTATCTCTGAATTTTCTCCCCTTTCTATTAAAAACTTCTCTTCTGAACTTGAACTTTGATATATCTCCCCCTTTTTATTGATTTGTAAGAATCAAAATCATTAAAACTTTGTTCAAGTTTAGATCTGTCTTTGAAAGATCTCCCCCATATAATCAATAAGCGCAGTCTTCATGATCTTTAATCTCACCCTTATGATAATATGAGAACATTCTCCCCCTTTAACAAAATGTTAGCAATCTCCCGCTTTGTGAAGAAATTTACAATCTCCCCCAGATAGGAAAATTATCAATCTCCCCCAATACATGATATGACAATTTATGATTTGCATGAGCCGTCAATTCAAGAATGAATTCATCTGAATCTTTTCAAATTCAGACAAAATAAGAATTGTAACCCTAAATCAACATATGAAACAGTTAAGAATGCATGTCAGAAGCATAAAGCCACTGTGTACAATAAATGTACAATGTAAGGAGCTGGTTTGATATTGACTCCCCAGGACTTCCATTCAATCATTGAAAAACACAAGGTATTTTCTATGAATGTTATGACAGAAAAACACATTTTCTGTGTCCTCATGCTTGTGGATGAAAGAATTATCACAATGATTGTTTTTCATAAGGCTCAAAGTATGTAAACCACTGAGACAACAATGGTCTTACACAGACTCAATGTGCATGATGAAGGGGTCGAAGGTGGGGAAACTTTCCTTCTTTTTCAATATCAGTATCTTCCAAATGAAGAACCAATAAATTATGTGTTGCATCCCCAGAAAATGTGAAACATTCTCTTTTTGAGAAAAGAATGAGTAGTTGGTGAGGTTGTATGCAAGAGATGGCATGGGCTAGGTGCCTTTTTCAATGTCGTTCACAAAGAAATGTGAAACAACAGTAATGTGGTTGTCCGGCTCAGAAAGAAGTTTGGTGCAGAGTCTGATATTCTTTTACTCTGATCTCACACCCTCTTTTTTTTATCTTTTAAGCTCACTTCTAACCAATCTCTCTTTTCCATTTTATCTCTTCACACACCAACACTCAATCTTTTTACCCCTCTCCACTCAATCACTCAGGGAATACTTCCTGGGTAGGAAACAGTGGTTATCGTTAATCAATGGAAGTTCTATTAAGCTCACATATCGAATCCCATGTATTTTCCTAAAAATAGTGTGTTGTACAATGATTAGTTTGACAAATTAAGCACAAAGTAATCATGTGTCAGTGAAAGTATGCTTATAAGAATAAGAATGAAACTTGAGCATATTAAGCATTGAAGATTTCTCAAAACTATATATGAATGAATAATCATGAAAAAATAGAAATGTTTTGAGAATCTGACAATGATTAAGATCAGATCAAATTATCATGAAAAAAAACGATAAGGGAAATTAAAGACGTATGTAGATCCCAGTACAGTGCAATCAACAGCAAATAATCGATCATGAACAGTAATATAGCCACAACCCCTAGTCATATGATTTATATGAAATCAAAGGGTTACAGGTTTACAAAAAGAATTTCTGATTAGAGAAAAGTAAACCTATTGACTAGAGATTTGGAAATTATGAGACTTAACTTCTCTAAACTCTCTAAATTGAAATATTAATGTCTTCTCTAATAATGAATTAGAATTGCCTTATATAATTAGGCTTACAAGGCCTAATTGGGCTTTATGGACTTTGGCCCAACTATTAAATAAACTATTAATGAATTACATTAAGCACCCTTATAAATACTTTATTCCACTTTCAACACATAGGACTTTCAGTCCTAACAATCTCCCCCTAAAGTTGAATAAAGTATTTATCGACATGAAAAAACTTCAGGCCTTGAACTTTCTCTCTTTATAAATTTGAAATTAAACTTTGTAAAACTCTCCCCCTTTTTGATGATTGTGAGCATCATGATCATCAAAACTCTTCAATTTCAACACATACATTGATCTCCCCTTTATGATAATTTGACATTCTCCGCCCTTTGATCTGAGTAACCGTCAATTCATGAAATGTATATATCCGAATCTTTTCAAATTCAGATATAATAGGAATTGAAAACCTGAATCAAAAAATGATACAGTTAGTATGCCTGTAAGTAGCACGGAGCCACTTTGTACAACGGATGTACTTTGGAAAGGAGCTTTTGTGATGATCACTTCCCCAGGGCTACCATTCAATCATCGAAAAATCACAAAGGAAATTTCTATGAATGTTATGACAAGAAAACTCATTCCTTGTGTGCTCGTGCAAGTGTATGAATGATTGAAGCTACTTAGCTACATCAGGCTCAAATTGTGTAAACTGTTGAGACAACAACAGATATTACACGAACTCAATGTGCATGAAAAAGGTGCGAAGGTGGGGCAACTTTCCTTCTTTTTCAATATCTAAATCTTCCGATTGAAGATCAGATAGCATATATGTTGTGTCTCCAAAGAAAAATGAAACATTTTTTTGTTAAGAAAGACACGAGTGGTTGGTGGGGTTAATGCAAGAGTTGGCATAGGCTAGGTGCCTTTTTAATGATGGTTACCAAAGAATGTGAACCAATCAGAATATGTGGCTGCCCGGCTTAGAAAGTGGTTGGTGCAGAGTTCTGATATTCTTTTAACTCTGTTCTCACACCCTCTTTCTTTTTAACATTAAAGCTCACTTCTAACCAAACTCCCTTTTTCATTTTTCCGCTCAGCACAATGAGAAAAACTCAACCGTATGAGTTATCTCCCCCACTCTTTGATATATGACCCCTCACCCCTCAAGCACTCTAGGATAACTTCGGGGGTAGGAAACACTGGTTTACGTGAATCCATGGAAGTTATGTTTAAGTTCTCACACAAATCCCATGTAAGTCCTAAAACGAATAGTTGCTCAACAGTTTAACTTGAACATTTAAGCTCAAACAAGATAACACTGTCAAAAAGTATGCTCAGGAGATTTGAGCAATTGAACTTTGAAAATCTGACAATGTATCAATCAGATCAACTAAACAGGTTAGGGTATCAAAGAATTGGATATTTTGTTTATATGAACAAATATAAAAAAATTTGCAATGAATGCACAAGATTATGATTGATGCTCAACAACATTGAATTTCAAACGGGGGTATTACTATCGAAAAATTGGTTCGTTATGACACATGGTATTAACAAATACAAATGAAGTACTGAACTTGTGTGTGTGAATACGTTACAGTATAAGGATAAGATAATACGCAAGTATTGATCTTTAGAAACACACAGTCAGTTAAACATTAAAGCGCTCAAAAAAATGAAAAACATTTAAATTCACACTTCTAGATTCATGAAACCTTTTGAGAATCAGAAGTGGTTTGAACATTTCAGAAACTGTTTTTCATGCTTGAAAGTTGTTCTTCTTTCAAACAATTAGAGATCTAGTATTAGAAAATATTTACCTTTTAAGCTCCCCCTCAAATCATGATAGAATGATTTATGTATTTTAAACTCCCCCTGGATATTTGCAAAATATCCAAGTTTTCACGTTGAAGAACGGGTACTGATATGTCATGTGATCGGAAGCCATAACTTCGTTGAAGTCCGGGTTCTAAGATGATTTACTTAGAAGCCATTGTTCTTCTACTCCCCCTTGACAGTAGGTGCCTACAACACAGAATCAATTTTCGGGTTTGGTGCCCACTGGTATTTGGGTCCATGAATGTTACTTGTAGTTCGAATGGGAGTAATGGAATAAGAACCATACCAGAAATGATCACTAGTTTTGTGAATAGGATCATGTGTACAACAATAAGAACAATAGTATTTCTTACCTTACAACCTGAGTAATTGATCTCTCGAGTAGATATGATCAGGTTTACCTTTACGCGCATTGTTCTTTTAGGCTTTGTGTGTATGCACACATGATTTATTACCATTCAGCTCATCTTTCTTCTCATCTTCAACTGGTTTCTTCTTCCAGACCAGTTCCTCTTCTTTATATCTCCTTCTTCTTTGATGTGTACCTGAACCATCTATATTTCTATCATAGAAAAGGTTAGTTTTACGAATCTGATCAAAAGATTTAACTGACCTTTGTGCAGAGACATATTTTTGTTTTGAACTTGATACAGACTTTTCAAGCACTTTAATCGTCGAAGCAAAGTTGTCTCTTTCTTTAACAAGCAGGTCAAACTTCTTCGTGAACTCAGACTTCGTTTTCTACTCTTTTAGTGCATTTACAGATAGTTCAGATAGCTTCTCAGTAAGCTTTTTGATCTCAGTCTCAAACATGCTTTTTTCTTCTTCAAATCCCTTCTTAGCATTGTTTCTCTGGCCGGATATTTCTTCGAAGAATCCAACATTCTTTTGTTCAATAGCCTTCTTCTCTTTGGCAAACTTCTCTCTTTCAAGGATGATTACTTTCTCAAAAGCAGAAACTCTTTGAGAAAGTTTTATGCATTTCAGCTCAACTTCTTTCTTCTCATCAGTACATTTTCTCGAAAAGTCTGAGAACTTCTTTGCGAAAGACTTCTCAAACTCGGGTTTATCTTTAGCATGCTTTTGCTCCAAATCAGATATTTTCTTTTGAAACTCAGTCTTAGGATCCGTCAGATGCTTAATATTTGCCTCATAACTTTCAACGGATGCTTTCTGGATTTGGACAATCTGATCTTCCAAGTTCAAGATTTTTCTTGTCAGCTCTTTGTTCTCAGTTTCCAAACTCAGTATTTTCTTATTATTCTGCCCAGAAGTACTTTTCAAAAGATCTTCATTAATTGCTTTTAATGCACTAACTTCTTCTTTCAGTATGTTGCTTTCATTATTATAAAGTTCTGATCTCTCTTTGTAGAACGCAACAAATAATTCAAGATTTTTGTTCTCTAATTTGAGGTCTTAAACTTCAGCATAATCTCCCATCTTGACTTATCTAATTCAAGCTTTCGGAAAAAAACTTGATAATAGATGAAACTTGAACGGGTTTAAACTTTAATCTTAACTGCACTGTAGTGAACATGAGACAAGTAGGATGATCCAAACAGAATATAAAAAAAATAAACAAAATAGGACAGGGACCCGGTTGAGCAGGGTACCGGTCGAGTAGGTCAACAGGGTACCGGTCCACAAATAATATCGGTCGACAACACACTAGTCGAGACTAAGTAACGGTTGAAACGGGGTACCGGTCGAGTCTCAAGACCGATAAACAAACCACCGGTCGAATCCAGGTACCGGTCAAGAGAGGACACCGGTCAAGCAAAATACCGGTCGACCTCTGATTGTCGGTTGAATAAAGTATCGGTCGAAAGAATGAACCGATATAGCAAGGTACCGGTCAGGGACAATAAGGTATCGGTCGATAGGATTGACCGGTAAAACAGGGTACAGGTCAAATCTAAGTACCGGTCAAAGCAATGTCGGTCGAACCAAAGGACCGGTAATGACAATGTACCGGTCAAGCAAAGGACCGGTAAAGACAATGTACCGGTCAAGCAAACTATCGGTCAACAACTATCGGTCGAAACAGATTAATAACAAATTAACAGATAGACTTTTAAGACCGATAAAATCGAAGAACGCACCGAAGAACACGATGAATTTCATGAACAATCGACCCATAAACAAATCAATTAACCCATAAATTCAATCGATTATGCATCAAATAAACAGGTCGATTAGCAGATTTAATCACGTAGTCAATTAAACAGATCGATTAACAGTAAACAGACCGATAGACAATCAAGAACAATCTTACCGATAACCAAAAATTGATTTTCAAATAACAAAGTTAGACCGATAATCAACTCAGAAATCAGTAATTCAATCGACCGAAAAAAATTGGTTTGCTAGAAAATTAAACGACCGATAATAACTCAGAAACAGTAATCGATTTCAAGAAAAAAAATCAATCAACACATATCGAACAAAACTTAGCAGATAAAACAGATAATAACGATTAAACCAAATAATCGATTAGGGGTTAACCTTTTCTGGATCAAACCTTCAATCTCTTTGCTCTGATACCAATTGTAGATCCGAGTACAGTGCAATCAACAACAAATATAGCCACAACCTCTAGTCATATGATTAATATGAAATCAAAGGGTTACTGGTTTACAGAAAGAATTTCTGATCAGAGAAAAGTAAACCTATTGATCAGAGAATTTCTAAACTCTCTAAACTGAAATATGAATGTCTTCCCTAATAATGAATTAAAATTGCCTTTATATAATTAGGCTTACAAGGCCTAATTGGGCATTATGGGCTTTGGCCTAACTATTAAATAAACTATTAATGAATTACATTAAGCACCCTTATAAATACTTTATTCCACTTTCAACACATAGGACTTTCAGTCCTAACAACGTATGATGTTTATATGAACAATATATAAACATTATACAATGAAAGTACATAAAATGATGAAATGAGGTTTGATTCAAACAACAGTGAATAGCAAACTAGAGTATTACCATAGAAAGATTGATCTTTTGATACATGGTAATAACAAAGTTAAGAAATAAATGTACTGAACCGTTATGTATGAATACTTGACAAAGTATAAAGATAAGATAATACACAAGTATTTATCTTTTGGAAACACGCTGTCAGATAATCATCAAAGTATCCAAAACTAATTTAAAATCACACTTCACAATTCATGAAAATCTTTTAGGAATAGGAAGTGGTTTGAACATTTAAAACCATTTTTCACAAGTGAAAGTTGTTCATCATTCAACAAGTGATAGAATGTAAGGATTAGAAAGATATATCTGTAAATTAGAATACTGTACTCCCCCTGGAATGAATATATTCTTTTAAGTATCCATGACAAAAACATCTCTTGATACCAATGAAGACCAGGTTCTGATCTGATATAACCAGAAGTCGAATTTCTGAAACATTGAGGAACGGGTCTTGAACTATTTTATCCAAGAGCCATAGTTCTTTAAAGAAAGGGTTCTGAACTGCTTTATTCAGAAACCTTAGTTCTTTCTCCCCTTAAACCTTGGATGCCTGCAACATAGATTTAGCTTTTGGTACTCACTAGTATTTGGATCCTGATTTGTTAGTTGCAGTTCTATGGGGAGAGATATAATAAGAACCATACCAGCAATTTTCATAATTTTTATTTACAAAATCATTTGATCCACATTAGAAACAACTAACCTTCTTTTGAGCTAACCTGATCAATTGATTTATAGTGTAAACAAGGTCTGATTTATAGTGTAAACAAGATCAGGTTTGCCAAAAGTTTTACCTTTCGAAGGATAGTTCCTTTTATCTTGAAATGTATGCACAAATGATTTATCGTCCCTTTTCTTCTCTGATGAACCTTTCAATATCCAAATCCACTTATCTTTATTTTTTCCATCTTTTCTTCTACAAAATCTTTTCTGCTGAGACTTGTTCTTCTTGATATTACCTGAACCATCAACATTTTTGTCATAGAAAAGATTAGAAGGTCGAATTTGATCATTTGATCATATTTTTCTGGGGATGCAACATATATTCTAGCTAGTTTTCATTTGGAAAATCTGGATATTGAAAAAGAAGGAAGTCTTCCCCACCTTCACACTTCAATCATGCACATTAAGTTTGTGTTTATCTAATGTGGTCTCAGTGGTTTACACAATGTTGAGCCTTATAAAAAGCAATCATCATGTGCTTAATTCTTTAAACACTTGCACGAGCACACAAGGAATTTGTTTTCTTGTCATAACATTCATAGAAATTTCCTTTGTGGTGTTTCGATGAATATATGGAAGCCCTGGGAGTGAATATAACAAAAGTTCCTTTAAAATGTGTATTTGTTACACATAGTGACTTAGTGTTACTGACAGGCATTTTAACTGATTCATTTGTTAATTCAGGTGTTACACTACTAATTTTTCTGGATTTGAAAAGATCTAGATGAATACATTGTTTGAATTGGCAACGTATCAGAGGCTCAGTACGAAAGATCAGTGGTCAGAACATATAAAGATATTTCTGGTGAAAGTTTTGATGCTATAGATGCTCTATTCATCAAAAAGGGGGAGATTAATTAAATAAATGTCAAAGTCAGAGGTATAAAAGTTTGAAGAAATGTCCTAAAGTCAAATAAATGGATAAGCAGTTAAAGATGGGAGAAACATTCAAGAAATACAAGGTTTGAAGATGAAGATTGGAAAGATTGCTAAAATTTTGAAGATAGTGCTTATCAAACAAGGAATAATGTTCTAAGCATAAAAGGGAAATTGAATTTTCTGAGCTTAAGAGAGGATTTTCTTATTATTAAGGGGGAGAATGTTATTTGTTTGAGAAGATCATTCTTATATAAAAGGGAGAGTTTATTCAAATCAAGCTTAAAGAGGGAAGATTGTATTGCTAAATCTTTTTAGTAATGATCTTGATCCAAAGGGGGAGAATGTTAGAGCACATATTTGTTGGATTCAAGATCATAAAGATTGAAGATTAAAGTTAAGCAAGTAAAAGCTGAAAGTCAACTCTCAAGCATCAATGTCAAAGTCTCTTGTAATAAAAGTCAAAGTCATTGTTATTGTATTTTGTTTTATTTGTAATTGTTGTTGGTATAAATAGGTTGCTTGTCTTTGTAATTGGAAGTCACACTCATTATACGAATCAGAGAAGAGACTAATGTTCATATCATTATAGAGAGAGAGAAAACATGTTATAGAGAGAGAAAGTGAGATTTGTAATCTTTGTGATTTGATTTACTGACATATGATTTACGAATTCTCATCTTGATTGTTTGTGAGTGAAAAGAACTTGAATATTGGGCATTTACAAAAGTTCTATTATACCTTTTTCAACATTTCCTTTTATAAAATGATATCGGACATCTATGTGTTTTGTCTATGTATGTTGTACAGGATTTGTATATATTGCAATGACGCTCTTCGAGTTACAATAAAGCAGGATTTTGTTGAATTGGAAACCATAGTCTCGAAGCTGTGTTCTCATCCACAATACTTGAGAGTAGCAACTGGCAGCACCTACAAACTCAGCTTCAGCAGTCGAAGTGGAAACACAAAGTTGTTTCTTTGACACCTAAATTACAAGCTTGTCTCCAAGAAATTGAATGTGACCTGATGTTCTCTTCCTGTCTAACATACATCCAGCATGATCTGCATCTGAGTAAGCCATCAATTCAAAACCAGTATCTTTAGGATACCACAGACCAAAATCTGCAGTCCCCTTTTGATATCTAAATATGCGCTTTACTGCAGACATATGGGATTCTTTTGGATGAGCCTGATATTTTTCACAAAGACATGTAGAGAACATATTATTTGGCCTACTTGAGGTTAAATACATTAAAGAACCAATCATTCCTCTATAGGCTCCAACATCGACAGATTTTCCAGAAGGATCCATACCGATCTTAGTTCCCGGTGCCATTGGGGTACCAATTGGTTTACAAGTTTCCATTTTGAATTTCCGAAGAATATAAAAAATGTACTTAGCTTGGTTTATAAAAATCCCCGTTGAAAATTCTTTTACTTGTAATCCGAGAAAAAAATTCATCTCTCCCATCATACTCATTTGAAATCTAGACACCATGAGGTTTGAAAAATTCTTACAAAATCTAGGATTTGAAGAGCCAAAAATAATGTCATCCACATATATTTAAATAAGAATAATAATATCGGTTTTTTCCTTTTTAATGAATAAAATAGTATCGATTTTACCTTTAGTGAAGCCCGACTCGACCAAAAACTTTGATAGTACCTCACACCAGGCTCGAGGCGCTTGATTAAGACCATAAAGTGCTTTATCCAAGATGTAGACATGATCTGGTTTATCTGAATTCACAAAGCCTTCAGGTTGTGAGACATATACTTCCTCCTTAAGAATGCCGTATAGAAAGGCAGTCTTCACGTCCATCTAGTAGACAGTGAAGTTTTTATTAGCAGCGTACGCTAGAAACATGCAGATTGCTTCTATGCGGGCCACTGGAGCGTAAGTCTCAACATAATCAATGCCTTCCTCTTGCCGATAGACTTTTGCGACAAGTCGTGCTTTATTTATGATAATGATACCATCTTCATCCTTCTTGTTTTTGAATACCCATTTTGTACCAATGATAGATTCTCCTTCAGGTCGTGGTACAAGTCTCCAGACTTTTAAATGTTCAAACTGATTTAGCTCCTCTTGCATTGCAGTAACCCAATCCGAGTCAGCTAGAGCTTCAGATACTCGAGTAGGCTCTATCTTGCTCATAAATGAATCATGCATACACATGTTTAATGTGGCAGACCTAGTTTGCACCGGTTTTGATATATCTCCAATGATTTGGCTTATCGGATGCTCTTTGGTCCACTTGTTTTCGTGAGGGAGAGAAGTCGATGTAAATTGACCATAGTTCTCATCTAAATATCCACTATCAGCTTCTTCTTGTTCAACATTATTTGGGGGTGCAATTGAAGTCTCTTATTTCAGATGTTTCAGTTAGGACAACTTGTTCAGTCTGTTGATTATCTATCACAGTGCAACCAACTGAAGTAGTAATTTCTGGTTCAACAATTTCAGGTGCAACTTCAACTGAAGGAGTATCTGTTTGAACTGGTGTTTCTGTCTGAACTGGGTAAAGAAGTTCAATTGACACTTCTGAAGTGATTGGATATTGACAGCTTGATTCTTCAGACCTGTCAATCACAACATTTTTAGGAAGTTTAGATCCTAGAAACTCATCATAGAAAAATTCAAACAACAAATCTAATTCAGATAAATGTGATGTAGAAGTTGATGATTTATCCGAATTAGTCTCTTTAGATACAGGTTCTGGACTGAATTGTCCAGAAGCTAACACTCCGGTTAGTACGGGTTTTGAACTGCTTTGTTCAGAAGCCACTTCCTCATCAAATGTGACATTAACGCTTTCGATAACATTCTTTGAGCTCTTCATATATATCCTATATGCAACAGATGTCTGGGAGTATCCATTGAAGATTCCTTCTTCAGCCTTTGGTGAGAACTTATTCAAGTTCTCTCTATCATTAAGCCCAAAACACCTGCAACCAAAAATATGAAAATGCTTAATGCTTGGTGTACGATTATTAATCAATGCATAAGGAGTTTAACCAAACCATCTGTGAATAATGGAGAGATTATGCGTATAACATGCAGTAGAGACAACTTCTGCCCACATGAATAGAGGTAGATCGGACTGACTAAGCATAGTACGAGCGACCACGACTAGAATTTGATTGTGTCTTTCTACTACTCCATTCTGTTCTAGTGTCCTAGCAGCAGATAATATATGTGTTATCCCGACAGATTCGAGATAATCTTCAAAAGTTTTGTTCTTAAACTCTTTGTCGTTATCCGTCCTTAGAAGCTTTAGTGTCTTCTACAAGTTTACCTGGGTAGTCTTCAAAAAGTTTATGAGTATTTCAGGCGTCTCATCTTTTTACCTTAGAAACTTTATCATTGTGTAACGTGAATAATCGTCGACTATTACCAAAACATACTTCTTTCCTCCTATGCTTTGAGTTCTCATCGGACCATATAAATCCATGTGTAACAACTCAAGTGTAGAACTCGTGCTTGGTTCGGGTTTTGTCTTGTGAGCTTCCCTCTTCATTATACCCTCTTCACATGCTGCACATAGATGTTCTTTTTCATATCTCAGCTTAGGAAGACCTTTCACTAATCTACCTTTGACCAATTTGTTTATGTACCGAAAATTCAGGTGCGACAACCTTCATTGCCAAAGCCAACTTTGTTGCATCGAGGCTTTTGTTAGTAGACAAAACCTGATTGTCAGTCTGGACCTTTGACAAATTTATCATGTAAAGGTTGGATTTTCGAGTGCCGACCAAGTGTTCTTTGCCATCTTCAGTACCCACCGAGCAACTCTTAGCTTTGAAATTTACCTCTAATCCTTTGTTGCAGAACTGGCCAATACTGAATAGGTTATGTCCTAATCTTTCTACATAACTCACATTCGTAATCGTTACATTCTCTTGTATCACGTCACCATATCCTAAGATCGGTGAAAATTGGTCGTTGTCGAAACGAACATTCCCGCAGAATTTCTCTGTATAATTAGACAATAAATCCTTTTACCCAGTCATATGCTTGGAACACCTGCTATCCAAGTACCACATATGACGGGTCTGCATAATAGAAATCAGAGAATAACAGATTTAGCTACCCATTTAAAAACGGGTCCTTTCAGTGTAGCACAAGATTTTGGTATCCATTTATAGATGGATCCTCTAAACTTTTGAAAAACATTTGAAAATATTGCTTATAAGAACAAACATGATAATTTCCAATCCAATCATCAGAATATCGGTGAGAGACAAAATCATTCCGTCTTAAGTAGATGACTTAGTAGTAGAATGAGATAATCGGAGTAATTGCTTTATTGAATATCACTTGTAAGGAATTACAAGGTTTTGTTTTTTAGAAGCAATACTATCAACTACTGTGACCCAGATTTACTAGCATATAACAATCAGAGATTTACACAAAACACTTTTATTGATTTAATCACAAGATTTACATAGTGCCATATACCTATTTGTGATTAACAGTTTATGCTCTCTGTGTTTTTACTGTGTGTTCTTACCAATCTTGAATGTGTGCGTGTGTATCTGATAAGCGTAGTTACAAATCTAACAGAACCTAAAACTATTTATACTAAGTCAACTTTAGTTGACTTTACAACCAAACACTTAACAATTCAACATTTACAAACTAGACCCTCAATTTAATCTTGAATACAATTATGGTCTAACATTCTCCCCCTTTGGATTCAAGATTAATTTTTTTTTGACAATAATCTTTAGGTCTTTTAGTCTTCAAAAATGATCTTCAGTAACGAATCTTTTTCAGCTTTAAATCTTTCATAGCTTTGACGTCTTCAACAAGCTTCAATAATCTTTTCCTTTAGTATCTTCCATTTTGACTTTTCAAAAAACTTTAAACTTTGACTTTCTTTCACTTTGAACTCTGAAACTGAATCTCCTCCTTTCATTACATGTTCTGAAAACTTCTCTTCTTGATACAAGCTTTGATCATCTGAATTTTGTCTTATATCTGCCAACAACTTTAATTCAACAATTTGAACTTTTATCTCTGAATTTTCTCCCCTTTCTATTAAAAACTTCTCTTCTGAACTTGAACTTTGATATATCTCCCCCTTTTTATTGATTTGTAAGAATCAAAATCATTAAAACTTTGTTCAAGTTTAGATCTGTCTTTGAAAGATCTCCCCCATATAATCAATAAGCGCAGTCTTCATGATCTTTAATCTCACCCTTATGATAATATGAGAACATTCTCCCCCTTTAACAAAATGTTAGCAATCTCCCGCTTTGTGAAGAAATTTACAATCTCCCCCAGATAGGAAAATTATCAATCTCCCCCAATACATGATATGATAATTTATGATCTGCATGAGCCGTCAATTCAAGAATGAATTCATCTGAATCTTTTCAAATTCAGACAAAATAAGAATTGTAACCCTAAATCAACATATGAAACAGTTAAGAATGCATGTCAGAAGCATAAAGCCACTGTGTACAATAAATGTACAATGTAAGGAGCTGGTTTGATATTGACTCCCCAGGACTTCCATTCAATCATTGAAAAACACAAGGTATTTTCTATGAATGTTATGACAGAAAAACACATTTTCTGTGTCCTCATGCTTGTGGATGAAAGAATTATCACAATGATTGTTTTTCATAAGGCTCAAAGTATGTAAACCACTGAGACAACAATGGTCTTACACAGACTCAATGTGCATGATGAAGGGGTCGAAGGTGGGGAAACTTTCCTTCTTTTTCAATATCAGTATCTTCCAAATGAAGAACCAATAAATTATGTGTTGCATCCCCAGAAAATGTGAAACATTCTCTTTTTGAGAAAAGAATGAGTAGTTGGTGAGGTTGTATGCAAGAGATGGCATGGGCTAGGTGCCTTTTTCAATGTCGTTCACAAAGAAATGTGAAACAACAGTAATGTGGTTGTCCGGCTCAGAAAGAAGTTTGGTGCAGAGTCTGATATTCTTTTACTCTGATCTCACACCCTCTTTTTTTTATCTTTTAAGCTCACTTCTAACCAATCTCTCTTTTCCATTTTATCTCTCCACACACCAACACTCAATCTTTTTACCCCTCTTCACTCAATCACTCAGGGAATACTTCCTGGGTAGGAAACAGTGGTTATCGTTAATCAATGGAAGTTCTATTAAGCTCACATATCGAATCCCATGTATTTTCCTAAAAATAGTGTGTTGTACAATGATTAGTTTGACAAATTAAGCACAAAGTAATCATGTGTCAGTGAAAGTATGCTTATAAGAATAAGAATGAAACTTGAGCATATTAAGCATTGAAGATTTCTCAAAACTATATATGAATGAATAATCATGAAAAAATAGAAATGTTTTGAGAATCTGACAATGATTAAGATCAGATCAAATTATCATGAAAAAAAACGATAAGGGAAATTAAAGACGTATGTAGATCCCAGTACAGTGCAATCAACAGCAAATAATCGATCATGAACAGTAATATAGCCACAACCCCTAGTCATATGATTTATATGAAATCAAAGGGTTACAGGTTTACAAAAAGAATTTCTGATTAGAGAAAAGTAAACCTATTGACTAGAGATTTGGAAATTATGAGACTTAACTTCTCTAAACTCTCTAAATTGAAATATTAATGTCTTCTCTAATAATGAATTAGAATTGCCTTATATAATTAGGCTTACAAGGCCTAATTGGGCTTTATGGACTTTGGCCCAACTATTAAATAAACTATTAATGAATTACATTAAGCACCCTTATAAATACTTTATTCCACTTTCAACACATAGGACTTTCAGTCCTAACAATCTCCCCCTAAAGTTGAATAAAGTATTTATCGACATGAAAAAACTTCAGGCCTTGAACTTTCTCTCTTTATAAATTTGAAATTAAACTTTGTAAAACTCTCCCCCTTTTTGATGATTGTGAGCATCATGATCATCAAAACTCTTCAATTTCAACACATACATTGATCTCCCCTTTATGATAATTTGACATTCTCCGCCCTTTGATCTGAGTAACCGTCAATTCATGAAATGTATATATCCGAATCTTTTCAAATTCAGATATAATAGGAATTGAAAACCTGAATCAAAAAATGATACAGTTAGTATGCCTGTAAGTAGCACGGAGCCACTTTGTACAACGGGTGTACTTTGGAAAGGAGCTTTTGTGATGATCACTTCCCCAGGGCTACCATTCAATCATCGAAAAATCACAAAGGAAATTTCTATGAATGTTATGACAAGAAAACTCATTCCTTGTGTGCTCGTGCAAGTGTATGAATGATTGAAGCTACTTAGCTACATCAGGCTCAAATTGTGTAAACTGTTGAGACAACAACAGATATTACACGAACTCAATGTGCATGAAAAAGGTGCGAAGGTGGGGAAACTTTCCTTCTTTTTCAATATCTAAATCTTCCGATTGAAGATCAGATAGCATATATGCTGTGTCTCCAAAGAAAAATGAAACATTTTTTTGTTAAGAAAGACACGAGTGGTTGGTGGGGTTAATGCAAGAGTTGGCATAGGCTAGGTGCCTTTTCAATGATGGTTACCAAAGAATGTGAACCAATCAGAATATGTGGCTGCCCGGCTCAGAAAGTGGTTGGTGCAGAGTTCTGATATTCTTTTAACTCTGTTCTCACACCCTCTTTCTTTTTAACATTAAAGCTCACTTCTAACCAAACTCCCTTTTTCATTTTTCCGCTCAGCACAATGAGAAAAACTCAACCGTATGAGTTATCTCCCCCACTCTTTGATATATGACCCCTCACCCCTCAAGCACTCTAGGATAACTTCGGGGGTAGGAAACACTGGTTTACGTGAATCCATGGAAGTTATGTTTAAGTTCTCACACAAATCCCATGTAAGTCCTAAAACGAATAGTTGCTCAACAGTTTAACTTGAACATTTAAGCTCAAACAAGATAACACTGTCAAAAAGTATGCTCAGGAGATTTGAGCAATTGAACTTTGAAAATCTGACAATGTATCAATCAGATCAACTAAACAGGTTAGGGTATCAAAGAATTGGATATTTTGTTTATATGAACAAATATAAAAAAATTTGCAATGAATGCACAAGATTATGATTGATGCTCAACAACATTGAATTTCAAACGGGGGTATTACCATCGAAAAATTGGTTCGTTATGACACATGGTATTAACAAATACAAATGAAGTACTGAACTTGTGTGTGTGAATACGTTACAGTATAAGGATAAGATAATACGCAAGTATTGATCTTTAGAAACACACAGTCAGTTAAACATTAAAGCGCTCAAAAAAATGAAAAACATTTAAATTCACACTTCTAGATTCATGAAACCTTTTGAGAATCAGAAGTGGTTTGAACATTTCAGAAACTGTTTTTCATGCTTGAAAGTTGTTCTTCTTTCAAACAATTAGAGATCTAGTATTAGAAAATATTTACCTTTTAAGCTCCCCCTCAAATCATGATAGAATGATTTATGTATTTTAAACTCCCCCTGGATATTTGCAAAATATCCAAGTTTTCACGTTGAAGAACGGGTACTGATATGTCATGTGATCGGAAGCCATAACTTCGTTGAAGTCCGGGTTCTAAGATGATTTACTTAGAAGCCATTGTTCTTCTACTCCCCCTTGACAGTAGGTGCCTACAACACAGAATCAATTTTCGGGTTTGGTGCCCACTGGTATTTGGGTCCATGAATGTTACTTGTAGTTCGAATGGGAGTAATGGAATAAGAACCATACCAGAAATGATCACTAGTTTTGTGAATAGGATCATGTGTACAACAATAAGAACAATAGTATTTCTTACCTTACAACCTGAGTAATTGATCTCTCGAGTAGATATGATCAGGTTTACCTTTACGCGCATTGTTCTTTTAGGCTTTGTGTGTATGCACACATGATTTATTACCATTCAGCTCATCTTTCTTCTCATCTTCAACTGGTTTCTTCTTCCAGACCAGTTCCTCTTCTTTATATCTCCTTCTTCTTTGATGTGTACCTGAACCATCTATATTTCTATCATAGAAAAGGTTAGTTTTACGAATCTGATCAAAAGATTTAACTGACCTTTGTGCAGAGACATATTTTTGTTTTGAACTTGATACAGACTTTTCAAGCACTTTAATCGTCGAAGCAAAGTTGTCTCTTTCTTTAACAAGCAGGTCAAACTTCTTCGTGAACTCAGACTTCGTTTTCTACTCTTTTAGTGCATTTACAGATAGTTCAGATAGCTTCTCAGTAAGCTTTTTGATCTCAGTCTCAAACATGCTTTTTTCTTTTTCAAATCCCTTCTTAGCATTGTTTCTCGGCCGGATATTTCTTCGAAGAATCCAACATTCTTTTGTTCAATAGCCTTCTTCTCTTTGGCAAACTTCTCTCTTTCAAGGATGATTACTTTCTCAAAAGCAGAAACTCTTTGAGAAAGTTTTATGCATTTCAGCTCAACTTCTTTCTTCTCATCAGTACATTTTCTCGAAAAGTCTGAGAACTTCTTTGCGAAAGACTTCTCAAACTCGGGTTTATCTTTAGCATGCTTTTGCTCCAAATCAGATATTTTCTTTTGAAACTCAGTCTTAGGATCCGTCAGATGCTTAATCTTTGCCTCATAACTTTCAACGGATGCTTTCTGGATTTGGACAATCTGATCTTCCAAGTTCAAGATTTTTCTTGTCAGCTCTTTGTTCTCAGTTTCCAAACTCAGTATTTTCTTATTATTCTGCCCAGAAGTACTTTTCAAAAGATCTTCATTAATTGCTTTTAATGCACTAACTTCTTCTTTCAGTATGTTGCTTTCATTATTATAAAGTTCTGATCTCTCTTTGTAGAACGCAACAAATAATTCAAGATTTTTGTTCTCTAATTTGAGGTCTTAAACTTCAGCATAATCTCCCATCTTGACTTATCTAATTCAAGCTTTCGGAAAAAACTTGATAATAGATGAAACTTGAACGGGTTTAAACTTTAATCTTAACTGCACTGTAGTGAACATGAGACAAGTAGGATGATCCAAACAGAATATAAAAAAAATAAACAAAATAGGACAGGGACCCGGTTGAGCAGGGTACCGGTCGAGTAGGTCAACAGGGTACCGGTCCACAAATAATATCGGTCGACAACACACTAGTCGAGACTAAGTAACGGTTGAAACGGGGTACCGGTCGAGTCTCAAGACCGATAAACAAACCACCGGTCGAATCCAGGTACCGGTCAAGAGAGGACACCGGTCAAGCAAAATACCGGTCGACCTCTGATTGTCGGTTGAATAAAGTATCGGTCGAAAGAATGAACCGATATAGCAAGGTACCGGTCAGGGACAATAAGGTATCGGTCGATAGGATTGACCGGTAAAACAGGGTACAGGTCAAATCTAAGTACCGGTCAAAGCAATGTCGGTCGAACCAAAGGACCGGTAATGACAATGTACCGGTCAAGCAAAGGACCGGTAAAGACAATGTACCGGTCAAGCAAACTATCGGTCAACAACTATCGGTCGAAACAGATTAATAACAAATTAACAGATAGACTTTTAAGACCGATAAAATCGAAGAACGCACCGAAGAACACGATGAATTTCATGAACAATCGACCCATAAACAAATCAATTAACCCATAAATTCAATCGATTATGCATCAAATAAACAGGTCGATTAGCAGATTTAATCACGTAGTCAATTAAACAGATCGATTAACAGTAAACAGACCGATAGACAATCAAGAACAATCTTACCGATAACCAAAAATTGATTTTCAAATAACAAAGTTAGACCGATAATCAACTCAGAAATCAGTAATTCAATCGACCGAAAAAAATTGGTTTGCTAGAAAATTAAACGACCGATAATAACTCAGAAACAGTAATCGATTTCAAGAAAAAAAATCAATCAACACATATCGAACAAAACTTAGCAGATAAAACAGATAATAACGATTAAACCAAATAATCGATTAGGGGTTAACCTTTTCTGGATCAAACCTTCAATCTCTTTGCTCTGATACCAATTGTAGATCCGAGTACAGTGCAATCAACAACAAATATAGCCACAACCTCTAGTCATATGATTAATATGAAATCAAAGGGTTACTGGTTTACAGAAAGAATTTCTGATCAGAGAAAAGTAAACCTATTGATCAGAGAATTTCTAAACTCTCTAAACTGAAATATGAATGTCTTCCCTAATAATGAATTAAAATTGCCTTTATATAATTAGGCTTACAAGGCCTAATTGGGCATTATGGGCTTTGGCCTAACTATTAAATAAACTATTAATGAATTACATTAAGCACCCTTATAAATACTTTATTCCACTTTCAACACATAGGACTTTCAGTCCTAACAACGTATGATGTTTATATGAACAATATATAAACATTTTACAATGAAAGTACATAAAATGATGAAATGAGGTTTGATTCAAACAACAGTGAATAGCAAACTAGAGTATTACCATAGAAAGATTGATCTTTTGATACATGGTAATAACAAAGTTAAGAAATAAATGTACTGAACCGTTATGTATGAATACTTGACAAAGTATAAAGATAAGATAATACACAAGTATTTATCTTTTGGAAACACGCTGTCAGATAATCATCAAAGTATCCAAAAATTATTTAAAATCACACTTCACAATTCATGAAAATCTTTTAGGAATAGGAAGTGGTTTGAACATTTAAAACCATTTTCACAAGTGAAAGTTGTTCATCATTCAACAAGTGATAGAATGTAAGGATTAGAAAGATATATCTGTAAATTAGAATACTGTACTCCCCCTGGAATGAATATATTCTTTTAAGTATCCATGACAAAAACATCTCTTGATACCAATGAAGACCAGGTTCTGATCTGATATAACCAGAAGTCGAATTTCTGAAACATTGAGGAACGGGTCTTGAACTATTTTATCCAAGAGCCATAGTTCTTTAAAGAAAGGGTTCTGAACTGCTTTATTCAGAAACCTTAGTTCTTTCTCCCCTTAAACCTTGGATGCCTGCAACACAGATTTAGCTTTTGGTACTCACTGGTATTTGGATCATGATTTGTTAGTTGCAGTTCTATGGGGAGAGATATAATAAGAACCATACCAGCAATTTTCATAATTTTTATTTACAAAATCATTTGATCTACATTAGGAACAACTAACCTTATTTTGAACTAACCTGATCAATTGATTTATAGTGTAAACAAGGTCTGATTTATAGTGTAAACAAGATCAGGTTTGCCAAAAGTTTTACCTTTCGAAGGATAGTTCCTTTTATCTTGAAATGTATGCACAAATGATTTATCGTCCCTTTTCTTCTCTGATGAACCTTTCAATATCCAAATCCACTTATCTTTATTTTTTCCATCTTTTCTTCTACAAAATCTTTTCTGCTGAGACTTGTTCTTCTTGATATTACCTGAACCATCAACATTTTTGTCATAGAAAAGATTAGAAGGTCGAATTTGATCATTTGATTTAGAAGTATGAATGTCAGTTGAATCAAATATAGGATTAATAGAAACATGTGTGAAAATTGAACTTGGTGCTGATTTGAATGAGCATTCGGATACAGCTAGATCATCTCTCGGTGATTGAGCTATTGATTCTGGCGTTTTGTGCTCAGTCAGCTTCACCTTGAACAAAATCTCCTCAAGTTCTTTGATCTCTGTAGACAAACCATTTCTTTCCTTTGAAAGTATGTCAAACTTCTTATGCAATTCATATTTGGCATTCTTCTCCTTCTGAATGTTTGTTGACAGCTCAGATAGCTTCTTAGTAAGCTCTTCTATCGTTGTTTCAAACACTTTTCTCTCTTTTGTTAAATCTTTTTGTAAACTCTTTTGCTCAACTATCTTCTTCTTCTCTGTAGCAAACTTTTCTCTTTCCAAGATAATAACTTTCTCAAAATATGACACTTGTTGAGAAAGTTTAATGCATTTCAGCTCCACTGATTTCTTTTCTACAAAAGCTTTTCTGGAAAATTCAGAGAACATTTGAGCAAAAGCTTTTTTTTCTTTCTCAAAATCAACTTTTTCGTTCTTCTCATTCTTCATTTGATCTTCTAGTTCAGAAACTTTCTTTCTCAGCTCAGCATTATCTTTCTCTAATTCCTTTCTCTTCTTGTTAGAGCAGAAATATGTTGGATACAAGATCATGAAGACTAGAGTTCAAAGTTACAAGAAGTCAAAGTTGGAAAGTCAACTCTCATTAAAAGTCAAAGTCATTTTGTAATAAAGTGAAAGTCAATTGTATTTGTTTTGTTTTCCTTGTTTTAGATGATAGGTACAAATAGAGTTGTTTTTCTTTAATAGATAGATGACTAGTTATTGAGTTTACATTTAGAGAGATTGTAGAGAGAGAAAGTTGCAATCTGTGCTTGTAATATTTGGATTGTGAACTCGAAATCAAAACTGGTAGTTGTTAAATCTTGTTTTGTTTGTTTGATTGTGATAAGAATCTTGAATCAGGGACACACAATTGGTATCAGAGCAGATCCAGATTGAAATCAAGAAAAGTTGAAGTCGACACTGTTACATTGGGTTGCAAATTTGTTTTTGAGTTTTTGTATAAATTTCAGGTTGTAATCGAGTTCCTTAGATTCGTATAATGAATTAGAAAGAGTTTGTATAGTTTGATACACAATTTGCACTGTAATTGATCATCAATTTTGATGAATTTGTTGTTGTTGAGTTTACAATTTCACGAGAATTGTATTGGACCGATTTGTACATCTTGTTGTTTGTTTTTGAAATTTGTTGGTTGTAATCTGTTTTAGACGTTTAGGTGATCGAATTCTCAAAGTTTCATTTGTAATTACATGTCTAGATAGATTTTTGTGAATCTCAGATTGTCTTTTCATTCGAAGGGTCAAGAACACGCAAGTTATCCCAAGAACACGCAAGATCTACAAAACGCGCAAGCATCATCAGAAGAACGCGCAAACTGAAAGATTTTTTTTTCTTTTCGTTAGAAACGCGCAAAGGGCTATTTGCGAGTTCTAGAAATGTGCAAATCGAAGTTTGCATGTTTTTTTATTCATTCTGCGAGTTTAGCTTGTGAGTTTGGTAAAACACGCAAGTAGGCATCTGCGGATTCTCCAAACGCACGTGACTCAGTCTGCGGATTTCTAAGTGAACAGTTATCTGCGTGTTTAGGAATCTGCGAGTTTCAATTATTGTTTAGGCGACTGCGAGTTTCAAGCATTGTTAAGGCATCTGCGAGTTTCAAGCATTGTTTAGGCATTTGCGAGTTACAAGCATTCTTTAGTGATCTGCGAGTTTTAGTACATGGTCAATTTTTGCAAGATATTTGAAATTTGATCAGTTTTGGATTCTACACAACGGGTGTAATCTGCACTTATTGAACGATCAGTTCAAATCACTTAGTTCTGATTGTGATCAAAATTCCTGAATTCCTATTTCAAGATTTTTGAATCTTTGTGATTTCATTTGGACTAACGGTCAATTTCAAGTTTCTTATTGCTTCTATTATTTAAACAGGATGACTTCAAGAGAAGCTCTCGTTATCGGAACCGACGTTAAACCACCAGTATTGTTCAAGGGAGAATATGAACAGTGGAAAGACCGGTTCATGAACTTTATTGAAAGACACGAATTGGGTGACCTTATCATGAAACTTTGACAGAAGGAGTCATGACAATTCTAATGAAGACTCGTACAGTTGGAGGTGAACAGAGAGAGTATCCGTTACCACTAGACGAATTTACTGAAGAGCAGTTAAAAAGAAGAAATGATGATAGACTAGAAAAAACTTACATTCTTCAAGGCATCCCGAATGAAATCTATGTCAAAATTGATAGCTACAAAGCTACAGGCAAAGAAATGTGGGATAAACTGGAAAAGATGATGCTTGGATCAAAGCTTTGGAACTAGCTTAAAATATCCAACTGCCTCAATTACTATGAGGAGTTCAAAGCCAAGGAAAGAGAATGTCTGGAAACTACTTATGACAGATTTGTGACATTGTTGAATGAACTTAGCAAGAACATAGTGAATAAGTCACAAATTGAACTGAATGTCAAGTTTCATAACATTCTACAACCTGAGTGGAAGAGATTTACAAGACAGATGAAGCAAATGAAAGACTTGAATGAAATCCCACTCCATGAAGTCTATGAAACTCTGAGACAAAATGAAGAAGTGGTAGATGAGATCATAGCTGAGAAGAAAAAGGATGATAAATTAGGTGTTGATCCGATTGCTCTTGTAGTGAAGAAGAAGTCGGTGAGTTTAAAGAAGAAAAAGAAAATGATAATTTTTGAATCAGAAGAGGCTAAAAGTGAGGAAAACTCTGACTCTGATGATTGTGAAGATCTGAAGCAGGCTATGCTTATGTTGACTAAGGCTTTTCAAAAGAAGTTCTACAAAAAGACAAGCTTAAACCGTCAGAGATATTCATCTGGTTCCAGAAATTATGCACATAAAGAGAAAGTTGAAGGAAAGAGAATTGAGGAAAAGAGATCTGATGAGAAGCCGTACAAAGCAGAAGAGAAGAGACAGCCATAATCTACCAAGTGTTACAACTGTGGTAAGCTTGGACATTTTGCTAAATATTGCAGAAAGCCAAAAGTCCGAAATTCAGAGTACTACAAAAAGAAGATGCTTTTGGCAAAGCAGCAGGAAGTTGGGAACGCACAGATGGCTAAGGAAGAGTACTGGCTAGATCACTCAGATGAAGAGGTTGAAAAAGAAGAGACAACTCATTTTTTTCTAATGGATAAGATAGTGGATGAAGCTGGAGATGAAAAAAATCTGATGAAGAAGACTACGAAGAGGTATGTGTGTTATGTCTAAATATTGTATCCAAGATTTAATAGGAAAGTCAAAGATGTAAAAGTCAACATTGTCAAAGTATTGTAAATGTCAAAGCTTGTTTTGATTACTTAGTTGTTAAGTCTTGTTAGATAGGTGGTATAAATAGGTTGGTGTTTGTAATCTTGTAACAACGGTTCTAGAGAGCATCTCATACTTGTAATTCAGAGACATATGAATACGAGATCTACTTTCTCTCTCTAGACTTTCTCTCTCTAGTTCTTGAGCTTTTATGATAAATCTTGAGTAATTGTTTGATGTGATTGGGATTTTATGTTTAACAATTGGTATCAGAGCTGAACCAAACTTTTCAGAAAAGATTTCACCATGATTAGAATTGAAATCTGATGTTTTGAATTGAAAATTTGATTTTTTTAAAGTTTTCAAGAAAACGAGTTTTTTACTGTTCAATCTGATTTTTGTGTGTAAAATCATTCTTAATGCAAGAAAATGGATTCATTGGATGCGATTTATGTTGGTGATTGATTCTTGTTTTGATTTCATATCATAATTCGTTCAAAATCAATTTCAATTTTTCAATTTTTGAGATTTTCGTGAAAACGAGTTCAGTTTCTGTTATTGATTGAAATTGTGCTAATTGGTGTTTTTAATCGAAAATCGATAGTGAATTTGTGTTTAGAATTGTTTTTCGATGATGCTGACAAGTTTTTTTAGTTCAAATTCGCAGGTTTGAATCAATTTGAGTTTGAAACAGCCAAGAAATCGACTTTGCGCAAGGCTCATACGGTTTGCGCTTCTAACATACGGTTTGCGCTTCTATCATATGGTTTGCGCAAGTTTCAAAGTTTCATTTGCGTATTGAACCTATCACGGAAAGTCTTTCTTTGCGCATCAAGGCAAAGACGCAAAGTCTCACTTTGCGCTCCAAGACCGATACACAAAGCTTATCTTGCGTATCACTCTGCTTCCGAAAAGCTTACTTTGCGCTTCAAGGATCTCACCCAAAAATTACTATGCGTCTCCAGTAGGTCACGCAAACCTACTTTGCGTATCAATCTGCATCCAAGAATCCTACTTTGCGTATGTAGATGGAATTTTTTTTTAGTGTGTCATCTATATTTTTTTTAAAAACCTTGTGTCATATCAAGTGTTGTTCAAATTTTCATTTTTTTTTTCGAAAATTTTCAATTCAATCTGATTTTTGATTTTCTGATACATAGTTTGGAACGATCTTTCACATCAAGCTAATTTATTTTTCAAAATGGGATTTTTTACAGATCTTGAAGTAAAGATCAGAAAAGTGGAATTAGAGAAGATTAATCTGGGTCATCAAGTTGACTTTCATTCTCAGAAGTCAATAGAATACTTTAATGAAATCATATCGTTCAAAAAATAACTCTGTGCTTTAAAGGTTCTTAATGAAGATCTTCTGAAAAAATCTTCTGGACATTCTGATGAGAAAATAAAAAATTTGGAATCTCAGAACTCTGAGCTTATAAAGAAATTATCTGTTTTGGAAAAATAGCTTTTTGATAATAAAGCTGATTTTGAAAATGAAAAGAAAAAATTTTCAAAGAAGTTTTCAGATTTTTCTAAAAAGTGCTATGAAGAAAAGAAGTCAGTGGAACTTAAATGCATCAAGCTTTCTCAACAAATCTCTAATTTTGAGAAAGTACTGATATTGGAAAGAGAGAAATTTGCTCAGGAAAAGAAGGCCATAGAACAGAAAAATGTGGGATTCTTTAAAGAATTATTTGGCCAGAGAAATGATTCAGAAAAAGGTTTTGAAGAAGAAAGATCAATCTTTGAAACTGAAATCAAAAGGCTGACTTCAAAATTATCTGAACTGTCTACTGCTGCGCTGAAAGAGCAAAGAACGAAATCAAGGTCTTCTCTTCATGACCTACCTATTTCTGAGTTGACTGATCTTCTATATGCGCGTCTACTGTCTATGTCACCGCCACAACATCAGGATCAAGATCTTCTTTCTTTGCTACAGAACTTCCAACCTACGCCGCCTCCAGTTCCTTCTTCTGAATCTGACCGGATTACTGTTTTATCTAATGAGTTTCATGCATTCAGGTCAGAAGTTCGATCAAGTTTTGCTGATCTTAAATCTTTTATGACTCAAGCTTTTTCTGATATCTCTAACAAGGTTGATCGTATGGAACAAAGCTGCAGATCTGAGGTCGGCCCGTCTCTTAAGCGCCGACATGACCAAGATGATCCTGATCATCAAGGCCATGAGGTGGAGATCGCAAAGAGACCGAGAGTTGAAGGATCTTCTGAAGCTAGAGAAGATATTCAAGAAGAAGTGGCTATTGATAAAAGAAAGAGTGGTGAATCTGTTCAAGACTGCAACATTCCGGATTTAATGAATGTTATGATTGAAAATGTTGATTTGTCTTCCATGCATAATGAATTGAATATTTCTGAGAGCAATATTAACAATAATATGCAAATTGTTGTTTATATGGATCCAGATTTTTCTGAAAATGTTCATGAAGTTGAAGAATCTGACGCTGCAAATGATATGAGGACATTCTTTGCTAACTTCATAGAGATTAATTCTGATGAGGATGAAGATGTCAGGTTTGAAAAGATATGTCAACTCAATGAAGAAGACTTTGATGACATCGTTATCATATCAGATACAGAAGATGACTCTGTGTTCATGGATGCGAAAGACGAAGAAGAAGCAGACTTGTTATACAGTGATCTTCTTGCTCATGATGAGATTCCTGATTCAGCTAAAGACATATCTACTCCTGTTGCTAGTTCATCTCCGACTACCACTATTCCTTCAAGATTATTTGAAGTTGGTCAGTAGTCAAGAGCAGAAGCTGATGTTCCACTTTTTGATCCTGTTATTCCACCATCCATTCTAGAAGAAGGACCAACTTTATCTAGACTTCAAAGACAAAGGAATCTGCAACGTAGATATTTAGCATCAAGGCAAAGATCAGCCTTTCTAGAAGACACTCAGAGAAACATCTTTGTCTCTAGAAGAAGGCCGATTAACATCTATGCAATCCTTGGAGTATAGAAAGAGTCAGATGCTTATCAATATGAGTACTTAATGTTCATTAAGTGCCAGCGCAAAAGGAATAATACCGTGTCTTCTCAACACTTGATTGTTCGAGTCATCAGTGTCACAATCAACAAGTTTGTGAATATCTGGTATCCAGATTTTGAAGTTGAAAGAAGAGACTGCAAGCGTTATAAATTTTCAGAGGCAGACTTCACTGACCTTTCTATAGATGATATTGAATTCTAGTATGATCACTTCAGGAATCTATATCATAGATCTCAGGATATTTCACAAGCTTTGTTCGTCATTAAAAGATTCATACGACGACAAATCCGATTCTTCTGAGTTTTTGATTTCCAGATGGCTGTTGAAAGCTTCCAACCGGTTGTGAATCTACTCAGGCCCAACCGAAGCTTACCGAACTTAGAGTCTTATTCTCTTCTCACCATTGTTGAAGATCCATATGGAGTTCTGTACAAGAATGGCTCTAATGAAAAATGCTTTCTCAGGATTGAAGAAATTGCTCACTACTCCGATGGAACCTTAAAGGTGATCAAGCTTCAACTAGAGCAACGTCTGAAGGAGGCCAAAAGAAGATTTTTGGAATCAAGAGAAAATGCATTCCTGGTTGATAATGATGAAATCCGACTTCTCCAGAAGACAATACAAATTGATAAAATACTGAACCGGTGTGTATGAATACTTGACAGTATATGGATAAGATAATACACAATTATTGATCTTTGGAAACACACGGTCAGTTAAACAATAAGCTCAAAAATTTTTAAAAAACATTTAAAAGCACACTTCTAAATTCATAAAACATTTGAGAATAAGAAGTGGTTTGAACATTTCAGAAATTGTTTTTCATGTTCGAAAGTTGTCCTTTCAAACAATCAGAGATCTAGGATCAGAAAATATTTACCTTTTTAGCTCCCCCTCAAATCATGATATAAAGATTTTAATCTTTTAAGCTCCCCCTGGATATTAGCACAATATCCGTCTTTGATCATTGATGAACGGGTCCTGATCTGTCATGTGATCAGAAGCCACTTTATTCACATTATTTATTCAAAAATAAAAGACAGAAAGCAGTAAACAGTTTATAGTATGAGTTCTGATCTGAATTAATCAGAAGTCATCACCTTTACTCCCCCTTAAATTAGGCATCTGAAATATGTCAGATAAAACAGAATTGAGATCAAACACTCCCTTTTGAATTGTTAGACCATCAATATCAGAAAAATCTAGCAGTAAAAAAGTATAGGATAGAGATCAGATCAATTCACTTGGGATGGAGACCATCAATATTCATCGGATGCAAAAACACAGGAGTAAAGTCCTTTTTGATCGCTAAGGTTCGAGTCCTAAACTGTTATGTTTAGAAGTCAAACTCCTTTGAAGACCGGGTCCTAAGCTGATGTGCTTAGAAGCCATAATCTTTTCAGCTTTGAAGTCCGGGTCTTGAGCTGATTTACTCAAGACCCATAATCTTTCTTACTCCACCTTGACGTGTGGTTCCTGCAACACATAATCAATTTTCTTCTTTGGTACCCACTGGTATTTGGGTCCAGAAATGTTAGTTGCAGTTCGTGTGGGGGAAATGGAGTAAGAACCATACCATAAATGATCATTTATTTTATGAAAATGATCATGTGTACAATAAATAGAACAATAATATTTTTTACTGTTAGGCGCTTTGTTCTTCTTTGCTTTGTCTACATGTACGCATGATTTCTTCTCTTTCAGCTCATCAGTCTTGTCATCTTTGACTGGTTTCTTTTGCCAAACCAGTTTCTCTTTCTTGACACTTTTTCTCGGATAAGTATCTGAACCATATAAATATTCATCATAGAAAAGGTTAGTGCGACGAATCTGATTAAAGGATTTGACTGACCTTTGTGAAGAAACAAATTTCTGATTTGAACTTGAAACAGACTTTTCAAGCTCTTTGATCTTGGATGCAAAGTTGACTCTTTCTTTCACAAGCTGGTCAATCTTCTTTGAGAATTCAGACTTCGTCTTTTTCTCTTTTAGCGCAGTAGCAGATAGTTCAGATAACTTTGAAGTCAGCCTTTTGATTTCAGTTTCAAAGATTGATCTTTCTTCTTCAAAACCTTTTTCTGAATCATTTCTCTGGACAGATAATTCTTTAAAGAATCCCACATTTTTCTGTTTTATGGCCTTCTTTTCCTGAGCAAATTTCTCTCTTTCCAATATCAGTACTTTCTCAAAATCGGATATTTATTGAGAAAGCTTGATGCATTTAAGCTCCACTGACTTCTTTTCTTCATAGCACTTTTTAGAAAAATCTGAAAACTTTTTTGAAAATTTTTTCTTTTCCTTTTCAAAATCAGCTTTATTATCAAAAAGCTGTTTTTCTAAAACAGATAATTTCTTTCTAAGCTCAGAGTTCTCAGATTCCTAATTTTTTATTTTCTCATCAGAATGTCCAGAAGATTTTTTCAGAAGATGTTCATTAAGAACCTTTAAAGCATAGAGTTCTTCTTTCAAAGATATGATTTCATTAAAGTATTCTATTGACTTCTGAGAATGAAAGTCAACTTGATGACCCAGATTAATCTTCTCTAATTCCACCTTTCTGATCTTTACTTCAAGATCAGTAAAAAATCCCATTTTGAAAAAGAAATTAGCTTGATGTGAAAGATCGTTCCAAACTATATATCAGAAAATCAAAAATAAGATTGAATAGAAAAATTTTCAAAAAATATTAAAAATTGAAAAATTGAACAACACTTGATATGACACAAAGTTAAAAAAACTCCAGATGCTAAGGTGCAAAGAAGATTCTTGTGGATGCGATGAGATGCAAACCACGCTTTTCGGAACTAATGTGATACGCAAAGCAAGCTTTTCTATCAGGATCTTAATTCTAAACAAGAATAAACACTCAGAAACAATATTGAAGAAGTTTGCGGAATAACACTTCAATATTCAAGAATCAATAAAGCATTGAATCAAAAGAACAATTTGTAAACTTTATTGAATGATTATAAAGCTACAAGATTTAACACTCAATCTCAATATTGATGAACAGGCTCACCAATACGAATTCTACTTCTCTAGAATTAGGATTACAAACCTTGAGGTTGATTCTCTCTAAGAAAATAAAAACTCAGAATTCTAAAAAAAAATTAGTTCTAAACTATTCTGACTAATTCTATATATACTGAAGATAAAAGATAATTACATATAATAAAAGATCTTCAATATAATCTTCCATATTTATCTTCAAGCTTTCCATATTATCTTCAAATAATCCAGCTGTCATCCTTGCCATGCGAAGTCTTCATCATCTCATAAGCAGCACTAAGTTCAAGAGCAATATTAATAACATTCAGCAGCATTAAGTTGATCCAGCAGCATTAATACTTTAGTAGTACTAGCTCCAGCAGTACTAACTACTAGCAGTACTAAAATCTACTAGCAGTAGTAATTCTGTTGTAGCAGCATTAACCATACTTAAGCATTTCTGAATTTCCCAACAATCTCCCCCTAACTTGATTTTTAAGAAAAGAAGTCAAGTTCTTTAGAAGTTCTTCTTAGATGCTCCCAAAACTTCACGATTCATACCCCTGTATCCACATTCAGCCCCAAGCTTTGATTGATTGTTTTTTGAATCAAATATTTAGCCATCTTTGAATCTGGAACACATCCTAGCTTCTTCTTCAACATTGCATGAAGCTTTAGTCTACTGTGATTGTACACTCTATCCACTAGGAAGTACTCTATGTGATTTAAGTCCATAGTTAGTGCATATACTCCACTAGTTTCATATAGAGTCCACTTGTTGACTGTTTGGAACACATTCCTGATCACATGCTCTACTTCATCAGGTTTGAACATCATACACAGATACTCCATCACCAGTTTAGTAATTGAAATTCCTGGAGCTTTCAGTTTATCCGCATACAACTTCATCCCTATTTCAAACATTTCTTCTATATTTGTCCTGGAGCATGTTCTGACAATCTTTGCCCAAGTGTTGAATACCTCATACTTGTCATCCTTACTCTTGAGCCTTATGTAGTCCTTTCCATCCACTGTCAATGTATCCCAGAGAATAACCTCAGGAGGCTTCACACCAACAGGTTATGCTGAAATTGGTTCAGGCACTTTGTCCATCACTACCATATACATATTTACATCATCTGTACTTGATGGTTCTACCTGATCAACTGATTCAGATGCCCCTTTTTCTTCAGCAACTTTCTTACTTTCTTCTTTATCCACTCTAGGCTTCTTGGCTGATTTTCTTCTGGCCATCATCCTAGTTCTTTTTAAAGTCCTTAGACTTTCACCTAAAGTGGCTTCCTTCTCTGGTGTTTCTTGCTCATCAGGGAATAATCATTGCTTTCCTTCATTCTCTTCTCCACTTCCACCCTGCCAGTTTCATTCCCTTGAAGTTTTGTCATCTCTGCATCATACAGCCCTTTGATTTGCTCAAAAGACATCTGTGAGAACATTTTCTTTTTGACACCTACAGCACCCTTGAGGAAAGTGATCATCTTCTTTCTCTCTTCAGCACCAAGGTATGTCCTTGAAGGTTGTCTCTTCTTTGCAGCCATCTTGATTTTTCCAGAATTCCTTAGAGATGTTGCTTTCTTCTTTGCTATTTCTGTTGCAAGACTTTGTTGATAAACTTCATTGAGTTCTGCAGCCATAGCTGTTGCTATCTCCCTATCTTTGGCTACTTGCACATTTTCTGCTTCTTCAAGTTCAGCTTGTAGTTTTCTAGCCAAAGCTTCATCTGACTCAATCAATTTTTGCTTTTTAATTGGTTGATCAGATTCCACCATCTTAGCTTTGCCTTTGTCCTTGCTTTTTGCTTTATCAACACTGACTTTCTTGACAACTTCAACATTTTCTTTGATGACAACTCCTTTGGCCTTTGAAGTGACCTTGGGAGTATCATGCTTGGCTTTGATTAATGCTTCAGCTGTCTCAAGCTCTTCCTTATCTCTGCTTTGAAGATCAATTAGTACTTCTTTCACCATTTCTGCTGCTTCACTTAGTTCAGCAGCATTAACAGTTTCTGCTGCTATTGATGTTACTGCTGCTGCTTGATATTCTATTTCTGCTTCTTGTACAACCTCTGAATCTTTTTCCACTGCTTGTACCCTTTCTGTACTTACCCTATCAAGCTCCCCCTCAACTCCTTGTTTCTCCCCCTTATCTGTAGCTTCTTCCATGGTGAACTCAGCTTCTGACTCCCCCTTTTTGGGAGCATCATCCCCTGATTTCCTTCTCCTTAGCACAAACTGTTTCTTCTTCTTTTTATGTACTAGCCTCATTACCAATTTCTTGAGTTTGGTAATCTGCACTTGTTGGGCTAGGATTACCAATTTCATTTCTTCAATGTCAGCTCCTTGTTTGATGACATCCAAGTTGATATTTCCCATAGCATCCATCAATTCTTGATAGTTATATCTTTCCTCACCTTCTCCAGAAGTGTTACCCTCTTTTGAAGGATCATAGGATCTTTTTGTAGTGGGAGCCTTCTGCCTAACAGAAGCACTCTCCACCCCCGTGGGTTCTTGGCACCAGGGACCTTTGGATGATTGCTCACCCAAAGTTGCCATGGGGAAGGTCTTATTGATGTTACCACTGACGTCCTCCGTGCTAGCAGAAGTAGTGGCAGCCTTAGCACCCATATGCTCAAACATCTCCTCAGTGAGCACCTCCTTGGGGTTGGGAGACACCCCTGTGGTTTCCCTGTGGATATTCTCTAATGGAAAATTCTCCATTAGAGGGCTTAAAGGCTCAGTGGGTGATGGTACAAGAAGGAAAGGAGCCTTCTTTACCTTTTTCCTTGTATAAGTTTGGGTGATTGGTGAAGTTGGCTTATGAAGTAGGGACTGAGGGATTGATATAGAGGGTGCAGGTTGGGATTGGCTAGCAGTGGGATGGTCAAATGAGGGTGTTGACCCTGTTGCCATACTTTCTTCAGTGTGGGACACCACCATCATTGTAGAGAACAATGGGGTGTCAACTCCTTCCGAGTCCAATGGAAATCTTTTCATGTTTGAAAAGACCTTGCCTTTGGGGACTTTTTGTACATATACCTCATCAAAGAGAGGCATATCCGTCAATTCATTGGTTATAACTGCCTGGACAAATCTTGGGTACATACATAAACTCTTTTTGTTTCCCAAGTTTGACACAAGGTCATTAAAAATCATTTGAGAAAAATTGTACTTTCTGGCAGTGGCCAAACACACCAAAGCATAAGCAATGGTGCTACTGAACTCACTCCATCCAGTAGTCTTTTTGGAAATACAATGCATAAGGGTATGGACAAAGAAACGCCATTGGGGTGAAAATTTAGCTTTTGAGAACTTGAAAACACCCAATGGGCCTCCATACCCCATTCTTGTAAGAGTGGAAAATAGTTCATCAGAAGAGATAGATGAGATACCAGAGGCATCGTCTAGACGTAGACTGATGCGAATTACCTCTTCAGTAACTGTCAAAGGTTTGCCACACTCCCTTGTCTTGATTACTTGCACACCATTCTCAATAACAATGGTGGCATTAGCTCAAAATTATTGTTGGTGCTCGATATAGATTGATGGAGACACTGTCAGAGCATAGGCGATATGGCTAGACTTCAGAAAATCCACTATCTGATGAAATCCTGCTGCTTGCTTTGGCTTTTGTCGCATCGCGATTTCATTATGCTCGTCAATAAATGCCATGGACGCCATTGAGCTTGAATAATTTGTACTGGAACACTTGGTTCTTGAGAGAAAAGGTTAAAGAGCAGATGAATAGAAAGCAAAGAGTCGTTATGAACTTTTGGGCGGGCAAAAAGGGTATTTATACGATTCGGGACATAATCAGTATTAACTCCTAGCAGTATTAACTAACTAGCAGTATTAACTGAGAGCAGTATTAACCACTAGCAGTATTAACTGAGAGCAGTATTAACCACTAGCAGTATTAACTTAACTAGCAGTATTAACTGAGAGCAGTATTAACCACTAGCAGTATTAACTTAACTAGCAGTATTAACTGTGCACTGGCAGTATTAAAACTGCACTGGCAGCATTAACTATACTTACACTTTTTGAAGCTTTAAGGTACTCTGAGCAAGGTAAGAGACTTCCTTTATTTGTATCTTATTTGCTCAACATCATCTCCCTTACTTTTATCACTTATCATATCTACTTCTGCATCAAATGAAACATGTCCTCCAACAAATCTTTTGATGAATTTTGAAGGCAGTCCATGTTCCCAGTTATGTGCCAAGAGCAACCATTATCAACATGCCAAATGCTCTTCCTCTTGAGCTATTGGTTGCCCTGCACACTAGATAAATCAGTTAGTTTTGGAGGGAACCCAAGCCAAAGTGGTCTTGGGTTGTCCTTTCTCATCAATATAATTTGTAAGTTTAGTCTGGATGAGTTGTTTAGGAATCTCATGGCTGGAATACTTTGTCAAAATTATAGGCTTGGCAGCATTACTACTAGAAGCAACTCTAGCCTTGTTAGCTGTACTAACTTGGTTAGCAGTATTAACTGAGTTAGCAGCACTCTTTCTGTTAGCTGTACTATCTGGGATAGCAGTACTAACAGGTTTCTTTACAATTGGAACCCAAACCTGAACAAAGTTGTTTTCTTTCTTTGTCTTTAAATTACTCATTGGCTTATTTGGAGTATTTTTCTTTATATTAGCAAACTTGTTCTGAGCATGAAACTTTTTAGGTGCTCTGTTCTCAGCCATAAGATTCCTTCTCTGATTCCTATAACCAAAAGAGTTTTGTGGTTGTCTTTGAAAAGTGACTCTTTGGTTAATAGGATTGAAATAACAGTATTTGGCAAGATGATTCAATTTGCCGCAGATAAAACAAGGTTTTGGTCTATTGATTTTACTCAGATCAACCCCTTGTTTTTGTGCCCACTTATTATTCAAATTTCTTTGTTTCCCCTTCTTTTATCATGTTTTAGGGGCTCAGGCTTATTGCATGCACACTGTTTGCAAGGAATAGGATTAACAACAGTGGTCTGTTTGTAATGGACCTTACCAGACTTTCCCTCTGTATTATCTATGTCCTTTGATTTGACCCAAGCCCTTCCACAGTCCTCATTGGTAATAATGTGATTTTCTAAGGGAATATCTTTGTGATCATCCTCATTCTTACCATTAGAGTTCTCTTCTTCAGAGTCTGTTTCAACCACCACTTTGTCTAATGGATCTACCTTAGTAGCTCCCTCAGACAATTCCTTCCTGTCCTTGGTGTCTAGAAGGTCTGAAGTAGGAGGAATGTAGTTGTTGTTGTATGGTGGTGGTGTGGTATGATACCCTATTCCTGGCTTAAGCTTATCATGGATTTGGACCTTTAGAATTGAATCCATGGTTTTAGAAGCATATGAATACTTCTCAATGTCAAGCTTAGCTTTCTCATACTCACTTTTTATCTTCTCACACTCCTCTTCTTTCTTTTTAAGCTTAATCTCATACTGATCTTTCTCCCACTTCCAGTAATTTGTGTCATACATGTGCTGAAGCTCATTGGCTTGGAAACCTTTAATCTGTTCCTCAAATCTCTCAACAATTCTCACATAGTTTTTTATATCTTTCTCTAACCTCTTAAGGTCATCACTCATCTTCTGGTTGTGATGCCTGTACCTTTTAACAGTGTCAATATAGGATTTAGAGCAAAGATTAGAAATTACCTCTGTGGGGATTTCTGTGCTTGAAGAGTCTGAATCTTTAGCCATTGATGATTTTTGATTTCAAGAAAGAAAGATGATTCAAGGTTTTTGAGAGCACTAGCTCTGATACCACTTGTCAGGATCTTAATTCTAAACAAGAATAAACACTCAGAAACAATATTGAAGAAGTTTGCGGAATAACACTTCAATATTCAATAATCAATAAAGTAGTGAATCAAAAGAACAATTTGTAAACTTTATTGAATGATTATAAAGCTACAAGATTTAACACTCAACCTCAATATTGATGAACAGGCTCACCAATACGAATTCTACTTCTCTAGAATTAGGATTACAAACCTTGAGGTTGATTCTCTCTAAGAAAATAAAAACTCAGAATTCTAAAAAAAAAAATTAGTTCTAAACAATTCTGACTAATTCTATATATACTGAAGATAAAAGATAATTACATATAATAAAAGATCTTCAATATAATCTTCCATATTTATCTTCAAGCTTTCCATATTATCTTCAAATAATCCAGCTGTCATCCTTGCCATGCGAAGTCTTCATCATCTCATAAGCAGCACTAAGTTCAAGAACATTATTAATAACATTCAGCAGCATTAAGTTGATCCAGCAACATTAATACTTTAGCAGTACTAAGTCCAGCAGTACTAACTACTAGCAGTACTAAAATCTACTAGTAGTAGTAATTCTGATGTACTGGCAGTAGTAATTATGTTGTAGCAGCATTAACCATACTTAAACATTTCTGAATTTCCCAACATTTTCGGATGAGTCTTGATGCGTAAAGTGTGATTCTCGGGTCCTGAGAGATACGCAAACTAGGTTTGCGTATGAGATTTGATGCGCAAAGTAAATTTTGCGTATACAGAAGGATGCGCAAATGAAGGTTCGCGTATGTGCCTTGAGTTGCAAAGGAGGTTTTCGTACGCTTAAGGATGCGCAGAGTACACTTTTTCGGATGTTGAAGGATACGCAAATAGAGCTTTGTGTATTTGCCTTGATACGCAAACTGGCTTTCTTTTGAAGACGCAAACTCCTATGAATGTTGCGCAAAGCTTATGAATGGTGCGCAAACCGTGTTCTTGACAGATTCTTTCTCAAATCGATTATAACCTGCACAATTGATCTCAAGAACTTATCAGCATCATCGAAAAACAGTTCTAAACACAAAATTACAATCAAATTCAGATTGAAAACAACAATTTGCACATGTTTGAACAAGAACAATGTTCGAACGTGAGTTTTAGGAAAATTACAAAAATCGAAAATTGATATCGAATTCGTTGAAATCACAAGATGTAATCAACACATGAAACAAACCTAAACATACACCGAATCCAATGATCCTATTTTCTTGCACTAAAAATGATTTTATCAACAAAATTCAGATGAACCAGTAACAAACTCATTTTCTTCAAAAACTTTCGAAAAACTCAAATTCTCGATTCAAAACACACAGATATCAATTCAAATCATGATCAAATCTTTTCTGAAAAGTTTGGTTCAGCTCTGATACCAATTGTGAATGATAAACCCCAAATCAATCAAGCTGATTACTCAAGATTAAGCATTTAAGATCAAGAACTAGAGAGACAAAGTCTAGAGAGAGAAAGTAGATCTTGTATTTATATCACATGTCTCTGAATATTCAATACAATGCACTAGACGTTACTACAAGATTACAACCACAAACCTATTTATACCATCTATCTATCAAGACTTAACAACTAAGGAAATGATAAGCTAGCTTTGACATTCCTAATACATTGACGATGTTGACTTCTAACATTGACTTTCCTAATTAAATCTTGGATACAATATTTGGACTTAACAGTTATTTTTAAAATGTTTTTGGATACTTTTATGCATATCTGACCGTGTGTTTCTAATGACAAATTCTTGTGTAATTGTCATAACTTTATACTAACAAGTATTCATACACACGTCGGTTCAGTACATTTCTTGAATTTGTTATTAACATGTATCAAAAGTATAATCTTTCAATGGTAATACTCCCGTTTGTTTTTCATTGTTGTTTGAATCAGACATCATTTCATCATTATATGTGCTTTCATTGATATATGTTTATACATTGTTCAAATAAACACTTACGTCTTTGATTTCCCAAAATATTATTCTTCATGAATTTTGATCTAATCTTAATCATTGTCAGATTCTCAAAACATTTCTATTCTTTCATGATTATTCATTCATACAAAGTTTTGAGAAACCTTAAATGCTTAAAATGCTCAAATTTCATTCTGATTTTTAATGAGCATACATATACTGACAAATGATTTTTTGTGCTTTAATGTCAAGAAAATCATTGATGCAATACATGCTTTTAGGACAATAAATGGGATTAAATGTTTGAGCTTAACAGAACTTCCATGGATTCACGATAACCACTATTTCCTACCCAGGAAGTAATCCTATGACTGATTGAGGGGAGATAGGTCAAAAGATTGAGTGATGGTGTGTGATGAGGTAAAATGGAAAAGAAAGATTGGTTCGATGTGAGCTTAAATAATTAAAAGAAAGAGGGTGTGAGAACGGAGTAAAAGAATATCAAACTCTTCCCCAAATCATTCTAAGTTGGGCAGCCATATAAACTGTTGTTTCACAATTCTTCGTGAACGACATTGAAAAAGACACCAAGCCCATGCCATCTAATGCATACAACCCTACCATCTGCTCATTCTTTTCTTAAAAAGAGAATATTTCACATTTTATGTGGAAGCAACACATATTCTATTGGTTCTTCACTTGGAAGATACTAATATTGAAAAAGAAGGAAAGTTGTGCCACCTTCGACTCTTTTTCATGCACATTGAGTGTATGTATAACCTCTGTTGTCTTATTGGTTTACATAATTTTGATCCTAAACAACAATCATTGTGCTAATTCTTTCATAACACAAGGACGAGCACACAGAAAATCTGTTTTTATGTCAGAACATTCATAGAAAATACCTTGTGTTTTTCAATGATTGAATGGAAGACCTGGGGAGTGAACACCACTTCAAGCTCCTTAAATTGTACAAAGTGGCTTTGTGCTACTGACAGACATTCCTAACTGTTTCATTTGTTGATTCAGAATTATCATTCCAATTTGTCTGAATTTGAAAAGATTCAGATGAATACATTAATGAATTGACGGCTCATTATCAGATAAGTTGGGGGAGAATGTTCAAACATTACCAGAAGAGATCAGGAACACGGTTTTACATTGTTTAATTGGGGGAGAAATTTCAAAGACAGAACTAATTTTGAAATAAGTTTTGATGATTTTGATTCTCACAATCATCAAAAAAGGGGAGAAATTTACAAAGTTCAATTTCAATGTAATAAAGAGATGTCAAAGTGAAAAGACTTGTGGAGAAATTCAGAAAGTTCAAGTCAAATGAAGATTAAGTGATACTTCAAGAAATATGAAGGTTTGAATGAAATTTTGATTCAAAAGATTCTGAAGAAACAAAGATGATTCAAGAAAGTTGGTTTTCTGAATATAATCCAGAGATCAGAGAGATGAAGATAAGAGATTAAATATTCCTCAAAGTTGAAAGACGTTTTATAAGTTCAAGAGATTTTAAAGGTTTGTTCAAAACCTGATGAATGTTTAAAGACTTTGTGAAAGACTTTTCAAGATTCTTCAAAAGCTGATTGATTGAAGATTGTTAGAGCTTCAAAGTTCAGAGCTGTCATAGTAAAAGTTTGAAGAATCAAGTGCTGAAGACGAATGTCAAATTTTTATTAAATCTTGAATACAAAGCAGGAGAATGTTAGTGTATAAATTGTATCCAAGATTTAATGTAGAAAAGTCTAAGTCAAAGTATGTAAAGTCAACTTAGTCAACCTTAATGGTTCGAGAGAACCTTTGTTGTGAGAGTTCTAATGCCTTGAGTATTTTAGTTCTGTGAGAGAAGTAGCTTCATATAAATAGTGTTAGTTTTGTAAGTGTTTGTAATCTTGTAGAATTGTAACTTTCATATGAATACATACAACTTGTATTTCTCTCTCTACTCTCTCTCTAGATATTACATTGTTAAATCTTGATTAGATTGTGCTTGATTGAATAAGGATTTTACTTTTTCAAGTTTTTATCTATATACGGAAAGTGACTGTTCTGAACCAAGTTTGCTACAAGTTTGCCCTGTTCCCGAGGTTTTTCGTGTAATGAATATGTGACATCATTCCTATCTTCCGTTGGTCACATATTTTTAGCAACTGATCTAAATTTTCACTACTGCTCATGTTTGTCAAGATTTTCAGATACTGGATGTTTGGATTTAGTCTCTGATTGGATTGAACTAGCAGCCTGAGTTTCTGCAATCATCAGTCTGGAGTGATACTTTATGTTGTTTGACCGTTGAGTGTTCTTAATCATTCTTCTGACCTGATCAATCAGGAGTGTGAGAGACTGCAATCATTGTTCTTATGCTTTAGTTGTGATTGAGAATCCTAAGTGCTTATAATCATCCAGCTGATTCGTGAAGAAAGGAGGTCTGAGTTCATTCATTCAGTGTTCTAGAAAGCTGTTAGAAAATGAGCATCTTTCATCATTTGTTGAACAATTTTTGGAATTGTTCTCTAACCCTTGCATTGTAGTGTTTTCTACCGGATCTTTCCTCCTGCAAGTTATCAGAATAAGTTCTAAAATTGAATTCTTATTCAACTCATGGTTCAAAGACATATCAGATGTTATATACTGAACATGCGCTTTAGTTGTCATTCCATAATCCACACATTTCTTTCTTGTGGGCGTAACAAATGTGTTGGATTTACAAAAGTTAAAAGTTGTCTTTATGTGCACTCGTTCGAGGTTATGGTCTACATCAGATCTGATATTAAAGTTGAAACTTCAAGGATAAGAGCTATATTCAAGGGGGGTTGAGGATGCTTTGAAGTTTATGCAACACTAAGTTTTCTAAAAAAATCAAGGGGGAGAAGAGCTGAAGCTGAAAGAAGATGATTACATTAAAAAACTTAGGGGAGAATGTTAGAACATAAATGTTCTGTTTAGAAGTTTAGTAAAGTAATCTTTTGAATTTATGTTTTGGGCCTTCTACTTTGGGTTTGGGCTAAAATGTGTACAAGGGTGAGAGGGGTATAAATAGGACTCTATTAGTTATTTTATTAGTAACTTTTCATTCTGTCAAAATGTAATCATACGAGTTATTTGTTCTCTGTGGTTTGTGTTTTCTTAGTGTGAATAAAACTACAGTTTCCTCCCCAATCATCCTTGTTATGTTTGTTTAATCAATTCAATCTTCATCACGGACTTACAAGATACTTGTCATGATTGATGAATATTCAAGATACACATGGTTAGAGTTCTTGAGAGGCAAGTCAGATGCACCTGAGTTAATAATTTCTTTCATCAAGAAAGTACAAGTCTTGCTACATCTACCAATAAAAAAGATACGAAGCGACAATGGCACGGAATTCAAAAATGAGACTTAACAAGGCTATCTTCATTATGTGGGAATTTCTCATAATTTTTCTGCCGCTCGTATGCCACAACAAAATGGAGTTGTAGAGCGCAAGATTCGAACTCTGGTGAAAGCTGCGAGAACAATGTTGGCCTACTTAGGACTACCTCTGTATATGTGGGATGAAGTCATTGCTACAACATGCTTTACTCAGAATCGGACGATCATCAATAAGCGTTTAAATAAGACAGCGTATGAGATTTTCAATAAAAAAAACCTAACGTCAAATTTTTACGTGTATTTGGTTGTAGATGCTACATCCTAAACGACAGTGATAATCTTGGTAAGTTCGACAAAAAGGCGAACGAAGGCTACTTTCTTGGATATTCTTTGACTTTCAAAACCTATTGTATTTACAACAGACGCACAAAGATCGTCTTGCAGAGCATCAATATATCTTTTGATGAACATTCAACATTAACTTCTGAACATAACAGTTCAGGACTCAAACATAAAGAAAAGGCTTTTATTCAAAACGGAATAGAACCCGTTTCAAATGAGACCAAGTCTTCTGTCTCTAATTCACAATCGTCTACATCTGAGTTAGATTTATTATTTTTTTACGCTTTTATGAATATTTGCAGATTTTGATAAATCTAGTGCATCCGCATCAACATTAGAGGTCCCTATTACAAGTAAAAACATTTTTGGACCATCTGAACCTGTCACAACGACTTCTTCAGGTACTACAATGCCTATTGATTCTAATAAATCTAACATTGTTCTGTTTCTATAGATACAAATTCTGGTAATGAAGTCCCGAGCACTTCTTCTGTCATACCAGAAGTACCACATTCAGAATTACCTGTTGAATAAGTTCTGACAACAACAACAGAAGTTGTTCCTCCAATTATAGATTAATATATTGAGAAAAACAACGGAGTTAATGTTCAACCCCTGCCTAGTACCACAAGATGGACTAGGGATAACCCCCTACATAATATCATCGGTGACGTCAACAGTGGTGCTCAAACCCGCGCTGCATCGGCAAACTTTTGTTTATATTCTAGTTTCCTTAGTTCCCTTGAGCCTAAGAAGTTTTCAGAGGTGCTTCAAGATCCAGATTGGATTCTTGCAATGAAAGATTAATTACTCCAATTTGAACGGAACAAGGTCTGGCAGCAAATCCCACGACCCAAAGACAAATCCATTATCGGAACTAAGTGGGTCTTCAGGAATAAGAAGGTTGAGGCTAAGTGGGTCTTCGCAAAGAGATACTGTCAACATAAGGGTATAGACTACGATGAAACATTTTCCCCTGTTGCAAGGATAGATTCACGTTAACCAGTGTTTCCTACCCAAGAAGTTATCCTTGAATGATTGAGGGGAGAGGGGTCAAAAGAATAGAGAGTGGTTGTGTACTGAGGTAAAATGTGAAGGAGAGTTTGGTTATTGTTGAAGCTTTATTATATTCATGATTAAAATAGTAGGTAAAATGTGTAATTGTTGTAATGTCAAAGGGTTTGTGTTATAAAGTCAACATTAGTTGACTTAGTATAAATAGTTGTTGTTTCATTGTAAACCATTATGTCACGTGTATTAAGAGAAAACACACACATAGAGAGAACACAGAGAATTCGCATAGATACATCAAGTGAGATATGTGACACCTAGACTTGTGACTTCGTTGTAATTTTGTGATTGTAATACAATTGCTTGTTTGATAATCTGTGTTAATTGCTTTAATTGCTAGTATTCTGGGATCACATTTGGTATCATAGCACAAATTCGAAAAAATTGAGTTTTTAACAGTTCGTATTCTGTCTTGTGAGTCTTGATTGAATTTTTGTGATTAAAAGAGTTTTTGGAAAAACTGTTGGTTGAAAAGTGGTTGAAATATGATTTAGAATATCTTTTTGTGAGTGAATTGCATTGAAAAATCAAATTTGATCATCAATTAGTGATTTTTTTTAAAGTTTTGTTCGAATGAGTTCAGTTTACTGTTTAATCAAAATTCTTGATGTTTAAGTGTGAATTTGGATTTGATATTGAGTTGGATTGTTATATGTACTAATTTGATTATCTTTGCGAAGTTACAACCTCTAGATCGAAGTTTTTGATTGGAATTTGGACTAGAATCTGATTTTTAGAACAGTATACTCAAGAACTCGCAGGATCTATACATTTCGTACGAAGAACTCGCAAATCTAAGATTTCGTAGAAAGAATTTTCTTAATTCTGTTTAAAATCATCAAGTATAGAATTCGTACAACAGTGATGCACGAAAAGTAGAGGAATTCGCATAAAATTTCTTGAAAAATCATTTAAAGTGTGGAATTCGTATACCTCTATATACGAAAAGCAAGAATTTGTAGAGGTCTATTGTGCGAAAAGTTGTGTTTTGAAATTTCAAGGCAAGAATTCGCAAGTGGTTTTATACGAATTGCACAGAATTCGCACATGTTTGTGATGCGAATTGTGTAGAATTCACATATATGTGTGGTGCGAATTGTTAGAATTCGCATAAGTTTTCATACGAATTTTTTAAAGGATTTCACATAATTCTTCAAAATTCTTTTAAGTTCAGAATTCGTATGAGATGCGAAATGTTTGTGAAATCTCAAAATTTTTCTAAGTATAGGACTCGCATCTTCTTGCTATACGAATTCTATGTGCAAAAAGTTATTGTGCGAAAAGCTTGAAGTTAAAACTTTTTTAAGGTTGAATTTCGCATAAGAGATACGTGCGAATTGTGAAGAACTCGCATAAAGTTTTATACTAATTCTTAAGAATTCGCATATAAGCTCATGTGAATTGCTTAGTTTTGAGTGTCTCTTGCATTCTAATTGTAGACTTATGCGAATTGTGTCTTGCTTTATACGAATTCTAAGTGATATACGAATTCGGTCATACTTTTCATGCGAATTACTCTTTAGTCTCAGTGTATGTGAATTTTGTACTCGAAGTTTTTTGAAATATAATTTTCTGAAATTTTTTTAGTCTTATATCTTTTATCTCAATTTGTTGAACTAAAGATCAATACTAGCTAATTTTTGTGTGTACAGAGACTACATGAAATCAATTTTAGATGGTCCTGTTGAACCAGTAGTCACTGTACCTGGACAGGCTGCTACAGAGACCACTCCATAAATACCTGTCAGATATGTGCCTAAGCCATATCAGTACTTCAGCGAGAGAGAGAAAGAGTTATACAAGATAGATGAAGAAGCTCTTATCTATCTCACAATGTCTATTCCTAACGATATCTACAACCGAGTAGATAGTCGTGAATCTGCCAAGGCCATGTGGGATGAGCTCGAAAGACAGTTTCAGGGTACAGAAAGGTCAATACAGGTGAAGCTAAACCAGAGCATAAATTCCTATGAAGGGTTTCGTGCCAAAGAAGGGGAAGCTTTAGTGGACACTTACAATAGATTTAATATGATTCTTAATGATATGAGGAGGAACGGGATGAACAAGTCTATTTCAGAAATCAACCACAAGTTCATCAAGAATCTGAACCCCGAATAGAAGAGTTATGCCATAAACATCCAAATAACCAAGAATATGGCCCAATAGGATGTAAATGAAATCTTCACTACCCTCTCATAACATGAGGATGAGGTCAACGTATTGAACGAAGAAAAGAAGATCGTCAAGGATTCTCTGTCTCTACTATCTGAAAGGAAAAAGGGTTCAAGTTCTAAGTCTGTTTCTACCAAATACAAGTCAAAGAAGTCCAAAGCCTTCCTCACAGAACTGAGCCAATCAAGTTCTGAATTATCTTCTGATGAGACTGAGTTGCACTCTGATGATGACATTCAGAGATTTGTTGAAAATCTGGCCCTCATCACCAAACAGTTCCAGAAGAGTTTTGGTAAGAAAAGGTACTCAAAGTCAATGTATGAAGGGTACAGGAAGGATTGAACAGAGAAGTACACACCAAAGTTTGGGAAGAAAGAAGGAAAGAGTGAAGAGAAAAGAGAAGAGAAAATGGAAGAGAAGAGAAAAGGGAAGAGAAGACTGAGCCAAAATTTGGGAGGTGATATAATTGTGGAAAGCCAGGCCACTTCTCAAAGGATTGCAAGTTCAAGAGGGTTAAGAATTCAGAGTACTACACCAAGAAGTCCTTAATGTCAAAGAAGCAAGAAGAAGGAAAAGAGTTCATGGTTGAAGAAGAAAACTGATTCTTTCAAAGTTCAGATGACGAATCAGCTCATTTTACTCAGGTTTGCATGATGGCAAAGATCATTGAGAATGCAGAAACTTCTTCTGAGCAATCTGATGGTGACTCTGAGGTAAGTACTATTTTTGAAAACTCTAAACTTGTTGAATCCTTAATGGCTCAAATACAAAATATGGAGAAAGAGTTTGAAAATTTAAAAGGAAAACTTAGCAATGAACGACAATCAATGATGAGTTTTCGTGATGAAAATGCATTGTTGAAGGTTGTTGTTGAGGATAAGGAATCAGAAAAGGATGCCTTGAAGAAAGAAAGAGAAATTTTAAAATCTAAGATTGTGTAACTTGAAAGAAACTTGGTTAATTTTGTTAAACCATGATCAATCTAAAACAATATAGAGAGAAAGTAGAGAGAATGAAAGAGACACAAAAGATTGATATGCTTCATTATGTAATGCAAAGTTATGAAACAAGACAAGACAAAAGGGCCTTAAATACCCTTGGCCAAAACAGATACAAAAGACAAGCAAAACAACAATTAAGGCCAAATGAAATAAATACATTGATTACTACAAAATCAGACTTAACAATCTCCCCCTTAGTAATCAATGGTGCTCAAATCTTCTATGATGTCTGTTTAACCCGATCAGGACCTCTAAGCGTCTTAAAGTAGCACGAAAATTTAATCCTTCCATGATTGAGTTCAAAGTTCTTCTAAGAAGATAGATTTCAGCATTATCAATCATAAACAGAGTTCTTCTTGATTCCATAAAACGCTTTTCAGCATCTTTCAGATTGTGCTCCAACTGAAATTTGATAATGTTCAAGGAGCCATCTGAATACTTGTTGATTTCTTCAAACCTCAGAAAACGAGTATGGCCAGAAGCATCTCTATATATTACACCATAAGGATCTTCGATAATAGTGAACAAGGGGTAGGTGTCAATATTTGGTATGTCTCGATTAGGTCTTTGAAGGTTGACAACTGGTTGAAAACTCTCAGCTGCCATCTGGAAATCAAAGACACAGAAGAATCTAGTGTGACGGCGAATAAATCTTTTAATCGCAGCCAATGCTCTCAAGATGTTATCAAGTCTGTCGGAAATGTTTCTGAAGTAATTGTACATTACCTCAAAATCATCAATTGAGAGATCATTGAAGTCTGCCTCAGAAAATGTATATCTTCTGCAATCTCTTCTTTCTACTTCAAATACTGGATACCAAATATTTAGAAACTGTTGTATATTCACATTGATGACCCTTAAAAGCAAATGAGGAGAATAAACAAGAAGTTTTCCACAGCGTTGACATTTAATGAACATCGAGTATCATACTGAAAAGTTGCAGGTTCTTTCTCTATTTCAAGGATTGCATAGATGTTTATCCGTCTTCTACTAGAAACAAAAATGTTTCTTTGAGTATCTTCCAGAAATGCATATCTAAGTCTTGAAATCATTTGTCTTTCTTCCAATCTCTGTTGCCTCTGCTGTCTAGACAAGGAAGGACCTGATTGTAACACGCTTGGAGGTATACTCACATTAGGTTCAGAAACAGGAACCTCAGCTTGTGCTCTTGACGACTAACCTCTTTCAAATGTACTAGATGGATCTGCGGTGGTCGGAGCTGAGACAACAAAAGGGCTTGATGTGACTAGAGGAGCATTATCTCTAACTGGAGACTGATCAGATACGAATGTAGTAATGACTTCTTGTGACTGAGAATTCACTATAGGAGTTTCCAAAAAAGATTCTTGAGAAGCCAAGTCTCCATATAATATATCCACAATCTCTTCATTTTTAACGTCAATACCAAAATCATGATCTTCAGAATAAGATATAACAACGATATCATCTTGGTCTTCCTCTTTGATTTTCCAGAACTTCTCATACTTTGCATCATCATCATCCTCAGAATTTATTTCAATATAATTTCCAAAGTAATTTCTCATGTCTTCATAAGCCTCAGAATCATGCACATTAGAATCTTCAGGAAATTCTAATGACTATGGTGCAAAATATGGATCAACATACACCATAATTTGCATGTTGTTCTCATTGCTTGGCTCCGAAATATTCATCTCATTCACCATTTTTGAAAGATCAACTTTATCTAGCATAACATTCACAAGATCTTCAACATCACAATCTCAAGCCTCATCATCTGATTGATTCTCTTTAGCTGCAGATTCAGATTCTTTCCTTTGACTTTCTTGAACAGATGAACTTTCAACTCTTTGCCTCTTTGACATCTCCCCTAAGGACCCGGATGATCCGAATCATCTTGGTCATGTCTTCGTTTGTGAGATGGGCCAGCTTTAGATGTGTAAGACTCTTCATGACGAGCAATTCTGTCAGATAAAGCAGTTAGAGCTTGAGTCATCAAATTTAATCCCTCCTTTAAGTCAAATTTTATTTATCAATTTTAGAAAAATTAGATCTTGCTTCAGACTTAAAGGAATTAAAATCATCAAATAAGACAGAAAGCCTGTCTGAAAGTGGAGCAGGAGCTGGGGTTGAACCAGTTGAAAGTTCATTAGAAGAGACAATAAATCCTGATTTTGTTGATTTGGTTGAGACATGGAAAGCAGACGAGCATACAACAAATCGGTTAACTCAGAAACCGGAATATCCTTAATCGGCATACTTGAAGATGCGGGCGGAACAGTTATTGATGCAGACGGTCCAGCAGATTAGTAGAAGATGGAGAAGGTGGAATTGATACTCTAGATGGAGTAGTAGTAGTGATGCTGGAAGGTTCGCGAATGACAATCCCTGATGATCGTCTGAATGGTATTTCCGGAGGAATCATGGAATAGTCTATGTCCACTATCTTACCCTTGAACAAGGATTTCATCTTCTGAATTTCCTCGGCCTTTTGAGCATCAAAACGCTCACTCATTTGTCGTAATATCTCCTTCAGAGTCATAAACTTTTTAGTCGGGTCACGAACTTCAACAGAAGAAGTCTCGACAGCAGATGTAGTTTCATTCGCAGTATGCACATCAGAGAAAGAAGATTCGGTACCTTGAACATGTTGCTGAGCCGTAGCCTTTGGAAAGGCTATATCTAACTCATCAACCTGAATATCAGCATCCGTGTTGTTGATCGGTACTGATTCATCGTCAGGCAAAGATCTACCGTATCATGCATCACTGTTTCTCTGATCTCACTTTCTAACACTTGAGTAGCAGTATGATCGCCAACACCATCGTTACCATCATCATCAGAATCATCAGAATCATCAGAATCATCGTGAACATCATTCTCATCAACAGGATCTTCGTCATTTTCAGAACTTTAATCATCATTCTGTTGAGCCGCATCACCTTCTTCAGCTACGGGTTCAACTTGATTATCATTAGCAGGTTCGGCTTCTTCGGCTTCCAAATCAAAATAATGATCATTGCAATACTAAATAATGCTATCATCGGTCGGATCAGCATAATTTGAATGAAAGTCATTTCATTATCACCAACTTGATCCCAAGAACTCTTTTTAGGAATATCTATGTTACTCCTCATCATGCTATGAACAATCAACTTCATATAACAAAAAAAAGGAATGAATTTTCTCTTTTTGTTGGTCACCTTGTCATGCACTCTCTCAGAAAGCTCGGTCCAGAAAATAAGAGTGTAGTCGACATGCAAATCATAGACAATTGGATGGAACAATCGTAGATAGTGCAGACTTGCGTTGTCAGTACCCGAATGCTTCGAGGTAAGACATTAAGGACCGAAAATAGCGCATACCAAACTAGTGGCAGGTTGGATTTATAAAATTGGCTCACCTTAGATAGAGGACCAACATATCCCAAATATCGAATACCCGCAAGAACATCTGATTCTGGAGGAAAGCTATCATAAGAATTTCGCCCCGGTCGAGAATTAGCTTCAGGTAGCTCTACAATCTGTCTGAGTCTCTTGTATGTGAGATATGAGTCAAATTGATCAATTTTCACTTCAAACCAGTGAGACTTAACCAATTCATTCTTCGTAATAGAGTGCCATGATTGTTGAAGATAAACTTCTGGAACATCAGCATAGAGAGTTAATGCTGGAGAAATCGGATGCCCACGAAGAATAGCACTAATAACTGGATCAAGCCTTGACTTTGTTGAAGTTGACATAGTAATTATTCGGCTTGTAGGGCAGCACATACAGAGCAGAAGGAAAGACTTCATTTGGTGTTTGGCGATGAGCAGACAGATTCGCTCCAGAAGAAGGAACTGATGGCATCGGAGCTTCCTGAGATACATTATCAGATGGATCATAATGCACATTTTGTACCTCATTCTTGTCTTGCTGAAGAGATATGTGTTTTGAAGCCATGGCAGTACCTATCAAACAGAAAGGATAGAGAAAATTAGCCTTTAATTGCAAAAGTGAAAAATCAGAACAAAAAGAAAAATATGCCAAGTATGTTTTGCGCTACAAGTGGGTTGCGAAAAATAGGTTTGCGCTACGTACAGGTGGCACAAAGTAAACTTTGCGTTACTTGTGAGTGGCGCAAAATTATGTTTGCGCTATCCACTTGTGACACAAACTTGTACTTAGAAAAAATTCATACTCTCAAAATAAACCAAGGTGCTACTCAGATTTGTGCGACATGAAAGTAGCGCAAAAGTTACTTTGCGTTACCAACGTGTAACACAATTGATACATAGAAAAATTACAACCCAAAGAAGGTTTGCGTAACAAGAAGGTAGCGCAAAACCAACTTTGCGCTATCAACAGAAAGCGCAACAACCCTAGATATCACAATTTGCGCAAGTTTATATCAAGAAATTTTAAAAAATCTAAAAAAAACTCGATTTTAATCCATAAAAGTTGTTCGAAACACATAAATGAAAGATTCGAAGCACATGTCGGACAAACTATTACTGAATAAAACCATTTTTCAACACAAAATTTTAAATTTTGATTGAAAGAGATGAACAGTCGCAGACATCAGAATCAAATTCAAGGATTTATATGATGAGATATAAGGAGAAATCACATACCTTGAGTCGAAATCAGAAACTAAGAACAACCCGACAGTTGATTTTAACAAAGATTAACTCACTTGAACCAAAACACGATGATGAATAGTTCGAAATATGAGTGCTCTCACACTGTGTTGTTCAAATAGATTCTATTAACAAAACAATGGATATAAACTTGAATCAAATACTAAATGTATCTTGAAATCATACTTGATTCAAAGAAATGATCAAAAAGATCTAAGAGTGAAAGTCGAACCAGAGAGAGAGCCAAAAGTTAATTTTCAGATGAGCTTGAAAAAGAACTTGTGAAAGACTTCAGATTTAATTTTGTATTTTCAAAAAAAATGTCATTTTTCACCTGATAAGCTCTTTTACTCCCCTTACCCAAATGCACTGTCCACTTTATTCACTCCCCCTCGAAATTAGATATCTTCAGTTTTTCTTTCAGATTTTCTCCCCTCAAAATATGCAAATACCAATTTTCAAAGATATGGGAACACAAACATAGAAACATCAATGTAGAACGAAAAATATACTCAATATAGATTTTGAAACAACTAAATATATAAATTTTAAAAACCAAGCATATTAAATTCTACTCAGTAAAATATCACAGATTAATCAATCAATTGAAATCAAGTGTGTGTTTTTGGATGCAAATACAAGTTTCATTATATATCAAGTTAATACATGTTCAGTTTCAAAAACTTTCATCGATCTATTCAGTGTGCTAGCATGTGAACTTTGATAGCGTCAAGTAATGTAATTCTAAAAATATAATATAATACTTTGCCTTTACTCACAATAAGTTGTTAAGAATTAAGGCTTTCAAAAATTTATAGGTTTATCGCAACTTAAAAATATCACCAAGTATCATGAGATTTGTGCTCAAAGGCATCTTTCTATAATATGTGTACATTGGCATCTTCACATTATTGTTCTCTTTGGCATCTTTTAAATTTGTGCACATTGGCATCTTTTAATCAAGAAGTTTTGTAAGTAAAAAACATGTCTTAAACGTAACTTTCTATCTGATCCTATAGCATGATTTGGGTCAGCCGCTCCCAGAGCAGTTGGCCTTAGGGGACTAGGTGTTAAGCACCCCTTGGAACTTACTCTCCCAGATCAGAAAGGCTACATCGACACATCCTAAACCCATATATACCAGTAGAACATGACTTTCGATCTGGTTCTATAGAAGGATTTGGGTTCGATCACTCCCAGACCAGTTGGCCTTAGGGGATCAGATGACAAGCACCCCACGGAACTTACTTTCCCAAACCAGAAAGGTCACAGGTACAAACTTTTTAACTTAGTGATTTCTGTATTTTATATATTTAAATCTCATCTCAATCACTTGGTTTTACGTCTAAGTGCTTAGCCTATATTTTCATTACGATCCATAATTTTGATATTTTAGGTTTTCTAAGCATTGTAAACTATAAATATTCCGAATGACATAAATTAAAGCATTCCTCAAAAATTTGAAACATGTTTTGCTGACCTTTCGATTTTTGTAAGATTTCAAATATGAATCATATAAAACATGAATATAAACAAAGCAACTTGAAAATTTATCCTAGATATACATTTTATTAAAAAGAAAGAAGAATTGTAAAAATTTTACTTTATTGAATAAAATTTGTGTAGGTTTAAACTTTTAAATTCAACTTGCCGAGTTTTGAGAGCAGAAAATTAAATCGTTTTTCATCTAAGGCTTTTGTAAAAATATCGGCAAGTTGATATTCAGTTGGAACAAAATATAATTCAATAGTACCTTCTTCCACATGATGTTTAATGAAGTGGTACCGCATATCAATGTGTTTGGTTTTCGTGTGTTGGACCGGATTAACTGATATCGCGGTTGCTGATTTCCTGTCGCAGTAGATTGGAACGGTTTTGTACAACATACCATAATCACGAAGTTGTGTCTTCATCCATAAGACTTGCGCACAACAACTAGCTGCGGTGACGTATTCTGCTTCAGCAGTTGAGATAGATACACAATTTTGTTTCTATGACGCCCAGCTTATCAGTCGGTCACCAAGAAATTGAATATGTCCGGAAGTGCTTTTTCGATCGAGTTGATTTCCACCATAATCTGCATCAGAATAAGCAGTTAGTTTGTAATTATAACTCTTAGGATACCACAATCCTAAATATGGAGTTCTATTTATGTAGCGAAAAATTCGCTTTACTGCTAATAAATGCGATTCTTTCGGCTTGGCTTAAAATCTAACACATAAGCACGTAGAGAACAAAATATTCGACTGACTCGCAATCAAATACATTAGTGATCCAACCATCGCTCGGTAGTTCTTGACATCAACAACTTTTCCATCTGGATCTAAAACAACCATAGCACCGTGAGCGATTGGTGTGCCTATTGAAGTTGATTTGTCCATCTTGAATTTCTTCAAAATGTCGAAAACGTACTTCGATTGATTGATGAAGATACCATCCGGAAGCTGTTTCACTTGAAGTCCAAAAAAGAAATTAATTTATCCCATCATACTTATCTGGACCCTGGAGGTCATAAGATCAGAAAACCATGTACACAAAGATTTGTTAGTCGCACCAAATATAATGTCATCAACATATATTTGTACTAAGCAAATATCCAATTTATCACGATAAATGAAAAGAGTAGTATCGATTGTTCCTTTGGTATACCCGGATTTTAGCAAGAAGGCCGACAACTCATCATACCACGCCCGCGATGCTTGTTTCAAGTCGTATAATGCTTTATCGAGAAAATATACGTGATCAGGATGGTCTTTGTCAATGAACCCCTCCCGTTGAGAAACAAAAACTTCTTCTTTAAGTTTCCAGTTTAGAAAATCTGTCTTCACGTCCATCTGATACACGGTAAAATTTTGATGAGCAGCAAAAGCAAGAAACATTCGGATGGCTTCTAATAGTGCGACCGGCGCGAAGTTTCATCGTAGTCGATTCCTTCTTTTTGTCTATAACCCTTAGCTACCAAGACGATACCATCTTTATCCTTCTTGTTTTTGAATATCCACTTTGTGCCAATTATACTTTTTCCTTTCGGCCTTGGAACAAGTTTCCAAACTTTTAAAGCTTCAAATTGGTTGAATTCCTCTTGCATGGCGATTATCCAATCTGGATCCTCCAAAGCTTCAGATACTTTTGTTGGTTCAATCTTGCTTAAAAAACAAGTGAATAAACATTCGTTTGGAGTTTCCGTCTTTGAACGTGTAGATACGCTTGGTTGAGGATCACCAATTATCTGATGAATTGGATGATATCTTGTCCATTTGGCGGTGTGTGGGAGGGGATCTATAACTTCTTGAATTACTTCTAAATGTTGAGAAGAAGCTTCAAATAATTCTATTTCAGTTGATGAGACTGGAATTATTTCAATCGGTGGAGGAGGTATTTCAACAATGACATCTGATTCTGACTCTTGGGATAATGGTTGAACATCAGCAGTTGGTTCTTCTTGAACACGTGGAGAAGATGTTTCAATAAAGATTGGTTCCATTGATTCGATCGCTTCTATTTTTTGTGAAGGGGATTCAGATTCTTGTTGCACTTGATCTGATTTTTGTTGCACTTGAGAAATTTGTTCAACTGCTTGAGATACCGAAGATACTGGAACAACATCATTTTCAGAGTTAGGTGCAGCGGAATTTGATGTAGATGCGTTCACAGTTTTCTGATTCAAGACATTTGAAACAATTTCAGAGTTAGATTTAGGCAAATCATCATAAAAATGTTCAAAAAGTAAATCAAAGTCTGAATAAAATTTTTAGAAAAATCAAAGTCTGAATCAGATTTGCGTGACCCATTAGTGCCGCAAATTTCATTTTGCGCTACCAACGGATGGCACAAAGTTTCAGTTTGTGCTTCCAATAGTTGGCGCAAATTTTCAAATTGTGGAACTTCCTTTTTATTTTCCATAAAATCAAAAGAAAATCCAGAATTAATATTTTCAGAAAAATCTAGTTTTTGAGAATTTAATTTTTCTTCAAGACTTAATGTCATGAAAGAAAGAAATACATCTTTTTCAAATTCTTTTTCAAGATTTTGTTCTTCCATTTTATCTTCGAGGTCAACGATTTTGCCTTCTAACACTAATGAAGGAATATATCTCGTAGAATCTTAAGAAACTGGAGATATGTTTTCCTTATCACTGTTAATGGCATATATATCAAAATAATCGTTAGACAATGAAGATTTAATGGAAGATTTGACATTTAAACTTTTTCTTGATTTTCTGCTCTTCTTTAATTTTTCGAGAAAATATTTGGCATTTTCGCGTGTGTAAACAAATGGAAGTTCCATTCTCGTGTTGTTCATTCTTTTCTCATTTTCAATTTCTAAAACTTGCTTTTCCTTCATCCAATCAATTTTGAATTGAGGAGCATATATTGCAAGTTTTAGATAATCAAATTCATATAAAGTGGGAGCTTTTGTTTTAGCATTGTCTAAAAAATGTGGATTTTCAAAACCAAGTCCCCATTTTTCCTTTATAGACGTATAACTCCTTATGTTTGTCATTTCAGTCAAAGATTCAAGATAAGTCTTGTTTAAACTTTCTAATTCATCCAATTTCTTTTGAAAATTTTCTTTTGTGTCCGTCAAAATTGATTTTTCATCTTTTAAAGAGATTTGTAATCTTTTAATCAAATTTGACTTATCTTGGTTAATTTGTTTTTCAGATAAGAGTTTTGATCGAACATCATGTATGGCAGTGATGATTATCTTCATTTGTGAAGAAATGAATTCATAATCAAACTTATAAAGTACCTCAGATTCATCCGTTGAGCTTTCCTCTTCATCTTCATCATCACTTGCATCATCACCAATAAAGCACATTGCGGTTGTTTCTTCATTATCGGCTTCATTTTCGGAATGGTCTAGCCAATGATCTTCTTCAGCAAACAAAATAGTTCCATTTTCTCTCTTCACAACTAACTCCATTTTCTTCTTATAATAAGTTGAATCCCGAACAACCTTGACTCGACACTCTCTAGCCATGTGTCCAGGTTTTCCACAATTGTAGAAAGTATTAACCTTCTTTTCGTCCTTCTTTGGTTCACTCGGTTTTGTAGGTTCATACTTGGGAACAAATGATTTAGAAGAAGTACCATCGGTTTCTAGTTTCCTAGACCCAGAAGTGAATCGAAGATTGTTGGAACCGGATCGATGCTGAAATTTCTTGTTGTAGTGCCGAGAGAGTAAAATCATTGCTTAATCTAATGCCTCACCATCATCCTCTGTATTCCCATCAAAAGCATTTTCAGACAATGTTTGTTCCGCTAGTTGACTCGCTAAACGAGCAATTGGGTCCACAGATTTTGGTTTATTTTTCTTATCCAGCTTTGCTTTCTTTTCTTTGACAATATTTTCATCAGTCATGAGTATTTCATATAATTCTTGAATTTGCATTCATGAGATTCGAACATCATTCCTAAGCCGGTCGCAAGATTTGCTCCACTCAGGTTGTAGAGCATTTAAAAACATTAGATTCGCCTCTAACTCCGTCTTAGTCACCTTTATCTTGTGAAGATCATTCATGACTTCCCAAAACCGATCAAACACACTTTTAAGAGATTCAGTTTCTTTGGCTTTATATTCTTCAAAATTGTTCATAAAGCGCGTTTGCCTAAGCTGTGTGGCTACTGCTGATCCAAGCATTATTTTCTCCAATTGAGTCCACATCAACATCGGATTGTTTATGTAACAATCTATCCGATTGTAGATGGGATTTGGCAATGCGAGAATCAAGTTAGACTTTGCTTCACGATCGGCTTGATACCTTGAAGTCTCTTCGGCTGTGTATTCATTTGTTGGCTTTAAAATTTTGGTAGCCGGTGTAGTGGGAGTAGCCGGGATCTCTTTCAATGGTTTTTCAAACGGTCCTTGCGTAAGAGATTTCATCATGTTTTCACCGTTAGCTTAGCGTTCGATGAAGTTGATGAAACGATCTTGCCGTTGTGGAAATTCATTTTCGTTAACCAACACGGGTGGACGAGTATCAGTTCCCAATGACAACATAATGTCGTTCTTATAAATCTGAGCCTGAATAGACATTTTCAGGTTTTCCAAAAAATCATAAAGTCAGAAAGTCTAAGTATGGAAGTGTGAAACTGGCGCAAAACTCAGAAATGCGCTAAAGGCAGTAGCGCAAAAGGCAATTTGTGCTACGTGAAGCTGGCGCAAAACTATCTTGCGAGAAACTCAAAACACGCAAAAGAGACTTTGCGCTAAACACGATTAACACTTGAATTTGGCATAAAAGAATAATGATCTGGCACAAATTGGATGACTTAGATGCTGAAGAAAACCTCAAACAGATGATGTTGGCGCAAAACGTAGATCTGGCGCAAAATCAAGAAACACTTCTAATTCGAACCCAGAAGCGAATCTGATGGATTATACACACTAAGATATGATCGAAATCTGATTTCTAACCACTATGAACAACCAATTCGAACAATTTCCGCAGAATTTAAAATTGGAGAATCGAACAGTAAACTTTTTATCGAACAGACCAAAACCACAAATATTCTAAAATTGGTCTTCAAACACTGGATTTCTTGCAATTTGATGTGAAACAGAATTGATCTAACTATGAATGCGAATCGAACAAATCAAATCACAAGAAAATCCGATCAGATTTAAGTACAAATTTGTGAAAAATTCAGGGAATGAGATTTTCTTGATCAAGATCAAGAAAATCGATTAAATTCTCTGAATTGATAACAAATTCAGATTGAAAAATGTTTCTCTCAAATCTCTCAGAATTAGATTTGGCTCTGATACCAATTGTTAAACCAAGATCAATCTAAAACAATATAGAGAGAAAGTAGAGAGAATGAAAGAGACGCAAATGATTTATATGCTTCATTATGCAGCGCAAAGTTATGAAACAAGACAAGACAAAAGGGCCTTAAATACGCTTGGCCAAAACAGATACAAAAGACAAGAAAAACAACAGTTAAGGCCAAATGAAATAAATACATTGATTACTACAAAATCAGACTTAACAAATTTAAATTCTGAAAAAGGTGAATTTAAGATTTGTTAGATCCATCTACCATGTTTAGAAGTGTTGAAAAAAAGGCTAAGTATAGAAACCCCTGCTATCTCGAAAGTCACCGCAGAAGATACAAAGCTCAGAAGACCACTCCGCAGAAGACGCGCCAGAAGACAAATCTGATAATGATACTCAGATCACAGAGCCTCTGTGATCACTCACAGAGCCTCTGTGAAGGCTAACATCTGAAGATCAATATTGAAGCTTTTTTTAGAGTTCAAGACAAGACCACGTGCAGAACACGTGAGGCCTGTTGTACGAAGATCCTCAAGATCAAAGTAATGGGCGTCCCACGATGTTTACTTTACAGGTGGCATTCCGTTTATGGAATGTCAGTTTTTGTCTTGTACTAAGGGGTGCATCCCTCTGCTATATTAAGGGAGCACCACCTTAGAGCACAAAAAACAAGAGCACACACAAAAATAGCAGTCTGTATAATCCTTGAGCATTTTTGCACATACCAGTGGGTGTTCTTGGTGTTCTTGAGTAATTAATAAAACAGTTCTTTGAGTAACTTTCATATAATACTTTACTTCCTGTTCATTAATTACTTGTGTGTTTACTACCTTGCATTGTTCAATCTCTTCTACACATCTTAAACGCTTTCGCACTCTACTTTATTAATCTGTGTGTAGTAAAAGGTCAAATCAAGTTAAAGAACATCATAACTGGGATCAACAATTGGTATCAGAGAAAACTTTGATTTTTAATATCAAAGGATCCTGTTCTATACCTGTTTCCAGTACTCAAGGTAGTAGTTTGAGTCTGTTCTTCGTCCCAAACTCCACTCACAGTCACACTCTGTTTTCTGAAGCTATATCAACCTGTTTGGTATAGAAACAGGTACAATTGTGTCCTTCATTCAAAGACAAATTCAAAGCTAGTTGGATTGGTCATCTGTTCTTATTGATTCTTATTCTCATCATTTCTAAAACCATTACTGTTAAACTCTTTTTGGTTCGTAGCATACTCTGCTTTTCCTCTCTAAACTAAAATGGCAAACACTGTTAACTACTTCAGTGCTGGATCTCAGTCTAAACCTCCCACTCTTCTAAGGGATGAATATCCTCAGTGGAAGATAAGGATGGTGCACTTCCTTGAAGGTGTGGATCCTGGTCTGGTTGAGTTTCTTCACAATCCTCCTTTCATCCCAATGACAACTGTTCCTCGTGTTCCAGCCACTGCCAATACTCCTGAAATCCCTGAATATCAACACCCCAAACCTGTCCTTGAATGGAGTGAAGAAGAAAAGGCACAACATGAGCTTGCAAAGAAATCCAAAAGACTAATCATAATGGCTATCCCAAACGATATCTTTCAATCTCTTGGCTCATGTGAAACTTCAGAGGACCTATGGTTAGAGCTAGAGAAACAACTTGAGGGTGGTTCCAAAACCCTCAAGAACAACAGAGCCTTATGTATAAATGAGTATTTTGCTTTCAAAGCTCTGCCGGGTGAATCCATTCAAAGCACTTACAATAGATACAATTCTTTGATAAACAAGTGTAAGAGGTATGGGATCCACAGAACCTCCGAAGAAAACAATATCAGATTTCTACAAAGCCTGAATGATCAATGGCTTCATCTAACCATGTCCATGCAAGCCATATTGGATCTTGATGTATGGTCCATATCTGATCTCTTTGGAACACTGATCAACCAAGAGAACAGAATTCCCAAACTGACAACCTCTGTTGGAGGTCCTCTGGCTCTTGTGGGAAATGCCTCAGAAGGCAAAGACAAAGGAAAGAAGGATAAGGCAGCTGAGGATGCACAGAGGAAGAAGAAGAAGAAGGTACTTGTAGTAGAGAGTGAAAGTGAAGAAGATTATGAGGAGGAGACTGAAATGGCTGGTCTGGCCAAAACACTTGCACTTATGACTCGACAATTCAATCGTGGTCTCAAGAAGCCGGAGTACAGAGGGAGAGAAGAAAGAGATGACAGAAGTAGAGGATATGGTGAAGCAAGAAGACAAGAAAGAGAAAAGTCTGGGGAGCCAAGGCAAGAAGAGAGGAATGGACAGAGGTCAGACGGCAAAGCTGTTGAAAAATTCCCAAAGCAAACTGAAGGGTGCTTCAAATGCGAAAAACCAGGCCACTTCGCCGCAGAGTGCAGGTCCTCTGCCAACAAAGGGAAACCCACAAGGGACGCTGCTTTCTATAAAAAGAAAACAGAGTACTACACTCAGATATCCCTAATGGCAGAACAAGAGAACCTTGTAACCGATGAATCCTCTAATGAAGAAGACAACGCACTCTTCTGTGGAATGGCAGAAGTCCACTCTTCTGACAATGAGAGTGAGGTATCCACTTCTAAATCTTGTAACTCGGACTTTGAAAACAAGCTTCTTGAAATACAAAATGATCTTCTAGCTTACGAAAATACATGCTCGGATCTTGAGAAAAAGCTTGCCTTCTTTGAAAGAGAAACTAGGCTTCTCACAGAAAAGAAGGACAAGATTTACCTTGAAAACAAATCTCTTATCTTTGAGCATATTTCAACAAAAAAGGGTTTCAAGGAGAAAATCACAAATCTTGACAAAGCTCTGAAAGATAAGGTCAAAGAGCTAAAGAAATGTGAGAGTGATCGTTTAAATGTCATTTCCTTGAAAAACTTTTTTCAAAAAGAAAGAGAAGTCCTTCATCAAGATCTATTCGACAGAGATCTCCAAATTAAGAGGTATCAGGATGCTCAAAAAGTTCATGAAAAGGTAAACACCCAGATCGGTAGAAGAGGATTAGGGTTCGAGGACATTGACCCTTACAAAGGAAATAAAAGAAACAAATCTTTATCAAACATCTTCTGCCCTGGACAATTTTTAAAACCAAGTCTTCCAAATCTTTTATCCACATTTAAGAGGCGCAGAACTTCTGAAGAACCACATCTGAGGAAACCTCTGCAGATGGCAAATGTATGGTATGAAAACAATGATTTACCATCCGCACCTTCATCAAAAGGAAAATCTATACCAAAGAAATATTTGTCTCAAAAACAGATAGGGGTCTTCAGATTTGGTCACCCAGAAACGCAAACTCAAATGGCCTTTGTATGCATGATAATTTCTGAAAAGGAACTGTCCTCTGAAGCACCAGAGTTTGTTCCATCCTCTGTGGAAGAAAAACTATTTAAAAGATTTATGGAAAGGGATTTGAGAAGAACTTATGAAAATCATTTTCTCAACCATCCTAATTTAACCTCTGAAATAAGAGAAATCTTTGAGCAAGATCTACAAAACTGTCTTAACGTTCCTATGGTCATTCCTTGTATTTCAAAAATTCTAAATACTTCAGAGGACCCTAATGGACAAAGCAAGGCACTAACAGGTCAGGCTCTCATTCACAGAGACTTTCTTGATTCAGACTCTGAGTCAGAATCATAGTTCTCTGTCAATAATGAGACAAGTTCTGTGGAACTTGAGATACTCCCTTATGGTCCAGAGAAGAGTAAACTTACCTCTGGCATTCTTAATAGAACAATTCTTCCCAAAAGGAAAACCACAGGTGTACCTATCTGTCCTAATTTCCTGGACATGTGCTTACAAGCAAAGATTTCTCTTGAGCTTAAAAATTCTAAAAAGAACAAGATCTCTCATATTTCAAATGCTCCAAGACCATTAAAACCTTTTCAAGAAAAATTCACTTGGCAACAGAAGGATAAATGGCCCAAAATTAATAAACTTGATGCTTCTGTTGTAGTGAAAGCAAGGAAAGAAGATCAAGGGAGAGTACAACAACAGAGCCACTCAAGAGGAGTTTTTGAAAAGACTCAACCTAGATTAGACAAAGCTTTCTGTAAAAAGAAACCCAAATCTAAAATGGGTTGTAGTAAAATTTGCTCTGTACCCTCCTTTCACAAATTTAATGAGATTTTCAAGAAGTTTGCCTCAAATGTTACTTATTGTAAATGCTTTGATCTTATGAATGCTTTGAATCAACATTTCTCGAGGCCCTCCTGTCTTATATCTCACCCCAAACCCAAGAATGCAAATTTCAAGGGTGAGAAGAGACAATCTAGTACCTCTGCATATGAGGATAAATCCAAAACCAAAGATGCTAAGGCATCTTCACAGCCTCCTAACAAAAATGGACCCATTTGGAAATCGGTACCTAAATCTCTCTAATCTGTCCACAGAAAAAACAGCATGTGCCCATTTGGTCCTAAACTCCGGGTGCTCTAGACACATGACTGGCGACAGAGGGTTGCTTTCCTCTTACAAAGAAAAACTTGGTGGAGGATCTGTGACTTTTGGAGATAACAAAAAGGGACAAATAAAAGGCTATGGAGTCATTGCCAAAGGAGACATCGATGTCAACAGAGTTGCCTATGTGGATGGCCTCAAGCACAACCTTCTGAGTGTAAGTCAACTCTGTGACAATGGACTCGATGTGATGTTTAAAAGACAGTACTGCTCTCTGTTGAAGGAAGATACAACCACAGAGCTTCTGCGAGCCAAAAGACGAGGTGATTTATACCTCATGGACTTTAAATCAACTAACAGAGAAGAAAAGCTCTGCTTAGTCTCAAGTAAGAATGAAGAAGCTTGGCTCTGGCATAACAGGTTTTGTCATCTAAACTTTCACACACTTAACAAACTTGTGAAACTAGAACTAGTAAGTGGTCTACCAAGTATTAGATTCGACAAGGATCATCTATGCTCAGCTTGTGAGATGGGCAAACTCAAAAGGGCTGCCCACAAAACTAAGTCTGACATATCTTGCACCAGACCTCTGCAGATGCTTCATGTTGACCTCTGTGGTCCTATATCTGTGCAAAGTCTTGGTGGCAAGAAGTACATCCTTGTACTCATAGATGAATTCTCTAGATATACTTGGGTTGAATTAGGTCGAAAGAAATCAGATGTTCCTGAAGTACTAATCAATCTTATCAAGAGAATACAAGTTCTTTATGACTGCAGGGTACAGAGAATCCGAAGTGACAATGGGACAGAGTTTAAGAATTCAACCATTGAAGCCTATCTTTCGACAGAAGGCATATCACAGAACTTCTCTGCTGCAAGCACTCCACAACAAAATGGTGTTGTTGAACGAAAGAACAGAACACTAGTGGAAGCCGTAAGAACTATGCTCACTGCTTCAGGGATCTCTATTTCTTTCTGGGCAGAAGCCATTTCAACTGCATGCTTCACCCAAAATCGATCCTTGATCGTGAAGAGACATGCAAAGACACCATATCACTTACTATACCAGAGGAAGTCGAACATTAAGTACTTCCATGTCTTTGGCTGCAGGTGCTTTGTACTGAACGACAGAGACCAGATAGGGAAATTCAGTCCCAAAGCCGATGTAGCCAAATTTGTTGGATATTCATTAAATTCCAAGGCATACAGATTCTATGTACTCAAATCCAAGCATATACTCGAAAGTATTAATGTTTCATTTGATGATTCTTTTCAGGTGACTTCTGAGAAAATCAGCTCAGGACTCAAACTTCAAGATGAAGATTCTGGTGGATCATCAAGAACAAATGATCTTCATCATCTGTTTGAAGAGATGTTCAATGATGATGAACTCTCTGAAGGTGACCGCAGAGCCTATGAAGTCGAACCCTCTGGGGACCAAACAGGTACTTCTCTAACTGGTCCTAGTAATGCTTAACCCTCTTCCAGTAATGCTGCAGGTGCAACCATCGAGGGGGAGCACTCAGAGGACAATACAAATCAAGGCCCCAAGATCAATCAAGATCATGGTCATCTTCAAAATCTCTCTGAAGGGTCAACACCAGATCAAGGCTCTACAGAGCTCTCTACCTCAACTCATAATGAACAACCAAGCCCTGTGGCAAGTACAAATGATCAATTTCTCTCAACAGAAAATGATCTACATCAGGACGAACGTGATCCTGAGCTAACCACAGAAGTTTTCAATGATCACCTGCCCCGCATGACAAAGTGGACCAAGAGTCACCCACAGAGCCAAATCATTGGTGATGCTTCTGACAAGGTCCAAATTCGATCGAGTACTGCAAATTTTTGTTACTATACAAATTTTGTGAGTATCATCGAACCCAAAAAGATATCTGAAGCTCTTGAAGACCCAAACTGGGTAGAAGCTATGCAAGATGAGCTTCTGCATTTTGAAAGAAACAAAGTATGGACCCTAGTTCCTCTGCCGAAAGGCAAAACCGTAATAGGGACCAAATGGGTCTTCAGAAACAAAAAGGATGAAGAAGGTGTGGTGGTCAGAAACAAAGCAAGACTGGTGGCCAAGGGATACTGTCAATAAGAAGGCATTGACTATGAAGAAACCTTTGCCCCTGTGGCACGAATCGAAGCAATAAGAATCTTTTTGCCTTCGCAAACCACAGAGGTTTCAAAGTATATCAAATGGATGTCAAGTCAGCCTTTCTGAATGGGCAGATTCAAGAAGAAGTGTATGTCCAACAACCACCAGGGTTTGAGAACTCTAAGTACCCAAATCACGTCTATTTTCTGGACAAGCCTCTGTATGGACTGAAACAAGCCCCCAGAGCATGGTACGACAGACTCTCAAACTTCCTCCTTGCAAATGGTTTCGAAAGAGGTACTACTGATACGACTTTATTCTATAAGAAGAGAAAAGGTGAGATTCTGCTTGTACAAATTTTTGTTGATGACATTATTTTTGGGTCTACAAATGATTTATATTGCAAGAAGTTCGAGTCATTGATGAAAAGTGAGTTTGAGATGAGCATGATGGGAGAACTTACATTCTTCTTAGGATTGCAAGTCAAACAAACCATAGACGGTATTTTCATAAACCAATCAAAATATGTCTTTGACATACTTGAAAAATACAAGCTTTCTGACTCTTCACCAATGAAAACTCCTATGGTCACTGGATCCAAGCTCCATCCAGATCCAGAAGGCAAATCTGTGGAGTGTAAACTCTACAAAGGGATGATAGGATCTCTATTGTACTTAACCGCGAGTAGACCTGATATAATGTTTTCCACATGTCTATGTGCAAGATTTCAAGCTAACCCCAAAGAATTTCATCTTTATGTTGTCAAGAGGATCTTCAGATACCTAAAAGGGACCAAGAATCTCGGCCTCTGGTATCCGGAGAACTCTGGCTTTGATCTCATGGCTTAGACAGATTCAGATTACGGAGGATGCAAGCTCGACAGGAAGAGTACCTATGGGAGTTGCCAATTCCTAGGAGGGAAACTAGTAAGTTGGACTTCCAAGAAACAGAACTGTGTCTCGACCTCTACGGCAGAAGCAAAATATGTTGCTGCTGCAAGTTGTTGTTCCCAAGTTATGTGGATGAGGACCCAACTTAGAGACTATGGATTTGATATCGAAAAAATCCCCATTCTCTGTGACTCCAAAAGTGCCATTGCGATCTCTGCCAATCCTGTGCAGCACTCTAAGACCAAACATATCGATATCAGTTGAAGGGGGAGCAGACCGAACCATCAAAGACCAATCTTGACTATTCAAGGGGGAGCAAGACAGTTCTGCACAACAGACTACAGAGTGAGGTTAGTCCATCTGAACCAAGGGTCAAAACTCTTTCTCGAGCACTATACCCTCAGAAAGATACCACTTTGTACCAAATTTTCTGTCAAAACTTTGAAATGATCAAATCTTTGAAAATCTTTCCTAAAAAGGAAATTTTTGGTCTCAGAACCTCTGAGGTCGACCACAGAGCCTCTGCGATCTATCACAGAGCCTCTGCACCTTTAAACTGAGGACGTCTGACCAAATACACTTTAAAAGGAACTTGATCATTTCATCGCTCTTTTCTCCCTCTTAAAAAGCTCTTCTAATAACAACCTTATCTGTGACCTCAGAAGCCTCTTACCCACAGAGTTTATGTCATTCCCATCACTTGAGAAATTAAGGTCACTTCCAGTCGGTTATTTCTTAAACATCACACACATGTAAGAATAGTGAATGCCACACGCGTGAGAATAGGGTGGTGCACGTCCTAGATCGTGCACCGCCATTATCTGATTGAATAGTGAATGCTACTTATCCGTTTCCACTCATCACGGATTTGAAAACTTTATTTTTTACCGCTTAATTTTTTTTACCTCCCTCTGTATAAAATCCCTTTTGCCTCTCTTCATTTCTTTTTACCTACATCCTTTTCCCTCAAGAGCTTCCTGCGAAAAAGCTTTTCTTCTTCTCCTCTATTCTATCAATGGCTTCTCCCTCAACTTCCTCCAAGAACTCTAATGGATCCAAGAAATCCAACAACTCTCATCACTCGATGGTTAAAAAGGCTGATTCAGACTCCGTTGGGCAAGAACATGTGCTTACAAGCAGAATTTTGTCCTTCACCAGGCATTGCTATCACTTGATCCAAATGAAGAACAAACCGAACAACCATTTTGTCACCCTCAATCCCTCTTGTTTCCCCACTGAAGCTGCACCATTGATTCAACTCCTTAAGAATCACTTTCTGGTTAAAACCCTAACGATAAAGCGAAATGACATCCCTGAATCTTACATCCAACAGTTTTGGCTAAGTGCTCGCCATGCCAAGATGGATAAATATGGACACTGCATCATTGGCTATGCAACCCATCCATCAACTGAAAAGATTCTGGACTTAGGGATCAATCGTAGGAAACTCTCCGATGTTTTTGGACTTCTCACCAAATCAGATCTCAACCTGCGTAAATTCTCAGAGGAGCCCACAGAGGAAGACATACTAGAGTTTCTGAGGATCATTGGCTACGCAGTTCCAATCACCAAAAGAACAAACTTCAGACGACAGAATCTCCCTCCACTGTGGAACGTACTCTTCTCGATTCAGAACCGATGCCTAACATCGAAGGTTGCAAGCCCGGATCAATCAATCCATACAATTTTGGCCATCATGTATGGGATTTACTACGATCTCCCACTGGACTACGCTGGACTCATTTTCAGGGAGATCCAAAATGTCGTGATTACCAAACAGCAGGACCAAGACAGAGGGACATAACCAAAGAACATTGCATTTCGACGTTTCCTAGGACTGCTTCTAGGCGATGACCTAATAGGGGAAGGAAAGATGCCAGCAGAGGGTAAGACAATCAAACTCCACGAGATGAAGTCTCATAAACCTACCACCATCAAAACAGGATATCCAGAAGCCAGACCTCTGTCAACAAAGATGTTGACTTATTTGGGTAGTGAAGAAGGTGTTAGGGAATACATACGAGGGAACAGGACACCTTTACCACGTCCTGTAACCCCCCCTCGCGTAGGATTCAAAGTAGGAGACATTGTAGTTTACTTGAGAGACGAGGGACTACAGACATAAGTTGAAGCCGCAGAGGCTCAAGTGAGTGAGAAAGAGAGACCATCAGTTATAGGGGAGGGGAGTGAGAAAAAGGCGAAAAAGAAAAGCAAAAAGAAGAGAACCGAAGACGTAGAGGTTCCAAAGCCTAAGAAATCCCAGAGGACCATCGAAGAATAGGTGCCAGAAGAGAAAGCCACAGACGAAAGTACTGCGATCAAAGTCTATGACAAAAAGAAAGGAAAATTGAGGACGCTTGCCGAAAAAGAACAATTTTTGGAAGCCCTCCGGCAGAAAAGGAAAGATTTGGGTGAATACCTTGCTGCAAAAACCGAACCTGCAGAGGGTCCGGCAAAAAACCTCTGCAGAAGGCAAAAAGAGCCCTAGTCCTTGAAGAGTCCCCTGAGGATAAACCTCAGAGCCCAATCCAAGTAGCCTCTGCAATAGCACGAGTGGTCTCTCTCCAATACTCTGGAGGACTAGGGGAAATCGTGGAAATGGAAATAGAAGATGTGACAGGAAGGTCACAGAGCGAAGATGAAGAAGAAGAACCAAGTAAAAAATCGTTGGAGGAGAGGGAAACAAAAGATGCCTTTGGCACACCACCAAAACCAACTCCCAGTGCAACCCACACTTCTACCCCTGCAGTTCTAGTGCAGAGGGGTATTGAAACAGGACCACACAGTCTGAACCCTACCAATGCCATCCGGACAGAGGATATCCCTTCTTCCTCTGTACCACAATCCGGGGAAACCAAACCCACTACACCCTCTCAAAAGGGTGAAAGTGTTGTTTCCCGTGTCCATTCGCCCCAGGACACGTCTCTTCCACACACAGAGGTATTTGTTACCTCTGTCACACACAAGAGGGACACCCAAACCACTTCAGAGTTGGTGGTGCGAGAACACGATGATACTGTGGCTCTAGAACAACCACAGGATCCTTTCAACATAGCTCTTAAAGGAGTCTCTGAACCCTCCCTCAAAGAACATATTGACAGAACTTCCGTAGATGCTTCCTCTGTGGAACATCGAGGATTGGAAGGAAATCCTCTAGAGCTCATCATAACATCAGGCTCTGTAGGTGCCAAAGACTCGTTGGCTAAATCTGGAACATGTGTTGTTCCAGGGGTTACCGCTGACACTTTTGTCACAAAGGGCGAGTTTAAAGCTATTGCTGACATGGTGCTCACAAAACTTGACGAGTTGCAAAGCTCTATCTCCAGAGAGTCCCAAGCCAACTCTCAAACCCTTGCAGAGGCCCTAAAAGCCAATACTGAAGCTCTGCACGCCCTCAAAACAAAGTGCGCGACCAAAGCTGAACTTCAAGCCTGCGGTCAAACCATCATCGCCCACTCCAATCAGATTCAAGTTCTAGGGATCTTTGCACAGAAGAGTTCCCAAAATATGCTACACAAGGAGTTCAAACCGGAGTGAACGAAATGGCCAGGCTCAGAGAGGAAATAAAGGACATAACTCGTAGTGTTATGGTCCCCTTTCACACACAGGCATCAACCTCTGTGTTTGCAACGAAAGCCGACTTGGAAGCTATGGGAAATCAGTTTCTGCAAAACCAAAACCTCCTTCGATCCAACTTCAACGACCAAGGACAGAAGGTGACAGCAAACTTGATGTGATCCTAACCACATTTCGTTTCAAGTTAGACATCGAAGTCAACGCTCTGTCATTGGCTGCTGAGAACGCAATCAAGAAAATCACAAAACATGTCGACAACAACCTCTGTAAGCCAAAGAAGAGGAAGGAACCTGTCACCTGCCAAACCCAAGCAGGACAGAAGATGGCACCGCATGAGGACCAAGATCCTGATGCCTCCGGCCGTGGTCCTCATGAGGGGGAGAATCTGTAATCCACAAAAGAAGCACCAATATCAGTGGCTCCCCTAAACCAAGTCCCTATGAGCTCATTACCTGAACCACAGAGAACATCTAAACAAAAGGTCTTTGCATCCCCCTCTCCCACCATAATCCAAATCACAGAATCCCCACCAACTGCCAAAGATAAAGGCAAGGCAATAGCTACATAACCTCTAAAGAAGGTCAAGTCTCCTCCTCTCACCTTTGAGAAACTACTAAAGAGCTCTTTTGATGCTTTCAAAAGAGTGAAACCTGAAGAGGAAGACTGGGCCTTTGTTGTGCAACCTCTGTCGGAACTCCCCATCCTACAATCACTTGACAAACCATCAAAGGATAGAGTTGCAGAGGTTATCCAAGGCTTTGAGAGCCTAAGAAGACCCTTCCTTGTTCCTCCAAAGAAGGACATCGAAGAAAAAGTGTACAAATACCTCTATAGCCGCGGAGCTCAAGACCTTCCCCCTGTCAGACTCTCAGAGGAAGTTGTATCAGAGGAGAGAAGGAGATTCTATAAAGATAAAGCCAAGCCAAAATCCAAAGTCTTCAACATGGCCAAGATCACAGAGGTTGTGGCAAAGTGTAAGAACTTCTGGTTCAGTGAATACGCCGTGAAAAGGGAAGATAAGGAGATATGGACTTTCACAGACGCAGATCTACCGAATCTTCATCCTCATGATCTTTCGGAGCTATTCAAATGGACAGAGGATAAGTTTGGTTGGAAGAAGGAATACCAAGAAGCACATCTCACCATCAAGAGGGTCATGAGAGAAAAGTTTTTGTTCTACAGTATAGCTGACTTTCAAGTGGCACTTGACTTGGGAGTCAAAAAGGTCAACTTCCCTCCACCAGAAGATAGCTTACCTCCCTCTGCCAACATTCTGCCGAACTCCATCATCACTTCACCTTCTTTTGGTCTTGTGTACTTAACCCCCAAAGGAGAAAAGAAATTATTCAGGGGGATAGAAAGCCAAAAGTACTCAACAGAATCTCTGCTGCTCATTCAAGATCTACTTATCAAGCACAGAGGCAACCCACTCGTACCCACAGAAGCTGCAGATGTCCTTCTAACAGACATAGGTGCAACCTTAAGCTTCAGAGAACTGAAGAAAGAAGGTGGGTTTGGAAAGGAACCTGTGCGTGTACTACAGAGAACTGAAGAAAGAAGGTGGGTTTGGAAAGAAGATCAACGATTTCCCAGACGCCAAAGTATAGGCTCTGATGTCTTGTAAATTTTTTTTGTGTATCCACTGTCAAATGTAATTGCCTTCTGGCATTATTTTATTTTAAATGAAAATCAAGATTCAGAGGTTGAGTTCCTTTCACCTCTTTTGTTTCTAGCTTAGCCATCACTCCAAATTCCAAAAAAAATTTCAACACTTAGGGGGAGATTGTTAGCTCCATCTACCATGTTTAGAAGTGTTGAAAAATAGGCTAAGTATAGAAACCCCTGCTATCTCGAAAGTCACCGCAGAAGATACAAAGCTCAGAAGACCACTCCGCAGAAGACGCGTCAGAGGACAAATCTGATAATGATACTCAGATCACAGAGCCTCTGTGAAGGCTAACCTCTGGAGATCAATATTGAAGCTTTTCTTAGAGTTCAAGACAAGACCACGTGCAGAACACGTGAGGCCTACTGTACGAAGATCCTCAAGAACAAAGTAATGGGCGTCCCACGATGTTTACTTTACAGGTGGCATTCCGTTTATGGAATGTCAGTTTTTGTCTTGTACTAAGGGGTGCATCCCTCTTCTATATTAAGGGAGCACCACTTTAGAGCACAAAAAACAAGAGCACACACAAAAATAGCAGTCTGTATAATCCTTGATCATTTTTGCACATACCAGTGCGTGTTCTTGGTGTTCTTGAGTAATTAATGAAACAGTTCTATGAGTAACTTTCATATAATACTTTACTTCCTGTTCATTAATTACTTGTGTGTTTATTATCTTGCATGTTCAATCTCTTCTACACATCTTAAACGCTTCCGCACTCTACTTTATTAATCTGTGTGTAGTAAAAGGTCAAATCAAACAATTGGAGGATTTGAACTTAAAAAGAGGACAGACTGAGCAAACATTGAATTTGCTAACAAACAAACTCCAAGATGTCCATTTTTACAATGCTAAGACAGGATTGGATTTTGATGAAAATGTTGTTTTAAAGAAATCCCCCGAAAACTTGTATAATTTTGATAAATTGGAGTCAAAACCAAAGAAAATCCCTGAAATTCATGAAACTTTTGTTAAAGCTGAAAATCCCATGTCTGATATTTCTTCTAAAGGTAAATAGGTAATAGATGACGATACATCTAGTTGTGCTTATTCACAATCAAGTTTTAAATCAGTTGGATTTCAGTATAATGATTTGAACAACAGTTATAAAAAACAGAAAACTTGAATTTGTTGAGTTTCAATCATTGTTTTCCACACAATATCCAACTGAATCAGCCAACAATGACACAGATATACCTAAGACTGAATGTCAGTATGATGAGTATGAATCAGACACTGATGTTGAGACTCAGAATCCGTTATCCGAAAGTGTCACTTCTGAATCTTCAAAAGAAGTTAAGACTGAAGAGTGCTCAAATGTCATGAATCCTAGCATTCAAAATGAATTTGCAAAGAATATGACTGAGGAGACTTTTGATAAAATGATGAATGCTTCAGATCCTGTCTCTGTTACAGAGAAGCTTGACTCAGACCCTGTGATGAATCAAACATCTGATTTTGAAAAACAAATCCAAGACTTGCAAAAGACCATTGAAGAGTTAGAAGATGAGAACTGTGATCTCATATTCAAACTTGACAAGTCTTTTGAGGAAAATGATTTGAAAAGATGATTTGTTTAGACAAAATGTTGGGTCAGAAATATGCTAAGTATGGTTAATGCTGCTACTTAAAATTAATACTGCTACTTGGAAGATTACTACTGCTAGTAGAATTACTACTGCTTGAAGAGTTAGTACTGCTAGAAGAATAGTTAGTACTGCTTGGAGAGTTTGTACTGCTAGTAGTTAGTACTGCTTAAAGATTACTACTGTAAGAGGGGAATTAATACTGCAAGCATTGTTAGTACTATTGAGGATGTTAATGCTGTTGAAGATTAATGCTGCTGGATGAGGATGAAGATTAATACTGCTTATAAAGATAATGACTTGGAACGAAAGAATAGGAGCTGGAGATAGAGATGAAGATAATTATGGAATGAAGATCAGTTTTGTTTTGATAATTATCTTGTAATCAATTCTGTATATATAGTCTAGAAGTCTTTGATAGACAAATAGTTTTTCATATACGTTTGTTTTAGAGAGAATTAACGTAAAGGTTCTTAGAAGTCCTTTCAATAGAGAAGTATTGAACGTCTTTTGAGCCTGTTCAACAGATTGAGGTTTTGTTTGTAATCATTAAGTTAAATCAATATAACATGTGATTTGAGTTCATATACTGTTTGATTGATTTATTGTTAAAGTGTTTTTCCACGACTTTTTAACATAAAGTTTCTGAGTGTTTATTAAATTATTGTTTAGAATTTCGATCCTGACAAGTGGTATCAGAGCCTTCAACTCAGAAGTCAAAAATCATCATGGACGGATCTCATGACAGTGTTCTTGTTTAAAAGGTACCCATGCTCAAACCCAATGAGTTTGACATGTGGAAAATCAGAATCAGGTAGTAAATTCTTCATACAGAGTACTCAATGTGGGATATCATTGAGAATGGTCCATCTGATGGAGGAAAGATGGACACAAATGGCAAGAGACCTCCACCAAAGACTGTGTGTCCCTGAATCTAGTTTCTAATCACAATTAAACAAACAAAACACAAACAAAAATCAATTACCTGTTTGATTTCACTTTCAAATTCAAGATTACAAACTTTCTCTCTCTAGAACACTCTTTCTCTCTCTAACGTATTCTCTCTCAACTATACAACTTCTTCCAATCTTACAACTGAATACCATCTCTACAAAACAGAAAAACAAAGCTATTTATACCTACAACTAAAACAAGGAAAGTAAAATACAAATACAATACTTTGACTTTTATTACAAAAGACTTTGACTTTGATGAGATTTGACTTTCTCAGCTTTGACTTCTTGAACTTTGACTTCTGTCTTCTTGATCTTGTATCCAACATATTTATGCTCTTACAATCTCCCCCTTTGGATTCAAGATCACTGTTGAAAGATTTAGCAATTCAGTCTTTACTTTAAGCTCTGTCAATACAATCTCCCTTTTTTCTTTGACGATATTCTTTCCAAAACTGTCTTCAAACGATTAACAAACTCCCTAAAACTTTCACAATAATACTTTCAGACTTTGGAAAGAAATTATCTTCAAAGAAAATTTCGTCAAATCTTCAGAAATTCTTTCATTTACATCAAATCTTCAAATCTTTACTTTGAACTATTCTGACATGGACATTTTTGACAATCATCTCTCAAAACTTTATCATTTCTTGATACCATCTCCCCCTTTTTGATGATTTGAGCATCTATATCATCAAAACTTTTCTTCCCAGAAATGTCTTTGACCATTCTGATTTGTCAAACTAAGTCGCTGATTCTGTGATCCATAGCCATGTATTCATCCAGATCTTTTCAAATCTAGAAAAAATAAGAACATGTAACTCCTGAATCAACAAATGAATCAGTTAAAATGCCTGTCAGTAACACAAATTCACTGTGTGTAACGAATACACAATATAAAGGATCTTTTTGATGTTCACTCCCCCAGGGCTTCCATCCAATCATCGAAACACCACAAAGGAAATTTCTATGAATGTTATGACAAAGAAACAAATTCTTTGTGTGTTTGTGCATGTGTAGAAAGAATTAAGCACGAATAATTGCTTATAAAGGCTCAACATTGTGTAAACCACTGAGACAACAGTTAGTTCAACACAGACTTAATGTGCATGAATGAAGTGCGAAGATGGGGCAAACTTCCTTCTTTTTCAATATCCAGATTTTCAAAGTGAAAACCAGATAGATTATATGTTGCGTCCCCAGAAAAATATGAAACATTTTCTTTTTGAGAAGAAAATGAGTGGTTGGTGGGGATTAAGCAAGAGTTGGCATGGGCTATTTGCCTGTTTCAATAATGTTCACCAAGAATTATGAAGAATTAGTAATGTGGCTGCCCGGCTCGGAAAGTAGTTGGTGCAGAGTTTGATATTCTTTTACTCTGATCTTACACCCTCTTTCTTTTAATTCAATAAGCTCACATCTAACCAAACTCTCATTTCCATTTTACCTCATCAAACATCCCACACTCATTTCTTTTAGACTCCTCACACTCAATCACTAAAGGATTAATTTCTTGGGTAGGAAACACCGGTTAACATGAATCCATAGAAGTTCATTTAAGTCCTAGCACAAAGAACCCATATTTCCTATAAAGCACATGTTTCTCAGATGATTTAACTTTATCAGTTAAAGCTCATATACAAATGTCAGATAAAATGTATGCTCAGATGATATAATCATAAATATATGAGCATTTTGAAACATGGAAGTATTTTCAAACAAGTATATTGAAATAAATGAAAATGAATGCAAAAGACTTGTTTGAAAATTTGACATTGTATGAAAATGATCAGAAATGAATGATATAGCAACTAAGGCTTATGGTAAAAAATAATGGTATATTGTCTATACGAACCAAGATATAGACATTCTTGAAATGAACGTTTAGAAATGAAATAACGCTCAAAATTCTTTGAAGTACAAGCGGAGTGTCTTACCATCGAAAAATTGTTTCAATTTAGAGACATGGTAAGAACAATTTGATCAAAAATTAAACCGATGTGTGTGAATACTTGAAAGTATGTAGAAAAGACAATACGCAAGTATTTATCTTTGGGAACACACGGTTTATTTATCAATTAAGCACAAAAATAAAATGAAAACATTTAAAATCACACTTCCAAATTATAAAATCTTTTTAAGAATCGGGAAGTGGTTTGAACATTTCAGAACATGTTTTCTATATCTGAAAGTTGTCCTTCTTTCAGATATATTTTAGATTAAGATAAGAAATTTACCTTTTAGCTTTGTCTTAAATCTCATGAAGTCATGCTTAAGTCAAAATGATATGATCGTGTCATCCTCTTTCATCCTGCATAAGTCTCAAAGTCTAGTCAAAACAACTTTATTCACAAAATTTATTCAAATGTAAATGACATAAAGCAATAAAACGATTAAAGTACGAGTTCTGATTTGAAATAATCAGAAATCATAGTCTTACTCCTTTTTGATATTATATGCTCCCCCTAAAATCATGCATCACAAAAATTTGTCAATTAAAAAAAATTGCAGAAATTAGTTATGCTCCCCCTCAAATGAATGTAGATCATCTAAAATCTTCTCTTACTCCCCCTGAGATCTTGAGCAAACAATTAAAGTGCAGATATCCTTCAGACATAAAGATAAAGAAAAATGATGAAAAATAACAATACCTAACTTTATTAGGTAACAACCGATTATGTCTTAAGATTTAACATACCAAGCTTAGAGACAAGAAAATTAAATCTCTTTTCATCTAAGGGTTTGGTAAATAAATCTGCAAGTTGATAATCTGTTTTTACAAAATAAAATTCAATTGTTTCTTTTTCTACATTATCTTTAATAAAATGATACCTGACGTCAATGTGTTTGGTTTTCGTATACTGGACAGGATTAGCAGATATCGCGATTGCACTCTTCGAGTCACAATAGATTGGAATTTTATAAAACTTGAATCCAAAGTCTCGCAGTTGTGTTCGCATCCACAAGACTTGAGAGCAGCAACTGGCAGTAGCTACATACTCTGCTTCAGCAGTTGATGTGGAAACGCAAAATTGTTTCTTTGATGCCCAGCTAACGAGCTTGTCTCCAAGAAATTGAACGTGACCAGAAGTACTCTTTCTATCCAACATGCAACCTGCATGATCTGCATCTGAATAGGCAGTCAGTTGAAACCCAGTATCCTTAGGATACCACAGACCAAGTTCTGCAGTCCCCTTCAGATATCTAAAAATCCGTTTGACAACAGCCAAATGGGATTCTTTAGGAGCAGCCTGATATCTAGAACATAAACATGTTGAAAACGTAATATCTGGTCTACTAGATGTAAGATACATTAACGATCCTATCATACCTCTATAAGTCCTAACATCAACACTTTTACCCGAAGGATCAATGTTAATCTTAGTACCTGGTGCCATCGGGGTTCCAATTGGTTTACAATTTTCCATTTTGTACTTCCGAAGAATGTCCAAAATGTACTTAGATTGGTTAATGAAAATCCCCGTAGAAAATTGTTTAACTTGTAATCCGAGAAAGAAATTCATCTCTCCCATCATACTCATTTGAAAACGTGACACCATGAGGTTAGAAAAGTTTTTGCAAAATTTTGGATTTGTAGAACCAAATATTATATCATCAACATAAATCTGAATAAGAATAATATCATCTTTTTCCTTTTTGATGAATAAAGTGGTATCAACCTTACCTTTAGAAAAACCGGACTTGACCAAGAATTTAGATAAAACGTCATACCATGCTCGAGGGGCTTGTTTTAAACCATAGAGGGCTTTGTCCAAGATATAAACATGATCTGGCTTCTATGGATTGACGAACCCTTCTGGTTGAGACATGTACACTTCCTCTTTAAGAATGCCATTCAGAAAGGCTGTTTTCACATCCATCTGAAAGACTGTGAAATTCTTATGAGTTGCGTAGGCTAGAAACATGCGGATTGCTTCTATACGCGCTACTGGAGCATACGTCTCATCGTAGTCTATGCCTTCCTCTTGCCGGTAACCTTTGGCAACAAGTCTAGATTTGTTCCTTATGACGATTCCATCTTCATCCTTTTTATTCTTGAATACCCATTTAGTTCCTATCACTGTTTTACCTTCTGGTTTTGGAACTAATCTCCAAACCTTTAGGGCTTCAAAATGATTGATTTTTTCTTGCATAGCAGATACCCAGTCCGAATCAACAAGAGCCTCTGATACTCGCGTTGGCTCAATCTTACTGAGAAATGAGTCATGCATACATTGATTAAGAGTCGCTGACCTCGTTTGTACAGGCTTGTAGAGATCTCCAATTACTTGATGTAAAGGATGCTCTTTGGTCCAGCGATGCTCATGATGGAGTGGAGTAGATACTGATTGAACATGATCATCATCTTGAAATCCACTATTAGACTCTTCAGTTTGAATAATAGAAGGGGGTTTTGCAGTTAAAGTTTCAGGTGCAGAAGTATCAGTTGGAACAGCAGAATCTGGCTGTTGAGTAGACAAAGTATGACACCCAACTGAAACAGTTACTTCTGGCTCAGCAGTTACTTGTACATCTTCAACTGTAAGAGTAATTGTAGGAATGTGAGTTTCTGACTGAGCAGGGGATGCTTGTTCAGTTATGACATCTGAAGTGACTGGATGATTGCAACTTGTATCTTCAGACCTGTCAGTCACAACAGATTTAGGTATATTAGAACCTAGAAACTCATCATAAAAGAATTCAAATAACAAATCTAAATCAGTTAAATGTGAAATAGAAGTAGAAGCGTTATTCGAATTATTCGCTGTAGAAGCAGGTTCTGGACTGATTTGTCTAGAAGCTAATACTCCAGTGATAACGGGTTCTGAACTGAGTTGATCAGAAGCCATTTCTTCATCGAATGTTACATTAATGCTCTCGACGACTGTCTTTGATTTCTTCAGATAAACATGATATGCTGCTGATGTTGAAGAATAACCGATAAAAATGCCTTCATCCGCCTTAGCACTGAATTTATTCATACTCTCTCTGTCGTTAAGCACAAAACATTTACACCCAAATATGTGAAAATACTTGATTGTTGGTGTTCTGTTGTTGATCAGCTCATATGGAGTCTTTTGAAAACGGTGGTGTATTATGGACCGATTTTGAGTATGGCATGCAGTCGACACAACTTCTGACCACAAGAATAGAGGTAAGTCTGATTGGCTAAGCATAGTCTGAGCGACCTCGACTAGCGTCCGATTTCGCTTTTCGACTACTCCATTTTGTTCAGGCGTTCTAGCAGCAGAACACTGATGTGATATCCCAACCAATTGTAGATATTCTTCAACTATCTTGTTTTTGTACTCTGTGTCGTTGTCCGTTCGAAGAAACTTGACTTGTCGCTGCATTTTCACCTGGGTCGTCTTTAAGAAAGTAATAAGAACTTCGGGCTTCTCATCTTTTGATCGAAGAAATTTGACCCATGTGTATCTTGAGTAATCGTCCACAATAACCAACACGTATTTATTTCCACCCAAACTCTGAGTTCTCATTGGACCACACAAATCCATATGTAACAATTCTAACGGAGAACTAGTGCTTGGTTCAGGCTTCGGTTTATGCGGAGCTCTCTTCATCTTACCCTTCTCACATGTAGCACATAAGTGTTCTTTCTCGTATTTCAGCTCAGGAAGTCCTTTTACCAATTTCCCACTAACCAGCTTATTGATATAATGAAAGTTCAAGTGAGATAAACGTTTGTGCCAAAGCCAACTTTGCTGCAATGAAGCCTTTGTCATCAAGCAAACTTGATTGTCATTCTGTACCTTTGAAAGATTGATGGTATAGAGGTTCGTCTTTCGATTTCCGACTAAGAGTTCATTGCCATCTTCCGTACGAACCGAACATTTCTTAGCTTTGAAGTTGACCTCTAACCCTTTATCACAGAATTGACCAATGTTGAATAAGTTGTGCCCCAAGCCTTCGACATAACTCACTTTACTGACCGTTATGTTGTCTTGAATAATGTCACCATATCCTAAGATAGGTGAAAGCTGATCGTTTCCAAATCTGACATTTCCACTGAATTTCTCTGTATAGTTAGACAATAAAGCTTTTTGCCCAGTCATATGCTTGGAACATCCACTGTCCAAGTACCACATATGTCGGGTCTGCAAGAGAAATCAGGAAACAATAACTTTAGGTACCCATTTAAAAACGGGTCCTAATAGATTAGCACAAGATTTTGTTATCCATTTGAAAATGGACCCTCTGTTCTTTTGAAAACCTTTAAAAATATTTGATCTTGAAGAATACACATGATAAGATCCGTACCAATCAGAAGAATTATGAGAATAAGCAAAATCAGTTCTCCGATAATTATAATGAGATAATTGAATCAATTGCGTTATTGAATACCGCTTGTAAGAAGTTACAAGGTTTTGTTTATTTGAAGCAAATTGATCAACTACATCAGTATCACTACTAACTGATCTATTACAAGAATTATCAGAAACTGATTCAGCTTTCTCATCACCCTTCCTTTTTGGTCGCCATTCAGTTCGAGCTTTCGACCTTTTCTTGCTTATATCTGAAACATAAGATGTAGATTTATTAGAAAAAGCAGATTTCTGAGACTGAGTTTTCTTTTGTGTACCAGTGTGTTTCTGTTTCTGTAATCGCTGTTTCTTATGTTTCTTACCTTGAGAATAATAATCAGCAGTTATAGAAACTGATTCATCAACCTTAGTTAATGATTTAACAATTTTAAGAACACTTGGTAACACCTTTTCATTAGAATGATCAGGAAGAATAGCATTAAAGTCAAACATGTCAATTTCGTCTATGCACCCATCATCAGAATTAAGAAAATCATTTGCAGACTCAAATAAGTCATCAAAATTATCAGACGAAGTTTGAGGTGCCTTAGAAACTTTAGAACACTTTGTAGATGTAGATTGAAAAATCGTGTTCTTTAATACAGTAGAAAATACACTTTGTTGAATATCAACCAAAAGTTTTTCATCAGATAAAACATTTTCCAAGTCAACTATTTTGCTTTCAAGAATGAGTGGAGGAACATAAACCTTTGTAATTGCAGGTTTTGCCTTCATCTCAGAAACAAAATAACTAGCAAAATAATCATTTCAAAGAACTTTTGGTGTTTCTAAAAGATAACTATCATTTAACTTTGCATAGTTAAATGGTAGTTGCTTTTTCTTTACATTCTTTCTATTTTCAGTTTCTTTGCCTCAACTTCTTCCGGTAATTTGGTAACAAAATCTTTTTTTCAGTTAAGTTTAATACCTCATCAGCTGTCTAGTAATCTGAGTCATCATACTTCACTTATTTTCCCATAAGACAGAGATGAGCAGTTTCTTCCTTCTCTTCCTCTTCACCTTCTGAATGATCCAGCCAAAATTCGTCCTCCGCCATTAAAGCGATGCCTGTTTCTTGCTGTTTGGCCAAAAGAAGTTTGTTCTGATAATACAGAGAATTACGAAATTTTGGCTTTCGGCAATCTTTTGCAAAATGACCAATCTTGCCACAGTTGTATCATTTGACTGGATCACTTGCTGGCTTTTCTGCAACAGTGTAGTCATTCATGAACTTCTTCCTTTCATCAGGTTTCTTCTCAACATATTTGTTCTCTTCATATCTCCTTCCTTCCACCCTTTCTCGGTGCTCATGATTCTTTGAACTTGATGAAGAATACCTTTGAGAATTTGATCCCGGCTTCTTGTAGAATTTCTTTTGAAATGCACGGGTCGGTAAAAGCATGGCTTGTTTCAGACTTTCTCCATCATCACCATCTGATTCAGATTCAGACTCAGAACTTGTAAGCACTTTCTTCTTTTTCTTCTTCTCTTTCTTTTCTTTCTTTTTCTCTCCGGCTACCAATGCAATAGGATCGGGAACCTTTTCTTCCTTATTTTTCTCAGCTCTTTTCTCTTCCACTTCTTCTTCATTCTGCCTCAAAGTCTCATAAACCTCATGTAACGGTATGTCATTCAGATCCTTCATTTGTTTCATCCTACGCGTATGCTTCTTCCATTCAGGTTGTGGGATACTTTGGAATTTGACATTATTCTCTAGTTGCTTCTTTTTCACTTTGTTCTTTGTCAGTTCATTCAAAAGCAAGACAAACCGTTCATAAGTATCTTCCAGGCTTTCATTCTCTTTGGCTTTAAATTCTTCATAACTGTTGATGCAGTTAGCCACTTTCATCTGATTCCCGACCTTGGATCCCATCATCATCTTTTGCAATTGATCCCACATCTTCTTAGCATTTGCTTTGTAACTATCAATCTTGATGTAGATCTCATTCGGAATGCTCTGAAGAAGTAAGGATCTTGCTTGTTTATCTGCTTTGTATCGTCTTTTTTGTTCTTCAGAATACTGAGAGATATCCACTGCCACTGTTTTCATCTTTTGATCTCTTTCCTCAGTACCATCTTCACTATCAGACGAGTCATCATCAGGTATTTGAACCGTGATTGGTACCATAGGACCTCCTCCATTTGCATGTCTGTCTATAAAATCAAGGAATCCATCTTTCCACTGTTCGTACTCTCCTTTGAACAGAACAGGAGGCTTGACATCAGTGCCAATGGAAAGTGCATCTTTAGAGGTTATCTTGATAAAATCTGTTTGAAAAATATATATGCAATAAGAAACTAGAAACTGATCATTAGTCCAAATGAAACAATCATGAAAATACAGAAAACCTGAAATATAAAATCAGAAATTTTGATCACAACCAGAAATATGTCCCCCTTCGCAGACTTAGCACGGGGTCGAGGGGAAGCGCCTCTAGAGAAAAAAATTTCACTATTAAAGGCCATATTACTATTTTGAAAAAATTGTCTAGGTCCTCCACACTTTGCGTATCAAGAGGTAAACGCAAACCTTACTTTGCGTTTCAAGTAGGAAGCGCAAACCTATACTTTGCGATTCAAATGGGAAGGTTAAACCTTTACTTTGCGATTCAAATGGGAAGCGCAAACCTTTACTTTGCGATTCAAATGGCAAGCGCAAACCCTTACTTTGCGATTCAAATGGGAAGCGCAAACCTAACTTCGCGATTGTAGTTACAGACGCAAACCCAACTTTGCGTTTGTCAATGAAGACGCAAACCTTTGAACAGATATTTGGTAAATCTCTCGATGAACTAGCACATACCACTGATGAACACACGCAAACCTTGACGAACTCGCGTAAACCTTTGATGAATGAAACGCAAACCTCGATGAATGAAATGCAAACCTTGACTAACACGCGCAAACCTCTAAAATCGATTAAAATCACACCAAAAACTCATTTAAAGCAAGAATTTCAACACTAAACTTTGACAATTTAGTCGTCTAAACAACTAGAACACAAACTTAACAACTAATTTCGATCAAATACACAAAAATGCATAAATCGACTCAATTACAGTGCACAGGACTCGTGAACTTCAAATTCAACTAAAATCAAAATTACCGATCAAATACAGTGCATATCTTGAAATCACCTATACAGACTCGATCGATTATGCTATTTGAACAAAATCTAATCGATTACAACTCCAAAAACGCACTAAAACTCGGATTTGATTTTTCGCTCAAGAACACAGATACGAACTTTTGAATTTTTCTTGATTTTTTTTTCGATTTGGATATGCTTTGATACAATTGTGTGTCCCTGAATCTAGTTTCTAATCACAATTAAACAAACAAAACACAAACAAGAATCAATTACCTGTTTGATTTCACTTTCAAATTCAAGATTACAAACTTTCTCTCTCTAGAACTCGCTTTCTCTCTCTAACGTATTCTCTCTCAACTATACAACTTCTTCCAATCTTACAACTGAATACCATCTCTACAAAACAGAAAAACAAAGCTATTTATTCCTACAACTAAAACAAGGAAAGTAAAATACAAATACAATACTTTGACTTTTATTACAAAACACTTTGACTTTGATGAGATTTGACTTTCTCAGCTTTGACTTCTTGAACTTTGACTTCTGTCCTCTTGATCTTGTATCCAACATATTTATGCTCTAACAAAGACTGATGGAGAAAGAAAGATGAGGCAAACAGAGCTGAAAGCCTTGAGCACTCTGCTCTTGGCAATTCCTAATGAGTATCAACATCAATTCTGCAACGGTTCTGATGCTCAAATCCTTTGGAATGCATTGGAGAAAAGATTTTCAGGTACTAAAAGCACTAAGAGGAATCATAAGGCAATTCTCAAACAACAATATGAGAATTTTATGTCTACAAAGAATGAGTCCATGACTCAAACTATTGATAGATTCAACAAGTTGATTGGAGAGTTGTCCACTGTTGGTGTCAAGATGGACCAGGATGATGTCAACAGAAAATTTCTAAGATCTCTTGGTGAAGAATGGGTGATGTACATTGTATCCTTCAGACAGAGTGATAATCTGGAGGATAAGGAGCTTGATGATCTCTACAATGATATAAGGGTATTTGAAGCAGAAGTTGAATCTAAGAAAAGGCCTTATGGATACTCTCATAATGTTGCCCTCCTATCATCTACTACTGATTCTACTGCTAATACAGAATCAGTTAGTATTGTTTATGGCTCAAAACATGATGGGTCCAATGATTCTGGAGCAGATCAATGCTGATGATCTTGAAGAGATGGATATCAAGTGGTAGATGACAATGCTCACCATGAGAGTCAAAAGATTCTTCAAAAGAACAGGTAGAAACAATTTTGCCATGAAAAGAGAAGATGGTGTTGGATTTCATAAATCCAAGGTGGAATGCTACAAATGCCATAATCTGGGACACTTTGCCAGAGAGTGCAGAGAAGGAACTGCCCAACAGCATGGAAGCAATAATCATCAACCAAAGTCCACTAACTATAGAAGGAATTCATCTCAAGCTCTTATCTCACAAGAAGGAATGGGATTTGATTGGAGTGATCAAGAAAAGAAGGCAATTCAGAACCAAGCTTTGATGGCTGAAGTTTCAGAGTCATCAAGTACTATAATCCCCACTGAGGTAAAATCTAACCTTTGCTCTAAAACCTGTCTTGAAACTGTTAAAAAGTACAGGGATCACAATCAGAGCATGTGTGATGACCTTAAAAGGTTAGAGAAAGATAGAAGAGAGTATGTTTTGATAGTTGAGAAGTTTGAAGAACAAATAAAGGCATATCAAGCCAATGAACTTCAACATTCTTATGATCTCAACTATTGGAAGTGGGAGAAGAATGAGTTAGAGAGTAAGTTAGAGAAGTCTAGAGAGGAGTGTGAAAAAGTTAAGAATGAATTTGAGAAGGCCAAACTAGACATTGAGAAATATTCCAATGCTTCTAGAGCAATGGACTCTTTATTTAAATCTCAAATTCATGACAAACTGAGAAGAGGAATAGGCTACAACACCACCCCTCCACCATACAACAATAACTACATTCCACCCACCTCAGACCTCTTAGAAAGATAGGATAAGGATGACTTACCTGCAGGAGCCACAGAAGTAGATCCTTTAGACACAGTAGTGGTTGAGGCAGATTATGAAGAAGAAGACTCTGAGAGTAAGAATCAGGAAGACCATAAAGATATTACCTTAGAAAACTACATTCTTACAAATGAGAGGGAAGGTAAATCATTTATCAAAAGTGATAAAGTGGAGATGTCCAAGACAGAGAAAGAGAATGTTAAGAGTGAGAAAGTTGAGACCTCCAGGAAAGGAAAGGAAAAGGTACAGGGAATTCACTACATGCAAACCTCTGTTATAAATCCCTGTACTTGTCAACAGAACAAGCCTCATAAACATGATAAAATAAGAGGAAATCATAGAAATAGAAATAATCAGTGGGCTCAAAAACAGGGAATTGATCTAAGCAAAATCAATAGACCAAAGCCCTGTTTTATCTGTGGCAAATTGAATCATCTTGCCAAATACTGTTATTTCAATCCTATTAACCAAAGAGTTACTTTTCAAAGACAAACACAAAATTCTTTTGGTTATAGGAAGAAATCAAAAAGGAACCACATGGATGAGAATGAAAAAACAACACATATGAAAGCTCATATTCAAAATAAGTTTGCCAAATCAAAAGAAAATACTCCAAGCAAGTCAAGGAGTAACTCACAGAACAAGAAAGCAAACAATTTTGTCAAGATTTGGGTTCCAATAGTCAAGAAACCTGTTAGTACTGCTACCTCAAATAGTACAGCTAACAGAAATAGTGATGTTGATAGCAATACTACTGCTGACCAAGTTAGTACTGCTAACGAAGTTAGTACTGCTAACAAGGATAGTGTTGCTTTCAGTATTAATGCTGCCAAGCCTATAATTTTGACAATGTATTCCAGCCATGAGATTCCAAAATATGATCATCTCTTTCAGACTAAGATTACTGATTATAAATATGTTGATGAGAAAGGGCAACCCAAGACCACTTTGGCTTAGGTTCCCCCTAGAAACTAACTGTTTTATCTAGTGTGCAGGGCAACCAACAGCTCAAGAAGAAGAGCATTTGGCATGTAGATAGTGGTTGCTCTAGGCACAGGACAAATAACATGGACTGCCTTCAAAATTTCAAAAGGTTTGATGGAGGACATGTTGCTTTTAGTGACAATCCAGCAGGAGGTAAGATAAGTGGCAAAGGTATGGTTTCAAAAGGTAAGATGTCTTTTGAAGATGTTTACTAGCAAAGGTATGGTTTCAGATTACTTTGTTGAATTGAATACTTAGTACTTCTAGTTAAGTTAATGCTACTCTCACTATTACTCGTTCTGACAGTTTAAATATGGTTAAGTATGGTTACTACTGCTAGGTGGTTTATACTGCCAGTGCAAAGTTACTACTGCTTGTCGTATTTCTACTGCTAATCAGTGTTACTACTGCTAGGTATGTGTTAATACTGCTAGTCTGTGTTAATACTGTCAGTATGCGTTACTACTGCTAATATGAGTTAATATTGCGGGCTTGTTAATGCTGCTAGGGTACTTAGTACTGCTTCTAACTGAAACCCTCAACCTATAAATACCCTCTTTGATCGCCAAAATCCAAACGACTCTTTGAATTTCCCACGAGTGTTCTTTCTCTCTCTTTCTCTCGAATTCTTACTTACCAGTGCATAACCCTGGTTTCGACTAATCGATCAAGAAGATGGCAGGACTCGCGTTCGTTGATGATCACAATGAGTTGGCAATGCTACAGAAACCCAAGCAAGCAGAGGGTTTTCATCAGATTGTGGATGTCCTAAAATCCTCACACATCCCCTACGCATTAACTGTCAATCCCACAATCTATGTGGAACTCATGCGACAGTTCTGGGCAAATGCGTCCATCCAGAATGTTGAAGGAAATCAGGTAATTCATTCAAGGGTTTGTGATAAACCCATCACCATCACAGAGGGATGCATTCGCACTCATCTATGACTAGATGATGCCTCAGGTATTACCTCTCTGTCCAAGGAAGATCTCTTCCAAGTTCTTATTCGTATAGGGTATGAAGGTCCCACTGATGTAAACAAGTTTTTCAAGAACATATTTTCACCTCAGTGGCGATTCTTTGTTCATACCCTACAACATTGTATTTCTAGAAAAACAACTGGATGGAGTGAGTTCAACAGTACCTTAGCTTATGCTCTAGTCTGCTTAGCTACCTCTAGAAAGTTTAATTTTTCTCAAATGATTTTCAATGATTTATTGTTAAATCTGGATACCAAAACCAAAAGCTTTTACATGTATCCAAGGTTTATGCAAGAAGTACTCAATAATGAATTGACGGATTTACCCTCTTTTAATGAGGTGTATGTACCAAAATCTCCCAAAGGGAAGGTATTCTCCAACATGAAAAGACCAAGTAAGGACTTTTCTGGCCATGAGACACCATTGTTCTCTACAATGATGGTTATGTCTCATTTCCATGGTGAGGCATCAGGTTCACAGCCCACATCTGACCACCCAACTGATGACCTACCCACACCATTCAATTCCATTAATTCTCCTCAGATCCCTATTGTCAAGCCCAGATATCCCATCACCAAAACATATCAAAGGAAAAAGGTACATAAGGTTCATTCCCTTTCTGTATCTTCACCCCAACAGACTGCAAGCACTCTAATGGAGCATTCTCCATTAGAGAATATCCAAAGGGAAACCACAGGGGTGTCTCCCAACGCCAAGAAGGTGCTCTATAAGGAGAAGGATGAGCATGTGGGTAAAAAGGCTCACACTACTATTTCTGCACAAGGTGTAGGACAGGACAGTGTGAACATCTCTAAGACCTTCCTCACGACAACTTTAGATGAGCAATCATCTAAAGGTCCTAGGTGCCAAGAAACCACGGGGGTAGAAGGTGCTTCTGCTAGGCAGAAGGCCTCTACTAAATGATTCAAGGATCCTTCAAGGGTGATAAAAACACCTAAAGGAGGTGAGGACATATATACTTATGATGAATTGATGGATACTCTTGGTACATTAAGTCTGGAAGTTCACAATCAAAACTTGGAGATAAAAGATATGCAAAAGGTGATTTTGTCTCAACAAGAGCAGATAGCCCATCTCAAGAAGCTGGTGCTCAAACTGGTGCACAAGAAGAAGAAAACTTAGTTTATATTATAGAAGAGAAGGACTAATGATGCTTCCAAAAAGGGGGAGAGGTCAAAAGCTGAAATAGAAAAGGAGAGTACAAGTGAGATGGAATTTCAGTTTGAGGGGGAGACTGGTGCTGAAAAAGAAAAGGAGATTGCTACAGAAGCAGAAACCTTTGCCAAAGCAGCAGTAACTACACTAGAAGCAGAAACAGAACAACTAGCAGCAGAAACTTTTGCAAAAGCAGCAGAAATAAGTAAAGCAACAGTATATGAGTCAGCAGCAGAAACAAAATTATCCAGGAAAGAGATATACATTGCTGAAACATTGGTGAAGGCAAAGCTTGACACTCCCAAAGCTATTCCAAAGGCTAAGGGAGTGGTAATGAAAGAAGTTGAAACAGAAAAGAAAAGAAAAGACAAGAATTCAGTGTAGCTGAGACCAAAAAGAAAGGGAAGGAGAAGATGATTGAGTCTGAGAAGCCATCAAAGAAGCAGACTCAAATAGAACTTGATGAAGAAATGGCCAAAAAGTTGCAAGAAGAGATGGAAAAGGAGGAAGAGATTCAATCTGCAAAAGACAGAGAAATTGCTTTAAATTTGTCCACTAAGCTTAATGAAGAATATCAAAGGAGGTTGAAGACTACTGCTGCTGCTAAGAAAGTGACATTGAGAGCAACTAAACAAAGCCAAAGAAAGCCTTCAAAGACCTTCATGGCCAATCAAGAAAGAAGGAAAATGATAAACTTTCTGAAAGGAGCGATTGGAGTTCCTGAAGGAATGTTTACCAACATGTCATTTGGAAGGATAGAATAGCTATACAAGAAGAAGATGGCCAAGCTGAAAGGGGATTTCATTCTAAGGGTTGAGGTTGAAAGAAAGACATGATCTCAACATACAACAACCTTTCCCTGACAGTGAAGAAGGCACTCCTATCAAAGAAAAGGCACAAGTGAAGCAAGAAGAGACTTTAGCTCAAAAGATTGGAGCTATTAAAAGAAAGAAGTCCATAGCTACCAAGTCAAAGGCAAAAAGGCCTAGAACTGAAGAAGGAAAGAAAGAACAGAAAAGTGAGAAAATGGAAACAAAATCTTCAGAGCAACACAAGCAGGGTGAACAAGTTGACAAGGAAAGGGAGAGTCAAGAGCAGTCCAATCAACAATCTAATGAGAAGTTCCATTTGTACATGACTTTGACTGATGAAGAACCAGTGCAAGCTGACCCTATCTCAATACAGGCACCAGAGATCATTCACTGGGATACTTTGAGGGACAACAGAAAAGAATATTTCAGATTCAAAAGAATGGGTGATCAGTATGAGGTGTATTCAACCTGGGGAAAGATGGTGAGAAGATGTACAAGGGCTGATCTGGAAGAAATATACAAAGTTGGATTGACCCTATATGAAGATGTGCTGAAAGGAGCAGAAATGAACTTAATCAAGATAGCCATGGAATACCTATGCATGATGTTTGACCCTGTCAGGGTTAAGCATATTATCATGTGGATCATGAAAAGGTATTCAGAAGCATTGACCACCGGATGCTCATTGAAACATGTGGATTATATGTCCTATCCATAGACAAAAGCTACCATGAGTACTACTTGGTGGACAAAGTGTATGACCATAGCAGAACAAAGCTACAAGGAATGTTGAGAGCAAAGCTGGTATGTTCTACAAGTTCTGAAATGGCAAAGATTGTAATCAGAAGAACCTTTAATCAAAGTCTAGGACTGGATCCAAATCTTGGGAATTAAGCTAGAGTTTTGAAAGCATCATGAAGACCCTTTGCTGAAGAACTTAACTTCTCAATTTGAAAAGTTAAGTTAGGGGGAGATTGTTGGGTCAGAAATTTGCTAAGTATGGTTAATGCTATTACTTAAAATTAATACTGCTACTTGGAAGATTACTACTGCTAGTAGAATTACTATTGCTTGAAGAGTTAGTACTGCTAGAAGAATAGTTAGTACTGCTTGGAGAGTTAGTACTGCTAGTAGTTAATACTGTTTAAAGATTACTACTGGAAGAGGGGAATTAATATTGCAAGCATAGTTAGTACTGCTGAGGATGTTAATGCTGTTGAAGATTAATGTTGCTGGATGAGGATGAAGATTAATACAGCTTATAAAGATAATGACTTGGAACGAAAGAATAGGAGCTGGAGATAAAGATGAAGATAATTATGGAATGAAGAGCAGTTTTGTTTTGATAATTATCTTGTAATCAATTATGTATATATAGTCTAGAAGTCTTTGATAGACAAATAGTTTTTCATATACGTTTGTTTTAGAGAGAATTAACGTCAAGGTTCTTAGAAGTCCTTTCAATAGAGAAGTATTGAACGTCTGTTGAGCCTGTTCAACAGATTGAGGTTTTGTTTGTAATCATTAAGTTAAATCAATATAACATGTTATTTGAGTTCATATATTGTTTGATTGATTTATTGTTAAAGTGTTTTTCCGCGACATAAAGTTTCTGAGTGTTTATTAAATTCTTGTTTAGAGTTTTGATCCTAACACAAAATTTGAATGATAAAAAGATGTTTGACTCTCAAAAATGGAATGTGCATTCAAATCTAGAGTTTGAGACTTCTTCTAAAACCTCTGTCGTTTATTCTGAAAGTCCTGAATATCTTCCAAGTATATTTGAAAAAGGCGAGTCTTCAGGTATTTTAAAGAAAAATTCATCTTTGAAGAAGAAAACTAACACGATTTCATTTCATTTTTCAGATCTAAGAAAAAGAAGTGGTAAAGGATAATGGATGAAGAAAGCGAGTGAAAAGAAAGATGTTGAAAATAAATGTATTGTTACCAATAGTGATGATTTATCTTGTACAAGTTCGAACGACAATAAATGTAAAAATTGTATGAATAAATGTAATCATTTTGATAAATCAAAATTATTGATATTTGCTCGTAAGAACTTGATTTGCAAACACTGTGGTGACAATGCTTTTACATTTCAGTCTATTCATCCTAAACCAAATGTTGTTAAAAAGGCATCTAGAGCTAAACATGTATCCAAATCCTCAACACAACACACTAAAGTGTTTCATGCTAAGAATGCTAATCTTTCTAACACAAAGCAATTTTATGAACTTAATGTTAATATGATCTGGAAATGGATCAAGGCTAAGGTAGAAAATATCCAGAAATTGCTTGATGCTAACAAGAAAGGACCCATCTGGATATGGGTACCTAAAGAGAAGTGATATGTTGTTTTTGCAGGCCTGTCATCTGTGGTACATTGATTCAGGATGCTCTAGACACATGACAGGATTTAAGCATCTACTGCATAATTATATTGAAGAACCTACAGGAAGGGTCAACTTCGCGAACAATAAGCTTAATGGAATCATCAGACGACATGGTTCATTAAAGAACGAAACTGTGACAATCAAGAAAGTACTTTATGTAGAAGGACTTGATCACAACCTATTCAGTACAAGTCAATTCTACGACAGTCAATTTCAAGTTCGGTTTACAGTTGATAGTTGTTTTATTGAGGATGCGAATGGTGATGAGATTTTCAGAGCAGAACGTCATGGTAATGTATATGCGGTGAACATTCCTACGTTTTCAGCTACAAGATCTGTATGCCTACTTGCCAAAGTATCAAAAGATGAAAGTTGGACATGGCATCGACGCTTGTCTCATCAAAACTTCAAAGCGATAGATCAGTTAGCTAGACAAGGTATAGTCAATGGTCTACCCAAAATGAGGTTTGAGAAAGATTCACTTTACCCCACTTGGGAGATGGGAAATATGAAAAGGAGTTCACACAAAGCAAAGACTGAATCTTCCTGCTCAACACCTCTAGAACTCATTCATATGGACCTTTACGGCCCAATGCGTACTCAATCTATCAACGACAAAAAGTACATACTTGTTATGATAGATGGGTACTCGAGATACACTTGGTTGGAGTTTCTAAGGAACAAATCTGATGCGCCAGAACTAATAATTGCCTTCATCAAAAAGATCTAAGTTCGACTTCAACTGACAGTTAAAACGTTGAGAAGTGATAACAACACAGAGTTCAAGAACGATACTCTTCAGAGTTATCTCACATCTGTTGGGATTTCTCACAATTTCTCTGCTGCCTACACTCCACAACAAAATGGTATGGTCGAAAGTAAAAATGGAACTTTGGTTGGAGTTGCAAGAACGATGTTGGCATACTCTGGTCTTCCAATGTATCTTTGGGCTGAAGCCATTGCGACCACATGTTTTACTTAGAACAGAATGATCGTGGTTAAAAGATTTAACAAAACAGCGTACGATCTTATTAATAAAAGAAATCCAAACATTAAATTTCTATGTGTTTTTGGTTGCAGGTGCTATATACTGAACGACCGTGATAATATCGAAAAGTTTGACAAGAAAGCGAACAAAGGCTACTTTGTGGGATATTCTTTGATGTCTAAAGCCTATCGTGTATACAATAGACAGACCAAGACTATCATGGAAAGCATGGACGTGTCGTTTGATGAGACTTCTACATTGACTTCTGAATACAACAGTTTAGAACTCAAGCTTAAAGAAAAGGCTTCTTTTCAAGACATAATTGAACTCGAATCTTCACAGTCTACGCTTTCTAACTCATCTAATGTTACATCAGAGTAAGATTTATTTATCCTTGATGCTTTTATGGACATTTGTATAGATTTTGACAAATCTGAAGCGTCCACATCAACGTCAGGGGTCCCAACAGTTACTGAAGTTATATTTGGACCTTCTGAACCAATCACTACAACAACCTCGTCATGTACATCTACACCAAAGATTTCTGAAAGTGCTAATACTAATTCTGCTTCTGCAGATAAAAATTCTGGAAGAGAAGTCCCGAGTACTTCATTTGTTGCTCCAGAGTTACCTGCTTCATAAATAAATGTACAAGATGTCCCGATTACATCCTAGGTTGTGCCTGCAGTTTATGATGATTATGATGATGAAAATACGCAAGAAAATGTTCAACCGATTCTAAGCACAACACGTTGGACAAGAGATCACCCCTACACAATATCATTGGTGATGTACACAGTGATGTTAAAAACGTGCAACATCTGCCAATTTTTCCTTATATTCAAGTTTCCTTAGTTCCTTGGAGCCTAAGAAAGTCTCAAAAGCCTTGCGCGATCCCGATTGGATTCTAGCTATGCAAGATGAGCTTCTACAATTTGAACGGAACAAGGTTTGGCGACTAATCCCATTACCTCAAGGTAAATCTGTGATCGACACGAAGTGGGTTTTCAGGAATAAGAGGGATAGAGATGGAGTAGTAGTACGGAACAAAGCTCACCAAGTTTCTAAGGGTTACTTCCAATAGAAAGGCATAGACTCCGACGATACGTTTGTCCCTGTACCAAGGATCGAAGCCATCAGGATCTTCTTATCTTATGCATCCCATAAGAGCTTTACCGTCTATCAAATGGACGTAAAGTCTGCGTTCTTAAATGGGATTTTGTATGAGGAGGTCTATGTTGCTCAACCTGCAGGTTTCGTTGATCTGAAACATCAAATCATGTCTACGTTCTAGACAAAGCGTTGTATGGATTGAAACAGGCACCGAGAGCTTGGTATAAAACTTTAACACAGTTCCTACTCACTTCTGGATTTAAAAAAGGTACAATCGATACAACCATGTTCTTGAAAAGGCAAGGTGATGATATGATTCTAATACAGAGGTTGTGGCGTGGTGGTAATAGCCTGGGGACTTCATAGCGGTTGCCCGGGTTCGAGCCCCACTCGCAGCATTGTGGCCACGGAATGAATGCCCGCGGGCCATAGGCCTGTTTTCCAGGAGATTAGTCCGGGCCCAAAGTGGTCTGGGATACTCCTTTTCCAAAAAAAAATGATTTATGTGGACGATATAATATTCGGGTCTACTAATCCTAAATTCTATAAGAACTTTTTCTAAAATCCTGGAATCTCGTTTTGAAATGTCAATGATGGGTGAGCTAACCTTTTTCCTTCGACCTCAAGTAAAACAGTCACCCGATGGCATTTTCATAAACCATTCAAAATACATTAGAGATATCCTGAAAAAGTTCAATATGATTGATAGTTTAGTAATGAAAATGCCAATGGCCACCAGAACACTTTTAGATGCTGGTTTGTTTGGTAAATTTGTTGTTCAAAAAGTGTACTGAAGCATGATTTGATCATTACTGTATCTAACAGCTAGCAGAGCTGATATAAAGTTTGCTACATGATTCTGTGTGAGATATCAAGTTAATCCGAAGGAATCTCACCTCGCCGCTGTCAAAAGAATTCTTAGATACCTCAAAGGCACTCCCGAGTTAGGCCTTTTGTATTATAAGGATTATAGTTTTGATTTAACTACCTATACAGATGCTAACCATGCATGTTGCAAACTGGATCGAAAGAGCACATCTGGATCTTGTCAATTTTTAGGAGACAAATTGGTTAGCTGGACTTCAAAGAAACAAAACTGTACTTCTACATCCACCGCTGAGGCAAAATATGTAGTTGCGGCTAGCTGTTGTTTACAAGTCCTCTGGATGAAGACACATTTGAATGATTTTGGCTATTCCTACCAACGAGTTCCTATTTACTGTGATTCCAAGAGCGCGATAGCTATAACTGCTAATCTAGTGCAACACTCGAAGACAAACACATTGATGTACGGTACCATTTCATAAAGGATCACGTGGAAAAGGACGATATCGAAACGCATTTTGTGCAAACCGACTACCAATTGGCTGACTTTTTCACTAAACCGTTAGATGAAAAGTGTTTCAAATTCTTAGTCAGCAAATTAGGTATGTTAAATGCCAGTCCATTATCCAAGGGGGAGTGTATCTTATTTCTCTGTTTACATTGTATGTGTTTTTGAAAATCATAAACAATTTTTACTATTCATCATGTACTGACTAACGCGGAATCATTTTTAAAATGATTAGCAAAATCTTTTACTTTGCAGGTTGATTTCAAGTGACTCTAGTTTCTGATTACATCAGATCAGGACCCCCTTTAAATGGTAAAATGGAAAATTACAATTCTCAACGGATAATACGTAATAATGGCTTCTGAATACTTTAGTTCATAACCCGGTCTCAAAAGTTTTTCTTCTGATGGATGCTTACAATATAACATTTTTGAAGAAGTTTTTTAACTTGAGGGGGAGACTTACACTGTCATATCTTTTAGGGTGGGAAGTAATAAGGAGTTTATTAGACTTTGATTGTCAAATTTTTCTGATGAATTAAGTTTTTACAGATATTGACGGAAGAATATCTGAAGTTTTATCAAAGATGCATAAATGATGTGTTAGTGTATAAATTGTATCCAAGATTTAATGTAGAAAAGTCTAAGTCAAAGTCTATAAAGTCAACTTTGTTTAGTCTTTGAGAGTTTAGCCTTATGAGAGTTTGTGTTGAATGTAAGCTTGTGATAGAAGTAGCTTTGGTTTAAATAGGCTTTGTGTCTTTGAGTGTTTGTAGTGTGTGGTATTGTAATTTTCATATCAATCATACGACTTGAGACTTTCTCTGACTACTCTCTCTCTAGATCTTACATTGTCATATCTTGAATCACATTGAATTGTGCGAATATTGGGATCATACATTTTCAATTGGTATCAGAGTTGAACCCAAATCAAATTCAGATTGATTGGATCATCAAATTTGGATTAAATTCTTGAAATTCTCAAGAACACGCATAACGAGTTCTTATTGTGTACTGTTGAATCGAATTTCTTTTGGATAATTGTTGTTTCTGTGTGAAATTGATTCCATTGTGATCGTCTAATGTGTAGGAATGTTTCTTGTTTAAATTCGATCACAAATTTATCACTAAATCGATTTCAATTTTTGAAATCTTGGTTTTCTTGAAAAATGTACATCGAACACTGTAAAATTTGTATGGACACTGTAAGTTTGTGTTTTATGTAAAACTTGAGTTCGCGTGATGAGAAGATGATGCAGAATAGAGATTTTCTTGAGCAGTTGGAAACGCAAACTATGATTTGCGTGATCTGTTCAAGGCGCAAATATAACTTTGCGTGATTTGAATGTGGCGCAAATTATAAACTTTGCGTGATGAACTGTAAGCGAAAACTCTGAAATTGCTTGATGTACTTTGATCTTGACAAGATAAACTGTCGCAAATCTGGATGAACTCGCGCAAATCACAGATCTGGCGCAAAGACGATGAAAAAACTCAGATTTCTCCGAAAAATGATTACAAGGCTGAATTTAATGAAAATATGCACACAGATGAGTTTGAAAAAACAATTTCTAACAACTTTCAAACAAACAAATCAATTAAAAAACACAGAATGAAGACATCGTTGATCCAACAGAACGTGAAAAACGTTTTTCCAGAATTTCAAAAAATTTCAAAATTGAAGACCTAAACACAATTTTCTTGCAATCTGATGTGAATCAAAATTATTTTACTAGTAAAAACGGATCCATCGAACCAAAATTCAAGATAAATCGACCACAAACCATTCCGAATTTGATGAAAAATCAACAAATGAGATTTTCTTGAAAAATTCAAGAAAATCGATAAAATTTACTTATTAAACACAAACTCAGATTTTGAAAAACGATTCTCTCAATCCTCTCAGATTTAGATTGGCTCTGATACCAATTGATAATCTAAGAATCACTAAATCTCTAGAGTGAGAAAGTAGAGAGAGAGAGAGTTGAAGCGCAAAGGAGTAATTCTATTGAATATGCGTGAATCCTTACAAAGAACAAAGATGTTGGGTCTGAATGTGCTAAGGATGGATACTACTGCTACTTGAAAGGTATTACTACTGCAAGATTAAATATTACTACTGCTAGTAGAATTAATACTGCTTGAAAAGTTAGTGCTGCTACTTTAATAGTTAGTACTGCTTGGAGAGTTAGTACTGCTAGTAGTTAGTACTGCTTGGAAATTACTACTGCCAGGGACAAAGTTAATACTGCTATTGAGTTAATGCTGCTTCTGAAGATAAAGATGGATTGACGCGGAAGAATAGGAGATGAAGATAATTATGGACTGGATTCTGAAGAATAAAATTACCTTTGTAATTATCTTGTAATTAATTCTGTATATATAGTCTAGAAGTTCTTGATAGAGAGATATACATTGATAGAGTTGTTTTAGAGAATTAACCTCAAGACTAGTATTGATCCTTTCTATAGAGAAGTATAGAACGTCTGTTGAGTCTGTTCAACAGATTGAGGTTGTGTTTGTAATCATTAAGTTTTATGCAATATAAACTTATGATTTGAGTTCATATTCTGTGTTTTGATTAATTGTTAAACTGTTATTCCGCGACTTCTTTAACATTGTTTCTGAGTTTGTATTAAATTCTTGTTTAGAATTTTCGATCTTGACAAAAGACCAAAGGGACTTAAATACCCATGGCTTATACAACACATATATGCACTCTAAGCACAGTATAAGACCAAGCCTATAAATACAATGATTACTATAGAATCAGACTTAACATTTTAGTTGATTTGGTTCTTGGAGAAAGTGTTAAGAATTGCTTTTCGATCATATTGGTGTATATTTGAGAATCAATTTACAAGTTCACAATGATTTGGATCGAGTTTTTGTGTACATAGTCAAGAATGCGCTAGATCTACTCTTCACGCAAATTGTTAGTGCATTAATTGTATACAAGATTTAATTAGTAAAGTCTTGTAAAAAGCCTTCTAATTGAATAGTCAAAGGAAGTCATATAGTGAGAAAGTCAACATTAGTTTTAGAGGTGCTTAAGTACTTGAGAGTTTAAGTATTTGAGAGTTTGTGTGGATATTTATTCAAGTTAAATAAGATATTTTTACCCTTGGTATAAATAGGTTTATTACTTGTATTTGTGTAAGAGCTTTGATTGTAATATCGGACATATAAAATATTTCTCTCTCTACTCTCTCTCTAGAATAAACTCTTTCATATCATGATTGAGATTGTAGAATGGCTTTATTTGGATCTGGGAAGTACATTTTCAATTGGTATCAGAGCGAACCAAACTGATTTAGAAAGATTTGAACAGAAAATTGGGATTAATTTTTGGAATTTTCAAGAACACAGAGACGGTCAATGTTGAAAATTTTCTGGATTAATTGCGAAAATGGTTCACATGATTCATATTGTTTGATTAATTTGTTCTTGAAATTCACAGATTAATCAATGAAACAAGGTTAAATTGAATTGTTGGATTTTCTGAAAAATTTCAAGAACATACAGACGTTCTTGGTTATTCACTGATAGATCGAATTTCCACTCATTAGTTGTGGTTAGATTGTAAAACTGGTTCCATTGGACTCGTTTGATGTTGTAGAATCACTTTCGTTCACACAATCTCACAAATCAACCACAAGATCAGTTTGAATTTTGGAATTTTTGAATCTGGTTGTTGAAAAATGTCGAATACTTTATTTTGAGCATGCACTGGGGTTTGTTGATTTTAATCTGAAATTGACTCTGGAAATGTATTCTAAATGCTTAAGTGATTATTGTTGTGCAGTATCAAGTTTCAATTTTTCAGATTGAATAAATTTGGATCGATTGGCAAAACTCGTATGAAGAATACGCAAAGCAGAGGGTTATTTTGATCTGCCAGTTTGAGAAAACACCCAGACAAGCATCTGCGTGTTCTGCAAACCCGCAAGGCATTACCTGCGAGTTCCAGAGTTCATTTTGATGTGGCTTGCGAGTTTCAAATCGACTTGCGCGTTTCAGGCATTTGCGCGTTTCAGGCATTTTCGAGTTTTAGGCATATGAGCGTTTGAGATCATTCATTTTGCGCATTTCATTGAGATTCGATTTGCGCGTTTTATAAGTCAATTCAACTTGCGCGTTTCATTCTGATTCAACTTGCGCGTTTAATCACAATCTTCTGTTAGATCAAATTGATTGTAGTGTTTTTCAATATCAATTGGAGTTCCATTTCAATTGATTTACACATTCTAAGACTAATTTGATTTTCGCGTTTCAGCTCGTTCATTGTGCGCATTTCAATCCCAAGTGATTTGCGCGTTTTAGTTAAATTGATCTATGTGTTTCATTTGGTTTGCGCGTTTCAATTCACACAGTCTGAGAATTCATATTCAATTGATTTGCAGATTCAAATTGCTGAAATCGCGATTCTCAGTCCAATTGATTTGGTGAGTTTATTTTGAATTGAAATACATGAATCAATCTGTGATATCAAGTTGAAGAACTTGCGCGTTCATGAACACGCAAACAATATTGATGTGATTTGTTTGTCTTAATTTTAACTAATCTGTGTTTTTGAACTGCGTTGTTTAATTTCACTTGAGTTGCGATTTCAATTTCAGTTAACCCATTCTACGATTTTTAGATTAAATCTGTAAGGCTCATGATTTGGTTTGTGAATTTCAAAGATAACAGGTTCGAGTTTATGGTCACACAGCCTGCTCGTTCCATAAGACACTCAGCTGGTTATCTGTGCGTTTAAGTTCAAGTTCTAATTGAGTTTTTGGTCAAGTGATTTGTGAGTTCCAGGTTATGCAGTCTATAAGTTGCTTAGTCTGCAGATTCCAGTTCACATAATTTGCAAGTTTTGCTAGTTACAGTCCAAGAGTTCTAATTTGTTTAGTCTGTGAATTCTATTCAAATTGATGAAGTCTGCAAGTTTCAAACTTGTTTAATCTGCGAGTTCCAAGACTAGGGATTTGCAAGTTTTAAAGCTCATACAGTTTGCAAGTTCAAATCTACACAGTATGAGGGTTTCTTGATCATTTAACTTGCAAGTTTCAGGACATTTGGTCTGCGAACAGTTTGCAAGTTTCAGTCTGAACACATATCATTCACACAGCTTGCATCTGTGAGTTCTACTTCAAACAAGCAAGTTCCATCAGGTTTCCTGATCATTCTGTATGCAGGTTTCGAGTTTCAAGAATATGTGTTTTTTTTCAGCTCATAACACATGACCTGCAAGTTTAAAGGATCTTGAATTTGTTTTGTTCGAATAATCTGCAAGCACCTGCAGTTTTGAATTCGACAGTCTGCATATGCTGTTTGATCTGCATATTCACACAGTTACGACAGTCTGCTGTTTGTTTTAAATTTACACAATGTGTAATCTGTGACTTTGTGTGTTTCATGGTCTACTTTTTCAAGTCAAGAGATATGTGTGTTTGTAGTCTGTGTTTATGAGTTTGTAATATGTGTTTTAACAGTCTGCACAGTCCACAAGTTGAAAGATAAACTCAGTCTGCATTTAATGTGTGCTTTTTCAATCTGTTTGGTTTGTGAGTGCTAATAAGTTTTAACTCATGCTTTCTGCAAGTTCTAATCACACAGACTGTGAATTCAAGTTCATGGACATTCGGTCTGAAAGTTATAAGTTTTTCATTTACACAACCTGTGATTTGGTCTACGGGTTTCTAGTGTAAATTGATCTGAACAGTTTGTTTTGCACAGCCTGCGAGTTTTCACATACATTTTGTATAATATTCAAACAGTCTGCTAATCACATTGCTCTGTGTTGTGCAAGTTTGAGGTTCAGATTGGGTGATTTTCATTTGGACTTTTTCACTTGATTTGCACATTTCACAGTCTGAACACAGTTTGTGTTTTAACAGTCCATTTGACTGTAATCTGTGTTTTTAACAGTTTGCAAGTGTTAATTGTAAAGCATATGTGAGAATCTATGATTCTATCTTCATGACTATATGAACACAGTCTGCAAGCTTTTGTGAAATTCAAGCATCTGTGAACTTCAAGTCAAGATTCTAACTAAGCTTTGATTTTTGATTCCAAGTATTTGCAAGCTTATTGTCTGCAAATTTCAACCTCAAACACAGTTTGTGAGTATTGAATACTCTCAATACACAACCTGCAAGTTCTAATTTGTGTAATCTGTAAGTTTTCAAGGTTGCAAGTTAAAGTCCAGTAAATCTGAGAATTCTGAGAGTTTCATTGCTTTGAAAGTTTCAGAGTTAAAATATTTCTGAGATTATTTTTTTGTGCTGATCTAAGTTTGACTTTCAGTCAAATCTTCTGAACTGTTTGGGAACGATCTTTAATATCAAGCTAATTTCTCATTAAAAATGTCTTCTACAGATAAACATTCTCAATAGAGAAAGCAGATAAACAACAACGATTTGGAGCCTATCATTTTAACTTCACATATCATTGTGGATGGAAATGAAAAGTTTCCAACTCTACAAAAATCTGTTTCTGAGATACCTGGTTTAGAGGCTGAACGAGACAAACTGAGAATTCAGAATGCAGCCTTTATCAAACAGATTCAGGAGTTGAAATTTAATTTGTCCAACTCTGATAAAACTTCTGACTATATAAAGTGTACTAATACTATTAAATCTAATTCTGTAGGTATCATTAGTGCAAAAGAGAACGAGATAAGAGAGAAACAGAAAGAAATAAAAGAGAAAGAAAAAATCATTGCTTTAAAAGAAAACTTAATTGTTACATGTGAAAAAGAATTAAAGCGGAAAGAGAGAAAGATTATAAAACTTCAAAGCCAACTGAAGACAACTGAACGAACGTCATTCGCATTACAAGCTGAATCAGTTGAACTTCAAACCAAGTTTAAGGTTTCGAAGAGAAGATATCTGCATTGGAGAAGAAGAATGCTGAACTGACAAAAAGCCTCCAAGAAGATAATGAAAAAGCTAATCTGGAGAAGGATTCCATTCAAAAGCTTTCTGATTTTTCAAAGAACACACTCCAAGAGAAAAAGGATTTTGAGCTTAGATGCATAAAACTTTCTAAACAAGTGTCGGAATTTGAAAAGATAATAATAACTAAAAGAGACACTTTTGCGAAAGAAAAACAAGTTCTTGAAGCTAAAATAACTGAACTTCCCACGCAGGTTTCTATATTACAAGACTTGCTTGAAAAAGAAACACAAATTTTCAAAGAAAAGATGCAGTCTTATGAGCTTGAAAAGAAAAATGACGAAAAAAGAAATACTAGGATTTTCAAAGATATTTCTGAGAAAACCAAGAACTTGAAACAAGATTTTGAAAAAGAACGCTTACACTTTGAATCTGAAATATCTAAGCTCACATCCAAATTAACTGTTTTGTCATCAGATTATCAAAAAGAACAGAAGGCCAAATATGATTTGTAACAGAAACTTGACACACTTTCAGATGAAAGAAACATTTTGACTAAAAAGATAAATGACTTAGAAGCTGCAAACGTCAATTTATCAGAAAAGATTACAGCTGATGTGATTAGTCAGTCACCTTTTGATAATTCAACAGAATCAGTCTGTTCTTTCAAAACTGCTTCAAGTTCAATTCATGACAAAAATGTTTTAAAAAAGAAAAGTGTCAAATCAATCAATGAAAAATCAAATCAGATCATACCATCTAATCTAATTTATGACAAATCTGTTGATGGTTCAGCGAGCTTTTACATTAAATCACTTGGAAAGAATTCGAAGAAAAATCAGATGGTTTGGAGAGCAAAGGATTCTTCCGATGATGAGAAGAAGAAAGACAAAGCATATGCGTCCACATCCAATGACAAAAAGAACAGAGCGCATAAAGGTAAATCTTTTGTTCATCCTGATATGTTTTACTCAACTAATCACTTGATCAGGGTTGCTTAGAAGAAAATATCTTGTTCTTACTATGGAGCACATGACTTTGTGAGTAAAAATTTTGTTAATTACTGGTATGGTTCATATTACGTAACCCCCACACGAACTGCAACTAACACTTCAGGACCCATATACCAGTGGATACCAAAAGCTAAAATTGTGTTGCAGGCACCTAAGGTTTAAGGGGGAGCATAGAACATAGGCTATTGGATAATACAATTCAAGACCCGTACTTCAATGTTAAGAACTAAGGCTTTTGAACAAAACAGTTCAAAACCCGGACTTAAGTGTCAAGATTGTGGCTTCTAATCACAAGACAGATCAGGACCCGTTCTTTAATGTTCAGGTATGGATATTTTGCAAATATCCAGGGGGAGCTTAAAAGAAAACAAATCATGATGTACTGATTTGAGGGGAGTTTAAAGGTAAATATCTTCTGATCTAGATCTCTGATTGTTTGAAAGAAGAACAACTTTCAAGCAAGAAAAACAGTTTCTGAAATGTTCAAACCACTTATGGTTCTCAAAAGATTTTATGAATTTAGAAGTGTAATTTTAAATGTTTTTCATTTTTGAGCTTTAATGTTTAACTGACCGTGTATTTCCAAAGATCAATACTTGCCTATTATCTTGTCTTTATACTGTAAAGTATTCATACACATCGGTTCAATACTTCATTTGAATTTGTTAATACCATGTCTCATAACGACCAAATTTTTCGATGGTAATACCCTCGTTTGCTTTCAAATGTTGTTGAGCATCATTCATCATTTCAAATTTGTGCTTTCATTGCTACATTGTTTATATTTGTTCATATAAACAAATTATCCAATTCTTTGATACACTAACCATTTCATTTGATCTGATTGATACATTGTCAGATTCTCAAAACAATTCTCTTGATTTCATTTCATTCATTCAATATCTTTGTTTTGAGAAATCTTCAAAGTTCAATTGCTCAAATCTCATGAGTTAACATTCTTACACTGTTATCATTTTGAGCTTAACTGTTCAAGCTAAACTGTTGAGCCACTATTCTTTCTAGGATTCACGTTAACCAGTGTTTCCTACCCAGGAAGTTATCCTAGAGTGATTGAGGGTGAGGGGTCATAAAATCAAAGAGTGGGGGAGATAACTCATCCGGTTGATTTTTTCTCATTGTGTGGAGCGGAAAAATGTAAATGAGAGTTTGGTTAGAAGTGAGCTTTAATGTTAAAAAGAAAGAGGGTGTGAGAACAGAGTTAAAAGAATATCAGAACTCTGCACCAACCACTTTCTGAGTCGGGCAGCCACAAAATCTTATTAGTTCACATTCTTTGGTGACCATCATTGAAAAAGGCAGTGAGTCCATGTCAACTCTTGCATTAACCCCACCAACCACTCGTTTCTTTCTTAACAAAGAAATGTTTCATTTTCTTTGGGGACGCAGCATATCTGCTATCTAGTCTTCACTCGGAAGATTTAGATATTGAAAAAGAAGGAATGTTACCCCACCTTCGCACCTCCTTCATGCACATTGAGTCCGTGAAATACTTGTTGATGTCTCAACAGTTTACACATTTTGAACCATATGAAACACAATCATTGTGCTAAATTCTTTCATACACAAGCATGAGCACACAAAAAATTTCTTTTTCTGTCAGAACATTCATTGATAAACCTTGTGTTTTTCAATGATTGAATGAAAGTCCTGGGGAGTCATCATCAAATCAGCTCCTTAAATTGTACATTCGTTGTACACAGTAACTCCGTGTTACTGACAGGCACTCCTAACTGTTTCATTTGTTGAATCAGGGTTACCAACTTCATTATATCTGAATTTGAAAAGATTCGGGTATATACAGTTCATGATTCAGATACTCAGAAGAAAGGCTGGAAAATGTCAAATTATCATCAAGGAGGAGATTGTTACATTGAGTACAAAGGGGGATGATCAAAGAATGTGTTGAAATTGAAAAGTTTTGATGATCATGAAGCTCACAATCATAAAAAAGGGGAAATATCTACAAAGATTAGTTTCAAAGACAAATGGTGAAGATAATACTGAAGAGATAATTCTGAAAGTTCAAGAAGAGATAATTCTGAAAGTTCAAGAAGAGATAATTCTGAAAGTTCAAGAAGAGATAATTCTGAAAGTTCAAGACAATTCAGATGCTTACTATGTTTCAGAAACAAATTCTGAAGATGATTTGAGAAAGTTTGTTTTTCTGAAGACTGATCAGAGATTACAGATTTTCAAAGGTTTTAAAGATTTATTCAAGACTTGTTGATTTTCAAAGATACAAATTGTTAAAGAATTTCAAGATTCTTCAAAGATTGAAAGACTGAAGATTTTTAGAGATTCAAAGTTCTAGACTGTCAAAGATAAAAGTTGAAGAATCAAGCGCTGAAGACAAGTGTCAATTTTTTTTTAAATCATGAATACAAAGGGGGAGAATGTTTGTGCATTTATTGTATACAAGATTTAATTAGGAAAGTCTTGTAAAAAGCCTTGTAATTGAATAGTCAAAGGAAGTTAATGAAAGTCATATAGTGAGAAAGTCAACATTAGTTTTAGAGGTGCTTAAGTACTTGAGAGTTTAAGTACTTGAGAGTTTGTGTGGATACCTATTCAAGTTACTTGAGAGTTTTATACCCTTGGTATAAATAGGTTTATTACTTGTATTTGTGTAAGAGCTTTGATTGTAATATCAGACATATGAATATTTCTCTCTCTACTCTCTCTCTAGAATAAACTCTGTCATATCTTGATTGAGATTGTAGAATAGCTTGATTTGGATCTGGGAAATACATTTTCACAAATCAAGAACACGGTAAAGCTAAAGAACACGCAAGATGATTGTTTTAGTGTTTTCTGCGAGTTTGGACTAGTTCGCGCATAAAGTATCCTGCGAGATGCTAGTTCACGCAAAGCATACTCTGCGATTTCTTGGATTCTCAAAATTTATCTAAGTGTGGTTCACGTATGATGTGTTTGCGAGAAGTGACAAAACGCGCACAGGCTATCTGCGAGAAGTGTTTTGAACAGTAACTTGTGAGTTTTCTTGACATGCGAGTTTCATTTAGCGAGTTTTAATTTTGTCAAAATTTTCTAAGTTTGGAATTCGCTAAATACATGGTTTGCGAGTTTCTATTCATCTGGGAGAAGTTCAAGTATACGAAATTTTTCTATGTCAGAAACGTGCACGACATGCCTTGCGAGAAGTAACTTCGCGCACAACCTTACTTGCGAGTTTCTCACTTCACGCATCAAGTGATCTGCAAGTTTGTCTTTTCGCGCACTTAGTGGTCTGCGAGTTCCTAGTTCACGCACATAACGTCTAGCGAGAAGCTCAGTGAACAGTTCCTTGCGAGTTTTGTGATTTGCGAGTTTCAAGTGTCTGCGAGTTTTAAAGATAAAATTTTTCTGATATTATTTTTCAACTGGTGATCTGAGCTTGACTTTCAGTCAATTTTTCTAAATTATTTGGGGAGCGATCATTCATTACAAGCCAACTTACATTCAAGATGTCTACAATTTTATCAGGGAGAGATTGTGCTGTCATGTACATGCCTGAGATACTAGCAATAGAAGCTGAACGAGATAAACTGAAAAATCAGTATTCAGTTCTTCTTATACAAATTCAGGAGTTGAAATCTAAATTGTGAAATTCTGATAAACCTCCTGATTGTATCAAATGTGCTAATCATGCTAAATCTGATTTTGCAGGTATCATCTGAGCCAGAGAGATAGAAATAAAAGAGAAGGAGAAAAATATTGCTATAAAAGAGAATATCATTGCTACATGTGAGAAAGAATTAAAGCTGATAGAGAAAAAATATAAGAAATCTTCAAAGCCAATTGAAGACAACTTAACAAAAATCATCAGAAATGCAAGCTGAATCAGTTGAGCTTCAACAGAAGTTTAAGGCTTTTGAAGATAAGATATCTGCTTTGGAATCAAAGAATGCTGATCTGAAGAAAAGCCTCCAAGCAGATAAAGACAAAGCAAATTTGGAGAATACTTCTACTTAAAAGTTGTTTGAATTTTCTAAGAAAGTTGTCCAAGAGAAAAAGGATCTGGAGCATAGATGTCTTAAACTCTCCAAGCATGTGTCTGAATTTGAGAAAATCTTAATTACAGAAAGAGACACTTTTGCTAAAGAGAAAAAAGTTCTTGAAGATAAAACGGTTGAACTTCCCAAACAAATCTATGTTATACAAGACATACTTGAAAAAGAGAGAAAATCTTTTCAAAAAAAGAAAAAGTCTTTTGAGCTTGAAAAGAAAATTGCTGAAAAGAGAAATGTTGGGATTTTCAAAGAAATTTTTGAACAAAACAAGAACTTAGAAAAGGATTTTGAGCAAGAACGTCAAATCTTTGAATCTGAAATATCTAAGCTCACATCTAAGATAACTGTTCTATCCTGAGATATTCAGAAAGAACATATGGCTAGAACTGATTTGAAACAAAAGTTTCACATACTTTTTGATGAAAGAAATATTTTGTATAGAAAGATAAAGGACTTGAAAGCTCTAAATAGTGAATTGTCAGAAAAGATTTCAGCTGATGTGATTGATCAATCACTCGTTGATAATTCAACAGAATCAGTCTGTTCTTTCAAAATAGCTTCAAGTTCCATTAATGAGAAAAATATTTTCAAAAAGAAAAGTGTCAAACCAAACATTGTCAAATCAAATCAGATTCGACCATCTAATCTGTTTTATGACAAATCTAGTGATAGTCCAACGAGTTTTTATGTAAAATCTCTTGGAAAGCATTCAAAGAAAGGACAGATGGTCTGGAGAGTTAAAGATTTCTCTGATGAGAAGAAGAATGGCAAAGCATCTTCATCCACATTCAATGCGAAAAAGAACAATGTGCATAAAGGTAAATCTTTTGGTAAACCTGATATGTTTTATTTTACTAATCATTTGATCAGGATTGCTCAAAAGAAAATTTGTTGTCCTTACTGTGGAACAAATGACTTTGTAAGTAATAATTTTGTTAATTACTGGTATGGTTCATATTATGTTACCCCCACAAGAACTGCAACTAACATATCAGGACCCAAATAACAGTGGGTACCAAAAGCTAAATCTGTGTTGCAGGCACCCAATGTTTAAGAGGGAGCAAGATTATAGCTCTTGAATAATTCAGTTCAAGACCCGGACTTCAAAGTTAAAGGACTATGACTTCTAGATAAAACAGTCTAGGACTCGGTCTTTAATGTTTAAAGATAAGGATATTTTGCAAATATCATGGGGGAGCTTATCAGAATATAAATCATTTTATCATGATTTGAGGAGGAGCTTAAAGGTAAGTATCTTCTAATCTTAATCTTTGATTGTTTGAAAGAAGAACAACTTTCAAGCATGAAAAATGTTTTCTTAAATGTTCAAACCACTTCTCCATTCTCAAAAGATTTCATGAATTAAGAAGTGTGATTTTAAAAAGTTTTTCATTGTGGAGCATTAATGTTTAACTGACCGTTTTAATCTTAAGCTTTGATTGTTTTAAAAAGTTTTTCATTTCTTAAATTTTCAAACCACTTGTGTATTATCTTGTCTATATACTGTAAAATATTCTTACACACATTGGTTCAGTACATTTCTTGACTTTGATATTACCACGTCTCAAAAGTTTAGTCTTTTGATGGTAATACTCTCGTTTGTTATTCATTATTGTGTGAATCAAACATCATTTCATTATTACATCTGCTTTCATTAATATATGTTTATATTTTGGTCATATAAACATCTTACGTCTTTGATTTCCCAAAATATTATCCTTCATGAATTTTGATCTAATCTTAATCATTGTCAGATTCTTAAAACATTTCTATTCTTTCAAGATTTTTCATTCATACAAAGTTTTGAGAAATCTTAAATGCTTAACATGCTCATATTTCATTATGATTTTTGATGAGCACACATATACTGACAAATGATTTCTTGTGCTTAAATGTCAAAAAAATCATTGAGCAACACATTTTTCTAGGAAAAAAATACATGGGATTCAATGTGTGAGCTTAAAAAAACTTCCACGGATTCACGATAACCAGTGTTTCCTACTCCGGAAGAAATCCTATGAGTTATTGAGGGGAGAGGAGTCAAAATATTTGAGTGTTGGTGTGTGATGAGGTAAAATGGAAAAGGGAGATTGGTTAGAAGTGATCTTAAAAGATTAAAACAAAAGAGGGTGTGAGAACAGAGTAAAAGAATATCAAACTCTGCACCAAATCTTTTCGAGTCAGGCAGCCACATAAACTGTTGTTTCACAATTCTTCGTGAACGACATTGAAAAAGGCACCTAGACCATGCCATCTCTTGCATACAACCCCACCAGCTACTCATTCTTTTCTAAAAAAGATAATGTTTCACATTTTCAGGGGAAGCAACACATACTCTATTGGTTCTTCACTTAGAAGATAATGATATTGAAAAAGAATGAAAGTAACCCCACCTTTGACCCTTTTTCATACACATTGAGTATATGATTAACCTCTGTTGTTTCATTGGTTTACATAATTTTGAGCCTAAACAACAATCATTGTGCTAATTCTTTCATAACACAAGCACGAGCACACAGAAAATCTGTTTTTCTGTCATAACATTCATAGAAAATACCTTGTGTTTTTTAATGATTGAATTGAAGTTATGGGTAGTGAACATCACAAAAACTCATTTCCATTGTACATTCGTTCTACACAGTAACTTTGTGTTACTAACAGGCATTCCTAACTGTTTCATCTGTTGATTCAGGATTACAACTCATAATTTGTCTGAATTTGAAAAGATTCGGATAAATACATTCATGAATTGACGGCTCATTATCAAGATCAGTTGGGGGAGAATGTTCATACTTTACCAAAAGAGATCATGAAGACTACTCTATATTGATTTATTGGGGAGAAGTTTCAAAGACCGAGCTGACTTTGAAATAAGTTTTGATGATTTTGATTCTCACAATCATCAAAAAGGGGGAGAAATTCTAAAAGTTCAATTTCAAAGTCATAAAGAGATGTCAAAGTGAAAAAGACTTGGGGAGAAATTCTGAAAGTTCAATTCAATCAAGTTTGACGAAAAGAAATTATTCCGAGATGATTCAAAGACAAGTCAAGATGATTCAAGAAAGTGTGTTTTCTGAAGACAGTCTAGATATCAAAGAGATGAAGATACAAATTCAAAGATGTTTTAAAGTTCAAAGATGAAAAGTTCAAATGAATTTCAAAAGTTTCAAATGTTTGTTCAAGACCTGATGAAAGTTTAAAGACTTTGTGAAAGACTTTTCAAGATTCTTCAAAGCATCAGAGATTGAAGATTGCCAAAGCTTCAACGAATAAAACATTCAGAGTCAAAGTTTGATGAATCAAGTCCTGAAGACGATTGTCAAATTTTTATTAAATCTTGAATACAAAGGGCGAGAATATTAGTGTATAAATTGTATCCAAGATTTAATGTAGAAAAGTCTAAGTCAAAGTAAGTTAAAGTCTATAATGTCAACATTGTTTAGTCTTTGAGAGTTTAGCCTTATGAGAGTTTGTGTTGAATGTAAGCTTGTGAGAGAAGTAGCTTTGGTTTAATAGGCTTTGTGTCATTGAGTGTTTGTAACGTGTGGTATTGTAATTTTCATATCAATCATACGACTTGAGACTTTTTGTCACTACTCTCTCTCTAGATCTTACATTGTCATATCTTGAATCATATTGAATTGTGCTTGAATATTGGGATCATACATTTTCATGATGATATTCATTTAAGGGGGAGTTGAGAATTTCAGTGCTAAAAAGGTACATTTTTCTGAATCTCAAACCACTTCACAATCTTAAAATGTTTTCATGAATTGAGAAGTGTGATTTTAAATGATTTTTCTTTGGATACTTTCATGATTATCTGACCGTGTGTTTCCAGAAGATCATTACTTGTGTATAATCTTGCCTATATACTATCAAGTATTCTTACACACATCGGTTCAGTACATTTTTATTGACTTTGTTATTACCATGTCTCAAAAGATAAATCTTTCGATGGTAATACTCCCGTTTGTTATTCAAATTTGTTTGAGATCAGACGTCATTTTTCATTACATGTGCTTTCATTGTTAAAATGTTTATATATCTTTCATATAAACAACTTTCGTTCTTTGATACCCTATTATAATTCTTCATGAAATATTTGATCTAATTTAAATCATTGTCAGATTGTCAAAACACTTCTATTCATTTCATGATATTCATTCATTCAAATTGTTTTGATAGATCTTAAAATGTTCAATTGCTCAAATTTCATTCTTATCTGTTATGAGCATACATAAACTGACTATGATTTATTGGGCATAATTGTGAAGATAATCATTAAGCAACACATCTTTTTAGGACAAAATACACGGGATTCAGTGTGAGTGCTTAAACGAACTTCAGTGTGAGTGCTTAAACGAACTTCCATGGATTCACGTTAACCAGTGTTTCCTACCCCGAAAGTAATCCTTAACAGTGATTAAGGGGAGAGGGGTCAAAATATTGAGAGTGGGTGTGTGATGAGGTAAAAGGGAAATGAGAGTTTGGTTATAAGCGAGCTTAAATGTTTAAAAGAAAGAGGGTGTGTGAACAGGGTAAAAGAATATCAAACTTTACACCAAACTTTTTCTTAGTCGGGCAGCCTCATAATCTGCTGTTTCACAATTCTTCGTGAACGACATTGAAATAGGCAACTAGCCTATGCCAACTCTTGCATAAAACCCCACCTGCTACTCATTCTTTTCTCAACAAAATAATTTTTCATTTTCAAGGGGAAGCAACACATACTCTGTGTGTCCCAATATGCAATCATTCAATCATGTAAACAAATAATCAACACAATAATGCAAACCTGATATTGATTAATCAAACGATTCAACGAGTTACAAGTTCTTGAAATTGATATCTCTCTTTCTGTTTCTCTCTTCACGGCGCACCACCACCAACACAGCCTCCTCTCAATAATATTTTTCAATTAAGATCCCTAATAACCTATCTAACCTAATTAGCATAAACAAAGCTAATTTATACTTAGGCTAACTAAGCCTAATGGGCTTTGAAGGCTTGGGTTCAAAAGCTAAAACAAACTAAATACTAAAACAATAAAGACTAATAAATAAAATACTTAAACATACTTTGACTATTTATTACAAAAGGACCCTAGACTATTTGTTGAGACGACTTTATCAGCTTTGACTTCAGATTTCCATCTTCAGATAATTATGATCTTGAATCCAATAAATATGTGCTTTAGCATACTATATCTGATTGTCATTCGGATGATTTAGATATTGAAACAGAAGGAAAGTTTCCCCACCTTCGACCCTTTCTCATGCACATTGAGTCTTTGTATAACAATTGTTGTCTCATTGGTTTACATAATTTTGAGTCTTAAAGCAATCATTGTGCTAATTCTTTCATACACACAGAAAATTCTTTTTTCTGTCAGAACATTCATAGATTAACCTTGTGTTTTTCAATGATTGAATGGAAGTCCTGGGGAGTAAACATCACCCAAGCTCCTTATAAAGTACATCTGTTGTACTAAGCAACTCCGTGTTACTTACAGGCACTATAATTGTTTCATTTGTTGATTCAGTGTTACCACTCATAAATTGTCTGAATTTCAAAAGATTCGGATGAATACATTTATGAATTGAAGGCAGAAACTTTCTATCAGATCAGTTGGGGGAGATTTTTTATATCCTACCAAAAGGGGATATTGTTATTCATGGAGACTTTGCTTATCTAATTACTTGGGGGAAATCATTCAAAGACAGAGCTGACATTGAATAGTTTTGATGATTATAATTCTCAAAATTCATCAAAAAGGGGAAAAATTTCAAAGTTCAGGTCAGATTAAAAGTTGTTCATATCAGAAATGGGAGACAGTTCGAGATTTTAAAGTCAGATCAGTTTCAAAGCAGAAAGTACAAGAATGAGAAAGAAAAGTCAGATGGTTGATTGTTTCAAAGAAAGAGATAAATATGAATGTTGCATCAAAGTTTGTTGGATGGAAGAGATTTTTCTGAAGAATTTGTGGTTCTATTGAAAACAAAAGGGGAAAATGCAAAAAGTGTTAAAGTGTTATTTAAAGCTGTGAAAGTGTTTTCAAAGTGTCAAAGATTTGAAGTTGATTAAAGCTGTGAAAGACTGTTTGTTGAAGTTTTTCTGGAGATAAGAAGATCTGAAGATAATTGTCAAAAAAAAAAAAAATTAATCTTGAATCCAAAGGGGGAGATTGTTGAAGCTATATTGTATTCAAGATTAAAATAGTGGATCAAATGTGTAAATGTTGTAGTGTCAAAGGGTTTGTGTTGTAAAGTCAACGTTAGTTGACTTAGTATAAATAGTTGTTGTTTCTTTGTAAACCATTAAGTCACGCTTATTAAGAGAAAACACACACATTGAGAGAACATAGAGAATTCGCATAGATACATCAAGTGAGATCTGTGACACCTAGACATGTGACTTCGTTGTAATCTTGTGATTGTAATACAAATGCTTGTTTGATAATCTGTGTTAATTGTTTTAATTGCTATTATTGTGGGATCACACTTAGAAGCAAGCTCAAATGATCAAAAGAATGAGGGCGAGAATTCAGAGTAAAAGAATATCAAACTCTGCACCAAATTTTTTCTAAGTCGGGCAGCCGCACAATCTATTGTTTCACAATTCTTTCGTGAACTTCATTCAAACAGGCACTAGCCCATGCCAACTCTTGCATAAACCTCACCTGCTACTCATCTTTTTCTCAACAAAAAGATGCTTAATATTTCTTTGCGGAACCAACATATAATCTATCGGATCTTCATTTGGATGTTTAGATATTGAAAAAGAAGAAAACTTGCCCCACCGTAGACCTTCAATCATGCACAATGAGTATGTGTATTACTTGTTGCTGTCTCAACAGTTTACACTATTTGAGCTTGTTCAAGCTTTAAATGCTTCAATCATTGCTACACTTGCACAAGCATACAAGGAATAAGTTTTCTTGTCTTATCATTAATAGAAAATTCCTATCTGTTTTTTTAATGATTGAATGGAAGCCCTAGGGGAGTGAACATCAAAAAGTTCCTTTCCAATGTGCATCAGTTGCACAAAGTGGCCCCGTGCTACTCATAGGCAATATAACTGATTCATTTGTTGATTCAGGGTTACCATTCCAAATTTGTCTGAATTTGAAAAGATTCGGATAGATACATTCATGAATTGACGGATCTTTGTTCAGATCATTTGGAGAAACTATTCTCTTTGAGGAGATTGCATATTATATTCATTGGAGGAGATTGTTTCTGATTATAATGGAGAATATGCGTATGTTGATACATGGGGGAGATAGTGAAATTGATAAAGTTTTGATGATTATGATTTCTCAAAATTCATCAAAAAGGGGGAGATGATTCAAATTTAATTTCAGAAGAAAGTCAAGTCAAGAGAAAGTCGTAAAGCGACGTTATTTCAAGTGATTCAAGTCAAATTTTTAAAGATTTCAACAATGTTTCTGAAGATAATCATGTTCATAATCAAAGGGAGAGATTGAAGAAGTTTTATAGTTTGTCAAGAAGGACAAAATATTTGTGATGAAAAGGTTTCCAAAGAGAAAGATTATCGATGATTTAAAGTTGTCAAAGACTCTGTGTTGAAGATTTTACAGCTGAAAGAAGACCTAAAGATTGTCGTTAATTTTTTTTAATGTAGAATCCAAATAGGGAGATTGTTAAGTCATAACTATATTCAAGATTAAAAGAGGAGTCAAAGTTGTAAAGGGTTCAAAGTTGTATTTGTTTGTTAAATACCTTGTAAGTCAAAGTGTGTGACTTTGACATTAGATTAAGTTGTAAGGTCTTGTTGACCATATAAATAGTTGTGTCCTTGTATTTTAGAGGTAGACACACACATACACAAGAACAGGCATCCCATAGAGAGAGAATTCGTGAGACTCGTGGCACTAAGTTAGACTTGTGATTACGAAATCATTGAAATAAAAGATCGAATTGATTCATGATGATTTCTACCTTCTAGTGTGTGTGATTGTAGCTTGGATCCGGAACTATCACTTTAAGAATCCTTGTCTTGCGAGTTCTGAGGTTTCCGTATCCAACGTCTTGCAAAATCTTGCCTTAACACCAAAAACACAAAACAAAAGGCTCTGCGAGTTCTTTGAGCTTGAAGCTTGTAAATTCCACATATCTAGCGAGTTCTTGAGTTGTTGACTCATAAACTTCAATAACAGTCACAAATCGATCCAATACCCCAACTTTGATATTGAAACTTTATTAATTCAATCTTGAACAGTTTCAGTACAGATTGCAAACAAACAATTACATCCAAAAACAACAAAATTACAAGAGTGATCAAGATAAAGTGCGTGAAAAACTCGAACCAAAATCTTACACAAATCAAAATTTACACAAATCAGATGTTAATTAGACCAAACAACTTAAATGAACTGTGTTCTAGATCACTAAACGATTACAATGCACAAAAAATTACAACCAAAACAATACATAATCAATAAAATTGATCTAAACAGACACGTTCTGCGAGTTCTTGAAAATAGGCCAAAATGATCTGAGATTCTTGAATTGATCTCTGATTTCTGCTTGCTCTGATACCAATTGTTTGTCCCTAATTGTGCAATATGATCAAGATGAACAACAAATCTAGATGCCAAATGTCATTTGTATTATTCTCAATTTAATCAGATTACAATTCGTATATCTCTCTCTCTCACTCTTTCAATAATGATCTCTCTAGATTCTCAATGTAATCGTCCCAATAATTAAAAGAGGAAAAGAACTATTTTTAGCTAGGAAATATTACAAGGGAATCTAAACCATTAAACTAACAAGCTAACTAACAAAGAATTTGACTTTTATTCCTTTGAGCTTTGACTTTGACTTTTTCATTGAGAGTTTGACTTGGGCTTTGACTTTCAACCTTCAACGATCTTGTATCCAAAATTTACACACTAACACAATCAAAACAACTTCATCCATTAAGAATAGAGGTAAGTCTAACTGGCTTAGCATCGTGTGTGCAGCCTCAACTAAGTTTATGTTCCGTCTTTCAACTACCCCATTCTGTTCAGGCGTTCTAGTAGAAGAATACTGATGTGTTATCCCGTCCGATTCTAGATAATCTTCAATACTTTTCTTCTTGAATTATATGCCATTGTCTGTTCGAATTAGCTTCACTGTCTTCTGCATGTCCACTTGGACACTTTTGAGAAACGAGATGATAATATCTGGAGTCTCGTCCTTTGACCTTAGAAATTTGACCCAAGTGTATCTTGAATAACCATCCATTTTCACCAAGATGTATTTCTTGCCATGATACTTTGAATACGCATTAGACCACATAGATCCATGTGCAACAACTCCAATTGAGCACTTGTACTCTGTTCAGGCTTAGGCTTGTGTGAAGCTCTTTTCAATTTTCATTTCTCACGCGCATCACATAGATGTTCTTTCTCGTATTATAGCTCAGGTAATTCTTTGACCAAATTTCCTTGCACCAACCTGTTGATATATCTAAAGTTAAGGTGAGACAACCTTCTATGCCATAACCAGCTCTGTTGCATAGAGGCTTTAGACAGTAGACACAAAGCATTATTCGGCTTGATATTGGACAAATTTATCATGTAGAGGTTTGACTTTCAAGTGCCGACCAAGAGCTTTTTACCATCCTCAATTTTCACACAACATCTCTTGGCCTTGAAGTTCACCTTTATGTCTTTGTAGCAGTACTGACCAATGCTGAATAAGTTATGTCCTAGTACTTCAACATTACTCATCCTCTTGATCGTAACGTTCTCTTGAACCACGTATCCATAGCATAAGATTGGTGAAAAATGGTCATTTCTGAACCTCATGTTGTCGTAAAATTTTTCTGTATAATTAGACAAAATATCTTTCTGCCTTGTCATATGCTTGGAACATCTCGAATCCAAGTAACACATATGACGGGTCTGCACAAGAGAAATCAAGCAACAAATGGTTCAGGTACGCATTTATAGATCGGTCCTTTCATGTTAGAATTAGATTTCGACACCCATTTGAATTTGGGTCCTCTTTTATTTTGAAAAACATTGGAATAATATGTATGATAATATCCAAACCAATTACCAGAATATTGTAGAGTAAAAAAATCATTTCGGCCGCATGTGGAACACTGAATAGTAGAATGAGATCATTGGCTCAATTGCTTTATTGTATAGAACATGCAAGGAAGTACAAGTTTTTTTTCTTTGAAGCTAATTGATCAACTACATCACAACCAATAACAGTAGTCCTATCACTATCCGAAATAGAAATAGATTTTGTTGACTCTTCAACTTTATTCTTTGGTCTCCACTCAGGTCATGCTTCATATATTTTACATCTCATATCTGAAACATAAGATTTAGATTTTTTAGAACTATAAGATTTCAGAGTTTGTCTTTTTGTGACTTACCAGTGTTGGTCCGTTTTTGTAAGTGCCTGATAGTTCCCAAGATCAAGTTCTTATCATAGAATTACGATTAAGATGACAATATGACAATCAATTAATCAAAAAACCTTGTTATCATTCCAATCAATAATTCGTACATAAAGCTTTCTGACTTTCTCTCTCTAGAATATGTGTCCGCGTATATCACTTCTAGCTACTCTTACAACTTCTAGTCATATCCCTATTTTAAAGAACCTATTTATACCTACACATATTACAAATACAAAAACACTTTAAACATTGACTTTCACTTTGACCTTATTACAAAAGACTTTGACATTGCATGAGAGTTTACTTGAGCTCTTTGACTTTGACTTTTAGTCTTCAGTCTTCTATGATATTATATCCAACATATTTATGCACAAAGAATCTCCCCCTTTGGATCAAGATCATCTTCAAAAATATAAGCATTACAATCTCCCCTCTTTGACTAATCTTTAACAACATTATCCCCACTTAGTAGATTTCTTTTAGCAAAGATCATTTCCAAAAAAATAAGCATTGAAGCACAAACTTCCCTTTATGCTCAACAACAGTCTTCAAACTTAATCTAATCTCCCCAAAGTCTGTGATAATGATCTTTAAGAACAAAAACAATCTCCCCCAAGGTTATAAAAACCTCTTTCAGACTCCAGAAAGAAATTATCTTCAAATTCAGCTCGGTTTGCTTCAGCAAATTATATTCAAAGAAAATTTCAGTGAATTCTGCTTGTCTTTTGAAATCCCTGAACTTTCTCTTTCAATCTTGTACAATCTTCAACAAAACTTGAAATGAATTTTCTTCAAATCGTCTTTTCTTGAAATGATTTCTCCTTAAAATTCCAACATTTCTTTAACTTCTCCCCCATCACTGTTACAAATTTTCATTCTGTAAACATTTCTTGAACAAATCTTCTTCACTACAAATATTTCTTGATCACCTGTCCCACTTTTTGATGATGTAGCACAAAATCATCAAAACTTTACAAGAAATGTCCTTAAAAATTCTGACCAAGATCTTTTCCACTTCGCCTCTGATTATCCGTCAATTCATAATATATTCATCCAAATCTTTTCAAATTCAGACAAATTATGAGTGTAACACTTGAATCAACAAATGAATCAGTTAAAAATGTCTGTCAGTAACACGAAGTCACTATGTGTAACGAATACACATTGGAAAGGAGCTTTTTGATATTCACCCCCCAGGTCTTCGATTCAATAATCGAATAACACAAGGTTAAACTATGAACGTTTCGACAGAAAAAACGAATTTCATGTGTGTTCATGCTTGTGTATGAAATACTTTTATCATAATGATTGATTTATCAGGCTTAAAATTGTGTAAACCATTGACATAATGATAATCCAAGAATCTCTAAATCTTAGGCAGTGAAAGTAGAGAGAGAGAGAGAGAGAGAGTTTGAAGCGCAAAGAGTAATCTGATTAGAATAATGCGTGAGTTTTTTTTTACAACAACCAAAGCCCAAAGGGACTTAAATACCCTTGGTCAATACTACATAGTATATGACACTAAACACTATATTAGACCAAGCCTATAAATACAATGATTACTATAAAATCAGACTTAACAATCTCCCCCTTAGTAATCATTGGCGTTGTGGTCTTCAATATCCATCTTCTAAATCAGCAAGGACCATCTAAGCGACTTTGCGAAGCAGCTTCTTGACTTAAAAAAAATTATTCTCAGCATCTTTTAAGCTATGTTGTCTTTGCTGCCTTAACAAGACTGTACCAGTTTGTAATAAACTTGAATGAACAATTGATTCATCAGCTTGTGCTCTAGACGACACACCTCCTTTAAATGTACTTGAAGAAACTGTAGTGGTCGGAGCTTGAAGAGCAAATAGACAAGTATAGTTGAAGAAATTTGAAACTTGAGCGAATCTTGATTAGCAGATAAGCTTTTGAACACTTTGTTTCTTTATCATCTCCTTAACTTCTCCCGCTCATGACCTTGATGATCTGGATCAACTCGGTCATGCAAATGTTGGAGACGAGACAACTTAAGATCTGCAAAATCAGAATAAAGGAGAAAGAGGAGAGGTTTGCGCGACACATTGGTGGCGCAAAGTGCGTTTTGCGCTAGCTGAAGGTGGCGCAAAGTGAGGTTTGCACTACCAACTGTTGGCGCAAAGCTGACTTAAACTCAGAAAATTTTACCTGATAAGCTCTTTGACTCCCCCTACACAAATGCACAAAATATGACAATTCAAGTTAGCATTCATATATAGAAAATCAGATACTCCCCCTCGAAAACAGATATTATCTATTCAGAATATTCTCCTTATTCACTCCTCCTTGAATAATGAACAAACCCATTTAAAAGATATGAGAACACAAAAATTGAAACATCAATGTAGAAGAAAAATATACTGAATATGAATTTTGAAACAACTAAATATAGAAAATTTTAAACACTAAACAAATTAAATTCTATTCAGTAAAATATCACAGATTAATCAATCAAATGAAATCAAATATATATTGTTGGATACAGATACAAGTTTTATTGCATATCAAGTTAAAACATGTTTAGTTTCAAAAACTTCTAGCAATCTATTCAGTGTGCTCGCATGCGAACTTCGATTAGCTTCAAGAAAATGCAATTCTAAAAATATAATGGAGAACTTTGCATGTACTCACACTAAGTCATCAAAAATTAAGATTTTCACAAATTTATAGGTTTATCGCAATGCAAACATATCACCAAGTATCTTGAGATGTGTGCTCATTGTCATCTTTTAGCATTGTGCACTATGGCATCTTTACATGAGTGTGCTCTTTGGCATCTTTTAAGATTGTGCACTTTGGCATCTTTTGAATCAAGAAGTTTATTAAATAAAGAACATGACGTAAACGTAACTTTCTATCTGACCCTATTGCAGGATTTGGGTCAGCCGCTCCCAGACCAGTTGGCCTTAGGGGACTAGGTGTCAAGCACCCCTTGGAACTTACTCTCCCAGATCAGAAAGGCTACATCGACACATCCTAAACCCATTCATGCCAGTAGAACATGACTTTCGATCTGATTCTATTGAAGGATTTGAGTTCGATCACTCCCAGATCAAATGACCTTAGGGGACCAGATGACAAGCATCCTACATAACTTACTTTCCCAAACCAAAAAGGTCACATGTACAAACTGTTAAACTTAAAGATTTCTGATTTATAAGAATTTAATACATCTCAATCACTCAGTTTTACATCTAAATGCTTAGCCCATATTTTAACTACAATCCATAATTCTGACTTTTTAGGTTTTCTAAGCATTGTAGACTATAAATATTCCGAATCACACAATTTTAAAGCAGTATCAAAAGCTACAAACATGTTGCTGACTTTTCGACTTTTGTTAGAGTTGAAATTTGAACATATAAAAACTTTAATATAAACAAAGCAACTTGAAAATTTATCCTAGACACATATTTTATTCAAAAGAAAGAAAATTGTAAAACTTTAATTCATAGAATAAAATTTGTGAAGGTTTAAACTTTTAAATTCAACATGCCGAATTTTGAAAATAGAAACAACAATTTTTTTTTAAACGGCAAGTTTATATTTAGTTGAAACAAAAAAAAAAAATAATTCAATAATACCATCTTTCACATAATGTAAACTGAATTTGTGTCTCATTTGAAAATTTTGGGTTGTACAAATTCAGGATTTGAATAATATTGCTCAGATTCTTGAAAACAATTTGAGAAGACAGGAATGACATCATAATCAGAGATATATGCAGCGGAGAACGAGTCCTAGACTGATATGTCTAGAAGTCGAAGTCTGTGAAGTATGGGTTCTAAGCTGAAGTACTTAGAAACCTTCTTTCTCTTACTCACCCTTAACTTGAGATGCCTGCAACTTAGAATTAATCTGAGATTTTGGTACCAACTTGAATTTGGGTCCATGAAAATTAGTTGCAGTTCTTGTGGGGAAAAACTTGTTAGATTTAACATATAAAGCAAGGGAGAGATAATCACAAGAATGAATAGAAGAATCAGAAGAAGAGAAAGCATAATCATCTGAACTAGAATCACAATAAGAATATGAGACAATTTTGGAAATTTGAATCATTTGCTTTATTGAATATTTTGAAATTTTCTTACAAACAACAAATGAATCACTTTTATAATATATGTCTACATATATATCTCCATCAGTCTGAGATTCATCCGATATCCGCTTCACCCTCTTTATCAGTCTGAGATTCATCCGTCATGAAAGAAAGAATAATATCAGATTCAATTTGTTTTAAAATATTTTGATCTTCCATTTTATCTTCAAAATCAATGATTTTGCCTTCTAAAACTAATGGAGGAGTATATATCTTAGAATCATAAAATATTGGAGAGATATTTTCCTTATCAAATTTAGTGGCAAATAAATCAACAAAATCATTTGACACTGAAGACTTAATGGAAGATATATCATTTAAGCTTTTTCGGGCTTTCCTTAATTTTTCAGGAAAATATTTAGCATTTTTGCTTGTATAAACAAAAGAAATTTCCTTTTTCTTATTATTCATACTTTTCTCATTTAATTTTTCTTAGATTATTAATCACAGTGCAAAATCTGTCAAAGATAACCATCAGAGATTCATTGTCCTTTGCCTTAAATTCCTCAAAATTATTCATGAAACGTGTCTGGCGTATTTGTGTAGCAACTGATGAATCAAGCATGATCTTTTCTAATTGAGTCCGCATCATATTTGGATCATGCTTGAAACAATCAATTCGATTGCAAATAGAGTTAGGCAGTGCTAGCATCAAATTGGACTTTGCTTCTCGATTCGCTTTTTCGCATTTAATCTCTTCAACGGTCAAAGGAGTGTCATTTTTAGGTCTGATGAATGGTCCTTCAAAGAATGACTTCATCATATTCTCTCCGTTAGCTTGACGCTCAATGAAATTAATAAACCGATCTTGCCACTAAGTGAATTCATCTTCATTGATTAAAACTGGCGGACGAGTATATGTTCCTAATTGTATCATAAGATCACTTTTGTAGAACTGAGCTTGAAAAGCAAAGTTGGCAGAATCCATGGAGACAAAAAAAATTTATATGTCTAGACTGATCTGGCGCAAACTAGAGGTTTGCGTGAATAGTGGGTCGCGCAAAAGAGATTTGCGTGACTCGTTGTTGGCGCAAAAAAGGATTTGCGTGAAGCTCTGATAGCGCAAACTTAAGTTTGCGTGAAGCACTGAAGACTCAAAATTGACTTTGCGTTAGTGGATGATGACGCAAAAGAATGTTTGCGTGAGCAGTTGGAGACGCAAATTATGATTTCCGTGAGAAGACAATGGCGCAGACTTGAGTTTGCGTGATGCGAAGATGACGCAAAGAAAGCTTTGCGTGAGACTTGAATGACGAGAACTTCTCTTTGCGTGAAATTAAGGTAGCGAGAACCTGACTTTACTTGATGAACCCTGCAAATCAGGAAGAACTCGCGCAAATCTTATGAACTCGCACAAAGTTTGAATCTGGTGCAAACCGCTGAAAATCAAGAAAAATCACCAAAATTGATTACATATTAGAAATTAAAAACAATTTCTTTCACAGATATGTTCGAAAAACAGTTTCTAACAACTTCCAAACAACAAACTCGATTAAAAACCACAAAATCGAAGATTTGTGAATTGAACAATACGTAATAACGAGTTTTCAGAAAATTCGAAAATTTTCAAAATCAAACATCAAAACTTGATTTTCTTGAAGAATGATGTGAATCAAATATGTTTTACACTTAAAATCGAATCCAACAAACCAAATTTCAGGAAAATTCGATAACAAACAAGTCGGAATTTGATGAAAAATCCAAAAACGAGATTTTCTTGACAAATTCAAGAAAATCGATCAAATTTTCAGATTAATGCACAAATTCAGTATTCGAAAAAACGATTCTCTCAAATCTCTCAGATTTAGATTGGCTCTGATACCAATTGATAATCCAAGAATCTCTAAATCTTAGAGAGAGAAAGTAGAGAGAGAGAGAGAGAGAGTTTGAAGCGCAAAGAGTAACCTGATTAGAATAATGCGCGAGTTTTTTTTTACAACAACCAAAGCCCAAAGGGACTTAAATACCCTTGGTCAATACTACACAGTATATGACACTAAACATTGTATTAGACCAAGCCTATAAGTACAATGATTATTATAAAATCAGACTTAACATATAACAACAGTATAACCCTGACTCAATTGTGCATGATCGAAGTGCGAAGGTGGGGCAAACTTCTTTATTTTTCAATATCCACATCTTCCGAATGAAGATTAGATAGCATTTGTGTTGCATCCCTAGAAAATATTGAAACATCTTCTTTTTAAGAAAAAGATGAGTAGCTCGTGGGGTTAAGTAAAAAGTTAACATAGGCTAGTTGCTAGTTTCAAATATGTTCACCAAAGAAATGTGAAGCAATCAGTAATATGTCTGCCCGACTCAGAAAAAATTTTGTGCGAAATTTGATATTATTTTGCTCTGATCTCACACCCTGTTTCTTTTTATCATTGAACTCACTTCTAACCAAACTCTCAGTTCTATTTTTCTGCTCATCACACACTCATACTCATAAATTAACCCCTCACACACGATCACTCAAGGATTAACTTATTTGGTAGGAAACAATGGTTAATGTGAATCCATAGAAGTTCAATTAAGTTCTCACACAATCAACCCATGTTTTCCTAAAAGCATCATGTTGCTCAAATGGATTAACTTTACAGTTAAAGCACAAAGTACATGTTAGATGTCTGTATGCTCATAAAGATAATCATGAAGATTTAAGCTTTTTAAATATTGAATGATGTAACAAACAAATATGAATGATGTAACAAACAAAGTTTAGGTCATGAAAATTAGGAATTTATCTATACGAAGCAAAATATAGACATTCTTGAATGAAACATTTTGAATGAAATCACGCTCAACAAACATTGAATATCAAGCGGGGTATCTTACCATCGAAAAAAAAATTTGTTTCAATATGAGACATGGTAAGAACATATCAAGAAAAATTGTAAACCGGTGTATGTGAATACTTGACAGTACATAGAAAAGATAATACACACGTATTTATCTTTGGAAACACACGGTTTGTTTAAACGTTGAAACTTATAAAATGAAAACAATTAAAATCACACTTCTAGATTCATGAAATCTGTTTACGAATCAGAAGTGGTTTGAACATTTAGAAACATGTTTTCATATCTGAAAGTCGTCCTTCTTTCAGAAAGTATGAGATTAAGCTTAGAATTAAACCTTATGTTCAGTCTTAAATCTCATGAAGTCAGCTTTAAAGTCATATTAGATATGATCGTTTAAGCTCCCTCTCAGAATCTACATCAGTCACAAAGTCGTCAAAGCACAAAGTCTTATTCACAAAAATTTATTGAAAACTAAATGACATAAAGCAATAAAAGATATTTCAGTGAAGAATCTATGCAAAAATTTATTAACTCACCCTAAAATGTAGATCATCTAACTCTTATGTCACACTCCCCCTGAAATCATGAAAAAACTTAAGTGCAGATATCTTTCAGATTAAGAATAAATAAATGAAGAAAAATAACAAAACTAAATTTCACTAGGTATCAAAAGATTAAGTCTTCAGATTTTGCATGCCAAGTTTTGAAATGAGAAAATTAAATCTCTTTTCATCAAGTGGCTTGGTGAACAAATCTGCAAGTTAGTAATCTGTGTTTACAAAGTAAAGTTCGATTGTACCTTTTTCAACATAATATTTTATAAAATGGTATCTCATGTCGATGTGCTTGGTTTTGGTATGTTGAACAGGGTTAGCAGATATTGCAATAGCGCTCTTCGAATCACAGTAGATCGAACTTTTGTCGTATTTGAAGCCATAATCTCGGAGTTGTGTCCGCATCCACAACACTTGAGAACAGCAGCTAGCCGCAGCTATGTACTCTGCCTCGACTGTTGAAGTAGATACACAGAGTTGTTTCTTCGAAGCCCAACTCACGAGTTTATCGCCTAACAATTGAATGTGACCCGAAGTACTCTTCGTGTCAAGCATACAACCTAAATGATCTGCATCTGAATATGCCGTGAGCTCAAAACCAGTATCCTTAGGATACCACAAACAAAGATCTGCAGTGCCCTTCAGATATCTAAAAGTTCCCTTAACTACAGACAAATGGGATTCTTTAGGTGAAGCCTGATATCTAACACATAAGCATGTAGAAAACATTATATTTGGCCTACTAGATGTCAAGTACATTAAGGAATCAATCATACCTCTGTAGGTTCTAACATCGACAACTTTTCCAGAAGGATATGCGCCGATCTTAGTTCCAGGTGCCATCGGGTTACAAATAGGAGTACAATTTTCCATTTTAAATTTTCTGAGAATATCGAAAATGTACTTCCCTTGATTAATGAAAATCCCCGTAGAAAATTGTTTGACTTGTAATCCAAGAAATAAATTCATCTGTCCCATCATACTCATCTAAAATCTTGATACCATGAGGTTAGAAAAATTCTTAAGTACTTAGGATTTGTTGAGCCAAATTTGATATCATCCACATATATCTGGATTAATATGATATCAGCTATCTCCTTTTTAATGAAAAGAGCAATATCGATATTACCTTTTGAGAAGCCTGACTTGACTAATAATTTAGATAAGGCTTCAAACCATGCGTGAGGGGCTTGTTTCAGACCGTAAAGAGCTTTGTCCAGAATGTATACATGATTTGGTTTCTCTGGATTGACAAAACCTTCAGGCTGCGAGACGTAGACTCCCTCCTTGAGAATTCCATTCAAAAAGGCAGTCTTCACATCCTTCTGGTAGACGATGAAGTTCTTGTGTGCGTCATATGCTAAAAACATGCAAATTGCTTCTATGCGCGCACCTGGAGCATAAGTCTCGTCGTAATCTATACCTTCCTCTTGCCTATATCCTTTAGCCACAAGTCTTGCTTTATTTCCTATGACGATACCATCTTCATCCTTCTTATTATTGAAAACCCATTTCGTGTCGCTAATTGTTTTTTCCTTCAGGTTTAGGCACAAGTCTCCAGAATTTAAGCGCTTCGAATTGATTCAGCTCTTCTTGCATCGCGGTTACCCAGTCAGAGTCAGCTAGAGCTTCAGATACTCGTGTTAGCTCTATCTTACTCAGGAAATAATCATGCATGCACTGGTTTAATGTAGCAGACCTAGTTTGCACCGGTTTGGACGAATATCCAATGATTTGATGTATTGGGTGCTCTTTGGTCCACTTGTGTTCATTAGGGAGTGGATTTGATGTAGAGTGATCATATTCATCATCTAAATATCCACTTTCACTTTATTCTTGTAGGGGTTCAGATGAAGTAGGCGGTGCAGAAGCTTAAGTTAGTTGGAAATTGGATGTCTGTTGAGTAGACGTTGTGGTACACTGTTGGTCTACAGTATATATCAAGTTCTTATCAAAACAACACAATATGATTAAAAAACCTGTTTTGGATTAATAACAAATGATTACAGGATTGATCGATTGAAGCTCTTACTTTTCTCTCTGTTTTACACCTTTTGTGTGTGTGTATGTGATCTGATTAGTTAGCTTCTCAAACACACTAACTATAATATCTAAACTTATATATTACAACAAATATCTAATTTAGATATTAACTAACTAATATCTAATAACTTAGATATTTAAACTAATTAAACTAAATACTATATTACAATAAACAATAATTAACTTCGACGTTTTATTACAAACAACAGTTGACTTAATATCGAGAGTCGACTTTCCGGCATTAGCTTCAGATTGGATGATCTTGAGTCCAATAGATATATGATCTAACAATCTCCCCCTTTGGATCATGATCATTACTAAAAAGATTTTAGCAATTCAGTTTTCTTTTTCAACTCAGAAGATGCAATCTCTTTCTCTAGCTCAGAATGCTTTAGCAATATATCTTCAAAGAAAATTTATCTGAAATCAGCATGTCTTCAGAATACTTTGATCTCGCATTTCTTGGTTAGATTTTCTCTTCTTTAATGTCTCTTGAGACATAACTTGTAATGAACATTTCTTCAAGCTTTAGATTCTCCCCCTTTTTGATGAACAGAGCAACGCTTTCATCAAAACTTGTAGTAAGAAATGTATGTCATATGGATCTATGATCCGTCAATTCAAAAGATATTCATCCATATCTTTTCAAATCCAGGCAAAATAGTCGTGCAACACCTGAATCAACTAATGAATCAGTTAAAATGCCTGTCAATAACACTAAGTCACTGTGTGTAACAAATACACTTTGGAAAGGAGCTTTTGTGATGTTCACTCCCCCAGGGCTTCCATTCAATCATCGAAACACCACAAAGGCAAATTCTATGAACGTTATGACAAAGAAACAAATTCCTTGTGTGTTCGTGCTAGTGATAGAAAGAATTAAGCACGTATGATTGCTTATAGGCTCAAAATTGTGTAAACCACTGAGACAACAGTAAGTTAAACACAGACTCAATGTGCATGATTGAAGTGCGAAGGTGGGGCATACTTCCTTCTTTTCAATATCCAGATTTTCCAAATGAAAATCAAATAGCAAATGTGCTGCTTCCCCTTTGAAAATGTGAAACACTTTCTTTTTAAGAAGAAAAATGAGTAGTTGGTGAGGTTTGATCAAGAGTTGGCATGGGCTAGTTGCCTGTTTCAAAAATGATCACCAAAGAATTGTAAAAGATTAGAAATGTGCCTGCCCGGCTCAGAAAAAGTTGGTGCAGAGTTGTGATATTCTTTTAACTCTGTTCTCTCACCCTCTTTCTTTTTATCTTTTATCTTACTCTAACCAAACACTCTTTTTCTAATATACCTCATCACACAATCACACTCATTTCTTTTCGACTTCTCACACTCAATCACTATTGATTAACTTTGTGGGTAGAAATCACTGGTTAATGTGATTCCATAGAAGTTGTGTTAAGTCCTAGCACAATGAAATCCTTGTTTTCCTAGGAAGCATATGATGCTCAAAAAGTTTTAACTATATCAGTTAAAGTATAAAGTAGATCTTGAAAACATTTAAAGTCACACTTCCAATTCATGAATTCGTTTTGAGAATCGGGAAGTGGTTTGAACAATTAAGAACAATGTTTTCTATTATTGAAATTTGTCCACTTTTCAACCATATATGAGATGAAGATAAGGAATATACCTTTTGAGTGCAATCTTACATCTCATGAAGTTAAGCTTAAAGTTATACAGATATGATCGTTTAAGCATCTCTCAAAAATTCTGCAAAAGTCTTATGTCAAGTCAAAGTAAAGTTTATTCAATTAAATTGAAAAGACAAAAAGCAGTAAAACTATGAAAGTACGAGTTCTGATCAGAAAGAATCAGAAGTTATTAACAGCTCTGATACCAATTGTCGGTCCACAGTATATATCAAGTTCTTATCAAAACAACACAATATGATTAACCAACCTGTTTTGGATTAATAACAAACGATTACAGGATTGATCGATTGAAGCTCTTACTTTTCTCTCTAATTTACAACTTTTGTGTGTGTGTGTGTATGTAATCTGATTAGTTAGCTTCTCAAACACACTAACTATAATATCTAAACTTAGATATTATAACAAATATCTAATTTAGATATTATAACAAATATCTAATTTAGATATTAACTAACTAATATCTAATAACTTAGATATTTAAATTAATTAAACTAAATACTATATTACAATAAACAATAATTAACTTCGACGTTTTATTACAAACAATAGTAGATTTAATATCGAGAGTCGACTTTCCAGCATTAGCTTCAGATTGGATCTTCCAGCATTAACTTCAATGATCGTTTTGTTTCTTCTTTCAGCGACTCCGTTTTGCTGAGGTGTTCTTACTGTAGAGAAGTTATGAGAAATTCCCTTGTTTTCGAAGAAATTGTTCAGGGAATTGTTTTTGAATTCAGTTCCACCATCACTTCTTATTGAACGAATAGTAAGATTATTCAGCACTTCCATCTTTTTAACAGAAGATATTAGTTCTTCTGGAGTATCACTCTTACAGCGAAGAAAGATAACCCAGGTATATCGAGAGAATTCATCTACAATGACAAGCGTATATTTCTTTCCAGCTATTGATTGGATGTTGACAGGGCCAAACAGATCCATATGTAAGAGCTGAAGAGGACTTGTCACTGAGGAAACTTGTTTAGACTTGAAACTGGCTTTTGTTTGTTTTCCTTTTTCACATGCTGAGCAGAGAGATTCTTTAGCATATGAGTGCTGAGGAAGACCAGAAACTAATTTCTTAGATGAGAGAGAATTCAGGGTTTTGAAATTTAGATGAGAGAGCCTTTTATGTAGAGTCCTTAGAGAGAAAACATAAGTTTTCAGTGATAGTAGAGTCCATATCTATTACATAGACATTTTCTCTGCGATAACCACTGAGAGCAAGTTTTCCTTTCTCATCCACCACTGAACATGCTTTCTTAGAAAAGCGAAATTCGTAGTCTTTGTCACATAGCTGACTGATGCTCAGAAGGTTGTGCTTCAGTCCATCTACATAAGCGACTCTTCGAAAGGTAGTTGTCCTATTGCTGAGGACACCAAACCCTCGGGTATATCCTTTTCCATTTTCACCGAAGGTCACAGAGGGACCTTTCTCTTCCTTGTATTCAGTGAGCAAGTCTTTTTGTCCAGTCATATGACGAGAACATCCACTATTGAGATACCAGATGCCCTTTGATCCCTGCACACATAAGGAAGATTAAGCATTGTTTGGTACCCACTTTTCAATGGGTCCTTTAGAGTTAGTGGATATGGAAGATTCAACAGTCTTCACAGCAGATGAAGATTCAGCTTCAGTGGTGATCTTCACTTTGGTTAATTTCTTAACCTTAGCGGTATTCTTCACCTTGGTCGATTTTTCAACTTTGGTGACCTTCTCAGCCTTAGAGGCATTTATGTTCACTTTAGCTGTTTTATCAGCTTTAGTGGCAGTCGGACATTTGCTTGCAATATGGTCAGTAAAACCACAGTGATAAAATTTTCTGTATTTGAAAATGGTTTTAGGACCAGAAGTAGAAGGTTTTGCAAGTTTAAGATGAGCAGGTCCAGGTCCGAGAAGGCTTTTCCCATGAGATCTGGGAGGAATTTTAATTTTTTCAGATCTCGTGGATTTAAGATCAATCTGTAGCTTTGGAGGACAGAGATCAAATATTTCTATCACAGAGCTAGAGGATTGATTTGCTGAAGGTTTAGAAGTAACCTTCAACTTTGCTTTCCTGGTAGCCTTCTAAGGAAGAAGAATGGATTTTCCTTTATCCGCAGACTTAGTGTCTTTGGATATTTCCTCAGGGATAGAATTAGAAGAAGAACAGGGATATAATTGATTATAAGAAGTGTCAAAGAAAGAAGTGACAAACGTTCCAAACTTAAGCGAGGAACTTTCTTCTTTAGTTACATCCTGTGGTTTCCAATAACCAAGACCAGTTCTATCACTTTCAGGAATTTGAGCATTTATTATCTCAGAGATCTTTGTTGATGATTTGCACCATTTTTCAACATGAGCCTTTTCTGCTTTTAGAGCAGCGATGGCTTGTTCGCGTTCAATAATGATGATTTCATTTATAATGACTTGATCTTTCAACTTCTCTTCTAAAAGAGTTAGTTCTCTGATATTTTCATGACATTTCTCTAGCTCTTGAGTTAAATGAACATTTTTATTCTCAGCTTGAGTTTTGTCGTTTAGAGCATTATAAAGGTCAATCGTCAGCACATCAACAACACGACTTCTCTCAGCTTCAGCCAGAGAGGGATTTATAGAGATAGATACCTGAGATGATATGTAGCTCATGGAAGGTTCAGATGCTTCTTCCACTTCTTCTTTAATCTCAGCCATGAGGCAAAGATTAGCGGCGGCTTCTTCATCAGAGTTTGATTCTTCTGATTCAGCCCAGTCATGTTCTTCAACGATGAGACCTTTACCTTTTCGCTTATAGCTTTTCAGTTTTTGATATTTATTCTTCAGCTTTAGGTATTTGTCATCACTGGATCTTCTTGAGGTATAAGGTTTAAAGACTTTTTTCGACCTGCACTCACTAGCAAAGTGTCCAATCTTTTCACAGTTATAGCAAGTGGCGGTAGCCTTATCAACAGGCGTTGGTTTTGGCTTTTCAGTAAGAGAGAGAAGCTTACTTTTTCGGATGTTGCTCTTTCTTGCATATCTCTTAAAAGAGTTTGTCAAGAGTGCTAAGGACTCATCAAACTCTGAAAGATCAGGGTCTGATAGATCCTCAGATTCAGAATCTAACTCAGTGATGGTGAGAGTAGATCGTTGAGATGGAATTATCTCTGAAGAGACTAAAGCAACAGGAGTGCCTTTGGAGTCTTTAGAATCTTTTACAAGATTCTTCTTCAGGAGATTTGATTGCTCGTATTTGAGCAATATTCCATACAGAGTGCTGAGAGAAAGAGAATTTAAGTCTTTTGTAAGCTTAAGACATATTGAATAACTGTCCCAGCTTTCAGAAAGACATTCTAAGAATTTTGTTAGGACCTCAGAATTAGAATAGGTCCTGCCAACAGTTCTTAGGTCAATGATTAAGCAGTTAAACCGCTGATGAACGTCAGAGAGAGATTCATTCTTACCAGCGATGAAACTTTCATACTGTCTTAAAAGTTAATCTTACGAGTTTCTTGGATTTCAGTGGTGCCCTCATATTGAACACATATGATTTCCCACATTTCTTTAGAAGTTTTCAGATGCATGATGGAATGGAAAACTTCATCAGGCAGAGCCATTGAAATAATGGTCTTTGCTCTTGCATCTATTCCTACCTTCTTTTTATCTTCATCACTCCACTGTCTTATTTCCTTAACGACATAGCGTTCAGGGACAGCTTCAGTGGTGGCAGTAGCGGGAACTGCAGCTATAATTCTAACAGGTTCATAGGGTCCATTTTCTATATATTCAGGTATAGTAGGATCCACACCTTCATGAAATAGCATCATTCGATTTTTCCATAGATAAAAGTTATCTCTGCTAAATCGAGGAGGTTTAGAAAGTGAATCATTATCATAGTAGTTTGTGTTTGTGTTAAGTGCCATTTAGAATAGCAAAGAAGAGAATAAAGCAAGATCTTGTTTATTAGATTAAACAAACTGCTCTGATACCACTTGTTGGTCCCGAAGGTGCTTAACAAGTTTGTAGAAGGGGGGGGGGGGTTGAATACAAACACAAGAATTAAAGTTTAATAAATTGTTTATTTATAAATCAAATACAATTTACAAGTTTGTTGCGGAATAAGATTAAGACAGACTTAACTAAACAAACTTAAGAAACATTAAGATGGTTGCACAAGAAATTCAGAGAAAGGGGGATTAAGAGATATAGAAAACAAAGGTTTCTATTTCGGTGTTCAAGGATTAAGCAAACTTCAGATGAAGGGGTGATCTTCCTATTTATACCCTCTGCATTAAATGCATGGCAGGGCACTTTACACGTGGCGTTCACTGATTGGCTTTGGGAGTCTGACTTTTGGGAAACATGCTTTCGGCCGAACAATGAACAGTGTAGTTGACAGAGATGTTGTACGAATTGTGGCAGAGACATGTCCGTTCTGACATATCGTACTAAGTTGTGCAAGGTGAGACAAAAGGAAACTTGAGGCATAAGCTAAGTGATCATTCGATCGCTGAGTATCTCTTTCTTCAGAGATATCAAGAGTTCAGCGATCGCTAAAGCTTTTCCTCATGTTCCTTTGCGTATAAGTAGATTCTTCTTTGCTTCACTGATATCTGCATCAGGTCACTAGTAGACTTGTCTTTGTTCAGCATCTTCGTCTTCGATTCAGCTATGAACATCTGTTGACGCGAGGCTTGTCTTCAGGGATTACGTTTACTGTTTACATCAGAAACTATCAGTGATAACTAAACAAACTCAGTCTTATCGCTGATAGTGAAACACTAATACATAGAAATACTTATAAGAAAGATTATCAGCGATAACTGAACAGACTCAGTTTGATCGCTGATGGTGAAACACTAATACATATTAAAACGTAATTTTCACTAAGTATAGAAGAGGGTCGTTATCAAATCACTGAGAGAGTTTGGATCAACAATGGATTTGATGAATAGGGTGTGCCGACCATTCCTCGACAAGTCGGTCATTGTATTCATTGATGACATACTCGTGTACTCCAAGAGTGAGTCAGAACGCGAGCAACATTTACGTGAAGTTCTGGAGGTGTTGAGAAAAGAAAGGTTGTACGCCAAGTTTTCCAAGTTCGACTTTTGGCTTAAAGAAGTACAGTTTCTGGGTCACGTAGTCACTCGGGTAGGAGTGAAAGTAGACCCCTCTAAGATTGAAGCTATGATGAATTGGGAGCCTCCTAAAAGTCCGTCCGAGATCCGGAGTTTCTTGGGTCTGGCGGGATACTACCCGAGATTTATCCAAGACTTTTCAAAGATTGCTTCTTCCTTGACAGTGCTGACTTGGAAGAATGTGAAGTTTCAATCGACCGAAACCCAAGAGAAGGCGTTCCGAATCCTTCAAAAGAAGTTGTATGAAGCTCCGATCTTGACGTTACCGGAAGGGTCAGAAGATTTTGTGGTTTACAGCGACGCTTTAAAAATGGGACTGGGTTGTGTGTTGATGCAACGAGGCAAGGTGATCGCTTATGCCTCAAGACAACTTAAAATACACGAGTAGAATTACCCAACACATGATCTGGAGTTAGCGGCGGTGGTGTTCACTTTAAAACTTTGGCGACATTACCTCTACGGCACGAAATGCACTCTATACACGGATCACAAAAGCTTGAAGTATGTCTTTGATCAGAAAGAGTTGAATATGAGGCAACGGAGGTGGCTCGAGTTGCTTAAAGATTACGACTGTGAATTGCTTTACCATCCCGGTAAGGCGAATGTGGTGGCCGATGTGTTAAGTCTAAAGGACTATAGCGGGAGTATTCGGACTACCCATTCGAGAATCGAGCTAGTGTCTAGTCTTGTTGAAAAGATCAAGACATCACAGGTGGAAGCACTGTTAAAAGAGAATCTAAAGGATGAAGTCATGATGAAGCAACGTTTACTCTTAACGGAAGATAGCCGTGGAGTAAAACTGTTCAGCGGTCGTGTGTGGGTACCCAAAATTGGGGGTAACCGTGAGCTATTGCTAGAAGATGCACACAAGTCCAAGTATTCCATTCATCCGGGAAGTACAAAGATGTACAGGGACTTGAAGCTACACTATTGGTGGCCGGTAATGAAACTTGACGTGCTGCGTTACGTTGAGCGTTCTGTGACGTGTTCGCAAGTTAAGGCCGAACATCAGCGACCGTATGGGAGTCTTCAGTCTTTAGAGATTCCCGAGTGGAAGTGGGAGCATATCACCATGGACTTCGTGACAAAGTTGCCTAAAACTCTTCGGGGTCACAATACCATTTGGGTGATAGTTGATAGATTGACAAAGAGCACTCACTTCTTGCCTATGCGCGAGACTTTACCGATGGATAAGTTGGAAAAGCTTTATATCGATGAGGTGGTCTCGAGGCACGTTAACCATTGTCAATCGTGTCGGATAACGACATTTGGTTCACTTCGAACTTTTGGGATGGATTTCAGAAAGAGCTTGGTACACGAGTTATGTTGAGTACGGCTTACCATCCGCAAACCGACGGGCAGAGCGAGCGAACGATCCAAACCTTGGAAGACATGTTGAGGTCTTGTGTCATTGATTTCGGGGGTAGTTGGTACTCTCACCTGCCTTTGGTGGAGTTTGCTTACAACAATAGCTACCACTCGAGTATTGGAATGGCACCTTTTGAGGCATTGTATGGGCGAAAGTGTCGGACTCCCGTGTGCTAGCTTGAAGCGGGAGAAAAGCAGTTCGCCGGACCTGAAATCATGCAAGAGACTGCCGATAAAGTCAAATGCATTCGTGAAAGAATGAAAGCAGCGCAGGATCGACAGAAAATCTATGCCGATAAGAAGAGACGACTGATGGAATTCCAAGTAGGCGACCGCGTTATGCTTAAGGTGTCGCCGTGGAAGGGCATTATATGGTTCGGAAAACGTGGGAAGTTGAGTCCCCGTTTCCTCGGACCTTTTAAAGTGCTTAAGCGAGTGGGTTTGCAAGCCTACCAGTTGGAACTGCCACCGGAGTTGAGCAAAATATACAACACGTTTCATGTTTGCTACCTCCGGAAATGTTTAGCGATAGAAGACAGCGTCATTCCCCTTTCAGAGGTCACTTTGGTCAAGGTGCAGTGGAAGCATCACCGGGGAGCAAATGTGACGTGGGAAGCCGAGGAGGATATGAATCAAAGATATCCTCACCTTTTTTAGTAGTTGAGATTTCGGGGACGAAATCATTCCCAAGTTGAGGAGGATTGTAACACCCCGAATTTCGTTTGGTCTTTTGCGAACAAGAATAAAGAAAAAGGAGGTTTCTGCGTCTGTCTACAGGGCACACGGGTCGTGCGCCCTCCTTCAGAAAAAACGCAGGGTCGTGCGTATGAAGCAGTGGCGAAAGCAGTGGACTTGCGCACGGGTCGTGCGCATTTCCTTCTTTGAGGGCGCACGGACAGTCTGCTTTTTGAGGTTGCTTTAAATATCTCATTTGAGAGATATTACAAAAAAAATATCTCATATCTCTGTTTCTCTCTCTCTTTCTTTTTCATTTTCTTCTTTCGATCTTTAAGCCTCGTTTGGCTGCTAGTTTGCGGTGTTTCTAGCAAGGGGTCGGTGTTTTAAGCTTCACCTCTACGTCGTGATCGTTATCTGGTTTTCTGGGTTTTATTCTAAAAAGCTACTGGTGAGTTCCTACTACCATTTTACAAACTTTATACATGTCAAAACTCTTATTTGTTAAATCCGAAGTATTTCTACGGTATGATTTTATGTTCTCTACATTTTGATATAATTGAAGTTTTTGGTGATTTTCGGGGTTCCCGATTAGTATTGACTAAAATGACGGGTTCTGCCTTATCAGAAGTAAAATGATGTTTTACTTGCCCATGTTTGTGGCTTATTGAATGAATGTATATATACTGGTTTTATGATTATCTTTCTTACCAGCAGTTGGCCTGGAAAATGGCATTTTGAAATATAAATGTGTTGATAGCTATTTATCTAGCTTTGTTGGTCACATGAAATATTGTGACAAGTCATGACTATACTAGTGGATCCCTAGGTATTGAGTCGGCTTATGGCTAGGAAGGATATTCCCCTTCCGTTGTAGTTAGATACATTTGATCCTCGGGGGCAACATGGTACGATTATGTGAGACCGGTTACTAGCCATGGGTCAAATGTAGTCTAACAAACGAGTATGACATGGTTCCTCAGGGGCCCTCCCTCACATCGTAGTACGGACCAAAGCGTTCGTGGCCATGGTTCCATGTATTTAGCTCATAACTCGGATTTGTGGCTTACTTTGTGTTCCACGGTAATCCTTGGTAAATCGGGTAATCCCCGTCTTCGGAAGATGTGTTTTGGACCGGTTGTCCATTTATTATCAAAGAACTGTATTTTGCATAACTAAACCTTTGAAAATATTTACTTTGATGCATTTGATTATATCTCTTAAGATTTATGAACTGTATGTTCTCACTAGGCTTTAAGCCTAACACTTTTTCTCAAATGATGGGTATAACAGGTTTCCCTTAGCGGTGGGTTGTCGGGGTTTTGGAGAGACGGGTTTAGTCTCGAGGCATTTTGAGATGACTAGTATTGTATCTGGGAAATTGTTAAGTCCCATTCTTTTGGTGAATTATGGATTGTCAACTGATGTAATCCTGATATAGGTGTCTAGATTAGTTTGTTGATGAACCCTAAATCTGTACATGTTTTGTAAAGTCTCAAAGACTGATCCCCTTTATGGGAGGTTTATATCAATGTGAATGTCATGTTTCCAGTTTTTTTCAGGTTTTAATTAACTCTGATTATTAGGGTGTTACAATTATCTCCCCTGAAAACTTTAAAACTTCAATCTGATCATGAACTTTGATTATTCTCCCCCTTTTTAATGATTTCTAAGAATCGAAATCATTAAAACACTTCATGGTCAGATCTGTCGTTGAATAATCTTCCTCAAATAATCAATAAGCACAGGCTTCATGAGCTTTCATCTCCCCCTTATGAGAATATGAGAGAATCTGACGTCTGATCTGGATTGGCCTTTGATTCACGAATGTATTCATCTGAATCTTTTCAAATTCAAATGAAGTAAGAGTTGTAACCCTGAATCAATAAATGAAACAATTAGAAATACCTGTCAGTAAGACGAAGTTACTGTGTACAACGAATGTACAAGGTAATTCTATGAATGTTCTGATAGACCCGGGACTTCCATTCAATCATTGAAAAACACAAGGTAATTCTATGAATGTTCTGATAGAAAAACAAATTCTCTGTGTGCTCGTGCTTGTGTTTGAAAGAATTAGCACAATGATTGTGTTCCACAAGGATCAAAGTATGTAAATCACTGAGACAGCAAAGATTGTACATGGACTCAATGTGCATGAGAAAGGGTCGAAGGTGGGGAAACTTTCCTTCTTTTTCAATATCAGTATCTTCCAAGAGAAGATCTGATAGATTATGTGATGCTTCCCCAGAAAATGTGAAAAGAAAAGAATGAGTAGCTGGTGGGGTTGTATGCAAGAGATGGCATGGACTATTTGCCTATTTCAATGATGGTCACCAAAGATGTGAACCAATCAGTAATGTGGCTGCCCGGCTCAGAAAAATGTTTGGTGCAGAGTTCTGATATTCTTTTATCTTTGTTCTCACACCTTCTTTCTTTTAAACATATAAGCTCACATCTAACCAATCTCTCATTTCCATTTTACCTCAGCTTACTCCCACACTCAATTCTTTTAGACCCCTCTCCCCTCAATCACTCAAGGAATTTATTCCGGGGTAGGAAACACTGGTTATCGTGAATCCATGGAAGATCTATTAAGCACTCACATTGAATCCTATATTCCTAAAAGTACATGCTGGTCAATGATTTTCTTGACATGTAAAGCACAAGAAATCATATGTCAGTGTATGTATGCTCATCAAAAATCAGAAATGAAAGTTGAGCATTTTAAACATTTAAGATATTTCAAAACTTTATACGAATGAATAACCATGAAAGAATAGAAATGTTTTGAGAATCTGACAATGATTAAGATCAGATCAAATTATCATGAAGAAAAATATTTGTGAATTCAAAGACGTATGTTGTTTATATGAACAATATAGAAACATATTATCATTGAAAGCACATTAAAGATGAAATGATGTTTGATTCAAACAACTGTGAATATCAAACGGGAGTATTACCAAAGAAAGATATATCATTTGATACATGGTAATAACAAAGTCAATTTGAAAATACTGAACCAGTGTGTGTAGGAATACTCGACAAAGTATATAGAAAAGAAAATACACAAGTATTATTCTTTAAAGAACACACGGCCAGATAGGCAGTTAAGTATCCAAAAATCATTTAAAATTCACAGTTCTCAAATAAAAAAAAAGTTTAAGAGTGTGAAGTGGTTTGAACATTTTAAAAACATTTTTCACAAGTGAAAGTTGTTCTTCTTTCACAAATGTTAGAGTATAAGGATTAGAATGATATACCTATAGATCAGAATCCTTAACTCCCTCTGGAATGAATATAGCAGTTAAAGCATCCTTGACAAACAATAGATATACTCCCCCTTGATATCTGAAACAGTCAACTTATCAGAAAAAAAATATAACAATATAATTTCTAAACTCCCTTTCAAACGAAAAACTTCCTGAAAAGATGTAACATGAAAGAATCCTTCAAAAAAAAATTTGAATACGGGTTTTGAACTGAATTGTCCAAAAGCCATTGTCACATAAAATATCCTGCAAGAAAAAGGTTTTGGTAATCATTATAAAAATGATTCCGCTTTAGCCAGTCAGCATGTGATGAAATAACCAAGATATATTCAAATAAAGCACAAGATATAAAAACTCCCCCTAGAATCATGAAGTAGCGTTTAACATACCAAGTTTGCTAACTAAAAAGTTAAACCTCTTCACATCCAACGGCTTGGTGAAAAGGTCAGCCAACTGGTAGTCTGTAGTCACGAAGTGCATCTCGATATCGCCCTTCTCGACATGATCCTTTATAAAATGATAACGCACGTCGATGTGTTTCGTCTTGGAATGTTGCACTGGATTAGCTGTTATCGCAATTGCACTCTTGGAGTCGCAGTAGATAGGGACTCGTTGTTAAGTATATCCGAAATCTTTTAACTGTGTTCTCATCCAGAGGACTTGTGAACAACAGCTTGCGGCAACTACATATTCAGCCTCGGCAGTGGATGTAGAAACACAATTTTGTTTCTTAGACGTCCAGCTAACCAACTTATCACCTAAGAACTGACATGAACTAGAGGTGATCTTTTTATCCAGCTTACATCCTGCATGATCAGCATCTGTATAGATAGTTAGATCAAAATACGAACCCTTAGGGTACCAAAGGCCTAACTCAGTAGTACCTTTAAGATACCTAAGAATCCTTTCAACAGCGACCAGGTGTGATTCCTTCGGGTTGGCCTGATATCTAGCACAGAAACATGTAGCAAACATAATATCTGGTCTACTTGCAGTTAAGTACAGCAGTGAACCAATCATACTACGGTACACTTTTTGATCTACTGATTTACCCGAAAGATCTGCATCCAAAAGTGTGCCCGTTGCCATCGGAGTTTTCATCACTGAAATGTCAATCATGTTAAATTTCTTTAAAATATCTCGAATATGTTTTGATTGATTAATAAAAATGCCTTCGGGTAACTGTTTCACTTGAAGACCAAGGAAATAATTCAGTTCGCCCATCATTGACATTTCAAAGCGAGATTCCATTATTTTTGTAGAACCAAATATTATGTCATCTACATAAATCTGTATTAGAATCATATCATCATCTTGCTTTTTTTGAAAGAGAGTAGTATCAATTGTACCTTTCTTAAATCCTGAAGCAAGTAAGAATTGTGTTAGAGTATCGTACCAAGCTCTTGGTGCCTGTTTGAGTCCATACAAGGCTTTGTCTAAGACATAGACATGATCAGGGTTCCTCGGATCAATGAATCCTTCTGGTAGAGCAACATATACTTCTTCATGCAATATCCTATTTAAGAATGCAGATTTTACGTCCATTTGAAAAACCGTAAAATTTTTGTGAGCTGCATAAGATAAGAAGATTCGTATAACTTCCAGTCGTGCCAGAAGAGCAAAAGTTTCTTCATAATCAATCCCCTCCTGTTGACCATAAACCTTTGCAACAAGGCGAGCTTTGTTTCGAACTACAACTCCAGATTCGTCTCTCTTATTTCTGAAAACCCACTTTGTTCCAATAACAGATTTTCCTTCTGGAAGTGGTATGAGTCGCCAAACTTTGTTCCTCTCAAATTGCAGAAGTTCATCTTGCATCGCCAGTATCCAATCTGGATCACGCAAGGCTTCTGAAGCTTTCTTCGGCTCGAGAGAACTTAAAAAACTTGAATATAGAAAAAAATTAGCAAATGCTGCCCGCGTTTGTACACCAGACTGTGCATCACCAATAATATTATGAAGTGGGTGAGCTCGTGTCCATCTCATGGTACTTGGACACGGATGAACGTCAGCTTGAGTATTATCTTCCTCATATTCATCATAGACTGCAGGTAAGTCTTGATCAACCCCAGATGTGCTCGGGACATTTTATACAGCCTCTTCTGAAGTAAAGATTTTCGGAGCAATAGAAGAATTGCTCGGGACTTCTGTTCCAGAATTTAGATCTGCATTCACAGAATCAACATTAGTACCTTCAGAATATATATGTATACATGTACCTGATGAGGTTGGTATTGTGACATTGTCAGAAGGTCCTGAAATGTCTTCTATTATAACTGGAACCTCTGAAGTCGATACGGATATGCTTGGTTTTTCAAAATCTGCACAGATATCGATAAAAGCATCAAAAAATAATAAGTCTAATTCAGATGTAACTTTATTTGAATTAGAATACTTAGTCTATTTGATTGCGGGTTATATTCCGTCTTGAATAGAAACCTTTTGCTTAAGCTTGAGTTCTGAACTGTTATGTTCAGAAGTCAACTTTGATGATTCATCGAAAGACACATTAATACTCTCCATGATCGTCTTGGTTCATCTATTGTAGACCCGATAGGCATTAGACATTAACGAATAACTAATGTAGTATCATTCGTCAACCTTCTTGTCAAATTTTCCAAGATTGTCGCGATCATTGAGAATATAACACCTGCAACCAAGAGTGCGAAAAAATTTAATATTCAGTTTTCGAAAATTAATAAGTTCATACGCTGTCTTTCTATATCTTTTGATGACAATCGTGCGGTTTTGTGTGAAACACGCGGTGGCTACGACTTCATCCAACAGAAACATTGGTAACTGAGAATAGGCTAACATTTTCCTCGCAGCTTCCACCAGTCTTCGATTCTTTCTTTCAACTACGCCATTTTGCTGAGGAGTGTAGGCAGCAGAATAGTTGTGAGAGATCCCAACAGATACGAGATAACTATGAATCTTTTCATTCTTGAATTCCGTGCCATTGTCACTTCTCAAAGATTTAACTGGCAATTGTAGTTGAACATGGATTTTCTTTATGAACGAAATGATCAGCTCTGTTGCATCTTATTTGTTCCTTAGAAATTCCAGCCAAGTATATATGGAGTACTCATCTATCATGACCAAAATATATCTCTTGCTGTTGATAGACTGAGTCCTCATCGGGCCGCAAAGGTCTATATGTATCAATTCAAGAGGTGTTGAGGATGAGAATTTTGTCTTTGCTTTATGAGAGGTTCGCTTCATCTTTCCCATTTCACAAGCGGGACAAAAATAATTCGTCTCAAACCTTAGTTCAGGTAGACCTTTGACAATACCTTGTCTCGCAAACTGAATCATCCCATCAAAGTTTTCATGAGACAGACGTCGATGCCATATCCAACTTTCAGCTCGTGAAGCTTTTGCGATAAGACAAACAGGTCTTGATGCAGAAAGAGTTGGAAAATTTACAAAATAAAGATTTCCATTCCGCTTAGCTTTAAAAACTGCACGACCATCTTTATCTTCAATATAAAAGCATTTATCAGTAAACCGAACTTGGAATTGACTATCGCAGAACTGACTTGTGCTGAAAAGATTATGATCAAGCCCTTCTACGTATAGTACTCTCTTGATCGTCACAATGCCATTTGTTAAAGATCCGTGTCCTCGAATATGTCCAGTAAGCTCAGAATTTGCATAACTTACAGTACCGGCAGGTTCCTCAACATAATTGTGAAGTAGATGCTTAAATCCTGTCATATGGCGTGAGCATCTTGAATCTATATACCATGTATGTGAGGCCTGCAAAAAGAGCAAATTATTTCTGCTTAGGTACCCATATCCAAATGGGTCCTTCCTTGTTAGCTTTTTGCAATTTATCAACATCATTCACCTTAGCCTTAATTCGCCACTCATAGCGAGGCTTAGGTACCCATTTCCATATCATTTTCACATTAAGCTCGTGAAATCTTTGCTTTTTAGAAAAATGATCAATCTTAGCATGAAAAACTTTAGCCTGATGTGTTAAGGATTTGGAAACTGATTTGAAAAGAGTTGTTTTTCTAGCAACTTTAGATTTAGAATAAATGGAAGGAATGATAAATGCATTATCATGACAGTGTTTGCAGATAAAATTCTTACGTGCAAATGTCAAAAGCTTAGATTTATCCAATGAAGTAAAAGCATTCATACAACTTTGACATTTGGAAACGTTTGAATTTTTACAAATCAAACTATCACTATCACTGATACTACATTTATTTTTAGCAACTTTATTTTCCTTCACATTCTTCATCCATTCTCCTTTATCATTCTTCCTTTGTTGAAGATGATTTTGGCTTTGAAGTACAAGAAGTTTTTCCCTTTTCAAAAATACTCGGAGGATATTCAGGAGTAGTAGTATAAACAACTGAAGTTTTAGAATTAATAGTCTCAAACTCTGGATTAGAATGAACATTCCAGTTTGGAGACTCAAACATCTTTTTCTCTTTCAGATTTTGTTTAAACAAATCATCTTTTAAAACTTTTAACTCTCTAGAGAGTTCTTTGTTTTCTTCAGAAGACTTGTCAAGTTTGAATCTGAGATCAATGTTCTCATCTTCTAACTCTTCAATCGTCTTTTGAAGATCTGTGATTTGTTTCTCAAAGATAGATGATTGATTCACCTCAGAGTTTGATTCCATCTTTTCTATTATAGGTACAGGATCTGAAGCATTCATCATTTCTGTAAAGATCTCCTCAGTCATAATTTTTGAAAAATCAGAATTAAGGTTTTGATTCATGATATTTTCACCTTTTGATTCTTTTGAGAAATTAGAAGTGAATGAATCAGATAAAGAAATTTGATTCTCAACATCAGTTTCTGAATCAGATTCATCATACTGACACTGAGATTCAGTACTATTTGCTTCAACCTTGGCTGACTCTGTTGGTAAACAAGGAGAAAATAATGAAGAAAATTCACTAAATTCCGGCTTTTTTGTTTTGTAACTTTCGTTCAAATCTTTATAAGTAAAATCAACATATTTAAAACTTGAAATTGAATCAGCACTAGATGAAGTGTCATCATCATTCACAACTTTACCTTTAAGAAAAGTAACAAAAGTATCATGAATATCAGGTTTTGTAGGAGTAGAGCCCATCTTATCAAAATTATACAAATTTTCTGGTGCTCTTTTCAAAACATTATTTGCTTCAAAACCTAAACCCTTTTTAACATCATAAAATCGGACATCTTGGAGATTGTTTGTTAAAAGATTTAATGTTTGCTCAGTCTGTCCTCGTTTCAGATTTTCCAGTTACTTGATTTTACAATATGCCTCGTTTCTTTCTTGAAAACATGCTTCAAACTTGATTTTAAATTCACCTTTTTCAGCATTTAAATTTACAAGATCTCTTTCAAGCTCAGATATTTTTTATTTTAAAACATCTTTGTCCTTTTTCAAAATCTCTTTCTCAGATTCTTTCTCCTTAACAACATCTTTCAACATTGCATTTTCATCGCGAAAATTCAACATTGTTTGTCTTTCATGACTAAGTTTGACTTTCAAATTTTCAAACTCTTCTTTCATGAATTGAACTTGAGCCTTTAAAGATTGAATAAATTCAGAGTTAAATAGAGTACGTACCTCAGAACCACAGTCGGAATGATCGGAAGATGATTCAGTGTCCTCATCCACTTTGGCCATCATACACACCTGAGTAAAATGTGCCGTTTCCTCATCAGAACTCTTGTAGAACCAATTTTCCTCTTCCGCCATTAAGTTTTGACCATCTTCCACCTTCTTTGCAATCAGTGATTTCCTAGCATAGTATTCTGAATTATTTGTTCGCTTGAAGTTGCAGTCTTTTGAAAAATGACCTGGTTTTCCACAGTTATAGCATCAAACATATTTCAGCTCAGATTCTTCTTTCTTTCCTTCTCTCTTCCCTTCTCTTTTCTCTTCTCTCTTTTCATCTCTTTTCTCTCCTCTTTTATCGTACTTCTTTTCAGGCCTTGGTTTGTACTTGTCTTTCTTGTAACTCTCATATTTCGGCTTTGAGAATCTGTTCTTACCAAAACTTTTCTGAAACTGCTTTGTTAGGAGAGCCAGATTTTCAGCAAATCGTTGAATATCCTCATCTGAATTTTCTTCAACTTCAGTAAAAGATTCATCAGTACGTGAATCAGTGATTTCAGTGAGGAGAGCTTTGGATTTCCTTGACTTTGTCTTATAAGAAGAACTGGACTTAAAACTTGACGCTTTCTTACGTTCAGACATTAAGGCTAGAGAATCCTTGACCATCTTCTTTTCAGCACTCAGTTGCTTTACTACATCCTCGTGCTGAGACAAAATTGTGAAGATATCATTGACTTCTTCTTGAGCCATGTCCTTAGTCATCTGAATGTTGATAGCATAGATTTTCCACTTTCGGTTCAAGTTCTTAATGAACTTATAATTGATCTCTGATACTGGCTTGTTCATTCCATTTATCCTTAGATCATTCCGAATCACATTAAAACGTCTGTATGTCTCCAACAAAGTCTCTCCTTCTTTTGCATGGAAGCCTTCATACGCATTTATACGTTGATTCAGCTTTGTCTGAATTGACTTCTTTGTTCCCTGAAACTGTCTCTCCAGTTCATCCCATAAGGCTTTTGCAGATTCCCTACTGTCTACGCGATTGTAGATGTCATTAGGAATTGCCATGGTGAGATAGATAAGTGCCTCTTCATCTATCTTATCTCTTACCTTTTCTGTTTCACTGAAGAATTCATATGGTTTTGGCACATATCTATCTGGAATTTCTGGAGATGTAGCTGAGGCTGCCTGTCCAGGTACATGCGTTTTTGGCCATTTATGATAGACTCCATATAATCTCTGTTCTTGAGATTCAAGAAATGAGTCATCCTTTTCTTCCATTGTGAGTATTCTCTGATAGACAATACCGGAGGCTTTAGATGAGATCCCATAGAGAGTAAATCATTCGACATGATTGAAAGATGTATAAACCTACACACGATGAAAAATATTAGCTAGTAAAGATCTTTAATTCCAACAAATCAAGAAAACTCTCAAAAAAAAATTCAAGTATAACACTGTATCTGGCGCAAGATTGAAGATTGCGTGAACGTGATTTGCGCTATGGGTTTATGACGCAAACTAAACTTCTCGCTAGAAGAGTATGGCGCAAACCTGACTTCGCGTGACTAGTGTGTGGCGCAAACCTAACTTTGCGTGAATAGTGTGTGGCGCAAACCTGACTTTGCGTGATCAGTGTGTGGCGCAAACCTGACTTTGCGTGATCAGTGTGTGGTGCAAACCTGACTTTGTGTGATCAGTGTGTGGCGCAAACCTGACTTTGCGTGATCAGTGTGTGGCGCAAGGTTGATTTTGCGTGATCAGTGTGTGGCGCAAAGCTAGCTTTGCGTGTAAACAAGATAAACAATGATTAGCTCATGTATTATAAGACGCAAAGATGATTTTGCGTGATGTACTAATGACGCAAACCGAGACTCGCGCGAAGAACTGATGACGCAAATAACACTTTGCGTGAAGTATGACACAAATATGATGATCACTTTAAATTGGCGCAAATCATGATGAACTGGCGCAAAGTATATGATGAACTAGCGCAAACTTTAAATATGGCGCAAACTTCGAGATTCAATCAGATCTGCACAAAAAACCAATCTAGACCTCGATTCTCGATCTGAAAACTTGACAATTCACTCACCTACACATCTAGAATCTAATTCTGACAAGAAATTTCGATTAAAAACGAACAAATTGACAATTTGATTCAAGAACAGTGCGACGAACTTGTGAATAAAAATCAATCCAAAATCGAAATTAAAACTCAATTACAGTGCAATTCACAAATCAAAATACACAGACTTGATCGAAAATGATAAACGAACACAAATAAATCAATTACAACTCGAACTTTTCACTAAAATTCAAAATTGATTCTGACTTCGGTGAACAGTGACGATGAACAATGCCGACTCCAAAATTTCTTGATTTCAAAATGGATTTGGCTCTGATACCAATTGTGGTCCAACAATTACTAGCATAAACACATATAGATTAAACACAAAACACTTTTATTTTTTTAATCACACAGATTACATCAAGCCATATACCTATTTGAGATAATCTTTTCAAGACAGAGTGTTTGTGTGTGTTCTCAACGTGTGCAACTATGTGTTCTATCTCTCACAAAGTTCTTACATATCTATTCAACCACTAACCACTCTAATAAAAACCAACACTATGACTTGCTTATATATAGGTCAACATGACCAAGCAAGGTCAAACCTTCTAAGCTCATTTACAACACACATACTAACAACAATTACAATAATGACCCACATTTAATCTTGAATACAATTTCAGTCTAACAGGTATACTTTGCAACAGTATAGATCTAGCTTGCTTGTCAGCCTTGTATCTATTCTTTTGCTCTTCAGTGTACTGATAAAGATCTTTAGCCACTGTCTTTGTTTTCTGTTCTCTGTCCATATTCCCATCTTCACTATCCGAGGATTCGTCATCTTGAATTTCCATGGTAAAGGGAACCATTGGACCTTCCTCTATGGACAACAGAATATTATCTCCGTTTGCATGCCTATCCATAAAATCTAAGAACCGGTTTTTCCACTGTTTATATTCTCCTTTAAAGAGTACCGGTGGTTTGACATCTGCTCCAATGGCAAGTGATCTTTGGAAGTCATCCTGACAATTAAACTGAAAAGATAAGAACTTGAAATTATTGTTAGTTCAAATGAAATAAATATGCATAAAAACTTAAAAATTTCAGAAATTAAAATTTCTAAAAATTCTTAAGTATGGAATTCGCACACTACAAATAATCAAGCAATTCGCTCAAACATAATACGCAGGCCAACAATTCGCACATAGCCAGAATTCGCAGAACTCCACCAATTCGCACAAACCTAGATGAGAACTCTAAGAATTTGCAGAAACCTAGATAAGAATTCTAGGAATTTGTACACCACTATCTGCGAATTCTATACTTGATTCAAAGAACTTCAACTTTTCGCATCCACTTTTCTCACAACAGAGACATACGAAATCTGTACTTTGAAATTATTTAAACTTCAAGCAATTCGTATCGATACGAATTCTAGACTTAGAAAAATTTCCAATCATTCATGCGAAATCTGAGCAATTCGCATACACCCTTATGCGAATTCAAGGAATTGTATAACTCTCTGATGCGAAATCCTTACTTTTCGTAAGACACTCTGATGCGAATTTTGTCCTTCAACAATCTTTTCGTATAAAAGAGTTATGCGAAATCTGATCAATTCGCACAACACCTTAGGCGAATTTTGTACTTGGAATATTTTCAGACAATCTTATGCGAATTCTTCTAAGCGAACTCTATATATCTTGCGAGTTCTTCAGTATCTCATGCGAGTTCTTCAGATTCTATGTGAATTCTTCAGATCACACCAGAAAAACACAAATTCCACCTAAAAACTAACCAATTCCTTGAATTGATCCATGAAACTTTCTAGATATGATCTAGAACAATGTATGAACTGATTAAAAGCAATGAATTTCAAAGAAATTCACAAAAAGATACAATTCAATTACAACATAGTACCTTTGACTCGTGAGACTAAAAATAACAAAAACTCAAAATTGATCGAAAAATATATTGCAAAAGTGTTTCAAATCAATACAAGATTTGTCTAAAACATTATATGAACACAAACAACTCTAATGATCTCACAATTACACTTCAAAAATCAAAAACTCGATCAAATGTCAGAAGACAGGGTGCGAAACTCCATTTTTCTTGATTTCCTTTGAATTTCTGCTCTGATACCAATTGATAGTTACCAAGATCAAGTTCTTATCATAGAATTACGATTAAGATGACAATATGACAATCAATCAATCAAACAAACTTTGTTATCATTCCAATCCATAAATTGTACATAAAGCTTTCTTACTTTCTCTCTCTAGAATTTGTGTCCGCGTATATCACTTTTAGCTACTCTTACAACTTCTAGTCATATCCCTATTTTAAAGAAATTATTTATACCCACACATATTACAAAGACAAAAACACTTGAAACATTGACTTTCACTTTGACTTTATTACAAAAGACTTTGACTTTGCATGAGAGTTGACTTGAGCTCTTTGACTTTGACTTTCAGTCTTCAGTCTTCTATGATCTTGTATCCAACATATTTATGCACTAACAGTTCCTTTTCTTTTGCTTATTACCTTTAGCATAGTAAGTACTCACAGGAACTTATGACCCAGATTTCTAGCATATATTTAAAACAAAAGATTGAGAACACATCTTTTATTAATCAAATCATATGTTTTACAACTAGTCACAGATCTAACATGTAATCACAAGTCTCACGTATGTGTATTCTCAGTGTGTGTGCGAGTTCTTTCTTACCAATCCTCTGAATTCGTATGTCTATACGCGTGCCTACAAATCTAACACAAAGACCCACTATCTATACTAAGTCAAACTAAGTTGACTTTACAACTCAAAACCTTGAACTATCAAACTATTACAACTTTAGACCCTCAATTTAAACTTGAATACAATATACATCCAACAATCTCCGCCTTTGGATTCAAGATTAAAAAAAATTGACAAATATCTTCATGTCTTCGTATCTTCAAAAATATCTTCAGCAAACAATCTTTATCAACTTTGAAAACTTCAAATCTTTGACACTTTGAATGAACTTTGTCTTTGATTTGCCATTGATGATGTTTTCAGATTAATCTCCATCTTTGAAACAACTTTGAATAATCACCATTATCTTCATTCAAGGCAGTACTGTCTTTGAACGTTCTTCCGCAAAGAAACAATATAAGCACAGTCTTCATGAATAATCTCCCCATTTTGGTAAAATATGGACAATCTCCCACATGTATGAAAGTAAGCAAACTTCCCAAGTTGATTTGATACTGAGCCGTCAATTCATAAAATGTATTTATCAGAATCTTTACAAATTCAAACAAAATATGAGTTGTAACCCTGAATCAACAGATGAAACAGTTAGGAATGTCTGTCAGTAACACAAAGTTACTGTGTACAACGAATGTACAATGTAAGGAGCTTGAGATAATGTTCTCTCCCCAGGACATCCATCCAATCCACGAAAAACACAAGGTATTTTCTATGAATGTTCTGACAGAAAAACGGATTTTATGTGTGCTCGTGCTTGTGTTATGAAAGAATTAGTGCAATGATTGTTGTTTAGGCTCAAAATTATGCAAACCAATGAGACAACAATGGTTATACATATACTCAATGTGCATGATAAAGGGTCGAAGGTGGGGCAACTTTCCTTCTTTTTCAATATTAGTATCTTCCAAGTGAAGAACCAACAGAGTATAAGTTGCTTCCCAAAAAATGTGAAACATTCTCTTTTTAAGAAAATAATGAGTAGTTGGTGTGGTTGTTAGCAAGAGTTGGCATGGGCTCACTGCCTGTTTCAATGATGGTCACCAAAGAATGTGAACCAATCAGATTATGTGGTTGCCTGACTCAAAAAGAATTTGGTGCAAAGTTTATAATTCTTTAACTCTGATCTCTCACCCACTTTCTTTTAATCATTTGAAGCTCACTTCTAACCAATCTCTCATTTCCATTTTACCTCATCACACACCAACACTCAATCTTTTGACCCCTCTCCCCTCAATCACTCAAAGGATTACTTCTGGGTAGGAAACATTGGTTATCGTGAATCCATGGAAGTCTTTTAAGCTCACACACTGAATACCATGTATTTATCCTAAAAAGAATACGTCGCTCATTGATTTTCTTGACAGATAAGCACAAGAAATCATAGTCAGTGTATGTATGATTATTAAACATAAGAATGAAATTTGAGCATTTTAAACTGTTAATATTGATTTTGTAGTAATCATTGTAATTATATTCCTAGTCTAATCTGTGCTTAGAGTGCTTATTTGTGTTGTTAAGGCTAGGGGTATTTAAGTCCCCTTGGGCCTTTGTTTTTGTAACTTTTCTCTCATTTTGAATAGAACGTACACATTTGGAGCTCTCTACTTTCTCTCTATACTTTCTCTCTCTAGAGATTTAGTGATTCCTGGACTTTCAATTGGTATCAGAGCTTTCTGAATCTTGAGAGGACTGAGAGATTGTGTTTTAGATTCTGAATTTGTGGATTGAAGCAGAAATTTTGATCGATTTTCTTGATTTTCTCAAGGAAATCTCGTTTTTTGCTTTTTCATCAAATTTGGATAGGTTTCTGGACGATCTTGTGTGAATTTGGATTCATTAGATTCGTTTTTAGTAATCGATCATTTTTGCTTCATATACTTGTGCATGAAATTCAGTATTTGATCTTCGAATTTGTGATTTTGTGATTTTCTGGAAAAACTCGTGTTCGGTACTGTTTCATCATCGAATTTGAAATTGTGTGGTTGTTAATCAAATTTCTTGTTGGAAATGTGTTAAAAAGTTGTTTGCGATAATCAATGTGTGTTTTTCTTGGTGTATTTTCATTGTTATAATCGATCTTGCGAGTTTTATTCGACTTTTTATTGTTTGCGCAAGTTCTTATTGGTTTGCGCAAGATTCATTCTATTTTGCGCAAGTTCATATAGTATTAATCCTTATGTTAGTGTATTTCAGGTTTACGCATTGGTCTATTCACGCAAAGTTTATTTTGCGTATCCAGTGCCTTCCGAAAAGCTCAAGAGTTCAGTTTGCGGTTCAAGTTTCTTACGCAAAGCTCAGATTGCGTATTCCTTGTATTACGCAAAGTAACGTTTGCATATCCTTTTGCTTGAGAGAACTTCAGTTTGCATAACATTTGACTTACGCGAACAGAACTTTGCGTAACTTGAGTGATGCGAGAATTTCGTATTGCGCTTCACTTGGTTTATGCAAAGCTCATTTTGCGCAACCTTCTTCTTACGCAAAGCTCAATTTACGCAACCTTCTTGTCCCGAAAAGTTCAGTTCTCGCATCACTCAAGTTACGCAAAGTTCTGTTCGCGTATCATTTGGCTTACGCGAAGTACAATTTGCGGATCTCACTTCTTATGTAAACCATCTGTTTGTGTGTGTTCCAAACTTAGCATTTTTTCTGAACTTCTGATTTTCTCAAAATGTCTTTGCAAGCTCAAGTTTACAAGAATGACTTGATGATGTCATTGGGGTCTGACACACGTCCTCCCGTACTGATCAACGAAAATGAATTTGAACAGTGGCAGGACCGATTTATTAACTTCTTAGAAAGACAACCGAATAGGGATAACATGATGAAATCTCTGACTGAGGGTCCTATGGAGAGGCCGATGAAAGTTATACCAGCTACTACAACTACTCTGGCTTCAACTGTAGAGAAGTCTCTGAGGGAGTATGATGCTGATGAATTATTGAGATATCAAGCTGACAGTCAGGCAAAGTCCAATCTGATTCTTGCACTACCAAATTCGATCTACAACAGAATTGTTTGCTTCAAACAGAATCCTATGCTTATGTGAACTCAATTGGAAAAGATCATGCTTGGTACAACTGTGTCAACTCAACTGTGTCAGACCAGATACATGAATAATTTTGATGAGTTAAAAGCTAAGGATGGAGAAAGTCTGAAAGCGTATTTGATAGATTTTGGGCAGTCATCAATGATCTGTATAAGATCAAAGTGACAAAGACTGAGTTAGAATCCAATCTGAAGTTTCTGAATGCACTACAACCAGAGTGGAGTAAATCATGTCACAGGATGAGGAATGATGTCAGAATCTTCACTATGACAATTCAAGAATTATACGAAATCCTGATGACTGATGAGAACATGGTTGTGGAGAAGAAAGCAAAGTTGGATAAAAAGAATAAGACAAAGACCGTGGATCCAATTGCACTCTTAGCAAGTCAGTTAGCCGAACAAGCCTTGACAGATGATGCTTATGATGGTTCCACAGAAGATGATGGTGAAGCCTTGGAGAAAGCAATGATACTTCTCTCGCAACACTATCAGAAAAAGTTTCAGCGTAGAACTGGATCCAACAATCTCCGATTCACTTCCGACTCAAAGAAAGTTGAACCTGGTGCACCATCAAAGGCATACAATCCAAAGTATGAACCGGTTAAGGTGGTTGAACCGAAAAAGGAAGAGAAAAAGGTAATGACCTGCTTCAATTGTGGCAAATCGGGTCATATAGCAAAGGATTGTAGAGTGAAGGTTGTTAAGGACTCAGCTTTCTACAGAAAGAAGATGGAATTGGTTGAGAAGAGAGAAAACGAAACTATTCTGATGGCTGAGGAGGAGTACTGCTTCGATCATTCAGATAACGAGGCTGAGAATGAAGAGACTGAAGCCATGTGCTTCATAGAGGGATGACAAGAGTGATGATGAAGAAGATGAGACCTTCACTGATGATTCTAAGGTAATTTATGAGTTTTATTTTAACTTTGTTTCTTCTCAATTGAACATTATTGTCAATGCTTTACATGATTTTCGTTCTAAGTTCATATATGAAAATCTTGAAAATCAAGAAAAGTTTGTATTGATTGAAAAACTGAAGATTTCTTTGAAAGATGAAAAGATCATTTTAAATGACACAAAAGAGAAATTTCAAAAGAATTTGAATGACTTGGAATTATCAAATCAGACTTATCGTGATTCTTTGACTGAATTGTCTGATTTGAACAAAAGTTTATCTGATAAAATAATTGTGTTAGAAGAAAAATTGTATAAGAGAAATCAAACTGAGCAGACTATATATATGAATAAGCCTAGGAGTGACGAGGCTATAAAAGAAAGGTGGGGACTTGGTTTTGAAAATCCTCATTGTCTAAACAATGTTATTTCAAAAACCCCAACCTTATATAATTTTGATTATCTAACTCTTGCGAATTATGCTCCTCAATTAAAAATGGACTGGTTGAATGAAAAGCAAGTTTTAGAAATTGAAAATCAAAAGAGGATGCATAACAAGAAAATGGAAATGCCATTTGTTTATACGTCTGAAAATGCCAAGTATTTTCCTGAGAAATCGAAAAAGTCTAGAATTTCCAAAGAAGTTTTAAATGTCAAGTCTTCCAATCAATCTTCATTACCAACTGATTTTGATATATATGCTAACACTGATAAGGAAAATGCATCTCCGGTGTCGTATGATTCTAGGAGATACATTCCCCCATTAGTGTTAGAAGGCAAAATAGTTGATCTTGAAGATAAATTGGAAGAACAAAGTCTTCAAACTGATTTAGAAAACGATTTATTTCTTTTTATAATGAAAACAAGTTTTGAAGACAAAATTTCTTCTGGATTTTCTAAAGATTTTAAAGAAAATACTCAAGTTCTTAAAAACAATGTGCATTTGCGCAACCAGTTGGTTACGCAAACCGACACTTTGCGCATTGATCGTGCAAAGTTCAGTTTGCGCAACCAATGCATTGCACAAACCTCCTCCTGACTTGTGCATTTTTCAAACTTCTCACTCCAAGGCTAGTTCTTCAATGTCGAAAGCTCAGGCTGATTTCTTAGATAAAGTTTCTTCTTTTGATTCAATTATTGATGATTATTTAACGCTAAATATTCAATATTATAAAAAGAAGCGTAAAAGAAGAAGATCAAAGAAGTCAAGGAAACATGATAGTGTCTTGTCTGAAAATTCTAATTCCTCTGATTTTTCTGTTTCAGATCGGACTGTGAAGAAATCTCCAAAGCTGATATGGAAAGTTAAACTGCAAACACCAGAATCTGACCTGTTAGGAGATAAATGTGTAGAAAACCTTTGTGATATTGATACATTTGCTTCTTGTAATAAAACCTCAAAATATTCAATTCAGCAAATGATTCACATAGCAAAGAATGTCTCATATGCTTCTTCTAGTTCTGATTCTGATGATTGTGTTTCTTCCTCTATTAATGATTGCTTCCATGTTTGTTTGAATAATAAATCTGTGAAAAATAAAAGACACAAATCTAACAAGAAGGGACCCATAAGCATATGGGTACCTAAATCTGTGTAATTTATGTTTGTGCAGCTACGTCATTTATGGTATCTGGATTCAGGGTGTTCCAAACACATGACGGGCAAGAAATCTCTTCTCTCAAATTTTAAAGAAAAATGTTGCGGTCGTGTTAAGTTTGGAAACTGTGAGATGGATCCAATTCTTGGTTATGTTGATCTTGTTCAAGGTAATATAACTGTCAAGAGAGTCAACTACATCGAAGGTCTAAGCCACAACTTATGCAGCATCAAACAGTTCTATGATAAAGATCTTGAAGTTAGCTTCAAATCTAAAAGAGTTGATGTGAAGAATGATAGTGGTCGAGATCTACTAGTTGGAAAGAGAAGATCCAATCTGTATACTATTGATCTTTCCAAAGTCAACATCCCATCAGACATCTGTCTACTTTCTAAAGCTTATGTTCATGAAAGTTGGATTTGGCATCGTCTACTAGCTCATCTCAACTTTAAGTATATGGATTGATTGGTCAAGAATGATTCAGTGAGAGGTCTTCCAGTACTTCGTTTTCAGAAAGACCATCTCTGTCAGGATTGTGAGAAAGGAAAGATGAAGAAAGCTTCTCACAAGCTAAAGCCTGAACCCTGCACTTCAGACATACTTGATTTACTGCAAGTTGATTTATGCGGACCGATGAAGACAAAGAGTATTTGTAAGAAAAGGTATGTATTGGTGGTTGTTGATGATTACTCAAATCCAAAGATGAAACCCCAGACATTCTCATCAACCTCATCAAAACAATTCAGACCAAGAAGCAAAAGAAAGTCAAGGTTGTCAGATCAGACAATGGTACTTAATTCAAGAATAATACTCTTCAAGCTTTTTACGAGGATCAAGAAATTCAACAACAGTTTTCTGCTACTAGAACACCGCAAAAGAATGGGGTTGTTGAACGTTGCAATAGAACGCTCGTTCAGGCTGCAAGATCTATGCTTGTTTATTCTGGTCTTCCTTTGTCTCATTGGGCTGAAGCTATTTCAACTGCATGTCATACTCAAAACCGATCGATTCTTCATCGCCGATTCAACAAAACACCATATGAGCTGATGAACGGTATCAAACCCAATGTCAAATATTTTAAGTCTTTTGGGTGTAAGTGTTATGTTCTGCATGACAGGGATAATTTGAACAAGTTTAGTCCGAAGGCAGATGAGGGTATTTTTCTGGGTTATTCTTCTAACTCTGCAACTTATAGAGTCTTTCTTATCTCAGCAAGAAAAGTGATAGAGAGTGTAAATGTCAAATTTGATGAAGCTGCTGATTTGGTTTCTGGTCAACTAGGCTCAGAACCCGTTCTTACAGGGAATTCAGCTTCTGAATAACACAGTTCAGAACCTTCACTCAATCAACAAATCAGGATTCTTCTTCTTCTATTCTTAATCTTTCTGATTTAGATTTTCTCTTTGAGAATTTTTATGATGATGTTCCTAGATCTAACTCTGAAAATGTCTCAAATTTTTTGAATCAGGAAACTGTGAGCACATCTGCTACAAATTCCGCTGCATCTATCTCTGAACCTGATGTTGCTCCAGTTCCTCCTGTTGGTCAGACACAATCAGAATCTGAGCCTATTAATGAAGAACCTATTCAAGAAGAATCTGTACAAGAACAACCTGTTCAAGAGGAATTATTTCAGGAAGAAGATCAAATTGTTATTATTCAACCAACTCTTCCAGAATCTGATTCAGAGATTGTTGAGTTACCTCCTCCTCAAGTTGAAACTGTTTCTATTTCTTCAACTGACTTAGAAGCTCCTGAACCTCCCTCTCAACAATTAGAAATGGTTCAAGATGTAATTGATCCTCTCCCTCATACCACAAAATGGACAAGATCTCATCCAATTCATCATATTATTGGAGATCCTCAAGAAAGTGTGTCTACACGTTCCACGACGGCTACTTCCAACGAATGTCTCTTCACTTGCTTTCTAAGAAAGATTGAACCAACCAAATTTCTTAAGCATTGGAGGATTCGGATTAGATTATAGCTATGCAAGAGGAGCTCAATCAATTTGACGCACTGAAAGTTTGGAGACTTGTACCACGGCCGAATGGAAAAAGCATAATTGGAACAAAGTGGATATTCAAGAACAAGAAAGACAAAGATGGTATCGTTATTCGGAACAAAGCTAGATTGGTAGCCAAGGGATATCGACAAGAAGAAGGAATTGACTATGATGAAACTTTCGCGCCAGTTGCAAGATTAGAAGCTATCCGCATGTTTCTCGCCTTTGCTGCTTATCGCAACTTTACCATGTATCAGATGGATGTCAAGACAGCCTTCCTCAACGGGAAATTGAAAGAAGAAATCTATGTATCTCAACCAGAGGGGTTTATTGACAAAGACCGTCCTGATCACGTATACTTTCTCGATAAAGCATTGTATGGCCTGAAACAAGCACCGAGGGCGTGGTATGATGAGCTGTCAGCCTTCTTGATCAAATCTGGCTTCACCAAAGGATCCATCGATACCACTCTTTTCATTTATAAATCTAACTTGGATATTTTATTAGTTCAAATATATGTAGATGATATTATTTTTGGAGCGACTAATAAATCTTTGTGTACTTGGTTTTCTGATCTTATGACTTCTAAATTTCAGATGAGCATGATGGGAGAAATCAATTTCTTCCTCGACTTACAAGTAAAGCAGCTTCCAGATGGTATTTTTATCAACCAGTTGAAGTACGTGTTTGACATATTCAAGAAATTCAAGATGGACAAGTCATCTTCAATTGGTACGCCCATGGCACATGGAGCCAAAATCGGACTTGATCCATATGGAAAAGTTGTAGATCAAAAGACATATAGAGGGATGATCGGATCGCTGATGTATCTAACTGCCAGACGCCCGGACATAATGTTCTCTACGTGCTTGTGTGCCAGATTCCAAGCCAAGCCTAAAGAATCTCATCTATTAGCAGTCAAACGTACCATTGAATATTGTCTGGACAATGATATATTTCTGGAAGTTGATCAAGCTGATCCATCACATGCTGAACAAGAAGTTTAAGTTGTCGAACAAGAAGCTGAAGTATCTGCAGAACAAGAAGCAGTTGCAACTCAACAAGTTGATGAAGTTCTAGCTTATCTTGATCCTAAATCTAGTACTGCTGCTGCTATTGACTTTGAGGATGAAGATGATGATAATGTTGATACTGCTGTTGATGTTGATGTTATTGCTGTTGAAGATGAAAATAGAGATGATGATGATGATATTCATGATGATATTTCTGGCAGTGAAGATGATGATAATGATGATCATGATGGTGATGATGCTGATCAACCGAGTCTTCGGGTCAATGCAAGACAACCCAAGGAACCAGAAGTTCGTATTTCAACAGAAGTTGTATCAGAAGATGAATCTGTTCCTATTAATCCTTCAGTTGCTCGTATTCAAGTAGATGAATTGGATATAGCATTTGCTCAAGCCTCAGCTACGGTACAGAGTCAAGCTCCAGCAACTTCTCTTGCGGCTATTCAGTCTACAACTGTTTCAGCTGTAGAGCTTTTCTCTGTTCAAGCTCGGGTTTCTTCTGAGAAATTCTCTACTTTGAATGAGTTAATTCAAAAGATGAATTTGCAGTTTGAAGAGCACAAGCAAGCGGAAATTCAGAAATTGCGTGCTTTCTTCAAGGGCAAAATGCAAGAAATTGATACATCTTCTATCCCTGAAGTAATTCCTTTCAGACGCCCATCTAGGGTTGTTATTAGAGATCCGTCTTCTGCTGTTCAAACATCTGCTCCTGCAATCATGTCTATTCCTCTACCTCCACCGTTCAAGCAATCTGTTGGTGTGTCTTCTTCAGTTCCTCTTGTATCGACTTCATGTACTACAATATCTGATCTTCTGATATCCGAGTTATCAGATATGTTATACGCTCAACTTCTGTCTATGTCGTCGCCTGCTCAACAAAACAAAGACTTGCTTTCTCTTTTCTACTTCTGCTCCTGACAGAGTCTCTGCATTATACGACGAATTCACTTCTTTTCGGACTGAAGCTCGGACGAATTTCTCGGAGATCAAGGAAGGCATTTCTTTATTGACTCAAGCTCTTACATCTCTTTCTGAACGCTTTGATCGGCATGAACAAAATTGGAGAACTGAAGCCGGTCCGTCTCTTAAACGTCGACATGACCAGGAGGATCCCGATCCTCAAGGTCATGAGGTGGAGATGCATAAGAGAGAGAGGATGAAGGGTTCGTCTGTTAGAGAGGATCAGTCACAATAAGAGGCGGCTAGTACAGAAAAGAATGCTGACAATGTACAAGATTGCAGCATTGATGATCTTGTGAATGTGATGATTCAAAGTGTAGATTTATCTTCCATGGCAAATGTCTTGAATATTTCTGAACAAGATATTCAGAATGACATGCAGATTGTTGTTGACGAGGATCCAGACTCTGCTGTAAGAACTCATGAGATAGATGATTCGGAGATTGCTAATGATATGAGAAACTTCTTTGCAAACTTCATTGAGATAAACTCAGATGATGATGATGACACAAGATTTCATAAGATTTGCCAAGTCAAAGAAGAGGAATGTGATGACATCATCATCTTATACAACACTGAAGATGATTCTGTGTTTATGGATGCAAAGGATGAAGAGATTACAGATATGTTGTACAGATATCTTCCTTCTCAAGAAGAGGTTCCTGAAGATACAACTATTCCTGAAGCTACTCCTGATATTTCTACTCCTGTTGCTGCTACTGCTCCGACTACCTCTGCTCCTACATGTACATTTGAAGTAGGTCAGTCGTCTAGAGCACAAGTTGATGTTCCTCCTGCTGAACCTGTGGTTTCACCAAGCATTCAAGAAGAAGGACCAGCTTTGACCAGGCAGGAGAGACAAAGAAATCTTCATCAAAGATATATGGCTTCAAGGCAAAGATCAGCTTTTCTAGAAGACACTCAGAGAAATATTTTCGTTTCTAGAAGAAGGCCGATGAACATTTATGCTATCCTTGGTGTTGAAGAGGAGGCAGAGGCATATCAATATGAATACTTGATGATCATCAAGTGCCAGCGCCGTAGAGACAATAGCGTTTCTTCTCCACATCTGATTGTCCGAGTTATCAGCATCACAATAAACAAGTTAGTTAATCTCTGGTATCCGGAATTCATAGTGGAAAGAAGAGATTGCAACCGATATACCTTCTCAGAGGCATATTTTTTTGATCTTTCTATGGATGATATTGAGTTTCTATATGATAATTTCAGGAATCTTTATCATAGAACTCAGGATATTTCTCAAGCACTTTTTGTCATCAAAAGATTCATTCGACGGCAAATCAGATTCTTCAGAGTGTTTGATTTTCAGATGGCCGTTGAAAGCTTTCAACCAGTTGTAAATCTTCTGAGGCCCAATCGAAGCTTGCCAGACATAGATTCTTATCCTTTATTCACCATAATTCAAGATCCATATGGAACTTTGCTCATTACATAGATTCTGAGGCCCAATCGAAGCTTGCTCATTACTCAGATGGAACCATAATTCAAGATCCAAAAATGCTTTCTCAGATTTGAAGAAATTGCTCATTACTCAGATGGAACTTTGAAGGTGATCAAGCTTCAGTTGGAACAACGTCTGAAAAGAAGCTCAAAGAAGTTTTTTGGAAACAAGAAGTAAAGCTTTTCTGGTTGATAATGACGAGATTCGACTTCTCAAGAGGACATTGAATACAATTCATGAGAGATTGAACCTCCGCTCAACTCTAAGACGACTGGAAGTTTTAGTTGGATTGAATAGACTTCGTCGAAGAGAAGAGCGTCAATGATTCTCCAAAGTCGCTTAGTCGATCAATGCTGATTCAGAAGATTAATTTTGAAGACCACTGCGCCAATGATTATTAAGGGGGAGATTGTTAATACTGATTTTTTAGTAATCATTGTAATTATTTTCCTAGTCTAATCTGTGCTTAGAGTGCTTATCTGTGTTGTTAAGGCTAGGGGTATTTAAGTCCCCTTAGGCCTTTGTTTTTGGAACTTTGCTCTCATTTCGAATAGAACATACACATTTGGAGCTCTCTACTTTCTCTCTCTACTTTCTCTCTCTAGAGATTTAGTGATTCTTGGACTTTCATAAACATTTAAGATCTCTCAAAGCAATTTGAATGAATGAATATCATGAAATGAATAGAAATGTTTTGAGAATCTGACAATGATTTAATCAGATGAAAAATATCATGAAGAATTTGATTAAGAGATATCAAAGACGAATATTGTTTATATGATCAATATATAAACATTTTAACAATGAAAGCACATATAATGATGAAATGACGTCTGATTCAATCAACAATGAAAACAATCGGGAGTATTACCATCGAAAGATTAAACTTTTGAGACATGGTAATATCAAAGTCAAGAAATGAAGGTACTGAACCATTGTGTGTATGAATACTTGACAAAGTATATGAAAAGAAAATACACAAATAATTTTCTTTAAGAACACACGGTCAGATAAGCATCAAAGTATCCAACTTAAAATCATTTAAAATCACACTTCTCAATTCATCAAAACATTTTATGAATAGGAAGTGGTTTGAACATTTAATCCAAAAATGATTTTCACAAGTGAAAGTTGTTCATCTTTCAACAAGTGTTAAAGATTAAAGTTTAGAAAAATATACCTACAGTATAAAGCCTTAACTTCCCCTAAAATGAATATCATCGTGTGAGCTTCCTTGAAATTTGTACCAATTCAAGTTATCAGAAAAGTATAACAATGAAAGTACAACTAGCTATTATTTCATCCCCCTAAAAGATATAGCAGTGTAATTCAATAACTCTTCCTCAAATTAAAAAAAAAACTTCTAGAAAAGATGTTATCACTTAAGTATCCATAATTAAGAAGAAAAACATTTGAGATCGGGTTCTGAACAGTAGTATTCAGAAACCATGATTACTTATTATCCGGTGACAATAGTAATGTTCAATTTTACCAATAAAGATCGGGTCCTGATTTGATGTAACCAGAAACCATAGTCACTTGAAAAATAACCTACAAGATAAAAGATTTTGGTGATCATTTTAATAACTGATTCTGCCTTCGTCAGTAAATGATGAATAGAAGTAATTGTTCATAATTTCCAAAACACAATCAATATAAGCAAAAAGCAAGATACACTCCCCCTCGAATCATGGACTGGCATTCAACATACCGAATTTGCTGAATAGAAAGGTGAACCTCTTTTCATCCAACGGTTTGGTGAAAAGGCCAGCTAATTGGTAGTCGGTTTGCACGAAATGCATCTCTATGACGCCCTTTTCCACATGATCCTTGAGTGCCTGAGTGCTACACTGGATTAGTTGTGATAGCTATCGCGCTCTTAGAATCACAGTAAATAGGGACTCGCTGATATGAATAGCCAAAATCTTTCAATTGTGTCTTCATCCCGAGGACTTGCGAACAACAGCTTGCGACAACTACATATTCAGCCTCGACGGTAGATGTAGATACCCAATTCGTGCTTTTGAGATCTAGTTTGCATCCTGTGTGGTCAGAATCTGTGTAGACGGTTAGATCAAAACTATAACCCTTAGGATACCAAAGGCCTAACTCGGGAGTGCCTTTGAGGTACCTAAGAATTCTTTTTACAGCGACAAGTTGAGATTCCTTCGGGTTTGCTTGATACCTAGCACAGAAACACGTGGCAAACATAATATCCGGTCTACTTGTTGTTAAGTACAATAATGAACTAATCATGCTACGATACACTTTTTGATCTACAGATTTACCAGACAAATCAGCATCTAAAAGTGTTCCCGTTGCCATTAGTATTTTTATCACTGAACTTTCAGACATGTTAAACTTTTTCAGAATATCTCGAATATATTTTGACTGATTGATGAAAATGCCTTCGGGTAACTATTTTACAGAAGACCAAGGAAAAATGTCAGTTCACCCATCATTAACATTTCAAATCAAGATTCCATTATTTTAGAAAAGTTTTTACAAAATTTTGGATTTGTAGAACCGAAAATAATGTCATCCACATAGATCTGTATTAGAATCATATCTTCACCTTGCTTTTTTTAGAAAGATAGTAGTATCGATTGTACCTTTCTTAAACCCTGAAGCGAGTAGAAATTGGGTTAAAATTTCATACCAATCTCTCGGTGCCTGTTTTAGTCCATATAGTGCCTTGTCTAGTATGCAGACATCATCTAGGTGTTTCGGATCGAGAAATCCTTCGGGTTGTGTTATTCCCAAATCTTATCAAGTTCTAATTGTAAAACAGAAACTCTCTCACTCCACAGTTTCTCTCTCTCTAGAATGATGTACATTGACTCCTTCTCTAATCAGCTCACCACTCTCTACAATGAATTACACGCTTACTTAATTACAAAGAAACAAAAACACAATACATTGACTTTGACTTTTATTACAAAATGTCTTTGACTTTGACTGAGAGTTGACTTTCCAACTTTGACTTGTTGTATTTTGATATTCAATCTCTATGATCTTGATTCCAACAAATCTGTGCTCTAACAGGTTGAGCAACATAAACTTCTTCATGTAGAATCCCATTCAAGAATGCAGACTTTACATCCATATGATAGACTGTAAAGTTCTTGTGGGCTGAGTAAGATAGAAAGACCCGAATAGCTTCAATCCGTGTTACAGGGGAAAATGTCTCGTCATAATCAATTCCCCCATGTTGGCAATAACCCTTTGCAAAGAGGCGAGCTTTATTTCTAAACACAAATCCAACTTCATCTCTCTTATTTCTGATGACCTACTTTGTGCTAATCACTGATTTTCCTTCAGGTAGTGGGATAAGTCGCCAGACCTTGTTTTGCTCGAATTGTACAAGCTCGTCTTGCATAGCCAAAATCCAATCAGGATCGCGCAAGGCTTCTGATGCTTTCTTTGGCTCAAGGGAACTAAGGAAACTCAAGTAGAGACTGAAATTTGCAAATGTCGCCCGCCTTTTAACTCCACTATGTACGTCACCTATAATGTTATGTAGGGGATGGTCTCTTATCCAACTTGTAGTGGCTGGAAGTGGTTGAACAGAGATCTGCGTGTTGTCATCATCATATTCATCATATATTACAGGAATAACCTAACATGTACTTGGGACATCTTGTACATTTGTTTCTGACTGAAGTAATTCTGGAGCAGCAGAAGAAGTACTCGGGACTTCCCTTCCACAATCTGTATCTGCAGAGGCAGACTTAGAGTTAGAATTTTCAGAAACTATAGGTGTAGATGTACCTGATAAAGTTTTTGTGGTGACAGGTTCAGAAGGTCCAGAGATAACTTCTGTAACAACTGGGATCTCTGATTTTGATGTGGATATGCTTAATTTTTCGAAAAATGCACAAATATCCATAAATGCATCAAGAAAAAGTAAATCTAACTCATATGTAACGTTAGTTGAGTTAGAAAGCTTAGTCTTTGACGATTCGAGTTCTATTCTCTCTTAAATAGAAGTCTTCTCTTTAAGCTTGAGTTCTGAACTACTTTGTTCAGAACTCAGTGTAGATGATTCATGAAACGACACGTTTACGCTCTCAATGATAGTCTTGGTTCATCTGTTCTAGAACCGATAAGCTTTTGACATCAAAGAGTACCCTACAAAATAGCCTTCGTCCGCTTTCTTATCGAACTTGCCAAGATTATCACGATCGTTTAGGATGTAACACCTGCAACCAAAAACACGAAGAAATTTAATATTCGGTTTTCTACTATTTATAAGCTCATACGCTATTTTCTTATGTCACTTAATCACAATGGTACGATTCTGAGTAAAGCATGCAGTAGCTACGACTTCAGCCCACAGATACATTGGAAGACCAGAATATGCCAGCATCGTTCTAGTAGCTTCAACCAGGGTTCGGTTCTTCCTTTCGACTACACCGTTCTGTTGAGGTGTGTAGGCAGCAGAAAAAATGTGAGAGATCCCAACTGATGTGAGATAACTCTGAAGCATATCATTCTTAAACTCTGTGCCATTATCACTTCTCAAATTCTTAACCGACAGTTGAAGTCGAACCTGAATCTCTTTGATGAATGCAATAATTAATTCTGGCGCATCAGATTTGTTCCTTAAAAACTCCAACCAAGTGTATCTGGAGTACTCGTCTATCATAACAAGTATATACTTCTTCCCGTTAATAGACTAAGTTCTCATTAGGCCGCAAAGGTCCATGTGAATAAGCTCCAGAGGTGTGGAGCAAAAAAAATTTGTCTTTGCTTTATGTGAACTGCGTTTCATTTTCCCATTTCACAGGCGGGGCAAAGTGAATTCTTCTCAAACCTCAGTTATGGTAGAACTTTGACTAAACCATGTATTGCCAACTGATCTATCACTTGAAAATTCTGGTGAGACAGGCACCGATGCCAAATCCGACTTTCAGCTTTTGAATCTTTGGAAATTAGACACAGAGATCTAGTTGGAGAAAGTGTTGGAAAATGCACTGCATATAGATTGCCTTGACGTTCCGCTCTAAAAACTTTACAACCGTCCTTGTCTTCAAAGAAACAGCTATCAACAGTAAACCAAACTTAGAAATGACTATCGCAGAATTGACTTGTGCTGAATAGATTATGATTAAGTCCATCTACAAACAATACTTTCTTGATTATCACGGTGCCATTTTTTAATGAATCGTCTCCTCGAAAGATTCTGTTAAGCTCAGAATTTTCAAAACTCACTGTCCCTGCAGCTTCCTTAACATATTTATGTAAGAGATGCTTAAATACAGTCATGTGTCACGAGCATCCTGAATCAATGTACCACAGATGTGAGGCCTGCAAAAAAACAAATCACTTCTTCTTAGGTACCCATATCCAAATGGATCCTTCATGGTTAGCCTTATGCAATTTATTCAAATCATCTACCTTAGCCTTGATTCGCCATTCATAACGAGGCTTCGGTATCCATTTCCAATCAATTTTTACATTCAGCACATGAAATATCTGTTTTCGAAAAGAATAAGAATTCTTAGCATGAAAGACTTTAGCATGTTGTGCTGAGGATTTAGAGACAGGTTTAGCTCGAGATGCCTTTTTAACAACTTTAGACTTAGGAGGAATGGTGTGAATTGTGAAGGCATTGTTACCACAGTGTTTACATATAAAGTTCTTGTGAGCAAATGTCAACAGTTTTGATTTATCAAATTGAGTACAATTGTTCATACAAAGTTGACATTTAGAATCGTTTGAACTAGTACAAGAATGAACAACACTATTGGCAACACTACAATCACTTTTATCAACTTTCTTTTCACACACTTTCTTTCTCCATTCTCCTTTATCATTTGGCTTTCTTAAATCTGAAACAAGATATGAAACCTTGTCAGTTTTCTTCTTAAAAGATGAATTTTCCTTTAAACTACAAGAAGACCCGCCTTTCTCAAAGATACTTGTTGGTTATTCAGGAGTATCAGTATATACAACAGAGGTTTTGGAAGTAGTAGTTTCAAACTCTAGATTTGAATGAACATTCCATTTCTGAGATTCAAACATCTTTTTCTCATCTAAACTTTGCTTAAACAAATCAACTTTTAAACCATTTAACTCTTTTGAGAGTTCTTTGTTTTCCTCAAAAGACTTGTCAAGTTTGAATTTGAGATCACATTTCTCATCTTTCAAATCTTCAATAGTCTTTTGAAGATCTTTGATTTGTTTCTCAAAAGTAGATGTTTGATTTATCACAAAGTTTGATTCTAACTGCTCAATGATAGGAACAGAATCTGAAGCATTCATCAGGTTTTCAAAAATCTCCTCAGTCATTTTCTTTGAAAAATCCGTTTTAAGGCTAGCATTCATGACATTTAAGCACTCATCAGTCTTAATCTATTTTGGAGATTCAGAAGTAACTGATTCAGATATTGGAATATGATTCTCAATATCAGTGTCTGATTCATATTCATCATACTGACATTGAGTTTCAGGTATATCTGTTTCATTCTTGGCTGATTCTGTTGGTGATGATGTAGAAAATAATGATTGAAACTCAACAAATTTAGGTTTCCTATTTTTATAGCTTTTATTCAATTCATTATAAGAAAATCCAACAGATTTAAAACTTGAAATTGAATCAGCACAACTCAATGTATCATCATCAACCACTCCTTTACCTTTACATGAGATGTCAGACTTAAGAGTTTCGGCTTTAACGAATGTGTCATGAATGTCCGGGATTTTCTTAGGTTTTTACCCCAATTTGTCAAAATTATACAAGTTTTCAGGGGCTTTCTTTAAAACATCATTTTCTTCAAAATCTAAACCCGTTTTAGCATTATATAAATAGACATCTTGGAGTTTATTCGTTAATAAATTCAATGTTTGATCAGTCTGTCCTCTCTTTAGGTTCAAATCCTCTAGTTGCTTGATTTTGCAATAAGCCTCATTCCTCTCCTGAAAACAAGCTTCAAACTTAATTTTAAATTCTCCTTTTTCAGAATTTAAATTAACAAGATTTCTTTCAAGCTCAGTAATTTTAGATTTCAAAACTTCTTTTTCTTTCTTTAAGGCATCTTTCTCTGATTCTTTATCCTTAACTACAACATTCAATAATGCGTTTTAATCACGAAAACTCATCATTGATTGCCTTTCGTTGCTAAGTTTGCCTTTTAAATTCTCAAACTCTTTTTCCATATTTTGAATCTGCGCCACAAAAGATTCAACAAGTTCAAAGTTGTAAAGAGTACTTACCTCAGATTCACAATCAGATCGGTCAGAAGAGGTTTCAACTTCATCATCAATCTTTGCCATCATACACACTTGTGTGAAGTGTGCTGATTCTTCATCCAAACTTTGGAAGACCAATTCTCCTCCTCAACCATCAGTTCTTTCCCTTCTTCTGCCTTCTTTGCAAGTATAGACTTCTTGGCATAATACTCTGAGTTCTTTACTCTTTTGAACTTGCAGTCTTTGGAAAAGTGGCCAGATTAACCACAATTGTAACACCTGACGTACTTAGGCTCAAATTTCTCTTTTTTCTTCTCTTCTATTTTCCCTTCTCTTTTCTCATTTCTTTTCTCATCTCTTTTTCCTTCCTTCTTCCCATACCTCGGCTTGTACTTTTCTGATCAGTCTTTCCTATACCCTTCATACTTTGTCTTTGAAAACCTTTTCTTTCCAAAGCTTTTCGAAAATTACTTGGTGATGAGGGCCAGGTTTTCAACAAACTTTTGTATATCATCATAAGAATGTACATAAGTGTCATCAAAGGACTCTTCAGAACTCGACTGACTAAGCTCTGTGAGGAAGGCTTTGGATCTCTTGGACTTGTACTTTGATGAGGAAACGGTCTTTGAGCTTGAACCCTTTGATCTTTCACCTAGTAGAGATAAAGAGTCATTGACGATCTTCTTTTCATCATTTAGAAGCTTCACCTCATCCTCATGTTGAGCAAGGGTAGTGAAGATGTCATTAACGTCCTCTTGTGCCATGTCCTTAGTCATCTGAATGTTGATGGCATAGCTCTTCCATTATGGATTCAAGTTCTTGATGAACTTGTAGTTGATCTTAAACACGGATTTGTTCATCCCGTTTCTCCTCAAGTCGTTTCATATCACATTAAACCTTGTATAGGTGTCCAACAGAGCTTCCCCTTCCTTGGCATGAAATTCTTCATAAGCATTGATGCTTTGGTTCAACTTTGCCTGAATTGATTTCTCTGTACCTTAAACTGTCGTTCCAGCTCATCCCACATGGCTTTTGTTGATTCTCGACTATCTACTCTGTTGTAGATATCGTTTGGAATGGCCATAGTGAGATAGATAAGAGCCTCTTCATCTATCTTCTGAAGTTACTTCTCCCTCTCGTTGTAGTACTGATATGGCTTTGGCACATATCTAACAGGAATTTCGAGAGAGGTGTTTGTATCCTCTTGTCCTGGTACACTGACAACTGGTTGAACTGGTCCTTCTGTGTTGGATTTCATGTAGTCACGGTTCTTATGATTCAAGAACTGAATCATCCTCCTCTTCCACTGTGAGTACTCTCTGATAGACAAGACCGGAGGTTTTGATTGGGAACCCATGGAAAGTCATTCTTTAGACATGATGAGAAAATATCTGCACACAAAGAAATAAGCTAGTAATGATCTTTTATTCCAACAAATTGAGCAAGACTTGAAAAAATTTTAGAAACTGAATTTTCTAAAAACCTTAAGTCTAGAATTCGCATACACTAAAACAAGTAGCAATTCACATGAAATTTGTATTAGAATTCGTACAACGCTAGAAATTCGTATATGAAAGTTTTACAATTCGCACAAGTATAGAATTTGCAGACAAGCAAGAATCAGAAACAAACAATTCGTAAAAGGCTTTATGCGAATTCTTTTACAATTCGCACATCTATTATGCGAATTCCAACCTTAGAAAAAATTGAAAGTTAAACTTTTCGCACAAAAAATTTTCGCAAACAGAATTCGTACAACACAACGATACGAATTCTTTACTTGAACAATTTTTCAAAAATCCACCAACTTTTCATATCACGTACGAATTCTGAACTTAGAAATATATTTTTGAAAAACTATGAGAATTCGTATGAAAATTATGCGAAAACCTTGCACTTTTCACCACTCTAGCTTGCGAAAACTACACAATTCGCATTACACTGGTATGTGAATTCTGTGCAATTCCTATAAAGTCCTCTGCGAATTCTTGCTTTATATTTCAAAAATCAACTTTTCTCTTAACACACTTATGCGAATCCTTGATTTTCGGATAATGAGATATAGGAATTCCAACACTTAGATATTTTCAAGAAAACTTCTATGCGAATTCTATGATATTTCGTACATTATTGTAATGCGAATTCTTTACTTAAAGATTTTAGATGAACTATTAAGTGAATTATTTCTACGAAAATAGAATCTTGCGAGTTCTTCGTACGAGAAGAACAAATCTTGCGAGTTCTAGAGTTTTAAGCCAAAAAATTCGATTTTAATCCAGAAATCGATCCAAATCTCCAAATCAGTAGCTGTAACTTCACAGAATCAGTCAAGTTAGTACAATGATCAATCCAATGCAATATTACAATCAAATTTACATTCTATCACATACATCTCGATCAAACAGTACTCGACAACTTTCGAACACAAATATTCAAAAATCCACAAATTAATGATCAAAATCAGTTTCCAAAGGCAATTCAATCCAAGAAAGATGTTCTATAACATTTTTCGACCACTAATCAACCAAAAATTCTATCAAAAACACATTTTTGCACAAAAATCCAATAAAGAAACTCAAACACAAATACGAACTCGCATATATTTAAAACAACATATTGAGAACACATCTTTTATTAATCAAATCATATGTTTTACAACTAGTCACAAATCTAACATGTAATCACAAGTCTCACGTATGTGTATTCTCAGTATGTGTGCGAGTTCTTTCTTACCAATCCTCTGAATTCGTATGTCTATATGCGTGCCTACAAATCTAACACAAAGACCCACTATTTATGCTAAGTCAAACTAAGTTGATTTTACAACTCATAACCTTGAACTATCAAACTATTACAACTTTAGACCCTCTATTTAATCTTGAATACAATATACAACCAACAGAGCTGTTTCATCAACCTTAGTTTATAATTTACCTTTTTCAAAAACACTAGGTAAAACATCAGATTTGATTACAAAATTAGAACGATAAGGAAGTTTAGCATTGAAATCAAATTTTTCAACAAACTCATCAAAACATCCATCGGAATTAAAAAAATCAACTTCATCCAAAAGTAGATCACCACCATCATCAGATTGTGATGTGTTAGGTCCGAGATCTAGAGCATTTCATGTTTGTAACTAGGTAGGATAGGAGAGGACTTTATTATTTATTAAGAGAAAAAATAAAACTAATCTAGAGAGAGAGCAAAGTGTTTAAGGGCTACATTTTCATTAATGGAATTATATAAATTATTACAAGCTAAGACTCCTATTTATAGTCCAACACCTACAATCCCTTGTTACAACATTAAGCACAAGCCCATCTTAAAATCTAAAGCCCAATAGGCCAAAGGCCTTTTACAATTACATTTACTTTCCAACAGTTTCTATAAAATATTACACTAACATTATCCCCCTAAAGTTTTGGAAAGTAAATCATCTTCAAGCTTCTTGCTCCTCTCCCCCTTGATTTTCATGAAATAACTTTAGTGATGTGTCATCAAATGTAGGCTCGGCTCCCCCTTGAAAGTTGCTTTCATTCCTCATATTTTCGACTTTAAAACCGGATCTAATGTACACCATAAGCTAGACTAAGTGCACGATAAAACATCTCGAAATGTAGAAACCCAACTCGTTCCGATAAGCCCACAAGAATGATAACGAGCGAGTTTTACGTGACAAACCGTGTGCAATCTTAGTTTATAACAAAGGAACCGTCATTAACCGCGAGTCGAGTAAGAGTTTGTCTTGAGAGCCGTAAACGATATGCTCGAAGAGGAAACAATAATGCATACACTACAATGTAGGGTCGAGACTAACGGTGTTCTGTTAAGTCACTATTCATCTTCTTACTCATATGAAATATCAATATGTTAACATTCTTTACACTTTATTTTAACATTTCATGGCCAAACTTGCGTCTAACAGCTTCAATAACCATCAACTAAACATGAATCATGAAAAATTGACCGTCGGTGATGTAACAGTCTTATTCCGGCGAGGTAACCGAATTTTCCGGCGAAGTATTCCAACAACCACAAAAAACATTGAATTCTTGCTGTAAATACTTGCAAATGGATTACAAACTGATCAATATGAACAAAGAACAAGGTCTGATTAAATATACAGTAGCATTCCAGCGACATAGATGATTTTTCCGGCCAAAAGGTTTTTTCAGCAAGGCTTTTCCATCGAACTCATCCAAAAGTTCTAAAGCTTCGTTTTCTTGCTGATGAGCGAAAGGAGATCTAGACCGATATTGCAAAGAAAATTCGACGAAACAGTAACTTTCTGGCCAACAGCGATTTTCCGGCGAGGCTAATAAACAGATCAGTGTATTCTCGATTTTGTGTGATCAAACTTCATAAAACAACAAATAATCGATTGCTAGACATTATAGAACAGATCTGGACGAGTATTTGACAATATCTAAGATCAAACCTCGAAATTTCGGCATTGAACAGTACTATTTCCGGTAAGGTCGTTTTTCCGGCGAGAGGCATTTCACAGATCAGTTTCTCTCGACGTTATGCTCAAAAATACATCAAATAATCGAGATTGACATGAAAAACGGATCTGTAACTTAGATATAACAGTATCAAGGTTCAAACCTCAAACTCCTGCGGGATTCTGGTCAGATCTAAATTTTCAAGCGAACACACTTTCAAACCTCATATGTAGCTCGTTTTTCATCGTTTTTCGATTATGAAAATTGTAGAATTCTCTAAATTCGATAACGAACAAATCTATTCAAATCAAATCACCTCATGCAAGAAAAAAATTTGGATCTAATAATAGACGCGAAGAACACCGAAAATTTCGAGCAAAAATTTCGAAAATCCTCAAAACTCAGCGAAATCCGAATCTAAAAATTGTAGTAGATCTGGAATCTAATAAAGAACAAATCTTCAAGAGGATATGAGATATGAACATACTTACATGTAGATCGGGCTAAAAACACGAAATGTCGAGATCTGCCAATCGTTTCGATAAGAATTTATCGTTTGGCTCTGATACCACATGTTAGGTCTGAGATCTAGAGCATTTCATGTTTGTTACTAGGTAGGATAGGAGAGGAATTTATTATTTATTGAGAGAAAATATAAAACTAATCTAGAGAGAGAGCAAAGTTTTTAAGGGCTAGATTTTCATTAATGGAATTATATGAATTATTACAAGCTAAGACTCCTATTTATAGTCCAGCACCTACACTCCCTTGTTACAACATTAAGCCCAAGCCCATCTTAAACACTAAAGCCCAATAGGCCCAAGGCCTTTTACAATTACATTTACTTTCCAACACTCTCTATAAAATATTACATTAACATGATGCCTTGGAAGATTTACGGAACATAAAATCGTTAAACTCTTTTGAACTATGTTTTTGATAAGGCGTTTGATCAAAATCTAAACGTTTCGGATTTACAAAAATATTGCTCATAAAAGCTTTACAAGAAGAAGCATCTGAATCAGTAGATTTATTTTCACATGCTTCTTCTGATTTTGGTTTATCATTTATAACTTCATATCAGAAATAAGTGTTCAACATAACAGTAGAAAACACAATTTTCTCTAAGTCAACCAAAATTCTTTCATCTACTAAGGTATTCCCAAGCTCAGAAATTTTACTTTCGAAGATGAGTGGAGGAACATAAATCTTTGCTTCAACAGGTTTTGCCTCCATTTCCTCAGTAGAGTGGCTTTGAAAATAATAATTTGATAAAAACTTTTGTTGTTCAAAAAGATAACTATCATTCAACTTGTCATAGCAGAATGGTAATTACATTTTGGTTGTCTTTTTCCTGTTATAATCTTCCTTAGCCTCAACTTCGTCAGATTACTTGGTAACAAAATTGGGTTTTAACTTGGGGCATTTGTCAGCCACTTGTAAAAAATCAAAATTGTACAAAGCTGGTTGTTTCTTAATTGATTTCTTTAAGAAATGTGGGTTGTCATACACTGTTGTTTCAGAATCAAACACACACAATAATAATCAAGGTAATAATAGATATGAATCAAAGGAAAAAGATCATTAATTGGGAAAACTCTATATTCATATATCTCACAAGAGGAGGTTGCTATACTATGAATGAGATGCTTACCCTTCTGTTTTTTTTTATCTAAAACTTGTTTAATCTAAAACTTAAACTTTGGACTCATAAAATCGATTTTGTCGATTGGTTTGCTTTCACGACTACTCGACTGTTCTTAGTCGATTTTCATAAATCAGTGTTTAATCTGAGGTTGAAAGTCAAATTAAAGGTTAAAAGAATATTTAAAACACTTAATCGATTACAGTAATGCAAAGTTTATGGTTCAATCATTGTTTTTAATGAATTTTGTAATCTGGGTTTTATGACTGTGTTCTTGGTATTTTTTAGGACACTTTGAATATTCAAGTATAAATGTTAAATTTCTCAAATTTTTTAAAGACTCATGTGTTTTACGAATCTTTGACATGTTTGTTTATTCACGGATCCTTTGTTTTCTCTCTTAGAAAAACCCTAAGGACAGGATTCGCTAACCCTAACCTTGCGAATCATGAATGCTCTTAAGTGTCAAATTATTCTAAGTGAGGAATTTGCAGATTAACAACATGCGAATTCTGAGTCAAGTCTAAATTTCCTAAGTTTAGGATTCGCAGAATGCTTCTTTGCAAATCCCGAACACTTTCATTATTTTTCCATTCCTAAGTCTACGGATTCACAACTCAGTATCCTGTGAATCCTATACTTAGTGAATTTCAGAAAAATGCTTTTCAAATGTCAAAATATTCAAATATTATTTCTGACATCTTGGACCTTCTCCAAACCTTATTGTCTCATCTTTCAGGTCAAATGGCAGCCAACAATTCTCCAAATGTGCAAATGGATGAAAACTCTGTCCATGAGGCTCATCAGGAGCACTCCATTCCATCAATGAGAACAACTGTCCATCCATCATCAAACGTCAATCGTGACATGTTACTCATCCTACCTTCTGACATGGTGCCTCAAACTGCAAAGAACCACAAATTTGAATTCAAGTTGAACATCAATCTACTGTTGAACCACATCCTTCAGAATCACCCTTTGAACAAAGCTCTTTTTGATAATGCTGATGTACCAGAAATATTTGTTCAACAGGCATGGAAGACCATCCATCTCACTCATATCACAGTTGGACAAATCAGATATCCAGTTCTTAGAGTCAATGTTGACTTCTACTCTATTGATATTTTTCTTGAATTGTTCAGAAGATCCGTTCAATTGCCAGAAGCTAATTCAAGGGAGGTCAGAACAGAATGTGACGACTTACCCACTGAAGAGACTGTTCTTACTGGAATTAGAGAGATGGGCTATGTTGGTAAACTAAACAGAGTCAGCCAATTCAAAAAGAACAATCTGTCACCCTTCTACTATGCATTGTTCTCAGTTATCAACCGGTGCTTAATAGCAAAATCATATGGAACTAACAATGCCAGCAACCATATACGGAAGCTCTTATATTCTATAGTGCATGACTTGCACATAGACTATGCTATAGTATTTTGGACTGAACTGGATGAGAAGATATCTGCCAAGAGCAACTCTGTCAAAGTCCTTAATTATTTGCCATATCAGAGGTTCATGACTATCTTGGTCAAGAGTGTACTGAGAGGGAACAGGCAAATCCCTAGAAGGAGTTCTCATGAAGCAGTTGTGGTGAATGAAACGAAGTTCTTGTTTAAGCAGAAGAAATAGTTTGCTTACTCCATTCCCATTCAAAAAGTGTTTCTGAGATATGATGATCTAGAGGTCGAGTGTCTTCTAGAGTATAGAGGATTTATGGCACAGCCAGAACCAGCTGTACCTACCCAAGGTCCAGCCCCTAGGCGAGCGGAGTCTTAGAGCGTACTTGTAACTCAGGGAGTTCGGGTTCGGGGTGTGAAAAGAAAAAATACAGAGAGGGGAACCGGAGGGGGTCGGAGACCAAGACTTGAGACTTCAGGGTCACGGGTTCTTACCCCACCTCATGTGACACCTGTAGTCAATGAAGGTCTAGGCTCTGCAAATGGCTTGGATCAACAACAACCGTAGCATCTCAATGAACAACATTATGTGGAAGAACAAGAAAGAGAAGCACAAGCTAATGAACAACCTGAAACTCAAGCTCTTGAGTTGGTAGATCAAAGCAGTGATGAAGAAGTGCATTATGTTACCAGTTCACTGGAAAGAATCACTGAAAATGCTGACTTGGGAAGAGATGAAACATATTGTGAGAAAACCATAACTGAAAGAAGAGATGATGATGGAAAAGATGTGGATGTATCAGATGACGAGGATGATTACAACAATAATGATGGTGGTGCAGGAATTTTAATTGCTGAGGATAATGAACCAATAGATGCCTTTGCAGGTTTCTATAATATGGAAATGGACACCAATACTGTTGAACTTAATACTACTACCGCTGATGTAGTCATTGATAATGTAATTGGAGGAATAAAGAGAATTGAGGGAGACACAATAGAAGATGAAAGTGAGATTTTGAGAGAAAGGGAGAGAACAGAAATAGAAGAGAGAGAGAAAGAGAGAGCCACAACCCACTATTCCAGAAGATCAACCAAATCAAACACTTCAGTGCATTTGTTGCCTGAATCTGTAGACATGAGCAGATGTGACATTTGCCTTCGAACCTCCAGGTTAGCACCCGAGCAGTGTAATACACGATTAAATATATAGGAAAACCCTATTACGACCTAATTTTATAGGCAAGGGCATTAGTTTCCGAAGATTCCCGGCAGCATGCTTAGAATGTCTTGTTAACGCCGTAACGGATACACCGTCTTATAAAGTGCCAAACTGATAAAATTAACATATGAATGTGCCAAAAACACTAATTAGGACCATTAAATGTCCTAATCGAAAAAAAAATTTAAAAATCCAAAACACTTTACAATTCCTTAAAAATTTAGGTCCTAACATTACCATTTAATCAAATTTTGTTTAAAGAAAATGCAATATATCAAATTATATCTAAAATTAATGATTTTTTTATAAAAAAATCATTAATTTGGAGAAAAAGGGCCAAGATGCCCGACCCATCCTCTCCCTCTATCCCATATTTTTATTTTTCAAAATCTTCGTAATTGCATTATACTCTCAAGACTCTTCAATTCTCTCATCCCTACTCTCTCTCTAGCTTCACTTTCTCTCTTCATTTCCTCCCTATTCTCCAGCCAAAATCAGCCCTCATCCCACCTCAAAGTCCAGAATTAGAAGAAGCAAACACCTCCATAACATCAGGGTAACATTTTTTACTAAGAAGTCATGCATTTTTCTTTAAAATCTTCTTAAAAATCAAGTTTTTCCCCCATTTTTTACATGTTTTCTTGTTGTTTTTGGAATGGAACCTTTAAAGGGTTCTAAATGGTAGGTTATACACTCAAAATTTGGTTAAACACCAAGAAATGATGATAACCCATGATCCATATACCAAAAACATAAGAAAAGAAGGATTTTTGAACATGCATGAACATTTTTCTCACTATCTATGATGGTGAAGTGCATGCATGTGGAGATTCATATCTAGTTTATACATATTGATTTTGGTACTACAACTTGAGATATTTGGTTGATTAAAACGATTTTTATCAATAAACCCCAATAAATGGGTCAAAAAGTGATAGAATGTTCATATAATCTTGTTATTTCATTTTTAGTTTCTGTCAGATTTATTACATGTTAGTATTTCGGACATAACTTGAAATATATAGACCCAAATGCTTTGAAACTTCACTACTGTTAAGTCTGATTTTATAGTAATCATTGTATTTATAGGCTTGTTCTAATATTGTGGTTAGTGTCGCATACTGGGTTGTATTGACCAAGGGTATTTAAGTCCCTTTGGTCCTTGTGTCTTGTAACACTTTCACGCATATTGAATACAATTGTTACTTTGCGCTTTGAACTCTCTCTCTCTCTCTACTTTCTCTATCTACTTTCTCTCTCTAGGATTTAGAGATCTTGGATTCACAATTGGTATCAGAGCTGAACCAAACATTTTCAGAAATGATTTGAACAAAGGGTTGAATTGAAATTTGGTTTTTTTAGATCGAAAAATTGATTTTTTCGAATTTTTTTTTTCCAAGAACTCGAGTTTTTGTACTGTTCATCCGAATTTTGTTGGAAAAGTCGTTTTTGGTGCAAGAAAATGTAATCATTGGATTCGATTTGTGTATTGGATTGATTCTTGTATTGATTACATCTAGTAATTCGAACAAATTCAATGTTAAATTTTGATTTTTGAAATTTTCTTTAAAAGTCGAGTTCGAACACTGTTATTGATCGAATTGGTGGAAATTGTTGATTTCAATCTGAATTTGATAGTAAATTTGTGCTTAGTATTGTTTTTCTATGATGTTGATAAGTTTTTGAGAACCAATTTGCAGATTTGAATCAATTTGGATCGAATTGTGCTAGTCAGACCCAAGTTTGCGCTAGATCTATGATTTGCGCGAGTTCATATTCATTTGCGCGAGTTCATCAGATTTGCGCGAGTTTTTCAGGGCTTTAAGACAATTTAGTTTGCGTCGTCTTAGAGTCACGCAAATCAAAGTTTGTGTTTCAGTCTGGTTGCGCAAAGTCTATCTTGCGCCATCCATATATCGCGCAAATCTCCAATCATTTTTTCACGCAAAGATCAGTGTGCATCATCTCAAGAACTCTAAGTTTGCGCTACAAGGCTCTCAAGCAAAGTTTCATTTGCGCTTTCTGCATCTCACGCAAATTCTACTTTACGCCATGCACTGCTCGCGAAAAGCTCACTTTGCGCCACCTTCGGCTAGCGCAAACCTTACTTTGTGCCACCAGCGTGTCGCGCAAACCTCCTCTATTTTTTCCTTTATTCTGATTTTGCAGAGCTTAAGCTGTCTCGTCTCCAACATTTGCATGACCAAGTTGATCCCGATCATCAAGGTCATGAGGGGAGAAGTTAAGGATATATTAAAGAGACAAAGAGCTCAAACGTTTATCTGCTGATCAAGATTCTGCTGCTCAAGATTCTATTTTCTCAGTTATACTACATCTTCTGTTGTTCCTGCTCCGACCACCATTGTTCATTCAAGGTCATTTAAAAGAGGTGTGTCATCTAGAGCACAAGCTGATGAATCGACTATTCATTCAAGTTTATTCCAATCTGGTCCACTCTTTTCAAGGCAGCAAAGATAACTCAAACAGAAAGATGCTGAGAAGAATTTTTTTTTAAAAAGTCAGAAAGCTTTGCAAAGTCGCTTAGTTGGTTAATGCTGATTTAGAAGATGGATTTTGAAGACCACAACGCCAATGATTACTAAGGGGGAGATTGTTAAAGCTGATTTTATAGTAATCATTGTATTTATAGGCTTGGTCTAATATTGTGGTTAGTGTCGCATACTGTGTTGTATTGACCAAGGGTATTTAAGTCCCTTTGTTCCTTGTGTCTTGTAAAAGTTTCACGCATATTGAATACAACTGTTACTTTGCGCTTTGAACTCTGTCTCTCTCTACTTTCTCTCTCTAGGATTTAGAGATCTTGGATTCACAACTACTACGAAAAAAGGGGTTTTTACACGGTTGTAAATGACATTTGACCGTGTAAAAGTCCACCGTGTAAGAAAGTGCATGAGCTTTTTAAACCTTTTTACACGGTTTTTTTTTAAACCGTGTAAAAATAAGCGTGTAATAAAGTCATTTCTGTAGTAGTGCTTTTCTGGAACTTAGCTTAATGAGTTAGTAAACAAATAAAATTGGTTTCACTCAAAAATATTAAGATTTGAGGGTTCAAACAAACTTGACAAGTTGAGTGTGCAAAACAGAAAAACCTGACAGATTATAACACTTGGCTTAAAAATAGCATAACTCACTCATTTTTAATCCAAAAAGAGTGAATCGTTTTCTGGAAGTTACTTTTATAAGTTAGGAGTGAAACCCAATTTGATTCACTCACAAATGATGAGTTTAGACTCTCCAAACGGCTGTGACAATCCAGAGGTGCAGACTGCATGTGTGCACATGACCAATAAACTTTAAGGACATCATTTCCCTATCTAACCAACTCCAAAAATGGTGTTGCCTATGCCAAATGTTCACCAAAAAAGTAAAATTAAATACTATAAAAATTTCGTAAATTAATAAAATAAGGAAGGTACGTGAAATTCAAATACAAGTGGACTTAAAAATCTGCCAGTAGAAGTATAAACTCCAGTTTTAGCAAAAAAGGGAAAATTTGGCCAAATATGAGTTATTATAACTTGTAACCTTAAAAAAATTTGGTTTGTCACCATATGTTAACATATAATCAAGTAATTAAAACATATATAAAGAATAATGTAATTATTAACCCCTAAAATCCGAATCTTACAAATGTTCAAGCGCAAAATTTAATTTAATTTACCGCTTATGAACTTGTCGAGGATAAGTTCTCGCTATCCTTCGTATAATGAAAATATAAGAATCAATTCCTTATTAGTCCTTGCCAAAATTTAAATCCTATGAGCCGCAAAATCCTCAATGTCCATGTTACCATGAATAATTTAAAAAGGCACGTAATCACTTTATAAGACGTGGCAATCTAAGCAACGCTCAAACCTTAAGAGTAGGTAAAATCTGATGGTTTATTTCATTTTCGTAGGAAGGGCGTAGCATCGGGTCTTGTACTACTAGCAGCTATTTCCGGAAAAATCACTAATCTAGGTGAGTAATCACGGCCCCTTTCTACTATATTACTTATAATTTTTGGAGGAAAAGCATGTTTTGAATTTAATCTTGATTCATTTATGTCATCAAATGTAAGTGAACGTGAATTTGTTAATATGAGCACTAAGGCATGTACACAAATTGATGTGTTGAGTTAAAAAGAAAACGTTAAGTCCCCAATAGGTTACACTATTTATTAACTCATTATGAGTCGATGGTACTTGTAAATAGCGCTATTTGGTTTGACAAGCCCACCTTTGACTGACGAGTAGGGGTGCACTTTACCAATAACTAATGTTCTACTCATGTGGTTAAAATACCTCTGCTGAGGTAGTTCGTGGGGCGTAGGTTGTCAGAAGGCTTAGTAGTGGCTCAACAGTTAAACTTCGTGTTGTACGTCATTCACTGTGAAAATGCCCATGAGCTTTAATATTTAAACTTGACGTTAAAATTCTACATGAAAACTATTTTGTGCATTTGAAAACCAGTGAACTCACCAACTCTTTGTATTTGACCCTTTCATTTTTATCGTGCTTTTCATGAGGATAAGAAGGTAAAAGAAAATGCATAGTCGTGCATGCGTGTCAACATCAACACAAGACTCTCTTTTTTTTTAAATTTGTTTTGTTAAAACGTTATTACCTTTTGGATGGTTGAACTTTGGATTTTAACTTAAAACGTTGAATTTAACATTTCATGGTCGAATGTATGGTTGGTGTTATGTATTTCCTATTGCTATGAAACTATGAGTTGTCGCACCTCGTGTTTCCGCTTTAGAGGGGTGTGACAAATTTGGTATCCGAGCCATAGGTTATAGAGAATACCAGTTTTTCCATAAAAGCCATACACTATAACCAATATCTTTCAATAAGTATTTTCCTAAACGAATTTCAAACTTAGAACTTACTACCAGTTTAACTAGGATAGGTGTTGTCTTAGCATATCATGATTAGGCAAAGCCTGATCACCTATGTCTAATTTGGTATGTATAAGGAGGGGCTTGGACTGGTTATATTGGGAGTTGGCCTAAAATAGAAACTTCTTAGTCAAAAATGAAAAGCACGATTATGTGTGTGAGTTCGCATAAGCATTTCATGACTTTGATATTTATTACAGCACAGTTAGTAATTAAATTTGTTATTTTCGCAGTTCACTATGTCTCAATCGACCGACCCTAATGAATATTCCGCCGATGAGTCCGGCTACATAACTAGTCGACCTAGGAGGAACCCATCGACCACCGAGGAGTATGATTAACCCGAGGATAGCGACGCAACGACCACTGTAGATCCCAGTACAGTGCAATCACAAGTAATATGAACAATGATGAACAGATTATGGGCCACAACAACTAGTCATATGATTGATATAACTTCAAAGGATTAAGGTTTACAGAGAGAATTTCTGATAAGGTTATGTAAACCTAACGACTAGTAAAACTGAATAATGAATTTCTCTATCTTTCTAAACTGTTCTATCTTAATTATGAGATAATTAAGCCTTTATATACTTAGGCTTTACAAGCAATTGGGCTTATGGGCTTGGGCCTATCTAATTAAAACAACTATTAGTTAATTACATATTGAACCCTTATAAATACTTTATTCCACTTTCAACGCACAGGACTTTTAGTCCTAACAATCTCCCCCTAAAGTTGAATAAAGCATTTATCTTCTTGAAAAACTTCAGGCCTTGATCTTCTTTCCCTCTTGAATCTTTGAAGAACTTTGGTGTTGCATGTCTTCATGACTTTTCACGCTCCCCCTTGAATAAAGTTCTTGGTCTTCATAGTTTCAACTTTGTAACCAGATTCAATGTACAATAGCCTCGACTGAACGCACTATCACGCAACTTTTAACTGTAGAAACTCAATCACATCGGATCAGCACACAAGAAAGATAATGTGAGAGTAACGTGACTTTCCACGGCGCATCTTCAGTTTAAAACAAAGAATCTGTCTTTGAACCGCGAGTTGAATAGGCTTTCATCTCAAGAACTTGTTTCAATCAGCTCGTAGGAGGAATGATAAACAAATTTGTAGCAGACACCACATCATCTTCATCTTTTTGATCTCTAGACTGTCTTCAGAAATAACTTTCTTTCTTTAAAACTTTGAAATTGAGCTTGTAAACATTTCTCCCCCTTTTTGATGATTGTGAGCATCATGATCATCAAAACTCTTCAATTTCAACATATTCTTTGATCTCCCCTTTATGATAAGATGACATTCTCCACATTTTGATCTGAGTATCCGTCAATTCATGAAATATATATATCCGAATCTTTTCAAATTCAGATATAATAGGAATTGAAAACCTGAATCAACAAATGATACAGTTAGTATGCCTGTAACTAGCACGGAGCCACTTTGTACAACGGATGTACTTTGGAAAGGAGTTTTTGTGATGTTCACTCCCCCAGGGCTTCCATTCAATCATCGAAAAACCACAAAGGAATTTTCTATGAATGTTATGACAAGAAAACTTATTCCTTGTGTGCTCGTGCAAGTGTAGAAATGATTGAAGCTACTTAGCTTGATCAGGCTCAAATTATGTAAACTGTTGAGACAGCAACAGATATTACACGGACTCAATGTGAATGAAAAAGGTGCGAAGGTGGGGCAATTTTCCTTCTTTTTCAATATCTAAATCTTCCGAGTGAAGACTAGATAGCAGATATGCTGCGTCCCCAAAGAAAATGAAACATTTCTTTGTTAAGAAAGAAACGAGTAGTTGGTGGGGTAATAGCAAGAGTTGGCATGGGCTAGGTGCCTTTTTCAATGATGGTCACCAAAGAATGTAAACCAATCAGAATATGTGGTTGCCCGACTCAGAAAGTGGTTGATACAGAGTTCTGATATTCTTTTAACTCTGTTCTCACACCCTCTTTCTTTTTGTCATTAAAGCTCACTTCTAACCAAACTCTCTTTTCAATTTTTCCGCTCCACACAATGAGAAAAACTCAACCCGATGAGTTATCTCCCCCACTCTTTGATTTATGACCCCTCACCCCTTAAATCACTCTAGGATAGCTTCCGGGGTAGGAAACACTGGTTTACGTGAATCCATGGAAGTTCTGTTTAAGCTCTCACACGATTCCCATATAATTCCTAAAAAAACGATTGCTCAACAGTTTAACTTGAACAGTTAAGCACAAAATGTATGATAGCATTGTTAAAAAAAATATGCTCAGGAGATTTGAGCAATTGAACTTTGAAAATCCGACAATGTATCAATCAGATCAACTAAACTGGTTAGGGTTTCAAAGAATTGGATATTTTGTTTATATGAACAAATATAAACAATTTAGCAATGAAAGCACAATATTAAAAATAATGATTTATGCTCAACGATATTGAATATCAAACGGGGGTATTACCATCGAAATATTGTTTCGTTATGAGACATGGTAATAACAAATACAAATGAAGTACTGAACATGTGTGTGTGAATACGTTACAGTATAAGGATAAGATAATACGCAAGTATTGATCTTTAGAAACACACAGTCAGTTAAACATTAAAGCTCAAAAAATGAAAAACATTTAAAATCACACTTCTAAATTCATAAAATCTTTTGAGAACCAGAAGTGGTTTGAACATTTCAGAAAACCTTTTTCATGCTTGAAAGTTGTTCTTCTTTCAAACAATCAGAGATCTAGGATTAGGAGATATTTACCTTTTAAGCTCATCCTCAAATCATGATAGAATGATTTAGGTCTTTTAAGCTCCCCCTGGATATTTGCAATAATATCCAAGTCTGAACGTTGAAGAACGGGTCCTGATCTGTCATGTGATCAGAAGCCAAACTTCGTTGAAGTCCGGGTTCTAAGCTGATTTACTTAGAAGCCATCGTTCTTCTACTCCCCCTTGACAGTAGGTGCCTGCAACACAGAATCAGTTTTCGGTTTTGGTACCCACTGGTATTTGGGTCCTCGAATGTTAGTTGCAGTTCTTGTAGGGGATATAGAATAAGAACCATACCAGAAATGATCACTGGTTTTGTGAATGTGATCATGTGTATGACAATAAGAATAGTGGTATTTCTTACCTGATAACCTGAGTAATTGATCTCTCGAGTAGATATGATCAGGTTTACTTTTAGTCGCTTTGTTCTTCTTGGCATTTGCCGCATGTACACATGATTCTTTTTCTTTCAGCTCATCTTCAACTGGTTTCTTCTTCCAGACCAGTTCCTCATCTATGTATCTCTTTCTTCTAGAGTGTGTACCTGAACCATCTATATTGCTATCATAGAAAAGGTTAGTTTTACGAATCCGGTCAAAAGATTTAACTGACCTTTGTGTAGAGACAGATTTCTGATTTGAGCTTGATACAGACTTGTCAAGCACTTTAATCGTTGAAGCGAAGTTGTCTCTTTCTTGAACAAGCAGGTTAATCTTCTTCGTGAACTCTGACTTCGTTTTCTGCTCTTTTAGTGCCTTCTCAGATAGTTCAGACAACTTGGCAGTAAGCCTTTTGATCTCCATCTCAAACAAGCTTCGTTCTTCTTCAAATCCCTTCTCAGCATCATTTCTTTGGCCAGATATTTCTTTGAAGACGCTAACATTCTTTTGTTCAATGGCCTTCTTTTCTGTTGCAAACTTCTCTCTTTCAAGAATGATTACTTCCTGGAAATCAGAAACTTGCTGAGAAAGTTTTATGCACTTCAGGTCAACTTCTTTCTTCTCATCAGCACATTTTCTCGAGAATTCTGAGAACTTCTTTGCGAAAGATTTCTCTTTAGTCTCAAAATCAGATTTGTGTTTAGCAAGCAGTTGCTCCAAATCCGATAAACGCTTTTGAAGATCTGCATTTGCATCTTTCAGTTCAGAAATCTTTTCCTCAGAATTTTCAACAGAGACTATTTGCTGAGTTTTAGCTTCCAAAATAGAGATCTTTCCTTTTAGCTCAGAGTTCTCAGTTTCCAATTCTCTTCCTGTTAATAAACCCTTTGTCCCTAACACCAACCATTCAGCACAATCCCACAGCTCTTTTCCTGTCATGTTGTTAGTATTTATTTGACCAATAATTTCACTAAAAATGTCACTAATAAATTCATTACAGATACTACTTTTCATATAATTTCTAGCATTATTATTGGCCCTCTCTCTTTGTTCCTTTTCCACAGGAGAAGCTTCTGGCGGAATTTGGGATTGGTTCTCTCCTTCAGTCAATGATAATCTGATATAGGGGCCCACTTCATTTTCATCTACAAAAGACAAAAAATCAGCTTTCCACTCTTCATATTCTCTTTTGGACCGCAGCCTTGGTATGTACACCATTTTGATCGTTTGAATAGAATGTATTCGCTCCGGCTTTGAAGAGAGATGAAACTTGAAAGTGCAGGGATCAAAAGTGACAAAATGTGAAACTTGAAAGTTTAGGGGTCACAAAAGACAAGCTACTGAAACCTTGAAGTACGGGGGCTGAAAGCGACACAAACTAAAACTTAAAACTAGAAGGACTAAAAATGACACAAACTGAAACTACTAACTAGAGGGACTAAAAGTGTAAAATTGAAACTTCTAACGGACTTAACTGAAGACTAACGAAAAAAGGACCAAAAATGAAATAAAACTAACCAAACTAACAAACTAACCGAACTAACGGAGACTTAACGGAAAAGGACCAAAAAGTAAGAAAATTAACCGTCACTTAACGGAAACACTATTCATCGTCTTCCTCGTTGAGCCAACCTGCAAAGCTTCGAAACGGTTAGAAAAGTTCAATGCAAAACGATCGTTAAAGCTCCCTGATCAGTCCTTAACAGATTAAAATTCAACCGGTCAACCCACGATCACAAACGAACCAACCGAAAACTTTTCGGAAAACGATCGAAACTTTAGGAAATCAGTATGAGTTAAAACTTTTCGATCAAAAATGATCGTTTATGTTCCTTTAAGCTCCCTCAACTGATTAAATCTCGAAAAAATCTCTCAAACTCTCGAACGAAGCAACCGAAGATTTTTCGGAAAACGAACGAGAATTTAAAAGCTCGATATGGGTGAAAATTTTTCGATCAAAAACGATCGTTTAAGCTTTGTAAACTACCCTTACCAGTTTAAAACTTGAAAAACTTAGTTCACGATCGCTAACCAAACAACCGAAATGATTTCGAAAAACAATCGAAAACCTCAAAACTTGTTCGAAGTTGTTTCGCTGGACACCGGGAGTCGCAAGGGACCGGTCGGGGAGTCACCGGTCGAGATATATGGTCCGGTCGAGATGAGACACCGGGCAAGGACGGTACCGGTCGAAATATGGTATCGGTCGAATGTCACAGTCCGGTCGATTAAAGTTCCGGTCGAGAGAGTGAGCAAGACACCGGTCTTTTGCAAGGCACCGGTCGATTGTTTTCAAACAAAGTACCGGTCCTTTTGCAAGGTACCGGTCGAAGGAAAAAAAACAAACCCCGGTCGAGATATATAGAGTATGAGAAGCAGATAGATATATGTATGTAAGCGATAGATACCAATATATAATATATATATATATATATATATATATGTATGTAAGCGATGGATAAGATGCAGGATGAAATATGTATAACTATATGTATATATATGTATGTATGCACTGGATATAAATCTATGTATGCATGTGATGAGTAAAAAATATATATATTTATATGATAAACATATGTATGCGATATATTATCTATGTATGCATGTGAAGTAATAAATATATATGTATGCAAAAAAGAATCAACAATGCATGCATGTCAACAATAATTGTAGATAAAATTTAACTCAAATAACTGATTAAAACAAATCGACCGATAAGTATTTGATTTTTTCAACAGCTCAGGTCGATCGAGTACTGTTACCCAGAAACACCAGATCAATAAAAAACACTGATTTTTTTTTCTTTTTTTTTTTCAGAAAAACACAATTCAATCCAGAGAGCCAACTATAGCAGATAAACACGATAATTGATTAAAGGGTTTTAGATAAACCTTTTTGATCGTATCGAATAAAATTAATTCGATTCTGCTCTGATACCAATTGTAGATCCCAGTGCAGTGCAATCACAAGTAATATGAACAATGATGAACAGATTATGGGCCACAGCAACTAGTCATATGATTGATATAACTTCAAAGGATTAAGGTTTACAGAGAGAATTTCTGATAAGGTTATGTAAACCTAACGACTAGTAAAACTGAATAATGAATTTCTCTATCTTTCTAAACTGTTCTATCTTAATTATGAGATAATTAAGCCTTTATATACTTAGGCTTTACAAGCAATTGGGCTTATGGGCTTGGGCCTATCTAATTAAAACAACTATTAGTTAATTACATATTGAACCCTTATAAATACTTTATTCCACTTTCAACGCACAGGACTTTTAGTCCTAACAACCACTGAGACCCCTGTCCGATCTCCTGCATCCGTGTTGCCTTCACCTACACCCGAGCATTCCCCGCCAGCGACGCGAGGACCGAGTGATCGGAGTCTTAGTAGAGCACCTGTCGGGCATGACCATTCGCGAGAATAGATTGGTCCTAGCTATGGCCATAGACATTGTTAAGTCTGATTTTATAGTAATCATTGTATTTATAGGCTTGGTCAAATACTGTGTCTAATGTCATATCCTGTGTTGTATTGACCAAGGGTATTTAAGTCCCTTTGGTCTTGTTTCCTTGTGAGAACTTCACGCACACATTGAATATTACAGTTACTTTGCGCTTCTTGTCTCTCTCTCTACTTTGTCTCTCTAGGATTCATTGATCTTGGACTCACAATTGGTATCAGAGCAATCTGAATTTTGAGATAACTGAGGGAATTCGTTTTCTGTTTTCTGAATTTGTAGATTAATCGAAAACTTGATCGATTTTCTTGAATTTTTAATGAAAATCTCGTTTTCTTGATTTTTTATCAAATTTGGATTGTTTTGTGATCGATTTGTGTTGAATTTGGTTCCATTAGAATAGTTTTTAGTAATCGATCATATTTGCTTCACATAATTCTGCTTGAAAACCAAGTTTTGATCGTTGATTTTGAAATTTAAAAAGTTTCTGGAAAAACTCGTTCTCGTACTGTTCTATCATCAAATTTGTGATTTAGTTGTTTGTCAGGATCTTAAATTCTTAACAAGAATAAACACTCAGAAAACAATATTAAAGAAGCTGCGGAATAGCACTTTAATATTCAGAAAAACAATGAAACAGTGAATCAAAATCACAACTTGTAAACTTGTACTGACAAATTGAAGTTACAAGATTAGCAATCACAAGATTTTACACACAACCTCAATACCGATGAACAGTCTCACCAATACGAATTCTACTTCTCTAGAATTAGGGTTCTAACCTTGAGGTTCATTCTCTCTATGAAAGCTAATACTCAGAATTATATTGTTACTGCTAAAGAAACAAACTTATTCTATACATATACTGAAGATAAAAGATAATTACAAAATAATAAAAGATCTTCATTATAATCTTCCATCATTATCTCCAAGCTTCCATGAATATCTTCAATCCAGCTGTCATCCTTGCCATATAATCTTCATCTCATAAGAAGCATTAATTCTTCAGCAGCATTAATACTCTGAGCAGTATTAAGTTCAACAGTACTAACCATGCTCAGCAGTATTAACTTTGTTCTAGTAGTACTAACTCCAGCAGTACTAACTACTTAGCAGTATTAAACTTGCTTAGCAGTAGTAACTTCTTTCAGCAGTATTAATCTTTGATCTAGCAGCACTAACCTGTATCAGCAGCATTAACATCAGAAGTAGTAACCAGGTTCTGCTAGCAGCATTAACTGTACTTAGCAATTCTTCAGTTCCCAACAATCTCCCCCTAACTTGACTTTTAGGAAGAGAAGTCAAGTTCTTCAGATGCTCCCAAAATACCATTCTTCAGATCCCTGTATCAACATTTAGCCCCAAACTTTGATTGATCATTCTCTGAATCAGATACTTGGCCATTTCTGAGTTTTCAACACATCCAAGCTTCTTCTTCAACATTGGATGAATCTTCAGTCTGCTGTGATTTCTAGGAAGTATTCTATGTGATTTCTATCCAAAGTCACTGCATATACTCCACTAGTTTCATATAGAGTCCAATTGTTGACTGTTTGAAACACATTCCTTATCACTCCTTCCACTTCATCAGGTTTGAACATCATACACAGATACTTCATCACCAATTTTGTAATTGAAATCCCTGGAGCTTTTAACTGATCTGCATACAACTTCATCCCTATTTCAAACATTTCTTCTATATCAGACCTGGAGCATGTTCTGACAATCTTTGCCCAAGTATTGAATACCTCATACTTTTCATCCTTCCTTTTTATCCTTATGTATTCCTTTCCATCCACTGTCAACTTCAGGAGGCTTTACACCAACAGGTTCAGCTGAAATTGGTTCAGGCACTTTGTCCATCACTACCATGTACATCTTTACATCATCAGTGCTTGAAGGCTCTTTCTGTTCAGATGGCTCAGGTGCCCCTTCTTCTTCAACAACCTTCTCAGCCTCTCCTTCAGTTATTCTAGGCTTCTTGATTATCTTTCTCCTTGCCATCATCTTTATTCTTTTTAAAGTCCTTAGACTTTCACCAATAGTGACTTCTTTCTTTGGTGGTGTTTCTTGCTCATCTGGAAAAGGTTTTTCTAGCATGAAATCATTGCTTTCTTTCATTCTCTTCTCCATCTCCACCTTGGCAGTTTCATTCCCTTGAAGCTTGGTCATTTCAGAATTGTATAGCTCTTTGATCTGCTCAAATGTCATCTTGAAGAACCTCTCCTTTCTGACTCCTACAGCACCCTTGAGAAAAGTTATGATCTTGTTTCTCTCTTGAGTACCAAGGAAAGTCTTTGAGGGTTGTCTCTTCTTTGCAGCTTTCTTGACCACCACAGACTTCTTAAGGGTTGCAGCTTTCTTCTGAGCTGTTTCAGTTGCCAGGCTTTGTTGATAAGCTTTATTCAATTCTGCAGCTAAAGCCTTAGCCATTTCCCTGACTTTCTCAACTTGGACTCTTTCTTCTTGCTCAATATTTACTTGTATCTTTCTGGCCAAAGCTTCATCTGACTCAACCAACCTTTGCTTTTTGATCGGTTGATCAGATTCCACCATCTTAGCTTTGCCTTTGTCCTTGCTTTTTGCTTTATCAACACTAACTTTCTTGACAACTTCAACATTTTCTTTGATGACAACTCCTTTGGCCTTTGAAGTGACCTTGGGAGTATCATGCTTGGCTTTGATTAATGCTTCAGCTATCTCAAGTTCTTCCAAATTTTTGCTCTGAAGATCACTTAACACTTCTTTCACCATTTCTGCTGCTTCTTTCAGTTCAGCAGCATTAACAGTTTCTGCTTCTTTATTTGCTTGAGCAACATTAACTGTTTCTGCTGCTATTGATTCTGTTACTGCTTCTTGTACAACATTTTCTGCAGTTATTTGCTCCCCCTCAAACTCAACTTTCTCTTGCTCCCCCTTAGCTTTGGCATCTTCCATATTGACATCTGCTTCTGACTCCCCCTTTTTGGGAGCATAAGGCACTAGTTTCCTCCTTCTTAGTACAAATTGTTTCTTCTTCTTTTGCAGAATCAATTTCTTCACCATTTGCTTCAGGTTGACAATCTGTTCTTGTTGTGATAGAACTATCATTTTCAGCTCTTCTATATCTTTGCCCTGTTTGATCACATCCATGTTGATGTTTCCCATGGTTTCCATCAATTCAAAATAGTTATATCTGTCCTCACCTTCTCCAGGAGTGTTACCTCCATTTGAAGGATCATTGGATCTTTTAGTAGTGGAATTCTTCTGCCTAGCAGAAGCACTATCCACCCCCTTGGTTTCTTGGCACCTGGGACTTTTGAATGATTGCTCATTCAAAGTTGCCATGGGGGAGGTCTTATTTATGTTACCACTGTCCTCCTCTGTGTTAGCAGGAGTAGTGGCAGCCTGCTCACCCATATGCTCAACCATCTCCTCAGTGAGCACCTCCTTGGGGTTGGGAGACACCCCTGTGGTTTCCCTGTAGATATTCTCTAAAGGAGAATTCTCCCTTAGAGGGCTTAAAGGCTCTGTTGGTGATGGTTCAAGAAGGAAAGGAGCCTTCTTTACCTTTTTCCTTGTATAAGTTTGGGTGATAAGGGAAATTGGCTTATGAATTAGAGACTGTGGGATATATATAGAGTGGGAAGGTTGGGATTGGCTAGCAGTGGGATGGTCTGATGAGGGCCTTGACCCTGCTGCCATACCTTCTTCAGTGTGGGACACCACCATCATTGTAGAGAACAATGGGGTGTCAACTCCTTCCGAGTCCAAAGGGGATCTCTTCATGTTTGAAAAGACCTTACCTTTGGGAATTTTTGGTACATATACCTCATCAAAGTGAGGCATATCCTTCAATTCGTAGGTTATAACTTCTTGTACAAACCTGGGGTACATATAAAAGCTCTTTTTGCTTCCCAAGTTTGAGACAAGATCACTGAAAATTATTCTAGAAAAGTTGTACTTTCTGGCAGTGGCCAAGCAGACCAAAGCATAAGCAATGGTGCTGCTAAACTCACTCCATCCAGTAGTCTTTTTGGAAATGCAGTGCATAAGGGTATAAACAAGAAAACGCCATTGGGTATAAAATTTTGCTTTTGAAAATTTAAAACCACCCAATTGGCCTCTATACCCCATTCTTGATAAATTGGAGAACAAGTCCTCATTAGGAAGAGAAGTAATACCTTCAGCATCGTCTAGACGTAGACATATGCGTATCACCTCTTCAGTAACTGACAAGGTTTGTCACACACCCTTGTTGTCAGAATCTGCACACCATTATCTGTGACTATGGTGGCATTTGCCCAGAATTGCCTTTGATGCTCTATGTATATTGTTGGTGACACAGTTAGAGCATGGGCAATGTGGCTAGACTTCAGAAAATCCACAATCTGATGAAATCCTGCAGCTTGCTTTGGCTTTTGTAGCATCGCGATTTCATTGTGCTCGTCGATGAATGCCATGGATGCCATTGAACTTGAATGTGCTTGCCTGAAATACTTGGTACTTGAGAGAAAAGGGTTAGAGAGAAAGTGAACAGTATTCAAAGAGTCGTTATGAACTTTTAGGCGGGCAAAGGGTATTTATAGTGTATGGGACATAAGCAGTATTAACCTAGAGCAGTATTAATTACCTAGCAGTATTAACTAACTAGCAGTATTAATTGAGAGCAGTATTAACCACGAGCAGTATTAACTAACTAGCAGTATTAACTTAGAGCAGTATTAACCACGAGCAGTATTAACTAACTAGCAGTATTAACTGAAAGCAGTATTAACCACTAGCAGTATTAACTGTGCACTGGCAGTATTAACTATACTTACTCTTTTTGAAGCTTATGAAGGTCTGATCAAGGCAATAACTTCCTGTGACAGATGATTAGCAGTACACAAATAACCAAAATAGCAGGTATAGGAACACTTTTTTTAAAAACATGAGCTCATTCAGAGTTGATCATGCCTACACTTGAGACCAAGAAAGTGAATCTACCCACATCAAAAGCTTTAGTCAATAGATCTGCAAACTGGTTGTCAGTATGAACTTTGGCAACTTGAATGAGCTTCTTTTCATTGCAATCTCTGATAAAGTGATACATGATCTCAATGTGCTTTGTTTTGGAGTGCTTGACTGGATTGTTAACAATCCTTATAGCACTGCTATTGTCAATAAAGATTGAAGTGTGAAGAAATGTTACCCCATAGTCCAGTATCTGATTCTGAATCCATAGAACCTGAGAGTAGCAACTTGCAGCAGCAATATACTCAGCTTCTGTTGTTGATAAGGACACTGTGGTTTGTTTCTTGCACTGTCAAGATACTAGTCTTGCACCCAAAAGTTGACATCCCCCTGAAGTAGACTTTCTGTTCATGTTCGCACCACCCAAGTCACTATCTGAATATGCAATCAAGTCGAATGAAGATTCATATGGATACCAAAGACCTAATCTAGGTTGCCCTCTTAAGTATCTGAAAATCCTCTTCACAGCTTGAAGATGTGATTGTTTTGGCTTGACTTGGAATCTAGCACATACACATACTGGAAACATGATATCTGGTCTTGAGGCTGTGAGATACATTAGAGATCCAATCATTGATCTATATAGATGGACATCAACATCCTCCCCCTCAAGATCAACAGTGATCTGTTTGTGAGTTTCCATTGGTGTGCTTGCTAGCTATGAGTCTTTTAAACCATATTTATCCAGGATGTCTTGCACATATTTTGATTGACTAATAAAGATTCCATCTGTCTGCTATTTCACCTGAAGTCCAAGGAAGAAGTTAAGTTCACCCATTGAACTCATTTTAAAGCTCTTGTGCATCAACTCTTCAAAGTCTCTACACATCTGATCTTTTGTGGATCAAAAAATGATATCATCCACATAGATCTGAACTAGTAGGATGTCCTTCTTACTTCTTTTAATGAAAAGGGTCTTGTCAATTATGCCCCTTTCAAACCCATTTTCCAAGAGATAGGTAGACAGAGTGTCATACCATGCTCTTGGGGCTTGATGTAGACCATAGAGTGCTTTCTTCAGCTTGTATACTCTGTCAGGATATGTAGGATTTTCAAAACCAGGTGGCTGACATACATATACTTCTTCATCAATTGTACCATATAAAAAGGCACTCTTTACATCCATTTGATAGACCTTGAACTTCATGTATGAGGCATAGGCTAGGAACAGCCTAATTGCCTCTACCCTTGCCACTGGAGCAAACACTTCATCATAATCTATGCCCTCTTCTTGAGTGTACCCTTGAGCCACAAGCCTTGCTTTGTTCCTGATCACAATTCCTCTCTCATCCTTTTTATTCCTGAAGATCCACTTGGTGCCAATAGCTCTATGACCTTTTGGAAGGTCCACCAAGTCCCAAACATCCTGTAGTTTGAATTGAAGTAACTCTTCTTGCATGGCTTCTATCCAACTTGAGTCTTTCATTGCATCATTGGCCTTCTTAGGCTCAATCTGGGACAGAAAGCAGGGGAGTACTGTGTGTTGTTGATCATGCAGCTCTTGAAGTCTGCTTTGATTCCTTGTTATCATAGGAGAAGAGATGTCTCCTATGATCAGGTCTGGAGGATGATTCTTTTGAGTTCTAGTCTGAAGACTAGGTTTCTTCATGGATTCCCACCTCTAGATTGGAATCATTTAAGTCAGCTGAGGGGATCACCTCAGCTACCTCAAGCTCTTTATGCACTGAAGACTCCTCTTCTCTTCTTTCTTCTTCCCTCTATATTGGCTCAGTTATATTTTCTTTTTCACAGAATTCAATAGGTTCTTTTGTAGGTATAGGAAAGATCACAGACTGAGGAATAATGTCTTGAACTTGTGTGTCCCCTGATCATCCACTTCCTGAATCTGCATAATAATCACAACTCCATCTAGTGTATTACCAAAGGCAACATGTCCACCATCAATTTTCTTGAAATTCTTGAGGCATGACATGTTCCCTGTCATGTGCCTAGAGCAACCACTATCAACATGCCAGATGCTCTTCCCCTTGAGCTGTTGGTTGCCCTGCACATAAGATTAGACAATTAGTATTGATTGGGAACCCAAGCCAAAGTGGTCTTGGGTCTCCCTTTCTCATCAAAATACTTACATTCCTTTTTGATGAGGTTTTTAAAATCAGAACACTTATTATTGGAGTACTTTGTCAAGATTATTGGTCTACAAGCACTAATACTAGAAGCAGCACTATCTTTAGAAGTACTAACAAAGTTAGCAGTACTAACAGGTTTGGCAGTATTAACCTTGTTGGCAGTACTAACAGAGTTAGCAGTATTAACCTTGGTAGCAGTATTATTGCTTCTAGCAGCACTATCACTATCAGCAGCACTATTTGTGGTAGCAGTACTAACAGCTTTAGTGCTTTTAGGTATCCAGATCTTGACACTGTCTTCCACATTCTTTTTCTTCATGTGGCTTTTAGATTTAACAACTTTCTTAGCCACATGGTTCTTTTCTTTCTTCCTATAACCAAAGGGTTTTTGAGTAGGTCTCTGAAAGTTCAGCCTTTGGTTCATGGGATTGAAATAGCAATATTTGGCAATGTGATTAAGCTTTCCACAAATAAAACAGGGTTTTGGTCTATTGATTTTCCTTAGATCAATCCCTTGTTTTTGTGCCCACTGGTTATTCCAGTTTCTCTGATTTCCCCTAGGTTTATCATGTTTTTGGGGCTCAGATTTATTGCATGCACACTGTTTGCAAGGGATAGGGTTAACAATAGTGGTCTGCTTATAGTGAACCTTCTTATTCTTTCCCTCAGTCTTCTCTATCTCATTGGACTTGAACCTAGTCTTTCCACACCCCTCATTGGTGATAATGTGATTTTCTATAGGAATCTCACCACTCACAGTCTTGTCCTTATTCTTGACAGTTTCTTTCTCAGTTTTATCCTCAACAACTACTTCATCTAAGGGATCTATCTCAGTGGCTCCCTCAGGCAGGTCCTTCCTATCCTTTGTCTCTAACAAGTCTGAACTAGGAGGGATGTAGTTGTTGTTGTAGGGTGGTGGTGTGGTGTTGTACCCTATTCCAGGTTTAATCTTGTCATGTATTTGGACCTTTAGAATAGAGTCCATAGCTTTAGAAGCATATGAATACTTCTCAATGTCAAGCTTAGCTTTCTCATACTCACTTTTTATCTTCTCACACTCCTCTTCTTTCTGTCTTAGCTTAAACTCATACTGATCTTTCTCCCACTTCCAGTAATTGGTGTCATACATGTGCTGAAGTTCATTGGCTTGGAAACCTCTAATTTGTTCCTCAAATCTCTCAACAATCTTCACATAGTCTTTTATGTATTTTTCTAATCTCTTCAGGTTATCACTCATACTTTGATTGTGATCCCTGTACCTTTTAACTGTGTCTATGCAATTTTGAGAACAAAGATTAGAAATTACCTCAGTTGGGAGATCAGAAACTTCTGCCATGAAAGCTTGGTTTTGGATAGCCTCTTCTGCTTGATCACTCCAGTCAAACCCCATACCTTGTTGAGAGACTAGGGCTTGAGCAGAGTTTCTGTTGTTATTGAAGCTTCAAGACTGTGTTTGTTGGTGGTTGTTGTTGTGAGACACTCCACTTCTGCATTCTCTAGCAAAGTGCCCCTTCAGATGACATTTATAACATTCCACCATTGACTTGTCAAAACCTGTTCCATCTTCTCTTCTTTGGGAGAAGTTGTTCCTCCCAGTTCTCTTGATGAACTTCTTTACTCTCATAGAAAGCATGGCCATATGCCATTTAATGTCCATCTCTTCTAGATCATCTGGATGGAGTTGTTCCAAGTCATCATTAATTAGAGAGGAGTTTCCATGACTGGACAGAAAGGCTTCAAACATATATTCAGCGCCTTTCTCTTGATTTGCTCCATTAGCAGCACTAACTGATTCAGGGTTAGAAGTAGAATCAATTGATCTGATAGGAGTGCAACATTGTGAACATACCCAGAAGGCTTCTTCTTAGCCTCTACCTCAGATTCAAAAACTCTTAGATCATTGTATAGATCATCAAGTTCCTTTTCTTCCAGTTGATCATTCTGTCTGAAAGAGACAGTATACATGGTCCATTCATCACCCAGGGACCTTAAGAACTTCCTGTTTAGATCATCTTGATCAATTTGTACTCCAACTGTAGCTAGTTCACCAATTAGCTTGTTAAACCTGTCAAAAGTTTGAGTCATGGACTCATTCTTGGTTGACATGAAGTTCTCATATTGTTGCTTCAATATAGCCTTCTGATTTCACTTGGTACTTTTGGTACCTGAGAATCTCTTCTCTAGAGCATTCCAGAGCATCTGTGCATCAGTGCAACTGCAGAATTGGTGTTGATATTCATTGGGAATGGCCAAGAGCAGAGTGCTTAAGGCTTTCATCTCTGTTTGTCTTAACTTCTTTTCTGCATCCGTCTTTAGTGGAGTTCTTTTTCCATCTGGACCAATCTTTCCTTCATCAGATGGGTCATTCTCAATGATGTCCCACATAGAGTAATATGTGAGAAGAATATATTGCTTGATCCTAATCTTCCACATGTCAAATTCATTGGATCTGAGCATTGGGACCTTTGAGACCAGGGTACTGTTTGATTCAACCGCGTTTTCCATGATGAAAGAGATTTCTGAGAATATGGCTCTGATACCACTTGTCAGGATCTTAAATTCTTAACAAGAATAAACACTCAGAAAACAATATTAAAGAAGCTGCAGAATAGCACTTTAATATTCAGAAAAACAATGAAACAGTGAATCAAAATCACAACTTGTAAACTTGTATTGACAAATTGAAGTTACAAGATTAGCAAACACAAGCTTTTACACACAACCTCAATACTGATGAACAGGCTCACCAATACGAATTCTACTTCTCTAGAATTAGGGTTCTAACCTTGAGGTTCATTCTCTCTATGAAAGCTAAAACTCATAATTATATTGTTACTGCTAAAGAAACAAACTTATTCTATACATATACTGAAGATAAAAGATAATTACAAAATAATAAAAGATCTTCATTATAATCTTCCATCATTATATCCAAGCTTCCATGAATATCTTCAATCCAGCTGTCATCCTTGCCATATAATCTTCATCTCATAAGCAGCATTAATTCTTCAGCAGCATTAATACTCTGATCAGTATTAAGTTCAGCAGTACTAACCATGCTCAGCAGTATTAAATTTGTTCCAACAGTACTAACTCCAGCAGTACTAACTACTTAGCAGTATTAAACTTGCTTAGCAGTAGTAACTTCTTTCAGCAGTATTAATCTTTGATCTAGCAGCACTAACCTGTATCAGCAACATTAACATCAGAAGTAGTAACCAGGTTCTGCTAGCAGCATTAACTGTACTTAGCAATTCTTCAGTTCCCAACATTGTTTTTAATCGATATTGTTGGTTGAAAGTTGTTAGAAAGTGTTTTTCGATAATCAGTGTGTGATTTTATTGGTTTAATTTCGAAGTTTTAATCGTTCTTGCGAATTTTTTCTTGTATTCTTCGTTTTGCGCATGTTCTTGTAGATTTGCTCAAGATTCATATAGGTTTGCGCAAGTTCTTAATACTTTGCGCAAGTTCATATAGTACTAATCCTTGTGTTAGTGTATTTCAGGGTTTTCGCATTAATCTATATACGCAAAGTTCATTTTGCGTATCCAGTGCTATCCGAAAAACAAAGTTTTCATATCATCAAGATTCCGAAAAGCTCACTTCTCGTATCAACAAGCTTCCTAAAAGCTCACTTCTCAGTTCAAGCTTATTACGCAAAGCTTAGTTTGCGTATCCTTCTACTTATGCAAAGCTTAGTTTGCGTATCCTTCTTCTTACGCAAAGCCCAGTTTACGCAATCTTCTTGTTCCGAAAAGCTCGGTTCTCGCATCACTCAGCTTACACATAGTCTATTTTGCGCAATCAACATAACACGCAAAGTCCAGTTTGCGTTACAAACTACTCACGCAAAGTTGGTTTGCGTATCTGCCTGCTCACGCAAAGTCTCGTTTGCGTTTCAACCTTCTCACGCAAAGTCTACTTTGCACAACATCCTTCTCACGCAAAGCTTAACTTTGCGCAATTCTCAGGCTTAGAATTTTTTTGAACATCTGTCATGGATTCTGACAAATTTTCTTATTAAGCTCAGTTTTACAAAAGTGATCTAATGATGTCTTTGGGTACAGAAAATCGTCCACCTGTAGTGATAGATGAAAATGAATTTACACAGTGGCAAGATCGGTTCCTAAACTTCATTGAACGACAAAAGAATGGTAATGACATGTTGATCAATCTATCTGAAGGACCGTTCGAAAAACCCAAATTGGCTTCTGGATTATATAAGCTACTAAAGAGTACACACATGAAGAGTTTTCCGCATATCAAGTTGATTGTGATATTAAAGCAAATCTGATGCTGGCCTTGCCAAATTCTGTATGCAACAGGATTGATTGTTTCAAAACTCATCCTAATCTGATGTGGCAACAACTTGAAAAGATTATGCTTGGTTCTTCGGTTGCAACTCAACTCAGGCATACACGCTATATGAATAACTTTGAAGAATTCAAAGCCAAGGATGGGGAGCCACTGAAAGTTGTGTTTGATATTGAAGATAAGATAGAAGATCAAAATATTTTAAAGGAAATTGAATCTGATATCATTCTTTCTTTCATGACTTCTAGTCTTGAAGAAATATTATTTTCTCAAAAACCAAATTCTATTTCTAGCCTTCCTTCTGATTTCCACGAAAATAAAAAGGAAGTTTCCAATTTTAAAATCTTTTCTCAAAAGACTACAAACTCCGAAGCGAATTCAGATTTATTAGTTGATCAGATTGGTTGCTTAGGTAAATTATTTCTTCTGATTTAAATATTTCATCTAAAATTCTTGATGATTCTTTTACGCTCAATGATCAATATTATAAAGCTAAGCGTAAAAGAAGATGGTCAAAGAAGTCAAAGAAACAAGATAAAGGTCTTTCTGACAGTTCTAATTCTTCCCATTCTATTCTTTCATATAGGACTTTGAGCAAGTCATCAAAGAAGCAGATTTGGAAAGCAAAGCGGACATCTACTTATTCTATGTTTGATGGAGATAGATATGTAGAAAGACTTTATAATAGTGATTCATTTGTTGTTTGTGATAAAGTTTCAAAATATTCTATAAAGCAAATGTTTCAAATTTCCAAAAATGTCTCATACTCCTCTTCTGATTCTAGTTCAGATGATTATGCTTTTTCTTTTGATGATTGTGCTTATCATTCTGATCATATTTCTCATGCTTTAAATGTCAAATATTATAATTATTTCCCTATACGAACTGCAACTAACAAACACGGGCCCAAATTCAAGTGGGTACCCAAGTCTCAATCTGATTTAAAGTTGCAGGCATCTCATGTTAATTGGGAGTAAGAGAAATAATAGTTTTTGAACACAACAGTTCCAAACCCGGTCTTAAATATCAAGACTTTGGCTTCTGAGTAATTCAGCTCAGAACCCGTGCTTCAAAGAATATGACTTCTAGACATGTCAGTCTAGGACTCGCTCTTCATTGTTTTAAGCTTCTGACTAATGAGAAACTGTGAGTGCATCTATTCTATTCCGCTGCATATATCTCTGTTTATGATGTTGTTCCAGTTTTCTCATATTTTTTTTAAAAAAAGAATCTGAGTTTTTTAATTCATCTCCTGAATTTGTTCAAACCAAATTTTTTTTAGACACATATTCTTTATACATTGTATTGAAGTTGATATTATTGAATTATATTTTGTTTCAACTGAATATAAACTTGCCGATCAAATATTTCTAATTTTAAAATTTCTGCATGTTGTTTTAAAAGTTTAAACCTTTACAAATTTTATTCGATAAAGTAAAAGTTTTACAATTTTTCTGTCTTTTGAATAAAATGTGTGTCTAGGATAAATTTTCAAGTTGATTTGTTTATATTGAAGTTTTTATATGTTCAAATTTCAGTTCTAACAAAAGTCGAAAAGTCAGCAACATGTTTTTAGCTTTTGATATTGCTTTAAAGTTGTGTGATTCGGAATATTTATAGTTTACAATGCTTAGAAAACATAAAAACTCGAAATTTTGGATCGTAATGAAAATATGGGCAAAGCACTTAGACATAAAACCTTGTGTTTGAGATGATTATTAAATTCTTATAAATCAGAAATCTCTAAGTTTGAATGTTTGTACCTGTGACCTTTCTGGTTTGGGAAAGTAAGTTCTGTGGGATGCTTGTCATCTGGTCCCCTAAGGTCAATTGATTTGGGAGTGATCGAACCCAAATCCTTCAATAGAACCAGATCGAAAGTCATGTTTTACTGGTATGAATGGGTTTAGGATATGTCGATGTAGCCTTTCTGATCTGGGAAAGTAAGTTCCAAGGGGTGCTTGACACCTAGTCCCCTAAGGCCAACTGGTCTGGGAGTGGCTGACCCAAATCCTGCAATAGGGTCAGATAGAAAGTTACGTTTACCGCATGTTCTTTACTTAATAAACTTTTTGATTAAAAAGATGCTAAAAGTGCACAAGCTTAAAAGATGCCAAAGAGCACACTCATGTAAAGATGCCATAGTGCACAATGCTAAAAAGATGCCAATGAGCACACATCTCATGATACTTCGTTAAATCAACTGAAAGATGTTGAGAAGAATTTTTTCTTTTCAAAGTCAGATTGCTTCATAAATTCTCTTTAATGGTCCATGCTGATTTAGAAGATGATTTTTAAAGACCAAAGCGCCAATGATTACTAAGGGGGAGATTGTTAAGTCTGATTTCATAGTAATCATTGTATTTATAGGCTTGGTCAAATACTGTGTCTAATGTCATATTCTGTGTTGTATTTACCAAGGGTATTTAAGTCCCTTTGGTCTTGTTTCCTTGTGAGAACTTCATGCACAAATTGAATATTATAGTTACTTTGCGCTTCTTGTCTCTCTCTCTACTTTCTCTCTCTAGGATTCATTGATCTTGGACTCACAGACATACAGTCCCACCGGGAAAGGTTGGACTTGCACCATCACTCTATCGGAGGGTTGTTGGCGATCATAAGCTCAAATAGCGAGTCTTTGGATAGAGACGTGGATGTCATCGTCACTACTAGGAGAGCTGTTAAAAGGCTATACACATACCTAGCCTTGACGACGGGAGTCTTGGTGGTGGTGTTAGGACTACTTGTTTGGAGGGTGATGCATTATAAGACCTCTTCTGTTAAGCTTTTGATGAATGAACTTAAGACATTCTATATTGAGGCTTGTAGCCTACTAACTTCACCCAATAACATTTGGATGTTTATATCTTTTGGGAATGGATGCTTTAAACTGATGAATGAAATGTTTCGAATTTGCTTGTCTATATTAAGTAAATTGAAAATGAATGAATACGATATTGTTGTATGTTGATATGAATACATGATTAAAGGTTAGCATTAGACGCTTGTTATATGATGTGCATAACTCAGTTAAGTAGACTTGGCGCAAAAATAGTAATGATAGTATGACCAAACTTCAATTTAAATTTGTGCTCTAGAACTATGCCCCCAAGAAGAGAAGATCCCGAAATCGCACGACTTGTATCTGAACAAATCATGGCAGCACTCCCAAAAATAGTTAGCCAAGTAGCAGCAGGCCTGAATGCTAAAAAGGAAAACAATCCAGGAGCAGGCGCAAATAGGGACAGAGAGTGCACATACAAGGCTTTTAGGACTTGTAATCCTAAAGAATTTCATGGAACTGAGGGAGCTGTTGGACTGTTAACTTGGATCGAGGGTATGGAGTCCGTTCTCCATATTAGCATATGCACTGAAGCGAATAAGGTGGAATTTTCCGATTGTCTACTGCAAGGACGAGCATTGACTTGGTGGAACACACAGGTGCAAACTCGAGGCCGGGAAGCAGCTAACAGACTTACGTGGGATGAGTTCAAAGTAATGCTCAAGGAAGAGAACTGTCCAAGGAGCGAAATCCAGAAGTTACAATCGGGAATGTGGAATCATGAGATGAAGGGAAATGACATAGACTCTTACACCGCACGTTTCCATGAGTTAGCAAAATTGGTGCCACATTTAGTGACACCTGAGGAAAATCGAGTCAACAGGTACGTTTGGGGTTTAGCTCCAGAAATTTGTGGGGATGTGACTTCGGGCAATCCAAAAACTATTCAAGATGCGGTGAACCTAGCAACCAGACTCACCAACAATGCTAATCGTTCAGGGATATTTGCAAGTGTCAAAGTCAAGGGTAAGAGGATGATGGAGGAACTCGCAAAAAGGCAATTTGGTGGTAGGAAGGGTAAAGATCAGAATGTAGCGGGGAACTTTGGGGTTCAGACTTAGGCAGTGGAAAAACAAAAGGGAGCATACCCTAAGTGTGATAAGTGCAATAACCATCACAGGGGAAGATTCATCATTTGCCTCAAATGCAATAGGGGAGGCCATTTTGCTAAGGATTGTAAGAGCGGAGGAAGACGAACATGTCATGAATGCGGTAGTCCAGATCATTTTTGTAACACATGTCCGAGAGTTAATCGAAGACCAAATGTGAATCAATCACGGCCAACCAATCAAGGGAATCAAGGAAATCAGGAACGAGGTAGAGTATTCGAAGTTGGGACAGAAGAAGCAAGGCAAAACCCGGACGTGGTCAGAGGTACGTTTCTTTTAAACAATCACTATGCATCTGTAATATTTGATGCTGGTGTAGATAGGAGTTATGTATCACTATATTTTAGGCCAAAGATAAATTTAAGGTCCCAAAAGTTGAATGAGGTATACGCTATTGAGTATGCCAACGGACAGGAAATTAGAGCTGGAGACGTGATTAGGAGTTGTACCTTAAACTTGGCCAAAAGGGACTTTTGTATGGACCTGATTCCAATCAAGTTAGGAAGATTTGATGTAATTGTGGGCATGGATTGGATGTCCAAAAATCGAGCTGAAATTTGTTGCTCAGAAAAGGTCGTTCGAGTCCTATTACCCGAAGGAAAAATACTTGAAGTTCACGGAGAGAAACCAAGAAGGAATTTTAAATTAGTAACGTGCATTAAGATGCGGAAATACTTGAGGAAGGGTTACATTGATTTTTTGGCGCATGTCGTGGATAAGGAGATAGAAGAGAAACGCATTTAGGATCTTCCCATAGTTCGGGATTTTCCCGAAGTATTTGCAGATGAGTTACCCGGACTACCCCCACCAAGACAAGTTGAATTCCACATTGATTTAATTCCAGGAGCTGCGCCCGTAGCTAAATCACCTTATCGGTTGGCACCATCAGAAATGTAGGAATTATCAGCATAACTCCAGGAGCTGCTTGATAAAGGATTTATAAGACCTAGTTCTTCACCATGGGGAGCTCCAGTTCTTTTTGTTAAAAAGAAGGACGTAACCCTTCGAAAGTGCATTAATTATAGAGAACTTAATAAGTTGACCATCAAAAACCGATACCCCCTTCCTCGAATCAACGACTTGTTTGACCAACACACCAGGGTGTTACGTACTTCTCAAAGATCGACCTTCAATCTAGATATCATCAAATGAGAGTCCGTGAGGAAGACATTCATAAGACGACATTTAGGACTCGTTATGGTCATTACGAGTTCCTGGTTATGCCTTTTGGATTAACAAACGCACCAGCAGTCTTTATGGACTTAATGAACAGGGTATGTAAACCGTACTTGGATAAATTCGTGATCGTGTTCATAGATGATATACTAATTTACTCGCGAATCAAGGAGGAGCATGAGCAACATCTGAAACTGTTATTGGAACTGCTCAGGGATCAGAAACTGTATGCCAAGTTTTCCAAATGCAAATTTTGGATTCGTGAGGTGGGAAGCCCTGAAGACATCTGAAACAGTGGGAAGCCCTGAAGACACCGATGGAGATTCGTCAATTTCTCGGCTTAGTAGGCTATTATCGGCGATTCATTGCGAATTTATCCAAAATCGCGCAACCACTAAAGGCATTAACCGAGAAAGATAAGAAGTTTATTTGGGGAGAGAAGCAAGAAGAAGCATTCCAAATGCTTAAGCATAAACTATGTAATGCACCGATTTTAGCATTGCCACAACGTATAGAAAATTTTGCGGTTTACTGCGATGCATCACACCAAGGTTTGGGGTGTGTATTGATGCAAAAAGAAAACGTCATTGCATATGGATCAAGGAAACTTAAAGTCCATGAAAAGGAATATACCACTCATGATTTTGAGTTAGGAGCAGTAGTTTTTGCATTGAAAATTTGGGAGGCAACAAAGATGGGTTGAGCTGATTAATGATTATGACTGTGAGATAAAGTACCATCCAGGTAAAGCTAACCTAGTAGTAGACGCGTTAAGCAGGAAGGAAAGGGTGAAACCGTCAAGGGCACGAGCCATGGGAATGTTGGTTCAGACGAGCCTTAAGACCCAAATCCTCGAAGCTCAAGAAGAAACATTAAAAGCGGAGAATTTGAGTAGCGAGACCCTACATCACTTGGAAAAGGAATTTGAAACTCGATCAGATGGGGTGCGTTACTTTAGAGATAAAGTTTGGGTACCAAAGGTTAACAACCTGCGGTCAACAATTTTGGAAGAAGCACACCGATCAAGGTACTAAATTCACCTAGGAGCCGATAAAATGTACAAAGAACTAAATGAATGCTTAACATGCGCAAAAGTTAAGGCTGAACACCAGAAACCATCCGGTCTTCTTCAACAACCTGAGATTCCTCAATGGAAGTGGGATCATATATCAAAGGATTTTGTGACTAAGTTGCCCAGAACTAGAAAGGGGCACGATTCAATATGGGTTATTGTGGATCGATTTACGAAATCTGCACACTTTCTGCCAATTCGGGAAGACTACAACATGGAAAGGCTTGCACAATTGTACATCAATGAGATTGTTATGCGTCATGGAGTACCTATTTCTATCATATCGGACCGAGATAGTCATTTTAGCTCACGATTCTGGCTATAGTTTCAGAAGTCGTTAGGCACAAGATTGGATTTAAGCACTTTTATCATCCTCAAACGGATGGGCAATCGGAGAGAACTATTCAAACATTAGAGGCTATGTTGCGTGCCTGCGTAATAGATTTTGGAGGTAGATGGGATGCTCACCTACCGTTAGTCGAGTTCTCCTACAACAATAGCTACCATACTAGCATACAGTCTGCGCCGTACGAAGCCTTATATGGGCGCAAGTGTAGATCCTCACTCAGCTGGTTGGAAGTTGGTGACAGGCAATTGACCAGGCCCGACATTATTCAGGAGACTACGGACAAGATCGCGACTATCCAGGATAGACTTAAGGCTGCAAGATATCGCCAGAAGAGTTATGCAGATCACCGCCAGAAAACATTAGAATTTCAAGTGGGCGATAAAGTACTCCTAAAGGTGTCGCCCTGGAAAGGATTGGTACGTTTCAGAAAGAAAGGTAAGTTGAGTCCGAGATATATCGGGCCATTTGAAATACTTGAATGAATTAGGCTAGTCGCTTACAAACTCAAGCTACAGCAAGAGTTAAGTGCCATTCATGACACCTTCCATGTATCGAATCTGAAGAAATGCCTAACCGAAGAATCATTGGTCTTACCCCTGGAAGACGTTCAGATCAATGATCAACTGAACTTTGTGGAGAGACCGATTGAGATCGTTGACAGGGAAGTCAAACGCCTAAGGCGCAGTAAGATTCCAATCTTGAAAATTCTCTGGAATTCGAGGCATGGACCCGAGTACACCTAGGAGCGAGAAGATCATATGAAGAACAAGTACCCCTACCTCTTCGCAAAGAATTAGTCTAGAGATAGCAATCATTAATTTCCAGACGAAATTCTTTTAAGGAGGGGACTGTGACATCTGCCTTCCGGAACCTCCAGGTTAGCACCCGAGTAGTGTAATACACAATTAAATATATAGGAACACCCTATTACGGCCTAATTTTATAAGCAAGGGCTTTAGTTTCCTAAGATTCCCGACAACATGCTTAGAATGTCCGGTTATCGACCGTAACGGATACACCGTCTTATAAAGTGCCAAACTGATAAAATTAACATCTGAATATGCCAAAAACACTAATTAGGACCATTAAATATCCTAATAAAAAAAATTAAAGATCCAAAACATTTTACAATTCCTTAAAAATTTAGGTCCTAACATTACCATTTAATCAAATTTTGTTTAAAGAAAATGCAATATATCAAATTATATCTAACATTAATGATTTTTTTATAAAAAAAAAATTTAATTTGGAGAAAAAGGGCCAAGATGGTCGGCCCATCCTCTCCCTCTATCCCATCTTTTTATTTTTCAAAACTTCATAATTGCATTATACTCTCAAGACTCAACATTTCTCTCATCCCTACTCTCTCTCTCTAGCTTCACTTTCTCTCTTCATATCCTCCCTATTCTCAAGCCAAAATCAGCCCTCATCCCACCTCAAAGTCTAGAATTAGAAGAAGCAAACACCTCCATAACATCAAGGGTAACATTTTTTACTAAGAACTCATGCATTTTTCTTTAAAATCTTCTTAAAAATCAAGTTTTTCCACACTTTTTACATGTTTTCTTGTTGTTCTGGGAATGGAACCTTTAAAGGGTTCTAAATGGTAGGTTATACACTCAAAACTTGGTTAAACACAAAGAAATGGTGATAACCCATGATCCATATACCCAAAACATAAGAAAAGATGGAGTTTTGAACATGCATGAACATTTTTCTCACTATCTAAGATGGTGAAGTGCATGCATGTGGAGATTCATATCTAGTTTATACATATTGATTTTGATACTACAACTTGAGATATTTGGTTGATCAAAACGATTTTTATCAAGAAACCCCAATATATGGGTCAAAAAGTGATAGAATGTACATATAATCTTGTTATTTCATTTTTAGTTTCTGTCGGATTTATTACAGGTTAGTATTTCGGCCATAACATAAAATATATAGACCCAGATGCTTTGAAACTTTTCTGGAACTTAGCTTAATGAGTTAGTAAACAAATAAAATTAGTTTCACTCAAAAATAATAAGATTTGAGGGTTCAACCAACCTTGACAAGTTGAGTGTGCAAAACAGAAAAACCTGACAGATTATAACACTTGGCTTAAAAATGGCGTAACTCACTCATTTTTAATCCAAAAAGGGTGAATCATTTTCTGGAAGTTACTTTTATAAGTTAGGAGTGGAACCCAATTTTATTCACTCAAAAATGATGAGTTTAGACCCTCCAAATGGCTGTGACAATCCAGAGGTTCAGACTATATGTGTGCATGTGACCAATAAACTTTAAGGACATCATTGCCCTATCTAACCAACTCCAAAAATGGTGTTGCCTATGCCAAAAGTTCACCAAAACAGTAAATTAAACACTATAAAAATTTGGTAAATTAATAAAATAATAAAGGTACTTGAAATTCAAAGACAAATGGACTTAAAAATGTGCCAGTAGAAGTATAAACTCCAGTTTTAGCAAAAAAGGGAAAATCTGGCCAAATATGAGTTATTATAACTGGTAACCTTAAAAAATTTTAGTTTGTCACCATATGTTAACATATAATCATGTAATTAAAATATAAATAAAGAATAATGTAATTATTAAGCCCTAAAATCCGAATCTTGCAAAAGTTCAAGCGCGGAATTTAATTTACCGCTTATGAACTTGTAGAGGATAAGCTCTCGCTATCCTTCGTATAATGAAAATATAAGAATCAATTCCTTATAAGTCCTTGCCAAAATTTAAATCCTATGAGCCCCAAAATCCTCAATGTCCATGTTACCATGAATAATTTAAAAAGGCACGTAATCACTTTATAAGACGTGGCAATCTAAGCAATACTCAAACCTTAAGAGTAGGTACAATCTAATGGTTTATTTCATTTTCGTAGGAAAGGCGTAGCATCGGGTCTTGTACTACTAACAGCTATTTCCGGAAAAATCACCAAACTAGGTGAGTAATCACGGCCCCTTTCTACTATATTACTTATAATTTTTGGGGGAAAAGCATGTTTTGAATTTAATCTTGATTGATTTACGTCATCAAATGTAAGTGAACGTGAATTTGTTAATATGAGCACTAAGGCATGTACACAAATTGATGTGTTGAGTTAAAAAGAAAATGTTAAGTCCCCAATAGGTTACACTACTTATTAACTTATTATGAGCCGATGGTACTTGTGAATAGCGCTATTTGATTTGACAAGCCCACCTTTGACTGACGAGTAGGGGTGCACTTTACCAATAACTAATGTTCTACTCATGTGGTTAAAACACCACCGTTTTGGTAGTTCGTGGGGCGTAGGTTGTCAGAAGGCTTAGTAGTGTGTTGGGTCAGAAATATGCTAAGTATGGTTAAAGCTGCTACTTACAATTTAGTACTGCTAGGTGAAGAAAGATTACTACTGCTAGTAGAATTAATACTGCTTGAAGAGTTAGTGCTGCTAATTGAATAGTTAGTAATGCTTGGAGAGTTAGTACTACTAGTAGTTAGTACTGCTGAAGATTACTACTGCAAGTGAGGAGTTAATACTGTACGCATGGTTAGTACTGCTCAAAGATTAATACTGCTGAGAATGATTAATGCTGCTGGATAAGGATGAAGATTAATGCTGCTCATGTTGAAGATAATGACTTGGAACGAAAAAATAGGAGTTGGAGATAATGTTGAAGATAATTATGGTAATGATGCTGAAGATCAATCTTATTTTGATAATTATCTTGTAATCAACTCCGTATATATTGTATAGAACTCTTTGATAGAATAATCATTCATACGTTTGTTTAGAGAGAATTAACCTCAAGAATAGTATTGATCCTTTCTATAGAGAAGTATAAAATGTTTGTTGAGTCTGTTCAATAGATTGTGGTTGTGTTTGTAATCATTAAGTTTTATGCAATATAAACTTATGATTTGAGTTCTTATTCTGTATTTTTGATTAATTGTTAAAGTGTTATTCGGTGACTTCTTTAACATTGTTTCTGAGTTTGTATTAAATTCTTGTTTAAGAATTTTTTGATCTTGACATAGTGGCTCAACAGTTAAACATCGTGTTGTACGTCATTCACTGTGAAAATGCCCATGAGCTTTAATATTTAAACTTGACGTTAAAATTCTGCATGAAAACTATTTTGTGCATTTGAAAACCTGTGAACTCACCAACTCTTTGTAGTTGACCCTTTCATTTTTAACGTGCTTTTTAGGAGGATAAGAAGGTAAAAGAAAATGCATAGTCGTGCACGCATGTCAATGTAAACACAAGACTCTTTTTTTTTTAAAATTTGTTATGTTAAAACGTTATTACCTTTTCGATGGTTGAACTTTGTATTGTAACTTAAAACGTTGAATTTAACTTTTCATGGTCGAATGTATGGTTGGTGTTATGTATTTCCTATTACTATTAAACTATGAGTTGTCGCGCCTCGTGTTTCCGCTTTAGCGGGGTGTGATAGCAGATCACTCAGGCAATTGCACGCCCAAACCAGCCACTCTAATTCCTCTCAACAGGAGTTAATTTTATTTTCTCACGGGGATTTAACACACAATCTATTAATGTCTCATTCGGAGACATTTGATATTGAAAAGAGAGATAAGTTGCCCCCGATCACAATTCCTTTGAATGCACAAGTCCTAGAGCCACTTGTTAGAAATGCAATTTTTGTAAATAGGACACTTTTTGCAGGTTTTGATAATAGTCGTCTTCGTGACCTGAGTGGAACATCCTGAGTAGATTCGTAATCCGGACTACGAGGACTGGATGGAAATCCTGTCATATCTAACTCCATGCCAGCTATGAGCACATGTCACACAGTAGAATCATCTACTGTTGTGCAAACGGGCAATCTAAGTGTTCCCGGCGTTAGCTCACCCGACTATGTGTCAAGGGAATATCTCGACAGCGCCCTAAAGGCTGTTGAGAACAGGTGGTCAGAGAAATATGATAGAGTTGAGAAGGAGCTGGGGGATATAAAAATAGTGTTAAAAGGGAAACAACTTGTTGAACCTAAGCCCATAAGGAGAGAACCAGTAGTACCTACCCCGTTACAAAATACACCAAACGCTGTTGACTTATCCATTCATGAGCTAAAGTCTTTGCTACTCGCAAAACTTTTATCTCAAGCTCTGGATAACCAACAAGATGCAGATCTTTTTTCACTTTTGCACTCCCACCACCACCAACAACAACAACCACCAATATCTGTGCAACCAGCAGATATAGGTAGAGCCACATAGTCAAACTTCTCTGATGCAGATGTACTGAAAGCTTTCACTCTTTTGAATCAAGCTTTTCAGTTATCTTGCCAAACCCATGCAGCTGTTCAGTTAAGAAGGCATGATCATGATCATGAGGGAGAGACAAGGATAGAACAGTCTGCCTCTGGAAGACAATTTGTTGTAGTGGAGAATGTTGTGCCCATAAGTATTGTATCTGGAAGAGAAAGATCTAGCAATCAAGGTGAAGGTACAAGTACAAGTTAGAGAGTTGAACATGTTGAAAGATCTAATCAGGACATGGTACAGAATATTAGTGATGATGAAGAAAATTTGGAAGAAGGAGAGACAAGAAGCTTATTTGTTTATGTTGCTAATGATGAGTCAAGGGTTGAAAAGCCTAAGACAGCAACTTGTGAAGAAGTGATGGAGGCTATGGGAAACACAGCATGCAATTTTATTGATGTCGATGAGCTAGACACAGATGAGCAAGCTAAAGCTAAGTATGAAATATTTTGGAAGATGAAGGAAGAAGCTGAAAAGGAAATGGATTTTGGTCTACAATGTGCAAGTCATCTACAAAACTCTGTCAATGCTGAAGAATTTGTCAAAAATGCATCTGAAGCAGAAATTCCTGGAAGTGTTCTAAATGAAAGTGTTTTTGATGACATATTTGGTGATATTTTGGAAGAGATGATCAAGAAGATGAACCTATACAGAATTCTGAACCAATACATAATGTTGAACCAGTACAAGTGAATGTGGTTGAACAAGAAGATGATCCCTACATTCCAATTGGCATTCCAATAGTTTCTCCTGACAGAAACTGTGTTTTTCCTACAGCTAGTGAAGCCTCTGTTCCTAATGCTCAAAATGTTGCCTTGCCATTGCCCAAGTCTGTAAAAAGGGTTTTCAGATCAAATGTCTCAGATCCTTCTGCTCCTATATTGATTGACATGGAAAAGTTGAGAAGATCTCTGAGTAAAGAAAGGAGGAGAATGGAAAGAGAAGAGAAAAGAAGAAATCGGGAAGCCAGAGAAAGAGAAAGCTGACGAAGAAATAGTTGATGTTGAAGCTTTACCCTACATAAGAAACCTTGATAGCCCAAGAATTCTAAGTGCAACAGAAAGACCAAAGCCTGTGTTTGTAACTCCTATGGAAGCAGAATTTCTTGCAAAGAAACAACATGATGCTGAAGAAGATTTGGAAGAAGGAGAGACAAGAAGCTTAGTTGTCTATGTTGCTAATGATGAGTCAAGGGTTGAAAAGCCTAAGACAGCAACTTGTGAAGAAGTGATGGAGGCTATGGGAAACACAACATGCAATTTTATTTGTTATTGTAATTTTAGTTTAGATCATTTGTGTTGACTTTTGTAAGTTTTCCTTGTTTCTTGTTTGACCTATAAATAGGTCTTCCTTGATTTTGTTATAGAGCTAGCCTCATTTTGTAAACATTCAGAGAGAATCCTTTGAGAGAAAACCTTGTAACCCTTTCACTTGTGACATTAATACACATGTTGTTAGCTCCAAATCATCTGTTAAAGTGTTGAAAATAATCGTCCTATTTCAGAGGACTTCAGAGGACGAAGACTTCAGAGGACAAACCTGCCTCTGAAGTACTTATCAGATTGCAACTGAGGACTTCAGAGGACGAAGACTTCAGAGGACGAAGACTTCAGAGGACAAACCTGCCTCTGAAGTACTTATCAGATTGCAACTGAGGACTTCAGAGGACGAAGACTTCAGAGGACAAACCTGCCTCTGAAGTACTTATCAGTGCAACTCAGAAGACATCACAGGACGAAGACCAGAGGACAAACCTGCCTCTGAAGTACTTATCAGAGATTGCAACTTACATCAGAGATAGCTTCATCAGAGGCTCTGAAGACAACGTCAGAGCTCTGAAGACATTCTCTCTGAATGCACAAGTTTTCTAATGAACAGAAGAACAGATGACTCGTCACTTAGTGATAAGATTTACTTTCTAGAGTAGGTCACTGTTCAGCATGCTCTTTTTGTCATGCAAGTACACTGGTTACTTTATGGTCCTATAAATAGGACCATATCCTTATTGTTCAAGTGTGCTCAAGAAGATATATATCTGAAAATATAAGTTGAATATTTTATTCTAAGAATATCTTGTTTATCTTTATCTGCTTTATGAACTGTGATATTTGAATCTCCTTTGATATTAAACTGTATTGCTTCCGCTGTCATTACTCTTATTGTTTATATCATTGTTACGAGATTAGATCTGGGATCCAACAATTGGTATTAGAGCTTCCTTTGTTTCTAAACAGAGAAAGATCATATCTGCATACTCGGATAGATTTAAATCTCATTGATTCTAAACTTTCATTATCTGTGCATGTTCATATAAACCCAGTTTATTAAAGAATATCATATGCTCTAGATTTGATAGTAAATCTCACTTCATTACAAAAAGCATCAGTTCTTCAAATCTTCATTTTTACAAATGGCAAACTCAAGCATAAGTGCCATTTATACAGCTGGGTCATTAACAAAACCTCCTACACTTTTAAGGGATGAATATCCCCAATGGAAAATAAGGATGGTAAATTTCCTTGAAGGTATGGACAGGGATCTTTTTAGATCTGTGAACATTGGACCTCACATTCCAATGGTGTTGGTGCCAAGAGTTCCTGCAACAGCAGATACTGCCGAAATACCTGCATATTATGAAAAGAAAACCACAAACTTCACTGATGAAGAAAATAATATGATGGATAATGACTCAAAAGCTGTTAGATTACTCATAATGGCCATTCCCAATGATATCTTTCAAGAACTTGATTCTTGTAAAACTGCAAAAGAGATATGGGATCAGTTGTTAAATCAACTTGAAGGTGGCCTACAAACCCAGAAAAATAGAAGAAATCTATGCATCAATGAATATCATGATTTTCATGCTCTACCAGAAGAAACATTACACCAAACTTACTCAAGATTCAACATTCTAATAAACAAATGCAGAAAGTTTGGAGTAATGAGAACAAAAGAGGAAAACAATGTTCTTTTTTTGAAAAGCTTGAATGAAGAATGGTCACAACTGTCCATGTGTATACAGGCTAATCAAGATCTTGAGTCATGGTCATTAACTGACATTTATGGTACTCTTGTTGCACATGAAAAAGAAGTTATGAAGCAAAAATCAAAAACCTCTTTGGGTGGACCCCTTGCGCTTGTTTCAAAACAAATATCAAAAGAAAACAACTGTGAAGAGTCACAAAAATGTTTGGAAACAAAAAGAAGATCCAAAAAGGTCTTGATGGCAGAAGAAACTCATTCAGATTCAGACTCAGATGAAGATATCAATGCCTTTGCCAAATCTCTTGCATTAATCACTCATCAATTTAACAAGAAATTTGGTAAGAAGGTATTTGAAGGAAAGAGAGAGAATGAACAAAGAAGAAATCCGGAAAGAAGATTTCAACAAGAACCCAGATTCACTCCATATAGTGATCAAAAGGGTGCAAACTTCAATCATGATGATGCAACACAACAAACAAGACCACAACAACCATTCCAACCAAGGTATCCACAACCACAGAGATACTTCAAACCTCAAGAACAGAAACCAGGGACAAGTACTGCCACTCTTCCAACAAATCAAAATGATGGAAGATGCTTCAGATGTGGAAAACCAGGCCACTTCTCTGCAAACTGCAGAGGAAAACTTGTCAAAGATCAAGATTACTACAAGAACAAATACAAATACAATGTAAAAGAAAGAGTTCTTGTAGCAGAAATGGAAGACTGGCTATCTGACTCGACAAGTGATGGTGAGGAAGAGCCTACCAATCTCTGTGGTATGGCTTTTTCAGATGGAAATCAAACTGATGAAGCATCCGAAGACAACTCTGAAAAGGTAAACTCTCTTTACACCTCTGACAGTGATCCTGAAATAGATGCTTTTAAACTAATTAATGAACTTCAGGATTTAGAGCAAAAATTCGTTGAAGAAAAACAGAAAAGAGAGCAAGCAACAAAAGAGCTCATCTTTTACAAAAGAGAAAAGAATCTTCTGGAATCAGAAAAGAAAGATATTTTTCTTGAAAAAACTAAACTTGAAGAAACCTTCAAGAAAAAAGAAAAATCATTTTCAGAAGAAATAAGAGAAATAGAGAAAGTTTTAAAAGGAAAAGAAGAAGAAGTAAAGAAATCTGAGTATGAAAGGCTCAATTCTATTGCCTTAACCAAATTTTTTCAAAAGGAAAGAGAAATCTTACATCAATCTCTAGATAGAAAAAATCTTCAAATCAAAAGCTATGTTAATGCACAAAGTGTCTTTGACAAAATAAAATCACAAATGGACTCTCAAGGACTAGGATTCAATGAGTTGAATTCATTCAATGGATTGGAGAAAACTTCACTTTCTTCCACTTTCTGTATGGGAAAGGTCCAAAGATTTGAAAGTCCATCTCTGAATAATTTCAAAAGAATGAAAACATCAGAGGGATCAAAAGCAAGAGCTTTGAATTTCAAAAATACTACGTACTCTGAAGTAAAAGACATTCAAAAGTCTGTGTTACAGGTAAAAGAAGAAACTTCAGAAGTACTCTTTACAAAACCTCAAAGCTATGATCCCAAAGAAATTTTCAGATTTGATGCCTTCATCTCAAGTGAATCAGAGACATTTGAACCAAGTACCTCTGATACAAGTACTTCTGAAAATGAATCTCAGAGTTCACTTAATCCAAATGCTCCTCTGTATTCACCAAAGTCAGATGAAAACATCAGAACCACGTTTGAAGATGATGTTCAAAGGATATGGAAAGAAAATGTCATGGAGGACTTAAAAAGAAAAGAAAGCATGAAACGGATCATCAAAGTCTCTAGATCAAAAGAAATTAAAAAACCAGTAGAGGTAGATATCTCTATCAAATCTAAGAGAGACTTTCTTGACTCTGATTCAGAATCTGATTTAGAGATTGATGAACAGATTTTTTGTAAACCAGGGAATGTAATTCACAAAAAGATAGAAACTGTTGGCTCTGGTATTTTGAATGTTCCAATTTCAGTATTGAAAACCAAAACCAGAATACCAATAAGTCCTGATTTTGCAAATATGTGTTTACAAGCAAAAACATCTCTGGAACTTGAAAAAGAGTTGCAAGAAAAGGCAAAGAATAAAACAAACACTTCTGGCTCTTACACCTATAAAACAATAAAATTCTCTCCTGAACAAAAGGGCAAATGGACAAAAACTAATCATATTGATCCTGTCTGTGCAGTAAGCAGCAAAGAAAAGAAGATGTTTTTGAACAAGAAAAAGCAACTTGAAAAGAAGACTGTTTTTCAAGCAAAAAGAAAAGAAGTAGTTAGGGATAAATGTAATATTCCTAGTGCTAGTTTCAAAAGAAGTCAAAATGTAACAAATGCTTTTAATAAAGAGAAAAACTTTGCTCCTACTTCTTCTTGTTCTATTAATTGTAACTGCATTTATCTCCTGATGAAACTGAAGAATCATTTTAAAGGATCACACTGCCTTTTGAATCAATCTCTGAAAAATATCTCAGAGACAAAATCTCAAAAGAAGTCACGTAAAGGCAAGACATCAAAAGATGAGATGCCAAAAAGTCATTCAAATCCACCAAAGTCTAACACAAAAGGACCCATAATGAGGTGGGTACCTAAGAAACTATAATCTGTCTTGCAGAAACAGTCAATGCCGATATGGTACCTAGATTCTGGATGTTCAAGGCATATGACTAGAGATAAAGAACTGCTATCCTCATTTAAAGCAAAATCTGGAGGAGCAGTTACTTTTGGAGACAACAAGCAAGGACAAATTAAAGGATATGGTGAGTTATCAAAAGGAAATGTTTCAGTATCAAAGGTTGCTTATGTGGATGGATTAAAACACAATCTGATAAGCATAAGTCAACTTTGTGATCATGGTTTTGATGTGAAATTTCAAAGAAAATATTGTTCACTTCTTCACTCAAAATCAGGTCAAGAAATGCTAAGAGCAGACAGAAAAGGTAACCTCTACAGAATGAACTTTACCAAAATCACAAACACTGATTCAGAGAAACTTTGTCTTGTATCTCTGAATAGTGAGGAAATCTGGCTCTGGCATAAAAAGTTTTCACATCTAAACTTTTCCTCACTTGATAAGTTAGTTAAACTTAATTTGGTTAAGGGATTACCATCTCTAAAGTTTAACAAAGATCATCTTTGTTCTGCTTGTGAGATGGGAAAAATGAAAAGATCTTCCCATAAAACCAAAAGTGAAAACAATTGTCCTAGACCTCTGCACATGCTACATGTGGACCTCTGTGGTCCTATCTCTGTACAGAGTCTAGCAGGTATGAAATACATTCTGGTTCTGATTGATGAATTTTCCAGATACACATGGATAGAATTCATTAGAGCTAAATCTGATGTACCTGACACATTAATAAGGTTGTTAAAAAGATTACAGGTTCTATTCAGCAGCAAAGTTCAGAAACTAAGAAGTGATAATGGAACAGAGTTCAAAAATGCCAAAATCAATTCTTATCTATCAGAAGAAGGCATTACCCCTAACTTCTCTGCAGCAAGAACTCCTCAACAAAATGGAGTAGTTGAAAGGAAAAACAGAACACTTGTTGAAGCTGCCAGAACAATGCTTGCTGAATCTGATCTTTCAACAAATTTTTGGGCAGAAGCAGTAGCAACAGCCTGCTTCACTCAGAATAGAGCTACAATTGTCAAGAGATTTTAGAAAACATCCTATGAACAATAGGAAACCTAATATTAAATATTTTCATGTTTTTGGAGGCAGGTGTTATATTCTGAAAGATAGAGAATATCTTGGAAAGTATGACAAGAAAGCTGATGAGGGCAAATTCATTGGATATTCATTAGCCTCAAAATCTTTTAGAGTGTTCAATCTTAGAACAAGAACTATCCAAGAGAGCATCAATATCACTTTTGACGACAATAAAAGCTCTGAACAACAAGAAAGTTCATCACCAATCTTTGAATCATCAAGGGAATCTGAATTAAACAAAATATTTGAAGATTTCTTTGATGATGAAGATATCTCTGAAGTTATCTTCAGAGATAGACAGAGAGAGAATTCAGAAGAACCTCAAGAAACAGGTACAACCCTTTCAGGGCCCTCTGAACCAACACCTTCTGTTTCACCAAATGCAGATCAACAAAGTGAATCAGAAGATGATCAAGAAGTATCTCTGCCAATCCAGTACAACACTCCAAAACCAAGCACATCGATGTAAGGTACCACTTTCTAAAAGATCATGTTGAAAAGGGAACAATAGAGATGTATTTTGTACCAACTGAACTACAACTTGCTGATATTTTCACAAAAGCTTTAGATGAACGAAGGTTCAATTTTTTAGTTAGCAAGTTGGGAATGTTGAATATGTCTACCTAACAAAAAAATTGGTAAACTCAATCTCTGATCAATTATCAGAGATTCTGAACCAAGTAGCATATGTCATCACAAGAAAACTTCAGAGTCTCTGATCCTTTCAATCAGAACCTCTGGACTTTTTCACCAATGGTAAAAATCACTTGTTTTCTCCAAGCATGTGTCAAGGGGGAGAACATCAAAGACTTCTTTCTTTGGTCAAGGGGGAGACAAAGACCCTTTCAGCTTTTCAAGAGGAAGAAAAGTCTCTGATATTTATATCAGAGCCTCTGATCTTGTCTCTGATATTTATATCAGAGCCTCTGATCTTGTCTCTGATATTTATATCAGAGCCTCTGATCTTGTCTCTGATATTTATATCAGAGCCTCTGATCTTGTCTCTGATATTTATATCAGAGCCTCTGATCTTGTCTCTGATATTTATATCAGAGCTTCTGATCTTGTCTGATATTTATATCAGAGCTTCTGATCTTGTCTCTGATATTTATATCAGAGCCTCTGATCTTGTCTCTGATATTTATATCAGAGCTTCTGATCTTGTCTGATATTTATATCAGAGCTTCTGATCTTGTCTCTGATATTTATATCAGAGCTTCTGATCTTTTCTCATTAAACGAATATTCCAGGAAATTCGTTTAAATAATAAATCTTTTTGGATAACCATTCGTTTCTTTTTAAACCCAACTGGCGGTTTTCTGACACAAAGCGGCTCTCCCCTACATACCTAAACGTGTCACCTATTAATTAGGGGATGATGGAACGCCCTTTCTGACATTAGGACTCTCATTCGCCGTTTCCATAACCTCTCCCTCTACCCTTTGTCTATAAAAACCCTGTTTCCCTTTTTATTATCCTTTACGCTCTCAAAATCCAAAATCCCAAATCTCTCCTTCTAAGCTTTCATCTTTCTCAACCTGCAACAATGGCGGCTCATTCCCAAACTTCAGATAACTCAAGCAAACTTGTTCCAAGCTTGAATATGGTACAGTTCGATGTTCCAGTCAAAGGAAACAACTACTTTCTGGACGTCACCCCATCAAAATACGATGAACAGTTTCGCCCAATCCTCGACTTTTTCACCAACTGCGAACTCAATGATGTTCTAACCAAACATGCCTCAGATATTCCCCTTCGCTTTGTCCAACAATGGTGGTATTCAAGTGAATACGACGCTGAAAAGGAAGGACTGGTTGGGCACATTGACCTAGGAGAACAAAGCCTGACAATAAGAATAACCCCACAAACCCTGACTCGTCGATTCAACCTCCTCACGACAACTGATCTTCAAATATATGCTTTTGAGAAACTACCAAGTCAAGAAGTCCTTCTTCAGTTCCTCCACCACTTGGGCTACAACAAAGAAATAACACGCCTAAGTCAATTCAGACGTCAGTACCTGCCTCCCAAATGGAACTTTATGTTCAGTGTTATCAACCGAACAATAACCTGCAAGATTGGAAGTCAGGATCAGACTCATGCAGCGATAATAGCCATAATGTATGCTCTCTTTTTCAACAGAAGCATCAATATGGATCACATTCTCTTCTGTGAGATGCTGACTGCGGTGGACAAGAAGAACAAGGACTTGGCCAAAGGAAAACAACCAATATCGGTACTGTTTCCTCGATTCATCTTTGTGGTCATTCAACGAGCAATGGAAAAATTCTCCATCACTGAGGAGGGCCCAATGACACCTCTGTTTATGATGAACTCATTCAAAGCAACAGAGGTTCCTCCTTATCCACATGACCGACGATTCCCACACACCATGATTGAGGTAATTCCTACTGACTCTCCTACCCATCTCCTACTTAGTCGTGTTGCCCAATCATCAGAACCGATGATGGGATCCCCAACACACTTAGGTTCTGAGCCTGAGCCTGAATCAGAGAGTGATATCTCTGATACTGCTCAAAACATTAACAGAGCGCAACCAGAGGGTGGCTCTGAGAGAGTGAGGAAGAGAGAACATGAGAACCCTCCCTCTGACGAAGAGAATATCTCTGTCAGAGCAGAGGAAAGTGAGGAAGAGAGAATTCCAGAGGGTGAGTTTCTAAACTTAGAATCTGAGGGCGGTGAGGTAGAAAAAGATGTCCTTGACGACACAAATGAGAGAATCCAAAGCCCAAATCCCAGTGCAACCAAATTTACTGTCCAAGGTGGTCCAGCATCAATGGACATTGAAACAGAGGTGCACACCTCGAACCCTACCCATCCAAACCGCTCAGAGGCATCTGTTTCTGCCTCTGAAGCATGCACCAGAGGGAAACCTCTGATACGGCTAAGTCCTCCCAAAAGGACTTAGACCAAGATAAAAATACTCAATCACCCCAGAGTATGTCACCTCTACCTACACATGATGCCTTTGTGGCTCAAACTAAGTTGGACCGTCCCTTAGAACGTAAGCATTGCCTGTCAGAAAAAGAATGGCACGACCTTCTTCCACAAGGAATCCTTAGCCTGGACAGCAAGGTTTCCAAACACATTCGGTTCTCATCATCAGATTCTGACTCTGATGATCAGAGACCAATCAGAACCATTATAGGGAAATCCTTGAAAAAGGGTCCCCAAGGATTAATGGGAAGTCCTTCCGGAGAAAACATCAAACCACCTCCGAAAGAAGGCCCCTCTGAACTCGAGGGAAACTTAGAATCATGTGTTGATCCTAAGGTTACCCCCTCTGATTACGTTACCAAAGAAGAGTTCAGAATATTTGGTGATGAAATCAGAGAATCTCTGAAGGAGATAAAACTTCAAATGGAGAAGACCTCAGAGGCCTCTGCCTCTAACTCTGAAGTTGAAAAGCTCACTTCAGAGGTCTCTGAGCTGCGCACGACGGTTCTCAATCAGAACGAAAAACTGGATGCTCTGGAAAGCTTGGTCATAAAAAATGACTCCGTATTGTCCAGGGAAATTCAGAACTCAAAAACAGAGCTCCTCCAGGCGATTCCACCTACCTCTGCCCCCACTCCAACAAATGCAGACTTTTCTCAATTCAAAGAGGAAGTCTTGCGTTCTTTGGCAGAGGTACTTGCAAAGATCCCTACCTCTACTGCTGCTCCTGCTACAACAGAGTTTATTACAAAGGCTGACCTGACCAACTTCTCCAAGAAGATCACCAGCAATGTAATGACTATATCCAACAAGTTCGTCTCCAAGACCACTCAGCAGAACAAGAAGATTGAAGACCTTCTGAAGAATGTCAAATCTTCAGAGGGAGTATTGAAGAGAAAGGAACCAGAGGTCGCATGCTCTGAGGAAGCGCGGAAGAAGGCTAGGTATGAAGATTCTGATGACGAAGATGACCAATCTCAGGGGTCATCCGATCTTCAAAAGGGGGAGAAGACTCCTACTCCAAAACCTGTTGAAACACAAAAGGAGTCCACTCCCTCTGAATTAAACCAACACAAGGAGAAAGGAACAGAGAGACGTTCAACCTCCACCTCTGCTGAAGATATTCAGGCCACTCTAAAGTCTCCAGTACCTGTCATCTTTCTAGCCCCATCCACTTCAGGTGCTCCAATAGTTCCAATCACAGCTGAACAAATCACAGCTGCATCTCAAGAAACTATTGGAGCTCTGGACGAAGAAGAAGATGAACAGCTCGTAGACTTCTCAACATCAGAAGATGCATTCTCATCACCAGAAAGATCAACTTATGTGATGAGAGATGCTTACGAATCAGAATCTGAAAAAGAAGAAAAAACAGATTCTGGAAAAGAGATTGAAGAAGTTGAAGTAGTTAATGTCGAAGAGTATGTCTTCAAGAATGCTCAACCACATCATACTTCAACAACGTCAGAGCTAAGGGAATCACCAGAGATAGATGGCTACATCTCTGAACCCTCAAAAGAAGATCCTCCACAGACAAAGGAACCAGAAACCATGGTTGTTGATGAACAGGCTCCTTCAGAGAATCCTGTTCAGAAAACAAGCATCGGTCTTCCAGCAAAAGTGTTCAATAAACCTCCCACATTCCTCGAATCAAATCCCGAAGCTTCCATAGAAGACCACTTCAGATACATCTACTGTGAGTTCAACATGGCAGACACACTAGTCATTCCTCTGAATCCAAGAATCAGAGAGGACATGCCAGACTATGAGCGAAGATTTATCAGAGATAAAACCAAACCAAGAGCACAGGTCCTCTCTGATGATCCAATCATCAAAATCAACAAAATCTCAGAAAAGACCTTTGCTTACAACAAGATTATCTATAGGAATTATGTGGTAACTCGATCTGATCAGAAGATTTACGAGTTCAATGACAATGATCTCGTAAATCTAAATCCATATGATTTACCACATATATATGCCTATTGCTCTGCCAGGTATGATCATGGAAGAAGGGAAATCAGGATGGGCATGGTTGAAGTCCGACGGGCAATGGAGGCCTATGTCAAACACCGAGCAAAACGTGACTTTCAAATATCTCTGAACCTAGGGGAAGAGAAGCTGGATGTAACTGAACCTGTGGAGTCATTTGACAAACTTAAAGAACAGAAGACTGGATCAATCGTTGCAGAACCTCTGGGTTTCGTCTTCAAAGTAAATCAAGAAAAGAAGATCTTTCTAGCTTCAGAAGTGTCGAAGTATTCTGATGAAACCTTGAGAGGTATAAAGAAATTGATCCATGCAAAAGAAGAAAGGCACAGAGCAGATTTACTGGCAAAGCTTGACTTAGAGATTGACTCGACGATCAACTTCAGAGCTCTGATCATGAAATTCCATAGCATCTGTTCAAGTGACAAATTGTAGTCTGTTTCTTTATTTTTTTTGATATTACTTTGTATTAAACTTCCAAATGTTTAAGGAGTAATACTTAAGAGGATGATTTTCTCCTCTATGCTTTCTAGATTAAAATTCAATTCTCTGTTATTTTTGTATCTTTTATTTTCGACACTTGGGGGGAGATTGTTAGCTCCAAATCATCTGTTAAAGTGTTGAAAATAACCGTCCTATTTCAGAGGACTTCAGAGGACGAAGACTTCAGAGGACAAACCTGCCTCTGAAGTACTTATCAGATTGCAACTGAGGACTTCAGAGGACGAAGACTTCAGAGGACGAAGACTTCAGAGGACAAACCTGCCTCTGAAGTACTTATCAGATTGCAACTGAGGACTTCAGAGGACGAAGATTTCAGAGGACAAACCTGCCTCTGAAGTACTTATCAGTGCAACTCAGAAGACATCAGAGGACGAAGACCAGAGGACAAACCTGCCTCTGAAGTACTTATCAGAGATTGCAACTTACATCAGAGATAGCTTCATCAGAGGCTCTGAAGACAACGTCAGAGCTCTGAAGACATTCTCTCTGAATGCACAAGTTTTCTAATGAACAGAAGAACAGATGACTCGTCACTTAGTGATAAGATTTACTTTCTAGAGTAGGTCACTGTTCAGCATGCTCTTTTTGTCATGCAAGTACACTGCTTACTTTATGGTCCTATAAATAGGACCATCCCCTTATTGTTCAAGTGTGCTCAAGAAGATATATATCTGAAAATATAAGTTGAATATTTTATTCTAAGAATATCTTGTTTATCTTTATCTGCTTTATGAACTGTGATATTTGAATCTCCTTTGATATTAAACTGTATTGCTTCCGCTGTCATTACTCTTATTGTTTATATCATTGTTACGAGATTAGATCTGGGATCCAACACATGTGATTTCCGCATGAATTTCATTGTTCTTGATTGATTTGTGTGTGTGATTTGAGTGGACTATATCATGTGGTATCAGAGAAAACAAGAAGAAGCAGATTTGGATCAGATTTGAAATTCTTTTTGAAATATTTTTGGCGGACTGTTTCATTTTCACTGTTTGATCTTGATTTTTCGTGTTTTTGCACAATTAAATCAAGAAATTGATTTGATTGGGAACGTTTTATCATAAGGATCAACATTTGTTCAGATCACATAGTCAAATTTGCACTTTAGACAGTAAAGTCGAACACTGTAATTCGAACAAAACACTGTAATTTTCGGTTTCTTTTGAAAATTCAGTATTGTAATCTTGATCAGGTTGTTATCGTGGACAAATTGTGTGTTTTGCATAATCAGAAATCAAGTTTTACTTGATTTTTGATCGAACAAGTGAAGAACTCGCAAGGAAAACCCAAGAACGCGCTAGATCCATAAAACGAGCAAGTTCTTCCCAAGAACGCGCAGATTTCGTGAAACACGCACGTTCATCGCCAGAACGCGCAAGTTGAAGATTCGATCTCAAACGCGCTAGTCGAAGTTAGCGAGTTTCTATAACGCGCAAGTCGAAGTCAGCGAGTTCCGTACATCTGCGAGTTTGCTTGCGAGTTTGTTAAAACGCGCAAGTACTCATCTGCAAGTTTCACAGCTGCGAGTTTGTTTGCGAGTGTGTTAAAACGCGCGAGTAAGCATCTGCGAGTTTGCTAAACGCACACGGTTCAGCTAGCGAGTTTCTTCGAAACAGTATTCTGCGAGTTTCCTCGGTCTGCGAGTTTTCTCGAAACAATGTTGTGCGAGTTTTAGCGGTCTGCGAGTTTTAAGTCTGCGAGTTTGAGTACTTAGTCATTTTTAGTCCGTTGCTTCAAATTTGATCAGTATTGAACTTTACACACAGAGTGTAATCTGCACTTCTTGAACGATCAGTTCAAATCACATTTCAGTTACAAAAAATGTCTAGAGATCTACTCAGCATGGGTTCGAAATCCAAACCACCGGTACTTCAAGTTGATGAATACCCACAGTGGAGGATAAGGATGATCAATTTCTTAAATAATCAAGATAATAAATTGATGGATTCAATTCTTAATGGTCCACATTTTCCACATGTAACAGTTGCAAGAATTCCAGCTACTGATAATAGTCCTGAAATTCCCGAAAGGATTTTAGCTAGAGATCCTATTCAATACAGTGGCACTGATAGAGAGTTAGTGGAAAGAGATGCAACTGCGTTGACATTTCTGATAATGGCCATCCCTAATGATATCTTCAATCGTGTTGACAGCCGGGAATCTGCAAAGGACATTTGGGATGAGCTAGAAAAACAGTGCATGGGATCAGCAAAATCCATCAATACTAAAAGGAATCAGAGTATCAATGCTTATGAAGGATACAAGGCAAAAGAAGGAGAATCTCTGTGGGAAGCGTATGATCGTTACAACCTCATTCTAAATGATTTGAGAAGGAACGGAGTTCAAAAGTCTGAATCTGAAATAAACTTCAAGTTTATCAAGAATCTTCAGCCAGAGTGGGATGTCTACACTATTCAAATGCAGATAAATAAAGACATGGATGAAGAAAAGCTGAATGATCTATTTTGTGCTTTAAACCAACATGAGGACAAGATAAAGGAGCAGGCTTTTGTGAACAAAGAGTTTCTTCAGTTAAAGGACAAACAAAAGAAGGTAGAAGACTCTTTGGCTCTAATTGTTCAGGACAAGGGAAAGACAGTTAAGTCAAGTTCTGGTTCGGGAAAGAGTTTGAAAAAGAAAGCACTGATCACAAGCATGATTGACAGTTCAGACAGCTCAGAGGATGATGCTCCAGATAATTCTGATGATGATGAATTGAACGAATTTGCAGAGAAGCTTGCACTTCTGACTTCAAGCTTTCATAAAAGGTTTGGTCGGAAGAAGTTTTACAACAAGCCAAAGTTTGATTCCTACAAGTACAGCAAGCATAAAGACATATATGAAGAAAGGAAAGAGAAAGAGAAGAAAGAGGAGAGAAAAGAAGAAAAGAAAGAAGAGAAAGAAAAGTCTGATAAGTGTTTTAACTGTGGAAAGCCCGGTCACTCTATCAAGGACTGCCCAGAAAAGCGTGTCAAGAATTACGAGTATTACAAGAAAAAGGCTCAATTGGCGAAAGCAATGGAAAAAGGCACGACTTTAAAGGCAGAAGATGAGATGTGGCTTGAATACTCTGATGATGAAGAGACTGAGGTTGCTAAAGTGAATCTGACTCAAGTCCATTACAACTTAATGGCACATCTGAATGACGAGTCAGATTCTGAGGTAAATTCAGATTCTGATCATTCTGATAATTCTGAATCTTTTAATGATAATGATGAAGTAATGAACTTGATGTCCCAGCTTAATCTGATGAACTCAGAATTTTTTAAATTAAGAGAAAATTTCAAACAACAAAAGAGTACAATTCAAGGACATCAAGATCAGACTTACATCTACAAAACATTGGCTGATGAAAAAGAAGAAGAGAAAAATGTTCTAAAATTGGATATAATTAAACTTCAGACAAGGATTTCTGAACAGCAAAAAGAAATCATGACTTTAAAAGATAAGAATCTTGATCTAACACTTCAGTATGACATTGTTTTGAAAGATAGAACGGAAGCTTACATCAAGATCAAGGAATTGGAAGATCTAGTTTACAAAAGAGGTCAAACGGAACAGACTCCTAAGATTCTAACAAACAATCAGAAAGACACTCGTTCTATAAAGCAAAACCAGGATTAGGTGTCTCGGATGTGGATGTGTTGAAAAAGGCACCCGAAAATCTTTATAACTTTAAAAAGTTGGGTGATGAACCTGTTGTTTTAATTCCACACATCATAGAAAGATTTGTAAAATCAGAGACTCCTAAGCCTGAATCTCCTAAGACAAAAGGAAGAGACTGTAGAAGAAAAGACAAAAGTTGAAACTGAAACTGAATCAGAAACTCATCATTTTAAGTCTGTTAAATTTTCATATGATGAACTGAATACTTCTTACAAATGTAAAAAGGATTCGTTTGTAGAATATGAAAATCTCTTTAACGAAAAACCTGAGTCTTCTAAATCTAATTCTGATATTTCTGAAATTGTCTTGACCTGCTCGATCTTAGAAGATAAAAATGAAAAAGTCATTTCTGATAAGTCTACTTCCGTTTGTACTTCAAAATTTTCTGATCTTGAACATCAACAAGCCTTGGATAAAATTGAAGACTTACAAAGGCAAATCTCCCATCTCAACATCATGATTGTTGAATTGGAAGACGCAAATGAGAATTTTGGGATGGAACTAGACTCAAGCTTTAATCAAAATGAATCTTTACAAAAAAAAAATAAGAAGTTTAGAATCTCAAATTTTCAAATTATCCAAAGGAAAAAATGTTGTTGTTGATAAAGAAATTCCAATTTCTGTGATTAAATGTGAATCTTCATCTGAATCTGGACAAGCAAAAGTTGAAAGTGAATGTTCTTATTCTTCATCATCTGTTAACATTTCTAAATCTGTTTCTATTTCAGATGAAACTGTGAAGAAATACTGTTTGGAGCAAAAAAAGACTGTAGTGGAAAAGATTGTGAATGAAATGGATAAATGTCAATGTAGTAGAGTAGATAATGCTTGTTCTTCTATCAAACAACAAAATTTCAATAAAACGAATATCTTTTCTCGAAAAGAGTTGTTGACGCAAGGTACTACTAGATTGCAATGTTCATATTGTCTTAGTAGTTCATTCTCTTGGAAACAAAGGTCTTCCAAGAAAAATAAACATATCGAATTTAAGAACATAAAATCTCTTAATCGTTTTAAAGCCAACAATGCTGAGATTTATTCTTTAAAGAAGAAAAATAATGATTTTCATGCTAATAAACTTGCTGATGTGAAGTTTGTGTGGAAGTGGATTCCAAAAATTAAACTGAACACACAAACTCCACCAAACAGACCAAGATTTGAATGGAGAATTAAAGGGTCATCAGCAAATTTAAATATTGTTAAGAGTATTAACAATAAAGGACCCATATTCATATGGGTACCTAAAGTTAAGTGATTCTTGGTTTCAGGCGTGTCATGTGTGGATCATTGATTCTGGAGCTTCAAGACACATGACAGCGCATAAACACCTACTGTTCGACTACGTAGATCATTACGCAGGTATAGTAAATTTTGGAAATGAGATGAAAGGCTATGTCAGAGGTTACGGGACTATAAAGAACAGTATGATCACAATATCAAAGGTTCTGTATGTGGAAGGCTTGGCTTACAATCTGTTCTCCATAAGCCAATTTGCAGAAAAGAAATGCAAGATAGAATTTGATGCTGATTATTGTTACATTAAGGATCAGAGTGGAGCAGAACTCATTAAAGCCAGAAGAATGTGATTGTTACACGGTGTTCACTTTCCAACACTGAAAGCTTCAAAGTCAGTATGTCTAATCTCTAAGACATCAACAGAAGAAAGTTGGTTGTGGCATCGAAGATTTCTCATCAACATTTTCGTGATTTAAACAAGCTGAGGACACAACAATTAGTGATTGGACTTCCTGAATTAAAGATTGAACAAGATTCCCTTTGTTCAGCTTGTGCGAAAGGAAAGATGAAGAGAAGTTCACACAAGCTAAAGATGTTATCCAACTGCAACAAGTGTCTAGAGCTAATTCACATGGACTTGTGTGGACCAATGAGTACTCGATCCATCAACGAAAAGAAATATATATTAGTGATGGTGGATGAATACTCTCGGTATACCTGGCTAGAGTTTCTACGAAAGAAATCTGATGCTCCTGATCTAATCATCAAGTTCATCAAGAAGATTCAAGTTCTACTGCAAAGCCCTATAAAGCAACTGAGGAGTGATAATGGAACAGAATTCAAGAATGCTACTTTGCAAACATTTCTAGAATCTGTTGGCATATCACACAATTTTTCTGATGTGATGACACCTCAACAAAATGGGGTCGTTGAGCGCAAAAATTGAACTCTGGTAGAGGTTGCACGGACAATGTTGGCATATTCAGAACTAACAATGTTTCTATGGGCTGAGGCTGTAGCAACTGCATGCTTTACACAAAATAGGACTATTATCAATAAACGCTTTAATAAAACTTCTTATGAATTGATTAATGGTCGTAAGCCTACTGTTAAATTTCTTCGTGTGTTTGGATGCAAGTGCTATGTTCTTAATGATCGAGAGAACTTATCTAAGTTTCAACCAAAAGCTTATGAGGGGATATTCATTGGGTATTCTCTGCAATCCAAAGCATACAGAGTCTACAATACTCGTACAAAGATGGTGATCGAAAGTGCAAATGTAATCTTTGATGAAAGCAAGACAAGGACTTCTGAACAAAGCAGTTCAGAACTCGGATCTAAAGAAAAAGACAAAGCTTCTACTTCATCAAGAATAGAACTTGTTCAAAAACAGACTGAGACATCTAACTCTTTCACTGATTCAGATTTAGATTTACTGTTCTATGATGCTTTTGACGATTTTCAGGACATACAAAGTCAAAATGATATACCTATCAATGATACATCTACTACAACTGCAGATATATCAGGACCTTCTGATGAAAATGGAGAAGCTTCTACATCTCAAGTACAAGAAGTTTCAGACAACACAACTTAAACAAATAATGAAAATGTTCCATCTACACCTGAAGAAAATGTGTTGGAAACTCCCACTGCAGAAGTTGTTCCATTGCAAAGCACATCAAGTCCAATTGTATCTAATTCAGAAGAAACAGAAATTCAAGTGATTTCAATTCCTGAAGAACCAGCAATACAAGATGAGTTTGATTCTTCTAACAATCAAACAGAGGTTGATGTTTTACCAAGATCACACAGATGGACAAGGAATCATCCTCCAGAAAACATTATTGGTGACCCGTCTGCTAGAGTGACTACCATATCTGCTTTTCCACCAGCAACTACAAACTTGTGCATGTTTTCAACTTTTCTGAGCAGCATTGAACCAAAGAAGCCATCAGAAGCGTTAAAAGATCCATATTGGATAAATGCAATGCAGGATGAGTTCAAAAGAAATCAAGTATAGCGATTGATACCAAGACCTAAAGACAAATCAATTGTTGGAACAAAGTGGGTTTTCCGAAACAAAAAGGACGAGGCTGGAATTATTGTGAGGAACAAAGCAAGGCTGGTTGCAAAAGGTTACAATCAACAAGAAGGAATTGATTATGATGAAACCTATGTACCAGTTGCTCGGATTGAAGCCATACGAATTTTTCTAGCTTATGCGGCTCACAAGAATATCAAGGTATATCAAATGAACGTGAAGTCTGCTTTTCTCAAGGACATTCTTCATGAAGAAGTTTATGTGAGTCAACCGGAAGGTTTAGTGGATCCAAAGTTCCCAGATTATGTCTATGTTCTTGACAAGGCATTGTATGGACTAAAACAAGCGCCAAGAGCATGGTATGAAACTTTATCAGTCTACCTAACTGAATCAGGTTTTCGGAAAGGTACAATCGACACTACTCTTTTTCTTAAAAAGAAAGGTAAGGATATGATACTTATATAAATTTATGTTGACGACATAATTTTGGCTCTACTTCACAAGATTTGTGTGTAGAATTTGAAAATACCATGAAAAAGCGTTTTCAAATGTCAATGATGGGTGAACTCACATTTTTCTTAGGCCTGCAAGTCAAACAAACCCCTGAAGGGATTTTTATAAACCAGGCTAAATATATCAAAGACATGTTGAAGAAATTTGACATGAATTCTACTTCACCCATGAAAACTCCAATGCTAGCTGGCAGTCTGTTGGATGTTGATATCTCTGGAAAATCAGTAGACCAACATACTTACAAAAGTATAATTGGTTCTCTTCTTTATTTGACAGCAAGTAGGCCAGATATTATGTTTGCAACATGTTTTTGTGCACGGTATCAGGCAAATCCTAAAGAGTCTCATCTTTCTGTTGTCAAATGAATCTTGTGGTATCTCAAAGGCATACCGAATTTGGGCCTTTGGTATCCAAAAGATTCCAAGTTTGAATTAATTGCATATACTGACGCAGATCATGCAGGAAATAAATTATACAGGAAAAGTACATCCGGAGCATGTCATTATCTAGGAGATAAATTGGTCAACTGGTCATCAAAGAAGCAGAATTGTGTATCCACATCTACAACTGAAGCGGAATACGTTGCGGCTGCAAGCTGCTGCTCACAGGTTATGTGGATGAGAACCCAACTGAGAGATTATGTATACAAATTCCATAAGGTACCAATCTACTGTGATTCTAAGAGTGCAATAGTCATCACATCAAATCCTGTGCAGCACTCAAAGACGAAGCACATAGTTATCAGGTATCACTTTATTAAAGACCATGTTGAAAAAGGTGATGTAGAAATGCATTTTGTTCAACTGATCTTGAAGTTGCTGATTTGTTTACAAAATCTCTTGATGAAAAGAGATTTAATTTTCTAGTCAGTAAACTTGGCATGTTGAACCTTAATGAATAGTTATATCATTCTTTATTTTTCTGAGGGGGAGCATTTCTCTATATCTGGTATGCTTGAGTAATTCATTTTCTCAATTTAAATAAAAAAAAAAGATGGATACTGTTAATAAACTGGACTCATGCTCAATGAGTACCAAAAGTTTTATCTGTTTTACAGGTTTTGTATTGGACTATGACTTCTGATCATATCAGATCAGGACTCGTGCTTCATGATTTGTGTTTCTTAGCAAATATCAAGGGGGAGAAATAAAGATGAGTGCATACTTCAAGGGGGAGCACAATGGAAAAGTCTGTAAGTGTGTATGTAATTTTGAAAAGTCTGAAAAGTTTTTGAAAAGTCTGCAAAGTTTTTTTGGAGAAAAATATTGATTTTGTGCTAAAAAGTCAATTCTGAAAAGTTGTTATTTTGGGAAAGCAAAAGTTTCCATTTTTAGAAAGATTTCATTTTTGGAAATATTTCTCAAATTTTTTTTTCTAAGTCAGGAAACGCGCAAAGCACTATGCATAAGCTTAAACGCGCAAGGCATAGAATGCGAGTTCATCAAACACGCAAGGCATTGCTAGCGAGTTTGAAAAACGCGCAAGCTGAAGCTAGCGAGTTTGAAAAACGCGCATGGTAAAGCTAGCGAGTTTGCTTTAAACGCGCTAATAGAGGCGTGCGAGTTTCAGAAACGCGCAAGGCGTTACTTGCGAGTTTGGGTGAGAAAGTTCCTTCAGCGTGCGAGTTTCATCTTTCTTAGGCATGCGAGTTTCACAAAACTTTTACTTAAATTGTTTCTTAAGTGAAAATCACACACCTATTTGCCGATTTTTGAGACAAATACCTTGTTTTGTTGATATGAGAGAAGAAAAACTCAAATCGTGCGTTGTGTGCGAGTTTTATTCAAATGAATAGTATCTTGCGAGTTCTATGAATAAACAGTGGCTTGCGAGTTCTTTGACTTGCGAGTTCTGAGAATGAATAGTGACTTGCGAGTTCTTTGTGTTGCGAGTTTAGTCGAGTAGATATATATATTCCGTCTCATTCTCTCTCATTATCAATCTGCGGATTTCTTCACTTAGCGATTTTCTCTCTGATATTTTCTTGCGACTTTCAACTTCTCAGTTCTTTTTCATCGAAGATTCAAGTGTAGGTTGTTATTTTTCATACTATTTGATTGATTGTTGTTAGTTTTATCATTTCTAGGGTTTCGTTTTTCATGATTAACGATTCAAAATGTTTTGTCTGTTCATCTTCCTTGCTTCGGTGTGTTCTAAAATCGACAAGACACTGAATATTTTGGATTTAATCTTTCAAAATAATGTTTGGGTATTGAAAATCATACTTGTTGAAATCTGGGATTGCTCGATATACATCTTTTTGCAGGTTACCATGACTTTTGGAGTTTGAAACTGAACTGTTGTTCATATTGGACTGAACAGAAATCGACTCATATTCTGGACTTAAACCAATATCCTGAACTAAACTAATCTGGACTTAATGGATGGATAAATAATTTCATAATATTTAATCATATTGTTCAAAGATTAAAAGAAGTTTAAAAGTCAGATTTTTCATAAAGGTGAAAAGTTTGAATTTTTGAAAGTCAAATTTGAATTTGAATTTCAAAATTTTCAAATAAAAAGTAAATTGAGAAGTTTGGGTATTGGAGTTCATTTCAAAAAAATTCAAATATAAAGAGTCGAATGTTTTTGGATACCTTGCAAAATCAGTAAAATAAATGATCTTTCAGATTTCAAGTATTATTTTTAAATACAACATTAATTTGTCAGAATAAATTCGAAATGTGAAGTGTTGTTGTCAATTTTATGTTTTGTGTGTTGAAGTGTTATTTTGTTCATTCAAAGTTGCAACTTGTTTTCTGCAACTTACTGTGCTTTTATTGCAAGATCTTAAAGTACATTGTTCTATACTTCAAAATTGGTTTTTCTGAAAAACAGGCTTTTGGATTTATACTAACATATTGGATTTTATCCAATACATTTTATGATTTTTCAGGAAATCAATGGCGGAGGAAAATATTCATGACCAAAGTGTTCAGATGGATGAACATGATCTGAATGTTTCACGGGAGATGCCCATGCCTTCTTCCCGATCCCATTTTTCTGAAGTTGGTGCTGATCCTGATCTTCAATTGATCAATCCTCAAAATTATCTTCCTTTATCACCAAACAATCACCGTGTAATCTTTGAAAATCTGATGGTCAAGCCTTTGATAAAGGATATCCTGAGAAATCATCCCATCTGCACTGCCTTAACTGCAACTGCTAATGTACCGATGATCTACTTACAACAAGCATGGAGAACCATTGATCATGTAGTGCAAGGCGACATAAAGTATTTCACCATTCGTATCGACAACTTTACATCCATTCTGACCTTTCAGAGACTGAGATTGCTTCTTGATCTACCTTTGCCAGATTCCAGAGAAGGAAAGACAGTTTTTGATCCCTATCCGACTGATCATGAAATGTTTGCTGGTATTCGTGCTCTTGCTTATGTTGGAAATCTTACAAAGATGAGTGACTTTCGGAAGTCAAACTTGCCACCATTCTACTATCTTTTTTTCTCAGTAATCAACAAGTGCTTGACTTCACGACACTCTGGGCACGACAATACAAACATTCATACTCTAAGATTGTTTCATGCTATCATTTATGATCTGCATGTTGATTATGCTGTGGCCATCTGGACTGAGCTGTATGAGAAAGTTCTGAGCAGGAGACATTCAAAGAAGCCAAAATATGTGCCTTATCAGAGATTTTTACAACTTATTGTTCGAGGTATTCTGAGATCCAGCAGAGATGTTCCAAAGAGATTACACCATGAATGTGCCCCAGAAAATGAAATGACTCATCTTCAAAAGCAGAAGCAATCCTTCCCTTTTGAGATGACAGTTCCTGCTGCACTGCTTGCTTATGCCCATCCGAATGCTCCGATAGGCAATATAGGGAGTCCATGGGATTGCCAGAGCCGGAGATCCCTACCCAGGACTCAGAACCAGTTAGTCGAGCGGAGTCGGTGAGGGTTCAACATACTACGGGAGTAGTTGAACGGGAAAGTGATCAGAGATAAAATATAGAGAGGGGTTCAGGAGTGGGTCAGCCTTCTGTACTGGAGGGTGTGGGAACACAGGCACAATCTACCACGCATTTAGTGATTCCTACATCTCAACCTGAGATTGCTATCATTCCTCATTTAGGCACTCAGATAGAGAATCCCAATGAAAGTCAGAACTCTGAGAAAACTATATCGGTTGGACAAGCAAGTTCTTCTAGTATTTCGGTACCTTCAGCAACATCAGCACAGGATGCAGCAGATCAAGGATAATGTTTCATTACACCAAAGTCTTGGTTCTACTGCAAGAGATCCTGACTTGGAAGGTGTTGATTCAACAATCAGGAATATTGTTTCTGACTCTGGAGTTATAAGGCAGGAAGAGGGAGTATTAGTTAAAAACTCAAAAAATGTGAGGACTAGAGTGAATGTAGAAAAAGAACATGGTGAGAGTGAGTGTATCCAAACCTACCATTCTAGAAGGGCAGCCACATCTACTACCTCGCCGCATATGTTGCGAGCAAGAGGTATTGAAACAGACATTAGTCGCCCACTAATGCACATTCACACCTCAGCCAGCCATTCTATTGCCTCTCAACAGGCTATAGTCTCATATTTTCACGGGGATTTAGCACATACTCTATCTGCCTTTCACTCGGAAATGGCAGGTATTGAAACAAGAACTCCGTTGCCCCCGAGTTTGACTTCTTTCAGTGCACCTTTGAGTCTAGAGCCAATTGATACATCTATTTTCATTCCTAGGACACAACCAAACATATCTGCTACCATCGGGAGTCTTAGTGCCCCGATCGGAACATCTGTAGTAGATCCGCATTCCGGACTACGAGGATTAGGTGGAAATCCTGTCATTGCTAACACTATGCCAACTTTGAGCATAGGCCACACTGTTGTATCTTCTACAGTTGTGTTAATGGGAAGCTTGAGTAGCCCCGGTGTTAGTTTACCCGAATTCGTTTGAAGGGAATTTCTCAATGACGCCCTAAAGGTCGTTGAAAACTCTTTATGGCAAAAATTTCAGTTGGAGATGAGTAAGGCAACAACAAAGTTTGAGGAGGAGATTGGGAAGGTGTTGAGGATGCTGAAAGGGAAAAATCCCGTTGTTGAGGAGCCTGAGCAAACAGTTCCACCACCATCTGTAACACAACCACCATCAGTTCAATCAGTTTTTGAGCTGAAATCTTTACTTCTAGCCCAGCTATTATCTGAAGCTCCAACAGATCAAACCGAAGCAGATCTTATTGGTTTACTGAGGCAACAATATCAACCAATTGTTCCTCAGGTTCCAGTAGATTATGTTACTCAATCTCAGTTCAACCAGTTCAAAAATTCAGTAGAGAAGCACTTACAGGATCTTACCACAGCAGTTCAACTTTCTTGCAAGGCTCAATCTGATGCAGTTTTAAACAAGAGGCATGATCGTGATTCTGATCAAGATCATGAGGGGGAGATGAATAAGAGACAGAAAACTGCAAAAGATATTGTTATTGTTACTGTTGAGGAGCAGGGGACTGAAGTAACTGAAACTACACACGGAGATCAATCAGAAAAGGAACAGTTGGAAAAGAATGTTCCAGAGGCTGATGTAGAGTTGATGATCTATGAGAATACGGAATCAATGGTTGAAAAGCCTGCGATTGCCACTGTTGAGGAAGTAATGGAGATGTTGGGAGTTACTGCTGAAAACTTTGTCAACCTAGATGATTATGAAAGTGATGATGATGAACAGGCTGCTGCTAGGTATGACAGTTACTGCAAAGTTAAGGAGGAAGGAATGAAGGTTATTGAGCACAATAATCAAAGTTATGGACCAGATCCTGAGAATACAGTTACAGTTGAAGAGTTTGCACAGAATGCTATTTCTCAAGGAAATCTGGGTCAGAGTGAAAATGTTCTGGATGACTTGTTTGGAGAAAATTTAGATGAAAATTTTGATGATCTTGAAGCTGAAGATGAAGAGATTGTAGATCTTGATCAAACGTTTATAGTTTAACAAGCCGAAGTTGTGGAGGTTGCACAGATTGCGAGTATAGTTGATTATGCTCCACCAAATTACAGATTGTTTGATGAAGATGAAATCTTGACTGCTATTCCGATAGTCTCACCCACAAGAAACTTCTCTGTCCCTGAAAATCTTGATGCTTCTGAACCAAGAGTTGCTCTACCCTTGCTTGAAGATTTTGATTCTAAACAACCAGCAGAACAACCCAAGCATAAACCAAAAACTGATAAGCCCAGAAAGTCAAAAAGATCAAGAATTCCTACCCCAAAGCACAAACCAAAAGATCTTGAAGAAGAAAGGCCAATCATTATTGATATCCAAGACTTCAGGAATAAGCTGTACAAAGAAAGAAAACAAAGAGAAAAGGAGGAAAGACAGATAGTTCGAGAAGCTAAAGCTGAGTTAAGAAAAGAGGAAGAAGAACCAGCCAAAGCAAAAGCTAGTGCACTTCCTTACATCCGAAACCCAGATAGCCCAAAGATATTAAGCAAAGCTGAAACCTCTATACAGTTAAAGCCAAATCCTGTTTTTGCTACTCCTATGGAAGTGGAAGAATTCTAAAAATCTCATGATCCAGAACTTGAATCAATGCAAGCAGAATAGCTCATCTCTTATGAAATCAGTGATATAGGGAAAGTTACTTTCAATGGAGATGTTAGAGTTGGTGCTATTCCTTATACAGGATATGATGTTGAGGGAGATTCTTTGAAGTTCATTGAGATCATCAGAAAGTCTCTCAAAGTACCATTCCTGGAAGAGTCAACCAAAATCTTTGTTTCTTCTCTACAGCCGATTGATGAAGCTTGTTTTTATGTTGTTGGATAGAGAGATAAAGTTTATCAAGCCAATTACATCAGGTTCATGAAGACAATGTGTAGTCTTTCCCCTTATGCCAAAAGAAAAGAGATTCTGCAGGTTCAAAATGTTCATATTTGCAAGATTCTTAATGTTCGCTATCCAAAGTTCACAGTTCAAAGAAAAGATATGAAGATCAGTACCTTTACAGAAGTTGATTTTGATAACTTGAACTTCTCAGACATTATGTTCATTGTGAATGAGTTCAGAGACAGGAGAAATAGAAGGAGGTCACAAGTTGTTGATTATGCTTTGGATGTTATTAAAAGATTCATGACAAGGAGTGTAACACCCTAAAAATCAGAGTAAATTTAAAACCTGGAAAACTTGGCAACATGACATTCGTATTGATATAAACCTCCCATAAAGGGGATGAGTCCTCAAGACTTTACAAAACCTGAACATAAATGGGATTCATCGACAAACTAATCTAGACACTTCTACCAAGATTACATTCGTTGACAATCCATAATTCATCAAAAGAATGGGACTTAACAAATGCCCAGATTCAATACTAGTCATCTCAAAATGCCTCGAGACCAAACCCGTCTCTCAAAACCCCGGCAGCCCACTGCTACGGGAAACCTGTCACACAAATCATTTGAGAAAAAGTGTTAGGCTTAAAGCCTAGTGAGAACATACAGTTCATAAATCTCAAGAGATATTTACAATTGCAACAAAGTAAATCCTTTCAAAGGTTTGGTTGTGCAAAATACAATTCTTGATATTAAATGGACAACCGGTCCAAAACACATCTTCCGATGACGGGGATTACCCGATTTACCAAGGATTACAGTGGAACACAAAGTAAGCCACAAATCCGAGTTATGAGCTAAATACATGGAACCATGGCAAAGAACTCTTCAGTCCGTACTACGATGTGAGGGAGGGACCCCAAGGAACCATGTCATACTCGTTCATTAGACTACATTTGACCCATGGCTAGGATCCGGTATCACATAACCGTACCTAAGTTTCCCCCGAGGATCAAATGTATCTAACTACAACGGAAGGGGCATATCCTTCCCAGCCATAAGCCGACTCGATACCTAGGGATCCAATAGTATAGTCATGACTTGTCACAATATTTCATGTGACCAACGAAGCTAGATAAATAGCTTCAACACAATTATATTTCAAAATGCCATTTTCTAGACCAATTGTTGGTAAGAAAGGTAATCATAAAACCAGTTTATATCATTCTTTTAAATAAGCCTCATACTGGGCAAGTAAAGCATTATTTTACTTAATCAAGATGAAATCCCTCATTTTAGTCAAAAGCGTTTCGGGAACCCTAACATATCTCAAAACCCCAAGTTACATCAAATTGTAATAAACGGACAATCCGAAAACATAGAGATATGTAGGAGTTAAAAACACAATCTTTGACATATATAACAGTTTAGAAAAGTTAGTAGGAACTCACCTCTGTTTGATTCTTCTTAACGAGCGCTACCTATGACAACACCGAAAGAATCGGTAAGTCAAAACACAGATAACTCTTCCGCTACCTGAATTAGAACTCAAAATAACAGAAGCTAACAACTAACAGAACCTAATCCGGTCGAAGGCAAATACCGGTTGAAAGACAACACTGGTCGAAAGACTCCCGGTCGAAAGGCAAATACCGGTCGAAAGACAACACCGGTCGAAAGGCAAATACCGGTCGAAGGACTACCGGTCAAACACAACCTACCGGTCAAATGCTTTCCCGGTCGAACACAACCTACCGGTCGAATGCTCTTCCGGTCGAACACAACCCACCGGTCGAATGCTCTTCTGGTCGAACACAACCCTCCGGTCGAATGCTCTTCCGGCCGAACACAACCCTCCGGTCGAACACCTATCGGTCCTAACAAGTCCGGTCGTCTTGTTCATCAAGAACAGTCGACCCAGAACCCAGATCCAAAACGAGAAATACTCAGATCTCAAAATGGAACGGTTTAAAACCTTCACAACGAGATTCTACACGGCTAAAAGCATTCAGATCAAAGCATTAAGCTAGATTCGTACCTTGATTTGCCCGAAACGATCAACCTCTTAACACTGCTTTCTCCTGCTCTTCTCTTTCTCTCTGGCTTCTCAAACACGATTCAGATCAAAATGAGATATTAGAAAATATCTCAGATTTGATTTGTATTTATATAGCCCAAGTTACAAATTACCCCCCCTTGAACTTTGGGTAAAGGTCAACTTTTTACCCAACCCCAAAATTCAGGGTGTTACAATCCTCCCCAACTTGGGAATGATTTTGTCCCCGAAATCCAACTATACAAAGAGATGAGGATATCTACGCTTCATATCCTCTTTAGATTCCCAAGTCACATTCGCCCCTCGGTGATGCTTCCACTGCACCTTGACCAAAGTGACTTCTTTGTGACGCAACTTCTTAGACTTTCTCTCCAAGATGGCGTCGGGTTCTTCCACACAACGGTTACCTTCGTCTACCCTTAACTCTGAAAGGGGAATGACGCTGTCTTCTACCGCCAAACATTTCCGGAGGTAGCAAACATGAAACGTGTTGTGTATTCTACTCAACTCCGGTGGCAGTTCCAACTGGTAGGCTTGCAAACCCACCCGCTTAAGTACTTTGAAAGGTCCGAGGAAACGGGGACTCAGCTTCCCACGTTTTCCGAACCGTATAATGCCCTTCCACGGAGACACCTTAATCATAATGCGGTCGCCTACTTGGAATTCCATCGGTCGCCTCTTCTTATCGGCATTGCTTTTCTGACGATCCTTAGCCGCTTTCATTCTTTCATGAATGCACTTGACCTTATCGGCAGTCTCTTGCACGATTTCAGGCCCGACAAACTGCTTTTCTCCCGCTTCAAGCCAACACACTGGAGTCCGACACTTTCGCCCATACAATGCTTCGAAAGGTGCCATCCCAATACTCGAGTGGTAGCTATTGTTGTAAGCAAACTCCACCAAAGGTAGGTGAGAGTCCCAACTACCCCCGAAATCGATGACACAAGACCGCAACATGTCTTCCAAGGTTTGGATCGTTCGCTCGCTCTGCCCGTCGGTCTGTGGATGGTAAGTCGTACTTAACTTTACTCGATTACCAAGCTCTTTCTGAAACCCATCCCAAAAGTTCAAAGTGAACCGACTGTCGCGATCCGACACGACCGACAATGGTATCCCATGCCTCGAGACCACCTCATCGATATAAAGCTTCACCAACTTATCCATCGGTAAAGTCTCGCGCATAGGCAAGAAGTGAGCGCTCTTTGTCAATCGATCCACTATCACCCAGATGGTATCGTGACCTCAAAGAGTTTTAGGCAACTTCGTCACGAAGTCCATGGTGATATGCTCCCACTTCCACTCGGGAATTTCTAAAGACTGAAGACTCCCATACGGTCGCTGATGTTCGGCCTTAACTTGCGAACACGTCACACAATGCTCAACGTAACGCGCCACATCAAGCTTCATTACCGGCCACCAGTAGTGCAAGTTCAAGTCCCTGTACATCTTTGTACTTCCCGGATGAATGGAATACTTGGACTTGTGTGCATCTTCTAGCAACAGATCACGGTTACCCCCAATCTTGGGTACCCACACACGACCACTGAACAGTTTTACTCCAGGGCTATCTTCCGTTAAGAGTAAACGCTGCTTCGTCATGACCTCATCTTTGAGATTTTCTTCTAACAATGCTTCCACCTGCGATGTCTTGATTTTCTCAACAAGACTAGACACTTGCTCGATTCTCGAATGGGTAGCCCGAATACTTCCGCTATAGTCCTTCCGACTTAACGCATCGGCCACCACGTTCGCCTTACCGGGATGGTAAAGCAACTCACAGTCGTAATCTTTAAGCAACTAGAGCCATCGCCTTTGCCTCATATTCAGCTCTTTCTGATCAAAGACATATTTCAGGCTCTCGTGATCCGTGTATAGAGTGCATTTCGTGCCGTAGAGGTAATGTCGCCAAAGCTTCAAGACGAACACCACCGCCGCTAACTCCAGATCATGGGTTGGATAATTTTGCTCGTGTATTTTGAGCTGCCTCGAGGCATAAGCGATTACCTTGCCTCGTTGCATCAACACACAACCCAGTCCCATCTTTGAAGCGTCGCTGTAAACCACGAAATCTTCCGATCCTTCAGGTAACGTCAAGATCGGAGCTTCACACAACTTCTTTTGAAGGATCCGGAACGCCTTCTCTTGGGTTTCGGTCCATTCGAACTTCACATTCTTCCGAGTCAGAACTGTCAAGGAAGAAGCGATCTTTGAAAAGTCTTGGAAAAATATCCTGTAGTATCCCGCCAGACCCAAGAAACTTCGGATCTCGGACGGACTCTTAGGAGGCTCCCAATTCATCATAGCTTCAATCATGGAGGGGTCTACTTTCACTCCGTCCCGAGTGACTACGTGACCCATAAAATGTACTTCTTTAAGCCAAAAGTCGCACTTGGAAAACTTGGCGTACAACCTTTCTTTTCTCAACACTTCCAGAACTTCACGTAGATGTTGCTCGTGCTCTGTCTCACTCTTGGAGTACATGAGTATGTCATCAATGAATATTATGACCGACTTGTCGAGGAATGGTCGACACACTCTATTCATCAAGTCCATAAACACTGCTGGTGCGTTTGTCAGGCCAAAAGGCATTACAGGAAACTCATAATGGCCGTAACGCGTTCTGAAAGCTGTCTTTGGAACATCTTCTTCTCTTACCTTCACTTGGTGATAACCCGATCGTAAGTCGATTTTAGAAAAACATCCCGCTCCTTGAATTTGATCGAACAAGTCGTCTATTCTCGGAAGAGGACATCTGTTCTTTACTGTAGCTTTGTTCAACTCACGATAGTCAATGCACATTCTCATTGTGCCATCCTTCTTTTTGACCAATAAGATCGGAGCTCCCCAAGGTGACGAACTCGGTCTTATAAAGCCTTTCTCCAATAGCTCTTGGAGTTGTGCCACGATCTCTTGCATCTCCGATGGCGCTAAACGGTAAGGTGCTTTAGCGATTGGGGTTGCTCCAGGTACAAGATCAATCCGAAACTCTACCTGCCGATCGGGTGGCAACCCGGGCAAGTCATCCGGAAGGACATCTGGAAACTCACGCACGATCTTCACATCTTCCAGCTTTGATTTCTTTAACTTGGCATCGATCACATAGGCTAGGAAAGACGAACATCCTTTTACTAAGCACTTGCATGCCTTTGCCATTGTGATTATTGCCACTTCATCTTTTCTCCTTTCACCATAGATGACGACTTCGCCAGAGGGGTTGGGAAGTCGAATCAACTTCTTGTAACACACGATCTCGGCCTGATTGTTTGACAACCAATCCATACCGACCACAACATCAAAACCCCCGATTAACATCGGCAGTAGATCGATCGGGAATTCTCTCCCTTCGATACTAAGAGCACACTGCTTCAGAACTTTGTGGATCAGAACTTGACTACCATCGGCTATTTCTACCACTAATGCATCCTCAAGACTAGTAGTGGGCATAGAAATTTTCTGACGGAACAATTCAGATACGAAAGAGAAACTAGCACCCGTATCGAATAAAATACGAGCAGGTACAGAGTTTATAAGAAAAGTACCCGATACCACATCAGCGGATGCCCTGGTCTCTTCGGCCGTCATCTGAAAAGCTCGACCTGGAACCCTCGGAGGGTTCTCCTTCTTTGCCTCCGCAATACCCGACATGAGCTTCGGGCAATCTCTCTTCACATGCCCTGGTGCCTTACACTCGTAGCAAACCATTCCCACGACAGAACAGTCACGGGCGGTGTGGTCATTCTTACCACACTTGAAGCAGAATCTAGAAGTGGAGTTACAGTTACCGTGGTGTTTGGTTCGACACTTCGGGCACCACCTTGCTTCTTGATGACTGTTGAAATTGCGGTTTTCGACAAAAGGTCGGGCCCGCTTGGAAGGTACTGAACTGCTCTCCAACTTCCTCTTATCAGACACCACCACTGCTTTCTCAGATTTGTTTCTCGCGAACATTTCTTCCATGAACTGAGCTTCCTCGACCATCTCTCGGAGGTTAGAAGCTTTGAAGTTGTGGACCATAGATTGCATGTCCGCGGGTAAGCCATTAAGATATGCTTTCATCTTGTCTCTCTCTGTTGGGGCAGCGTGCCCCACCAGACCAAGCTTCTCCATGAACTGATGGGTATACTCCCTCACCGTCAGGCTTCCCTTTACCAGAGACCGGAATTCTTTCTCAATTCGGTCCATTGTTCTTTCGTTGCAGAATTCTTCTAACAACTTCTTCTTGAACTCGGCCCAAGACAACTGAGCCAACACTGCAGGAGATAGGGTGGATTGGATGACATTCCACCAAATGAGCGCAGTATCCCTCAGCAGTTGGGTACCGAACCGCACTCTTTGATCATCTCCGCACTCGGAAGAGCCAAAAGCTTGCTCAATCGCGCGGATCCACTTTACACACATGGCTGGGTCATCAAAACCAAAGAACTCTGGCGGTCCACAGCCCAGAAAGGACTTGTAGGAACAACTTTTCCTATTTCCCGGAGTACCAACAAACCTGCGCTCTTCAGCCCTGACCCCCGTACCATCGCCTCCAGAACCCGCTATGACGTTCTCCACAACCGTCTCACTTCTCTGATTGTTCACGTCGCGGTCCTCCATTACTTTCAGCAGAAACTCTTGCTGCTTTGCCATCTCTTCCCTCATGGCCAACATCACGCTGGCCAACAACTCGGACTGGGGATTAGCATCCCCGATGACTGGGTGGGACGAAGCCAGGTCTACTCGTGGAATGACCTCTGGCCCCCCACCTAGCCTTGGCTGAACAGGTGGTCGTACAACAACCTCAACTCCTTCCGGCTGACCCGCTGTAGAGGCTGTCACTTCTAGACCATCAACACGCGTACGCGGTCTTCCGCGCGTACCTACCATACTGAACTGCTACACCGAGCAGAGAAAGAGATAAGAAAGAGGTAGGAAAACTCGAAAGGAAAACATACTACCACATTACCAATTGTCATATTAACAGCAATTCAAGCACTCTTACGTACAATATCCTCATAATAACATTAGCTAAGTGAAATTATGAACATATAACACATAACGGTTCTTGTCACCACCACTACAACGCCTGATAAACGTACTTTCCATCGACTCTAAGACTAACCCAACTTAGAAGTTCTACCCAAATCTCATGGATCAATTCTTAGTATACTCAGTCTAAGTCTAGACATCTTACATTCATGCCTAGTTCGCTTAAGCTAGGGCTCTGATACCAACTTGTAACACCCTAAAAATCAAAGTAAATTTAAAACCTGGAAAACTTGGCAACATGATATTCGTATTGATATAAACCTCCCATAAAGGGGATGAGTCCTCAAGACTTTACAAAACCTGAACATAAATGGGATTCATCGACAAACTAATCTAGACACTTATACCAAGATTACATCCGTTGACAATTCATAATTCATCAAAAGAATGGGACTTAACAAATGCCCAGATTCAATACTAGTCATCTCAAAATGCCTCGAGACCAAACCCGTCTCTCAAAACCCCGACAGCTCACTGCTAAGGGAAACCTGTTATACAAATCATTTGAGAAAAAGTGTTAGGCTTAAAGCCTAGTGAGAATATATAGTACATAAATCTCAAGAGATATTATCAATTGCAACAAAGTAAATCCTTTCAAAGGTTTGGTTGTGCAAAATACAATTCTTGATAATAAATGGACAACCGGTCCAAAACACATCTTCCGATGACGGGGATTACCCGATTTACCAAGTAAGCCACAAATCCGAGTTATGAGCTAAATACATGGAACCATGGCGACGAACTCTTCAGTCCGTACTACGATGTGAGGGAGGGCCCCCAAGGAACCATGTCATACTCGTTCATTAGACTACATTGGACCCATGGCTAGGATCCGGTCTCACATAACCGTACCTAAGTTGCCCCCGAGGATCAAATGTATCTAACTACAACGGAAGGGGCATATCCTTCCCATCCATAAGCCGACTCGATACCTAGGGATCCACTAGTATAGTCATGACTTGTCACAATATTTCATGTGACCAACCAAGCTAGATAAATAGCTTCACCACAATTATATTTCAAAATGCCATTTTCCAGACCAACTGCTGGTAAGAAAGGTAATCATAAAACCAGTTTATATCATTCTTTTAAATAAGCCTCATACTGGGCAAGTAAAACATTATTTTACTTAATCAAGATGAAATCCCTCATTTTAGTCAAAAGCGTTTCGGGAACCCTAACATATCTCAAAACCCCAAGTTACATCAAATTGTAATAAACGGACAATCCGAAAACATAGAGATATGTAGGAGTTAAAAACACAATCTTTGACATATATAACAGTTTAGAAAAGTTAGTAGGAACTCACCTCTGTTTCCTTCTTCTTAACGAGCGCTACCTATGACAACACCGAAAGAATCGGTAAGTCGAAACACAGATAACTCTTCCGCTACCTGACTTAGAACTCAAAATAACAGAAGCTAACAACTAACATAACCTAATCCGGTCGAAGGCAAATACCGGTCGAAAGACAACACCGGTCGAAAGACTCCCGGTCGAAAGGCAAATATCGGTCGAAAGATAACACCGATCAAAAGACTCCCGGTCGAAAGGCAAATACCGGTCGAAGGACTACCGGTCGAACACAACCTACCGGTCAAATGCTCTCCCGGTCGAACAGAACCCACTGGTCGAATGCTCTTCTGGAAGAACACAACCCACCGGTCGAATGCTCTTCCGGTCGAACACAACCCTCCGGTCGAATGCTCTTCCGGTCGAACACAACCCTCCCGTCGAATGTTCTTCCGGTCGAACACCTATCGGTCCTAACAAGTCCGGTCGTCTTGTTCATCAAGAACAGTCGACGCAGAACCCAGATCCAAAACGAGAAATACACAGATCTCAAAATGGAACGGTTTAAAACCTTCACAACGAGATTCTACACGGCTAAAAGCATTCAGATCAAAGCATTAAGCTAGATTCGTACCTTGATTTGCCCGAAACGATCAACCTCTTAACACTGCTTTCACCTGCTCTTCTCTTTCTCTCTAGCTTCTCAAACACAATTCAGATCAACATGAGATATTAGAAAATATTTCAGATTTGATTTCTATTTATATAGCCCAAGTTACAAATTACCCCCTTGAACTTTGGGTAAAGGTCAACTTTTTACCCAACCCCAAAATTCAGGGTGTTACAAGGAGTGTCTACAATGCTTATTCGTTTGATTTTCAGCTTCGCTTTGAAACCAATCAGAACAGAGTAAACCTTCTGGCACCAAACTTCAACCATCCCAAGATCAAAGTTCTAGAGCCCTTTCAGATCTCCAGATATCCAGAGTTGGGTGTAATGTATGTAAACACCAAGTCTCATAAGAAGCAGTTCATGAGAGCATCAGAATTGGCTAAGTATTCAGATGGTACTTTGAAGTATGTGCGGAAAGTGCTTGAAGATAAATTGTTTCTGTCTGAGCAGGAAAGATTAAGAAAGAATGAAGCTGTAAGAACTGTTGAGTCTCTTAACATGGAAGCTATGCTAGAAGAGATCAACAAGAAGATTGATTTCAGGGAGCACATCAGAAGGTTTGAAGCTTACCTTGGGATCAGAAGAATTTGCTTTAGAAGATAGGACTAAAGCAAAATTGTCAAATGATCTAAAAGGGGGAGATTGTTATTGTAATTTTAGTTTAGATCATTTGTGTTGACTTTTGTAAGTTTTCCTTGTTTCTTGTTTGACCTATAAATAGGTCTTCCTTGCTTTTGTTATAGAGCTAGCCTCATTTTGTAAACATTCAGAGAGAATCCTTTGAGAGAAAATCTTGTAACCCTTTCACTTGTGACATTAATACACATGTGATTTCCCCATGAATTTCATTGTTCTTGATTGATTTGTGTGTGTGATTTGAGTGGACTATATCATTATTGATGTAGATAAGCTAGACACAGATGAGCAAGCTAAAGCTAAGTATGAAATATTTTGGAAGATGAAGGAAAAAGGTGAAAAGAAAATGGATTTTGGTCTACAATGTGCAAGTCATCTAGAAAACTCTGTCAATGCTGAAAAATTTGTCAAAAAAGCATCTGAAGCAGAAATTCCTGGAAGTGTTTTTATGACAAATTTGTCAAATGATCTAAAAGGGGCAGATTGTTATTGTAATTTTAGTTTAGATCATTTGTGTTGACTTTTGTAAGTTTTCCTTGTTTCTTGTTTGACCTATAAATAGGTCTTCCTTGCTTTTGTTATAGAGCTAGCCTCATTTTGTAAACATTCAGAGAGAATCCTTTGAGAGAAAATCTTGTAACCCTTTCACTTGTGACATTAATACACATGTGATTTCCCCATGAATTTCATTGTTCTTGATTGATTTGTGTGTGTGATTTGAGTGGACTATATCATTATTGATGTAGATAAGCTAGACACAGATGAGCAAGCTAAAGCTAAGTATGAAATATTTTGGAAGATGAAGGAAAAAGGTGAAAAGAAAATGGATTTTGGTCTACAATGTGCAAGTCATCTAGAAAACTCTGTCAATGCTGAAAAATTTGTCAAAAAAGCATCTGAAGCAGAAATTCCTGGAAGTGTTCTAAATGAAAGTGTTTTTATGACATATTTGGTGATATTTTGTAAGAGATGATCAAGAAGATGAACCTATACAGAATTCTGAACCAGTACAGAATGTTGAACCAGTACAAGTGAATGTGGTTGAACAAGAAGATGAGCCCTACATTCCAACTGGCATTCCAATAGTTTATCCTGACAGAAACTGTGTTTTTCCTACAGCTAGTAAAGCCTATGTTCCTAATGCTCAAAATGTTGCCTTGCCATTGCCCAAGTCTGTAAAAAGGGTTTTCAGATCAAATGTCTCAGATCCTTCTGCTCCTATATTGATTGACATGGAAAAGTTGAGAAGATCTCTGAGTAAAGAAAGGAGGAGAATGGAAAGAGAAGAGAAAAGAAGAAATAAGGAAGCCAGAGAAAGAGAAAGTTGACAAAGAAATAGTTGATGTTGAAGCTTTACCCTACTTAAGAAACCTTGATAGCCCAAGAATTCTGAGTGCAGCAGAAAGACCAAAGCTTGTGTTTGTAACTCCTATGGAAGCAGAATTTCTTGCAAAGAAACAACATGATGCTGAAGAAGATTTGGAAGACGGAGAGACAAGAAGCTTAATTGTTTATATTGCTAATGATGAGTCAAGGGTTGAAAAGCCTAAGACAACAACTTGTGAAGAAGTGATGGAGGCTATGGGAAACACAACATGCAATTTTATTGATGTAGATGAGCTAGACACAGATGAGCAAGCTAAAGCTAAGTATGAAATATTTTGGAAGATGAAGGAAGAAGGTGAAAAGGAAATGGATTTTTGTCTACAATATGCAAGTCATCTAGAAAACTCTGTCCATGATAAAAAAAATTTGTCAAAAATGCATCTGAAGCAGAAATTCCTGGAAGTGTTCTAAATGAAAGTGTTTTTGATGACATATTTGGTGATATTTTGGAAGAGATGATCAAGAAGATGAACCTATATAGAATTCTGAACCAGTACAGAATGTTGAACCAGTACAAGTGAATGTGGTTGAACAAGAAGATGAGCCCTACATTCCAACTGGTAAAGATTGATCCTTGCAAACTGTATGGAGTGATTGACAGACCTCTAGACTACCAAACAAATTATCTGAGGTTTATTGAGAACTTTTCAAGAATAAAAGTATATACTAACAGAGCTGGAATTCTTCAGATAAAGGAATTTCGAATGAAGAATTACTTTGATGTCTAGTATCCAGAGTTTGATGTTCTGAGGTGAGATCTAAAGTAATCAACCTTTAGTGAAGCTGACTTTGAACACCTGAACATAGCAGACCTAGAGTTCATTTAGCATGAATTCAGAAGTAGAGTGGTTAGACCTAGAGTTGTAGTTTTTTTCACTTGAAGCTGTGAAGAGGTACATGAGGTGTCAGGTCAACAATTCATACATTCTTGATTTTCAGTTAGGAACAGAGACAAATCAGAATAGTGTAAACATGACTGCCCCTAACTTCAATCACTACTTGATGAGAGATGTGGAATTTTTCACACCAGTTGTAACTCCTGAACTTGGAGTTATATATGTCAACACTGAAACTCACAAGAAAAAATTCATGCGAGCAAGTGAAGTAGTAAAATTCTCAGATGGAACCTTAAAGATTGTGCTGAGAGAGCTAGAAGAGATGCATAGACATTCAGAAATGAGAAGACTTGAAATGACAGATCATATGCCTAGATCTGATAGAATTGCTATGAAAAGGATGATTCAAGCAATCAGAGATAGAATTGAATTCGGAGAAGGCATCAGAAGATTTGAAAGTTTCTTATCTATGAGGAGAAGTAGTTTCAGTAGGTGGAACCATTGAAGATTACAACTTTGATTAAAAGGGGGAGAATGTTAGATCATGTTTAATCAAGTTGTAATAGTTAGTCCTTTGATTAAAAAAAAGAAGGGTAAGTATCTCATGCATAGTATAACAACCTCCTCTTGTGACATATATGAATATAGTGTTTTCCCAATCAATGATCTTTTTCCTCTGATTCATATCTGTTATTACTCTGATTATTATTGTGTGTGCTTGATTCTGGAACAACATACCTAATACCCCAGTTATCTTTAATAGTTTGGTTTGTTTGACCTCTAGCATAAAGCTTAACTACTTTTTCAACAAAGTATTATTTTCAAACTTTAACTCATTATATTTGACAACGAACTCTTGCTTCTCAAGTTCACTCAAGATGATACTGGATTTTCAAAAATAAATCTTTTGTTTTTTAAAAATGTTGGCATCGTTGTTCAAAGAATCAATCAACATTTTATTCTCAACAATTTCTTTGTTGAGGTCAAATATTGTTTGACGCTTTTTCGCAACTTTGCCTTTTTCCCTTTTTAGTTTATTTTGCAGATCATGAAGCTCAGTCATCATGGTTTCCATTTTCTTTAAAAAATCTGATTCAAAAAAGTTATTTACCTCTTCTGATGTTTCATCATCCGATTCATCATATGCAACCTTCTTTCCCATGAGGCACATATGAGTTGTCTCATCTTTCTCACCTTCAGAGTCGGTGAAATCTAGCCAGTGGTCGCCCTCAGCCATTAATGCCTTTCCAGCTTCATTCTGTTTGGCCAAAAGTATCTTGCTCTTGTAGTATTCAGGGTTCCTTACTTTCGGCTTTCGACAATCTTTGGCAAAATGACCAATCTTTCCACTGTTATAACACTTTACTGGCTCTTCCACTTTCTTCTACTCATACTTGTTCACATATTTTCTCTTTTCCGACTTTCTTACCTTCAAATCTCCTGTCCTCATACCTTGTGCCTTCAACCCTCTCTTTATGCCCGTAGATGCGAGACCGGCCAGACGAATACCTCTGACTGTTCGAACCCGACTTCTTATAAAATTTCTTTTGAAATGCTCGGGTTAGCAAGATCATTGGTTGCTTTAAGTTTTCACCATCGTCGGAGTCTGAATCAGCATTATTTGACTCATCTGAATATGTCACAACAACCTTCTTTTTTTTTTTTCTTATCTTTCTTCTTTTTCTTCTTCTTAACTACAAAAGCCACAGGTTCCGTAGCAGGTTTCTCACTCTTCTTTTTCTCTTCTCTCATCATTTAGATCTTTCAATTGTTTCATCTGCCTTGTATGCTTCTTCCACTCTGGTTGTAGAACACTAAGAAATTTGACATTATTCTCTATCTGCTTCTTCTTGACCTTATTCTTAGCCAACTCATTCACTAGGGATACAAACCGGTCATAAGTAGCTTCCAAACTCTCTCCCTCTTTTGCTTTGAACTCCTCGTATTTGTTTATACAATTGGCTACTTTCATCTGATTCCCAACTTTTGATCCCATCATCATCATTTTCTCAAGATGACACATCTTCTTCGCAGTAGTTTTATAATTGTCAATCTTGATGTAGATCTCATTCGGAATGCTTTGTAGTAGGAGAAATATGGGTTGCTTGTTGGCTTTATATGTTAGTGTATAAAATTGTATCCAAGATTTAATATTGAAAAGTCAAATAGTCAAGTCTTGTAAAGTCAACTAGGTGTGTAAGCTTATAAGTGTTTGTATTGCTTGTAAGCATGTGAGTATAAATACCTTATATCTTGAGAGTTGTTTGTAACCATTAGAAGAACTTCATTGTAATATCAATAGACGTGTGATACTTTCTCTCTCTACTCTCTCTCTAGATCTTGATATTAATATTGTCAAATCTTGTTTGAGTTTGAGTTAATTGATTCGAAACTGGATCTAACATTTTCAACTGGTATCAGAGCTATACCAAGCAATTTTTCAGAAAGATTTTCACAAAAATATAGATCGATTTCTAGAATTTTTAGATCACAAAGTTGATTTTTCTTGAAAATATCAAGAACACTGAAGTTTGATCATTTTCACAAAGTCTCATTAAATCATTGTTCTTTGATCATGAAATTTGTTTCATTAGATTCATATTGTGAGATAGATTTGATCTTATTCATATTGTGTAAGCTTGTAAGTGTTTGTATTGCTTGTAAGCATGTGAGTATAAATACCTTATATCTTGAGAGTTGTTTGTAAGCATTAGAATAACTTCATTGTAATATCAATAGACGTGTGATACTTTCTCTCTCTAAAAAAAATTTACACTAGTCTTCAACTCTTGATTCTTCAACATTTATCTCTGACAATCTTTGACTTTTAAGCTCTAACAATCTTCAGTCTTTCAGTCTTTGAAGAATCTTGAAAAGTCTTTAACACTTTGCATCTTTGAAAAGTCAACAAGTCTTGAAAACGAATCATTTGAAGTCTTGAAACATCTGAACTTTGAAACTATTTAAACTTCTTTGAAAACTTTGAAACTTTTGAATCTTCAAGGAATCTTTCAAAACTGTATCTTCATCACTCTGATCCCTTGACTGTCTTCAGAAAAACAAACTTTCTCGAAACAAGTTTGACAATTTGGTTTGAACTTTCAGATTTATCTTCACCAAAGCTTTGAAATTTATCTTCACTTTGACATCTTCTTGAGCTTTGAAATTTATATTGCAGAATTATCTTCAGGAAATTGAAATTTTCAGAAATTTCTCCCCAATTTAAAAATCTCAACTTTGAAATTGAACTATGTAAAAATCTCAACTTTGTAAAAGTTCAAGCTCAAAATCTTTTTCCAAGTTCTTGTTCTTTTCTGAAATGTCATTGAAAATCCCAGTATTTCTCTTTTCATAATTTTTCTTTTCAAGCTCAAAATAATTTTTATTTTCTTTGAAAAATTGTCTTTCTTTTTCGAGTAAGTCTTGTAGAGTAGACATCTGTTTGGGATGTTCAGTAATTTTATCTTCAAGAACTTGTCTTTCTTTCGCAAAAGTGTCTCTTTCAATGATTACTATCTTTTCGAATTCTGACATTTGCTTAGAAAGTTTTGAACATCTCAGTTCCAAATCCTTTTTCTCTTGGAGAGTTTTCTTCGAAAGTTCAGACAGCTTTTGAGTAGAAGATGTCTCCAAATTTGATTTTTCTTTATCTGCTTGGATGTTTTTTTGTCAGTTTAGCATTATGTATTTCCAAAGCAGATATCATCACTTCGAAAGCCTTAAACATGTTTTGAAGCTCACCTGATTCAGCTTACAGTTCAGAAGATTTTTGTTCAGTTTTCTTCAGTTGGCTTTGAAGATTTTTAATTATGGACTCTTTGACCTTGATTACTTTCTGAAGAGCCTGAATGGCATATTCTTTTATTGTAATCATTTTCTCTCCATCTTTAATTTCTTTCTCTTTTTCTCTAATTTCCTTCTCTCTTGTGCTGATGATACCTGCAAAATCAGATTTTGCATTATCATTACATTTTGCACAAACAGAAGTTTTATCAGAATTTGACAAATTTAACTTCATCTCCTGAATCTGTTTGACAAGGGTTGCATTTTGAATTCTCAGTTTGTCTCGCTCAGCCTCTATAACAGGTATCTCAGGCATGTATAAGATAGCAAGATCTCTCCCTGATAGTATTGTATTTCCTTTCACATTTGTAATTGTCATCTTGAATGAAATATCATCTTGATATGAATGATCGTTCCCAAACAATTCAGAAAAAAAAAATTGGCTGAAAGTCAAACTTAGATCACCAAAAAAATAATCTCAGAAAAAATTATTTCAACTTTGGAACTCTCAAAGCACTGAAACTTGCAGATAATGATTTGAGTGTTTCGGAAAACTTTCAAGTAATGATTTGAGTATTTCAGAAAACTCTCAAGTCACACGAATTAGAATTCACAAACCAATTGAATTAGAATTCTCAAATCACTTGAACTGTTAGATTACTTGCAGATTAAATGAATTGAAACTCGCAAGTCATATAGACTAAAACTCGCAAGTCATATGGAATTTGAAACATGAATTCAAACTCGCAAGCCACTTGAATTCAAACTCTCAAGTCACTTGAATTAGAACTAAAAACTTGCATATCACTTGAACTAAACTTGCAGATCATGTAGATTGAAACTCGCAGCTGAGTATATTGAAACTCACAAGCTGCTTGAATTTAAACTCGTAGACTGCATAACCTGAAACTCGCAAACTAGATGAAATTAAAACTCGTAAAACACTTGCAATGCTTAGAACTAGCAGATGCTTGAACTACAAATCTACAAACTCGATATACTCATAAACATAAACTCGCAGACTGCTTGAACTTGCAGATCAAACACAAACTGCATAAAACTCCCAAATCAAACAGGTTTGAACTCGCAGGGTATATTGATTTTAAACTCATAGATCCCATGAAATTTCAACATTAAAATTCACAAATCTTATGAACTTGAACTGAAAATCTGGAAATCAAGTGATCATTAAGCTTGCAGACTGCATTAGTTTTGAAACTTGCAGATCCAAATGAACTTGAAACACGCAGACCACATGAATTAAATCAGATTAAAACTTGCAGACTTCATAACCTGGAACTCGCAAGACACATGAGTATGAAACTTGCAAACCAAATAACCATAAACATGCAGACCACTTGAATTTTAAAAACTCGCAGATCAAGTGGATGTTGAAGTCACAGTGCTATTGATCATAAACTCGCAAACCAAGTGATTATGAACACTCAGATTGAATGAGCTAAAACACGCAGACAACATGAGTTTTTGAAACTCGCAGAATGAATTGAAAATCGCAGGCTGTGTTCTTGAACTCGCAAGTTGTGTTGTTCTTCATAAACTCGCAGATCAAACAAGTTTAAAACTCGCAGATCACATGATCATTAAAACTTGCAAAATTAATGAATATGAACTGAGCTTGGAACTCGCAGACTAAGGTTTCAGTAATTTCAGAACTCCCAGATCGAAGTGACTAACTGGAACTCGCAGATGCTTGTTTCGATTAGAACTCGCAAGCTAAACTGATTGGAACTCGCAAAACACATAAGCTTGATGTGCGTGTTCTTCAATTTTGTGTTAGCGTGTTCTTCATGAACTCATATTCAAGCAATAAAATTTCAAGAATACACATTCATAATCGATATTACAACTAAAATACATTTCTAATATTAATTTCAGATTAAAAACAACAAATCACACAGATTTTATCAAGAACAATTCGACATTTTCAAACTGAAAAGGAATCGAAATTATAATCTGATTTTGTGATTGATTTGTGAAATTGTGTGACTACAATGTGTTTCCAGACTAGAATCGATCACACATTGATCATTTATACATCGAACCAATCAATTATCAATCGCGAGTTTTATTCAACAGTGAACATAGGGGTCGACTGCGTGTTCTTGATTTTTCAGAGATCGATCCAATCAAGTTCAATTATACCTGCAATTATGTTGATTAATCCATGAAAAGATATGAATAATATTAAATCTATCACACAATATGAATCTAATGAAACAAATTTCATGATCAAAGAACAATGATTCAATGAGAATTTGTGAAAATGATCAAACTTCAGTGTTCTTGATATTTTCAAGAAAAATCAACTTTGTGATCCAAAAATTCCAGAAATCGATCTATATTTTTGTGAAACTATTTCTGAAAAATTGTTTGGTATAGCTCTGATACCAATTGAAAATGTAAGATCCAGTTTCAAACAATTAACTCAAACTCAAACAAGATTTGACAATATCAATATCAAGATCTAGAGAGAGAGTAGAGAGAGAAAGTATCACACGTCTATTGATATTATAATGAAGTTCTTCTAATGGTTACAAACAACTCTCAAGATATAAGGTATTTATACTCACATGCTTACAAGCAATACAAACACTTACAAGCTTATACACCTAGTAGACTTTGCAAGACTTAACTATTTGACTTTTCAATACTAAATCTTGGATACAATTTTATACACTAACATTCTCCCCCTAGTGTAAACTTACAAGCTTACACAACTAGTGTAATTTTTTTTAAATCTTGAATACAAAGGGGGAGAATGTTAGTGTATAAAATTGTATCCAAGATTAAACATTGAAAAGTCAAATAGTCAAGTCTTGTAAAGTCAACTAGGTGTGTAAGCTTATAATTGTTTGTATTGCTTGTAAGCATGTGTGTATAAATACCTTATATCTCGAGAGTTGTTTGTAACCATTAGAAGAACTTCATTGTAATATCAATAGACACGTGATACTTTCTCTCTCTACTCTCTCTCTAGATCTTGATATTGATATTGTTATATCTTGTTTGAGTTTGAGTTAATTGATTTTGAAACTGGATCTTACATTTTCATTATATATGTTCTTCTCTTCAGTAGAGTATTTAGAGATGTCAATTGGAACCCTCTTTGTCATTTGTTCTCTCGGTTCATTTCCATCTTCATAATCTGATGATTCTTCATCTGGAACCTCCACAGTGATTGGTTTCTTCAACCCTTCTTCAGTTGATTGCTTTATGTACTGTCCATTGTCGTGTCGATCTATGAAATCAAGGAATATGTCTTTCCATATTTCATACTCACCCGTTAACAAAATGGGTGGTTTTACATTAGTTACAATGGATAAAGCATATCTTGAACTCATCTTGAATAAGTATGCACAGATTGTTAACAAAAATCAGAAATTATCAAAAAAAATCTGAAAATTAATCAAAAATTGACTAAGTATGGAATTCGCAGGCTGAAGGCTTTCACTTTTCGCAGACCACATAAAACTGAAAGTCCAAGAATCACTAAATCTCTAGAGAGAGAAAGTAGAGAGAGAAAGTAGAGAGTTCTGTTAAGACACAGTCTCATTGGATTCAAGATCATCCAATACGAAGATCGCAATCTAAAGTTAATGCTGAAAGTTACTCTCAACCATAGTCTAGGGTCTAAATTGTAATAAGTGTCAAAGTTATAATATCTAGATATTATTTAGATATTATGTTTTTAGTTTAATATTAGTTTAAGTTTTTAAACTCTGTGTTCTTCATTTTTCTCAAACCATTGTGCTATAGATCCAAATTTTCATTTTGTGGTTGTTTTCGAAATCAAATGGTTGTATATTATTGTTATTGATAAGGAGAATAAACTGTCAAAATTTGATGTGGTAAAACGACCTCTAGTTGGGTTAATTTTAGAGTTACAGGTCGATTTAATCGGAGAAGACGACGTACCGGTCCTTTGTAATATATCGGTCTGTAGATCCCAGTGCAGTGCAAATCAGAATAACAGCAATCAAAGATGAACAGATTATAGGCCACAACAACTAGTCATATGATTGATATTACTTCAAAGGGTTTAGGTTTACAGAGAGAATTTCTGATAAGAGTTTGTAAACCTAATGACTAGAAAAATGAATAATGAACTTCTAACCTTACAAATGAAATAGAAAATAACTTTAAATACTTAGGCACGCAGGCCTGACGGGCTTATGGGCTTTTAGGCCCAACAAGCTTACAACTTTGAATAATTACATTACGAACCCTTATAAATACTTTATTCCACTTTCAACACACAGGACTTTAAGTCCTAACAATCTCCCCCTAAAGTTGAATAAAGCATTTATCTTCTTGAAATCTTCAAACATTGATCTTCTTTCCCTCTTGAATCTTTGAAGAACTTTGATGTTGCTTGACTTCATGTCTTTCCACGCTCCCCCTTGAATAAAGCTCTTGTTCTTCATAGTATCAACTTTGTAACCAGATTCAATGTACTGTAGCCTCGACTGAACGCACTATCAAGCAGCTTTCAGCTGTAAAAACTCAATCACATCGGATCAGCACACAATAAAGATAATGTGAGAGTTACTTGACATTCCACGATGCATCTTCAGTTTAAAACAAAGAATCTGTCTTTGAACCGCGAGTTGAATAGGCTTTCAGCTTAAGAACTTGTTTCAATCAGCTCGTAGGAGGAATAATGAAGAAACTTGTAGCAGACACCACATGATACGGGAAAGAATCAATACAAACTTTGAAAAACTTCACTGTCTTCAGACAAACAAATTTAGCATAACATTAAACTCATATCTTCATCTCTTTGATCTTTAGACCGTCTTCAGAAAAACAAACTTTCTTTCTTCAAAACTTTGAAATTTAACTTTGAAAACTTCTCCCCCTTTTTGATGATTGTGAGCATCATGATCATCAAAACTTCTTCAATTTCAACGCATTCTTTGATCTCCCCTTTATGATAATATGATATTCTTCGTCCTTTGATCTGAGTATCCGTCAATTCATGAAATGTATATATCCGAATTTTTTCAAATTCAGACATAATGGACAATGTAACCCTGAATCAACAGATGAAACAGTTAGTATGCCTGTAAGTAGCACAGAGCCACTTTGTACAACGGATGTACATTGGAAAAGAGTTTTTGTGATGTTCACTCCCCAGGGCTTCCATTCAATCATCGAAAAACCACAAAGGAATTTTCTATGAATGTTATGACAAGAAAACTCATTCCTTGTGTGCTCGTGAAAGTGTAGAAATGATTGAAGCTACTTAGCTTGATCAGGCTCAAATTGTGTAAACTATTGAGACAGCAACAGATATTACACGAACTCAATGTGTATGAAAGAGGTGCGAAGGTGGGGCAACTTTCCTTCTTTTTCAATATCTAAATCTTCCAAATGAAGACTAGATAGCAGATATGCTGCGTCCCCAAAGAAAATGAAACATTTCTTTGTTAAGAAAGAAACGAGTGGCTGGTGGGGTTATAGCAAGAGTTAGCATGGGCTTACTGCCTGTTTCAATGATTGTCACCAAAGAATGTGAACCAATCAGAATATTTGGCTGCCCTGCTCAGAAAGTGGTTGGTACAGAGTTCTGATATTCTTTTAACTCTGTTCTTACACCCTCTTTCTTTTTAACATTAAAGCTCACTTCTAACCAAAATCTCTTTTCATTTTTCCGCTCAGCACAATGAGAAAAACTCGACCCAATGAGTTATCTCCCCCACTCTTTGATTTATGACCCCTCACCCCTCAAATCACTCTAGGATAACTTCCGAGGTAGGAAACACTGGTTAACGGGAATCCATGGAAGTTCTGTTTAAGTTCTCACACAAAACCCATGTAAGTCCTAAAAAGAATAGTAGCTCAACAGTTTAACTTGAACATTTAAGCTCAAATAAGATAACACTGTCAGAAAGTATGCTCAGGAGATTTGAGCAATTTATCTTTGAACAGACTAACAATGTACCAATCAGATCAACTAAACAGGTTAGGGTATCAAAGAACTGGATATTTTGTTTATATGAACAAATATAAACAATTTAGCAATGAAAGCACAAAATTAGAAATTATGATTGAAGCTCAACAACATTGAATTTCTAACGGGGGTATTACCATCGAAAAATTGGTTCATTATGAGACATGGTAATAACAAATACAAACGAAGTACTGAACCTGTGTGTGTGAATACGTTATAGTATAAAGACAAGATAATACGCAAGTATTGATCTTTAGAAACACACAGTTAGTTAAACATTAAAGCTCAAAACTGAAAAACATTTAAAATCACACTTCTATATTCATAAAATCTTTTGAGAACCAGAAGTGGTTTGAACATTTCAGAAACTGTTTTTCATGCTTGAAAGTTGTTCTTCTTTCAAACAATCAGAGATCTAGGATTAGAAGATATTTACCTTTTAAGCTCCCCCTCAAATCATGATAGAATGATATAAATCTATTAAGCTCCCCCTGGATATTTGCAACATATCCAAGTCTGAACGTTGACGAACGGGTCCTGATTGGTCATATGATCAGAAGCCAAACTTCGTTGAAGTCCGGGTTCTAAGCTGATTTACTTAGAAGTCATCGTTCTTCTACTCCCCCTTGATAGTAGGTGCCTGCAACAAAGAATCGGTTTTCAACTTTGGTACCCACTGGTATTTGGGTCCATGAATGTTAGTTGCAGTTCTTGTGGGGGATATAGAATAAGAACCATACCAGAAGTGATCTCTGGTTTTGTGAATGTGATCATGTGTACGACAATAAGAACAGTGGTATTTCTTACCTGAAAACCTAAGTAATTGATCTCTCGAGTAGATGTGATCAGGTTTACCTTTACTCGCATTGTTCTTCTTGGCATTAAACGCATGTACACACGATTCTCTTTCTTTCAGCTCATCTTTCACTGGTTTCTTCTTCCAGACCAATTCCTCATCTTTGTATCTCCTCGTTCTATGACGTGTACCTGAACCATCTATATTTCTATCATAGAACAGGTTAGTCTTACGAATCTGATCAAAATATTTAACTGACCTTTGTGAAGAGATAGATTTCTGATTTGAACTTGATACAGACTTGTCAAGCACTTTAATCGTTGAAGCAAAGTTGTCTCTTTCTTTAACAATCAGGTCAATCTTCTTCGTGAACTCAGACTTCGTTTTCTGCTCTATTAGTACCTTCTCAGATAGTTCAGATAGCCTGGCAGTCAGCTTTTTAATCTCAGTCTCAAAGATGCTTCGTTCTTCTTCAAATCCCTGTTCAGCATCATTTCTTTGGCCGGATATTTCCTTGAAGAATCCAACATTCTTCTGTTCAATGGCCTTCTTTTCTTTTGCAAATTTTTCTCTTTCAAGAATGATTACTTTCTCGAAAGCAGAAACTTGCTGAGAAAGTTTTATGCATTTCAGCTCCACTTCCTTCTTCTCATCAGCACATTTTCTCGAGAATTCTGAGAACTTCTTTGCGAAAGATTTCTCTTTAGTCTCAAAATCAGATTTGTGTTTAGCAAGCAGTTGCTCCAAATCAGATAAACGCTTTTGAAGTTCTGCATTTACATCTTTCAGATCAGAGATCTTTTCCTCATAGCTTTCAGCGGAGACTGGTTGCTGAGGTTTAGCTTCCAAAATAGAAATCTTTCCTTTTAGCTCATAGTTCTCAGCTTCCAACTTTCTTCCTTTTAAAATCTCATTTGGCCCTTACACCAACCATTCAGTACAATCCTACAACTCTTTTCCTGTCATTTTGTAGGTATATATTTGATCAATAAGTTCACTAAAAATGTCACGAAAAAATTCACAAGTAATACTATCAGTCATATCATTTCGAGCTACATTATTAGTCCTCTCTCTTTCCTCCTTTTCCACAGGTGAAGCTTCTGTAGGAATCTGGGATTGCATCTCCCCTTCAGTCAAAGATAATCTGATGTAGGGACCCACCTCATGTTCGTCCACACACTTCAAAAAATAAACTTTCCACTCTTCATATTCTCTTTTGGATTTCAGCCTTGGTAGGTACACCATTTTGATCGTTTCGAATAGAATGTATTCGCTCCGGCTTTGAAGAGAGATGAAACTTGAAAGTGCAGGGACCAAAAGTGACAACGTGTGAAACTTGAAAGTTTAGGGTCACAAATGACACGCTGAATCCTTGAAGTATTTTTTTTTTTACTCTTTTTTTTTTTTTTTTTTTTTTTTTTTTAAAACCCGGTCGAGCAAGAGTATCGGTCAAAGCAATCTATCGGTCGAACAAAAAAAACCGGAATATGCAAGATATCGGTCGAAGGTAAGACCGGAGTAGGCAACTACACGGTCGAAGGGTAAGACCGGAGTAGCAAGTACCCGGTCGAATGGCAAGACCGGAGTAGCAAGTACCCGGTCGAATGGCAAGACCGGAGTATCAAGTACCCGGTCGAAGGACGAAGACCGAAATAGTCGAGTATCGGTCCAATGCTAGACCGGAAACCACTAAGGTCCGGTCGATGCACCTATCCGGTCGAAGGGAAATACCGGGGAATACTAAGGTCCGGTCGAAGGGAATGACCGGAGATCACAACTACCCGGTCGAAGTAAGGACCGGTGTTTACAAACTCTCGGTCGAAGGCTCGGTTCGAATAACTATCGGTCAAAACAATAATATCGATAAACACGTAACAGATATGATCGATTAACAAATAAGACCGACAAACACGATGAATCGACCGAAGAACACGATGAACTTCTGGGATTCGACCGAAACCAAACCCAGAAACTTCGATCCTTCGATCGAATGAAACACAAATAATCAACCAAATATTTGACGGATGCGATAACACAGAGAAGTTCTTAGACCGATAGTGATAAACCAAAAATTCAATAAAGCCCAGATTAATCGATATGCAGAAGCTCACACACAATTCAATCGAAAAAAAATTTGATTATGAAAAAGTTTTTGTTCAGAAACAATTAATCAAACTGTTCGACCGACAAGAAAATTAAATTTTCAATACCAGATCGATCAAGCAAACAGATAATAATAACTAAGACAGATAATCGATTAAGGGTTTTAGACAAACCTTTTCTGGATCACACCTTTTTGATCGTATCGAATAAAATTAATTCGATTTTGCTCTGATACCAATTGTAGATCCCAGTGCAGTGCAAATCAGAATAACAGCAATCAAAGATGAACAGATTATAGGCCACAGCAACTAGTCATATGATTGATATTACTTCAAAGGGTTTAGGTTTACAGAGAGAATTTCTGATAAGAGTTTGTAAACATAATTACTAGAAAACTGAATAATGAACTTCTAACCTTACAAATGAAATAGAAAATAACTTTAAATACTTAGGCACGCAGGCCTGACGGGCTCATGGGCTTTTAGTCCCAACAAGCTTACAACTTTGAATAATTACATTACGAACCCCTATAAATACTTTATTCCACTTTCAACACACAGGACTTTCAGTCCTAACACGGTCTAAGCCAATTGACCGATAATATTTTTTTTACCGGTAGAACCATAGTTTAAACACTCTATCGGTCTTAAGCATTCGACCGGACTCTTGAAAATACCGGTCGAAAACCACTCCAAATACCGGTCGAATTGTTTGTTTATCGGTCGAATCACTCACAACCAATTTCGGTCAAACTCTCAATTTTATCGGTCAAACCCATCATTTTTCCGGTCATTGCTTATGAACTATCGGTCTTTGATATAGATAATATCGATCAAGAAAACCAAGATCCCGGTCGAAGTTACCTCACTTCCGGTCGAACTTGGTATATGATAAACATAAATCCCAATCTATCAAGCTAATTACTCAAGATTTATCTAATATGCTCAAGAACTAGAGAGAGAGTAGAGAGAGAAAGTAGATCTTGAAAGCTCTCATCATATATCTCACTTATCTAAAATATTACAATAAAGTTCTTACAAGATTAAAAAAGACTAATCGTATTTATACCAGAAGACTAAACTAAAACTTAACAACTAAGTAAAACTAAATAATATTGACTTTGACAATACAACTTTGACTTTGCTTATGACTTTGACATTGTTGACTTACACATTGACTTTTCTTATTAAATCTTGTATACAATATTTGGACTTAACAATCTCCCCCTTTGTATTCAAGATTTAATAAAAATTTGATACAGAACTTCAGCACTTGATTCTTCAACTTTTATCTCTTTGTAGCTTTCACAAACTTTAAACTTTCAGCTCTTGAAGAATCTTGGAAAGTCTTTTACTCTTTGAAGCTTTGAAAGTCAACAAGCCTTGAACACGAAATGGAATTCTTGAAATTGAAAAACAGCTTTAACTCTGAAAATTCTTTCGACTTTGAACAAAATTGTATCTTCATCACTTTGATCTCTGAATCATCTTTGGAAGAAACAAACTTTCTTGAATCATCAAATTTTCTTTGAACATTCTTCCTTCAGAATCTTTTGGCTTTGAATTTCTTTATCAGACTTGAACTTTAAATAAGCGGAAGCAATTTGAAATTCTGACTTGAACTTTGACAAACTTTGACAACTCTTCATCTTTGAAATTGATCTTTGTAACATTCTCCCCCTTTTTGATGATGTGAGCATCATTATCATCAAAACTTCATCAATTTCAGCTCAGACTTTGATTTTCCCCTTTGAGATCAACTAACAATCTCCCCTTTTTACAAATTTCGCACTTTGATCTGAAGAGCCGAATCATGAACTGTATATATCCGAATATTTGCAAATTCAGACATAATGAGCGTGTAACCCTGATTCAACAAATGAAACAGTTAGAAATGCCTGTCAGTAACACGAAGTTACTGTGTACAACGGATGTACAATGTAAGGAGCTGGTTTGATGTTGACTCCCCAGGACTTCCATTCAATCATTGAAAGACACAAGGTAATTCTATGAATGTTCTGACAGAAAAACATATTCTCTGTGTGCTCGTGCTTGTGTTTTGAAAGAATTAACACAATGATTGTGTTTCATAAGGCTCAAAGTATGTAAATCACTGAGATAGCAATTATTGTACATGGACTCAATGTGCATGAGAAAGGGTCGAAGGTGGGGCAACTTTCCTTTTTTTTCAATATCAGTATCTTCCAAAGGAAGATCCGATAGATTATGTGCTGCTTCCCCAGAAAATGCGAAACATTCTCTTTTTAAGAAAAGAATGAGTAGCCGGTGGGGTTGTATACAAGAGATGGCATGGGCTATTTGCCTATTTCAATGATGGTCACCAAAGAAATGTGAACCAATCAGTAATGTGGCTGCCCGGCTCAGAAATTGGTAGGTGCAGAGTTTTGATATTCTTTTAACTCTGATCTCACACCCTCTTTCTTTTTATCATTATACTCACATCTAACCAATCTCTCATTTCCATTTTACCTCTGCTCACTCCCACACTCAATTCTTTTAGACCCCTCTCCCCTCAATCACTCAAAGGATTTCTTCCGGGATAGGAAACACTGGTTATCATGAATCCATGGAAGATCTATTAAGCACTCACACTGAATCCCATGTTCCTAAAAGTACATGTTAGTCAATGATTTTCTTGACATGTAAAGCAGAAGAAATCATATGTCAGTGTATGTATGCTCATTGAAAATATGAATGAAATTTGAGCATTTTGAACTTTGAAGATTTCTCAAAACAAGGATATTGAATGAATGAATATGAAGTCAAGAGAATTGTTTTGAGAATCTGACAATGAATCAATCAGATCAAATCAATGGATAGGGTATCAAAGAATTGGAAATTTTGTTTATATGAACAAATATAAACAATTTTTCAGTGAAAGCACAAATATGAACAAGATGAATGATGCTCAACAACGATGAGTTTCAAACGGGGGTATTACCAACGAAAAATTGTTTGAATTTGAGACATGGTAATAACAATTTCAAATAAAATACTGAACCGGTGTGTATGAATACTTGACAGTATATGAACAAGATAATACACAAGTATTGATCTTTGGAAACACACGGTCAGTTAAACATTAAGCTCAAAATTTGAAAAACATTTAAAATCACACTTCTAAATTCATAAAATCTTTTGAGAATAAGAAGTGGTTTGAAAATTTAAGAAACTGTTTTTCATGTTCGAAAGATGTTCTTCTTTCAAACAATCTGAGATCTAGGATCAGAAGATATTTACCTTTTCAGCTCCCCCTCAAATCATGATTAAATGATTTATATCTTTTAAGCTCCCTCTGGATATTAACACAATATCCGTCTTTAAACGTTGAAAAACGGGTCCTGATCTGTCATGTGATCAGAAGCCACCTTATTCACAATATTTATTGAAAAACAAAAGACAGAAAGCAGTAAAACAGTTTATTGAATGAGTTCTGATCTGAAGAAATCAGAAGTCATCACCTTTACTCCCCCTTAAATTAAGCATCTGAAATATGTCAGTTAAAACAGGATAGAGATCAAACACTCCCTTTTGAATTGTTAGACCATCAATATCAGAAAAATCTAGCAAAGAAAAAGTATAGGATAGAGATCAGATCAATTCTCTTGGGATGAAGACCATCAATATCCATCTGATGCAAGCATACAGGAGTAAGGTCTTTTTGATCACTAAGGTACGGGTCCTAAGTTGTTTTGCTTAGAAGCCATAATCTTGACATTGAGGTGCGGGTCTTGATCTGTGTTATTCAAGAGCCATTGTCTTTCTTACTCCCCCTTGGATTGAGGTGTCTGCAACACATAATCAATTTTCTTCTTTGGTACCCACTGGTATTTGGGTCCAGAAATGTGAGTTGCAGTTCGTGTGGGGGTTATGGAGTAAGATCCATACCAGTAATGATCATTTGCTTTATGAAAATGATCATGTGTACAACAAATATAACAATAATATTTCTTACCGTTGGGTGCTTTGTTCTTCTTTGCTTTCTGTACATGTACACATGATTTCTTCTCTTTCAACTCATTTTCCTTATCATCTTGGACTGGTTTCTTTTGCCAAACCAGTTTCTCTTTCTTGAAACTTTTTCTTCGATAAGTATCTGAACCATCTAAAAATTCATCATAGAAAAGGTTAGTGCGACGAATCTGATTAAAGGATTTGACTGACCTTTGTGAAGGGATGAATTTCTGATTTGAACTTGAAACAGATTTTTCAAGTTCTTTAATCTTTGACGCAAAATTATCTCTTTCTTTCACAAGCTGGTCAATCTTTGTCGTGAATTCAGACTTCGTCCTTTGCTCTTTCAGCACAGCAGCAGACAGTTCAGACAACTTTGAAGTTAGCTTCTTGATTTCAGATTCAAAAATGGATCTTTCTTCCTCAAATCCTTTTTCTAACTCTGTTCTCTGGCCGGATAACTCTTTGAAGACTCCTACATTCTTCTTTTCTATGGCCTTCTTCTCTTTTTCAAACTTCCCTCTTTCTAAAATCAGTACTTTCTCGAAATCGGAGATTTGTTGAGAAAGTTTTAAGCCTTTAAACTCCAACGACTTCTATTCTTCAAAACATTTCTTTGAGAAATCTGAGAACTTCTTTGAAAAAATTTTCTTTTCAGTTTCAAAATCAGCTTTATTTGCAACAAGTTGTTTTTCCAAATCAGATAAATTCTTTCTAAGCTCAACGTTCTCAGATTCCAATTTCTTTATCTTCTCTTCATTCTGCCCAGCACTGATATTCTTTAAGGTACTGATTTCTTCTTTCAGTGATATGACTTCAGTAAAATACTCTCTTGACTTTTGTGAATGAAAGTCAACTGCAAGAGCCAGATTAATGTTCTCTAGTTTCAGCTTTCTATTATTCTCTTCAAGATCTGAAATAAATCCCATGATTAATGAGTAATTGGCTTAATATGAATAATCGTTCCAAACTTATGTAACAGAAAATCAAAAATCAGATTGAATTGAAAATTTTCGAAAAATATTAAAAATTGAAAATTTGAAAAACACTTGAAATGACACAAAGATTAACAAAAAAAATAGATGACATACAAAAAAAAATTCCAGGGAGACCCGCACAATTGAGGAATTCGGGTCACAGAGGAATTCGGATAATAGAGGAAACGCACAACAGGCTATGCGTATGTAGCCTGAACCGCACAATGAACTATGCGGGTGTAGAAGGACACGCACAATATGATATGCGGGTTCAGCTGGGCACACACTTGAAGTTGTGCGTATTCAACGGGGCACGCACTTGAAGTTGTGCGTGTTCAACGGGGCACGCACTTGATGATATGTGTGTCCAAGAAAACCAATAACCTGTGAAAAACACTAACACCCAAAAGTTAGTTCCACTTTGAATATATGATAAACACGCATACTCATAAGATGAATGACCCGCACAATCATATGAGTGACACGCAAAGTAAGATGAATGACCCGCACAACATCATGAACACACGCATACTAACACTCGAAGGTAAATTCGCAATATCAGTCATAACAAAGAGATTAAACCAAAACAAATTTCACACAATTGATCGAAAACAAGTTTTTAATACAATTCTATTAACAATTTCGATCAAAACACAGAAATCAACAATTTTGATTCAAGAACAGTGCGTGAACTCGTTTTTTAAAAAAAAATCACAAAAATTGAAAATTGACATCGATTTAGAATGAATTTTGATATAGAATCAAAACAAGAAACAATCACTACAACAAATCGAGCACAATGATTCCAATTTCAAGCAATAAAATCAATTTTTCTCAAAAAATTTGATGAAACAGTAACAAACTCGTTTTCTTGAAAAACTTTTGAAAAATTCAAATTTTCGATCCAAAAACACCAAATTTCAATTCAAATCATGATAAAATCTTTTCTGAAAAGTTTGGTTCAGCTCTGATACCAATTGATAAACATAAATCCCAATCTATCAAGCTAATTACTTAAGATTTATCTAATATGCTCAAGAACTAGAGAGAGAGTAAAGAGAGAAAGTAGATCTTGAAAGCTCTCATCATATATCTCACTTATCTGAAATATTACAATAAAGTTCTTACAAGATTAAAAAAGACTAATCCTATTTATACCACAAGACTAAACTAAAACTTAACAACTAAGTAAAACTAAACAATATTGACTTTGACAATACAACTTTGACTTTGCTTATGACTTTGACATTGTTGACTTACACATTGACTTTTCTTATTAAATCTTGTATACAATATTTGGACTTAACAGTATATCGGTCATTGTCTTTCCTGGTCAAACCCACTTCTAATACCGGTCATTTGCTCCCTAGTCTCGGTCAAAGGTTGTGTACCGGTCAAGACTCTATCAAATACCGGTCCATATTAATTCTATACCGGTCAAACCCTCAATCTCGGTCAAATCCTTTCCCGGTCAAACCACATACTTCCGGTCAAACTCCCTATTTTATCGGTCTTCTCACACAAACTCTCACAAATTCTCATGTGGTCTCTCATTTCGGTCCACTCATTTCATTGTTCAATTAACAAGACTTACCTCACGTGGTATCTCATTCTCCTTTCCATGCAAAACTTTTTTATTCTACGTGCACAACTTCCATGCAATCAATTCCTCCACTCACAATCAATTAAACTTTTCTTCTCTAATTAAACTTTCGGTCTACTCACAATCAATTCCTCCATTTTATTATACCGGTCGAATTTCATAATATATCGGTCGAGATAAACTTTGTACCGGTCAAGCATAAATCAATCCTTTTTCCTGGTCAATCAGTTTTACCGGTCGAAAATTTTACCGGTCTTTACATCTTACCGATCGAACATCTTATCGGTCAAAGCTTCACTTTGCACAATCAACCTCTCACACAAACCTTCTCAAAACGCAAAGTTTTTCCAGACTTAGAATTTTCTTCAAAATGACATCTAGAGAAGCCCCTGCAATCGGAACTGACACCAAGCCACCAGTTCTCTTTAAAGGAGAATACGAACAGTGGAAGGATCGGTTTCTGAACTTTGTTGACAGACATGAGCTGGGTGATTTCATCAGGAAATCTATAGAAAAAGGGGTTATGAAACTTGTTAAGACGACTCGCTTAGTTGGAGATGTGCCGACTGAGGTTGACCTTAAGTTTCATGAGCTAGGAGATGATAATCTCAGAAGAACCAAAGGTGACAGATTAGCTAAGTCATACATTTTACAAGGAATTCCAAACGAAATATATGTAAAAATTGACAGCTACAAGGCCTCCGGCAAAGAAATGTGGGATCAGCTCGAAAAGATGATGCTGGGCTCAAAGGTTGGAAATCAGCTTAAAATCTCCAACTGCCTATATAATTATGAAGAATTTAGAGGCAGAGTGGGAGAATCCTTGGAAGAAACCTATGACAGGTTTATGACTTTGCTGAACGAACATAGCAAGAACAAAGTCCACAAATCTCAAATTGAGCTGAACGTCAAATTCCTGAGTATTCTTCAACCGGAATGGAAAAGATTTGCTAGGCAGATGAAGCAGATTAAAGATTTGAATGAGATTCCACTTCATGAGGTGTATGAAACCCTAAGACAAAATGAAGAAGAGGTGGATGAAATTCTAGAAGAAAAGAGACAGAAAGGAAAGACGGTCGAAGACACAGTTGCTCTTGTTGTCAGAAAGAAGAAGAACAAGACAATTGTGTATGAGTCAGAAGAAAATGAAGGTAATGCAAACTCTGACATGGATGAAAATGAACAACTGAAGCAAGCAATACTTATGCTGACAAGTGCTTTTCAGAGAAAGTTCTACACAAAGCCAAGTTCAAACAATCAGAGATATTCTTCTGGTCCCAACAACAACGCTCATAAAAAAGGGTTGAAGGAAGTAGGTATGAAGGAAAGAGATTTGAGGGGAAGAGAATAGAAGAGAGGAAACCGGAAGATAGAAGGTATCAGGCTGAAGGAAAGAGGATAGAGGAGAGGAAACCGGAAGAAAGAAAGTTAAAAGTTGAAGGATCCAGTCATCGAGAACCACCTACGTGCTACAACTGTGGCAAAACAGGTCACTTTGCCAAGGACTGCCGCAAATCAAAAGTCAGAAACTCAGACTACTACAAGAACAAGATGCTTCTTGCAAAGCAACAGGAGGCAGGCAATGCGCTGATGGTTGAGGATGAATATTGGCTCGATCACTCAGACGAAGAAGAAGAGGATGAAGAAAAAGATGAAGTCGTCAACATGTGCTTGATGGGCCAGATAGAATCAGATGCTGACGCTGATTCAGATAATGAAGACGAGGAGGTATGTAATTTATCAGATTCAGATTTCATGAATAAAATGCATGCCATGAGTTTAAAACAAAAAGAGTTAGAATCTAATCTTGAGCAAGAAAATGGTGTCATAACTGACAAAAACCAATTGATACAGAAACAAAGCAATGAACTTGCTGAGAAGAAAGTATTGATTGAGATTTTACATAAAGATAATGACACCAACGCAAAGGAAAAGACAATAATTCTTAAAGAGAATTCTGAACTCAAGTATTGGTTTATCATCTATTGTTTGTTGTTTGATTTATCTGGTAACGATCACGGACTCACAAGTTCCAAATGTGTACGTTCTATTCAAAATGAGAGCAAAGTTACAAAAACAAAGGCCCAATGGGACTTAAATACCCCTAGCCTTAACAACACAGATAAGCACTCTAAGCACAGTATAGACTAGGAAAATAATTACAATGATTACTACAAAATCAATATTAACAATCTCCTCATTAGTAATCATTGGCGCAGTGGTCTTCAAAAATAATCTTCTGAATCAGCATTGACCGACTAAGCGACTTTGGAGAATCATTGACGCTCTTCTCTTTGACAAAGTCTATTCAGTCCAACTAAAACTTCCAGTCGTCTTAGAGTTGAGCGGAAGTTCAATCTCTCATGAATTGTATTCAATGTCCTCTTGAGAAGTCGAATCTCGTCATTATCAACCAGAAAAGCATCACTTCTTGTTTCCAAAAATCTTCTTTGAGCTTCTTTCGGACATTGTTCCAACTGAAGCTTGATCACCTTCAAAGTTCCATCTGAGTAATGACTAATTTCTTCAAATCTGAGAAAGCGTTTTTGACTTGAGCTATTCTTGTAGACAACTCCATATGGATCTGGAATTATGGTGAATAAAGGATAAGAATCTAAGTCTGGAAAGCTTCGATTGGGCCTTTGAAGATTTACAACTGGCTGAAAGCTTTCAACAGCCATCTGAAAATCAAACACTCTAAAGAATCTGATTTGCCGTCGAATGAATCTCTTGATAACAAACAGTGCCTGAGAAACATGTTGAGTTCTATGATAAAGCTTCCTGAAATGATCATATAAAAACTCAATATCATCAACAGAAAGATCTGAAAAATATGCCTCTGAGAAGGTATATCGGTTGCAATATCTTCTTTCCACTACGAATTCCGGATACCAGATATTAATTAACTTGTTTTTTGTATCGCTGATAACTCGGACAATCAGATGTGGAGAAGAAACGCTATTGTTTCTACGGCGCTGGCACTTGATGAGCATCAAGTATTCATATTGATATGCCTCTGCCTCCTTATCAACACCAAGGATAGCATAAATGTTGATCGGCCTTCTTCTAGAAATGAAAGTATTTCTCTGAGTGTCTTCTAGAAAAGTTGATCTTTGCCTTGAAGCCATATATCTTTGATGAAGACTTCTTTGTCTCTCCAGCCTGGTTAAAACTGGTCCTTCTTCTAGATTAGACGGTGGAATTACAGGTTCAGAAGGAAGAACATCAGCTTGTGCTCTGGACGACTGACCAGCTTCAAATGTGCTTGAAGGAGCAGTGGTAGTCGGAGCAGTGTCATCAGCAAGATTTGAAGTATCTGGAGCAGTTTCTGGAACTTGAGTGGCTTCAGTACCTTGAATAATTTCAGGAATCTCTTCTTGAAAAGGAAGATCTCTATACAACATATATGTACTCTCTTCATCCTTAACATCCATAAACATAGAATCATATTCAGTGTCAGATAAGATGATGATGTCATCACATTCCTCTTCTTTCACCTTACAAAGCTTCTCGTATCTGACATCATCGTCGTCATCTGAGTTTATCTCAATGAAGTTTGCAAAGAAGTTTCTCATATCATTAGCAATCTCCGAATCATCTATCTCATGAGCTCTTACAGAAGAGTCTGGATCCTCGTAAACAACAATCTGCATGTCATTCTGAATATCTTGTTCAGAAATATTCAAGACATTTGTCATGGAAGATAAATCTACACTTTGAATCATAACATTCACAAGATCATCAACGTTGCAATCTTGTACATTGTCCACATTCTTTTCTATATCACCAGCCACCTCTTCTTGTGACTGATCCTCTCTAGCAGACGAACCCTCCATCCTCTGTCTCTTATGCATCTCCCCTCATGACCTTGAGGATCGGGATCATCCTGGTCATGTCGAGGTTTAAGAGACGGACCGGCTTCAGTTCTGCAATTTTGTTCATGATGATCAAAGCGGTCAGAAAGATATGTAAGAGCTTGAGTCAATAGAGAAATGCCTTCCTTGATCTCCGAGAAATTCGTCTGAGCTTCGGTCCGAAAAGAAGTGAATTCTTCATATAATGCAGAGACTCTGTCAGGAGCAGAAGTAGACGTAGAAGCTGGAATCGGAGTCGGAGTTGGAGTGGGTTGAAAAGTCCGTAAAAGAGAAAGCAAGTCTTTGTCTTGTTGAGCAGGCGACGACATAGACAGGAGTCGACCGTATAACATATCTGATAACTCGGATATCGGAAGATCGGAAACTTGAGTACTTGAAGTCGATACAGGAAGAACTGAAGAAGACACACCAACAGATTGCGTAAACGGTGGAGGTAGAGGAATAGACATGATTGCAGGAGCAGATGTTTGAACAACAGAAGACGGATCTCTAATAATAATAATCCCAGATGGGCGTCTGAAAGGAATCACTGCAGGGATTGAAGAGGTATCAATTTCTGGCATTTTACCCTTGAATAACGCACGCAATTTCTGAATTTTCACTTGCTTGTGCTCTTCAAACTGCTCACTCATCTTTCGAATCATCTCATTCAGAGTAGATAATTTCTCAGAAGAAACCCGAGCTTGAACAGAATAAAGATCTACAGCTGAAACGGTTGTAGACTGAATAGCCGCAAGAGAAGTTGTTGGAGCTTGACTCTGTATCGGAGCTAAGGCTTGAGCAAATGCTATATCCAATTCATCTACTTGAATACGAGCAACTGAAGGATTAACAGGAACAGATTCATCCTCTGATACAACATCTCTTTAAACATCTACTTCTGATTCCTTGGATTGCCTTGTATAAACCCGAAGACTCGGTTGATCAGCATCATCATCATCATTGTCATTGTCATCATCTTCACTGCCAGAAATATCATCATGAATATCATCATCAGCATCTCTATTTTCATCTTCATCAGCAATAACATCAGCATCAACAGCAGTAACAACAATATCATCATCATCATCTTCAATGTTAATAACAGTAGTAGTACGAGCATTAGGATCAAGATCAGCAAGAACATCATCAACATGTTGAGTTGCAACTGCTTCTTGTTCTGCAGATACTTCAACTTCTTGCTCAACAGTTGTTTCAATTTCAATCTCTTTATCAGCAATAACTTCTTCAACTTCAACCTCTTGAACAGCAGCAGCATGTGTGTCATTAGATGGCTCATATTGTGCAGCTTCCACAAACTCATTCTCCATGCAGTACTCAATGACGCTATCATCGATCATATCAGCGTAGTTCGCAATTAAAGCATATGGAATGGTCATAGAGTAGTGGAATGACTGCTTCTGTTTCTGAATGTAGAGCATTTCTGTATCCGGAACCTGTGGCGAAGATAATCTGCGTGGAATAACTGAATTGCTTCTGAGCACACTTCGAATGATCAGCTTCAAGAATCTGATAAATGGAATGAATTTGCGCTTCTTGTTTGCAAGCTTGTCTTGTACCCTCTCCGAGAGTTCAGTCCATAATATATAAGTGTAGTCGACATGCAAGTCATAGATGACTGCATGGAACAATCGGAGATAAAGGAGACTTGCGTTGTCCGTTCCAGAATGGTTTTCCGTAAGACACTTGATGAGAACAGAGAAGAGAGCATACCAAACTGGAGGAAGATGTGACTTGTCAAAATCACTAACTCTGTTCAATGTGCCAGTATATCCTAGATTTCGAATTCCGTCAAGAACATCCTCTTCAGAAGGAAAGCTGTCATAAGAAGTTCTGCCTGGTCTGGAGTTGGGCTCAGGAAGCTCCAGAATGAGACGTAGACGCTTGTATGAAAGAAATGAATCATATTGATCAATCTGCATATCAAATCTGTGCGGACGAGCAAGCTCATTCTTTGTAATTGTATGCCAGGCCTGCTGAATATAGACTTACGGAACGTCAGCACATGAAGAAAGAGCCTGTGCAAGAGGATGACCTCTAAGAATCGCTCGAATCACCGGATGTATCTTGATTCTGTCAAAATCCACAAAGTAATTGTTCGGCTTGTATGGCAGAATGTACAGCATAATCGGAAAAACATCATTCGGCGTTCAGCGAGATGCAGATAGATTGGCCCCTACTGAAGGAACAGACGGCATCGGCGTCTCGTGTGAAGCTTGATCAGACGGATCATCGAGAACCACATTCTCATCTTGTATCATTGGATCAGTTTGGGTTTTAGAAGACATTTAAAGACCTGGAAAACAAAAACGACGAAAAAATAGACAAAGTAAGAAAACACAAAAAATGAAAAAAAATTTATAAGTCTGGTTTGCGCAACTAGTTAGAAACGCAAAGTGAAGTTGTAGGACCCTAGATCTAGAAATCTCAAGTGTTTGTAATTGATTAAGTAGAATGAGATAGGATTAGGATTTATTGAACATTTATTATAAATGGAAAACTACACTAATGAGAGAGAGAATTCTTAAAAGGCTACATTTTGTAAATTGCAATTATCAAATAATTACAAGGCCTTAACCATCTATTTATAGAGTCACTAATCCTACCTACCACCTTTTCTACAACATGTAAGCACAAGCCCTTGAACTTTAAGCTCTATACAATTACAATTTATAATACATTTACTTTCCAAACTTTCAATGCACTTCTCCCCCTAAAGTTTGTGAAAGTAAATCATCCTTCTTGAAGCTTTAAATTCTCTCCCCCTTGATTTACTTGACGAACTTTGGCGCAACTTTGACAATCAAAGGCTCGGTTCCCCCTTTGTTGTTGCTCTCACTCTTGCGGTTTCGATTTTAAAACCGAATTCGAGGTAGTCTATAAGCTCGAGTAAGTGCAATTCGAAGCATCTTAAAATGTTGAAATCCAACTTGTTACGTTAATCCCACAAGAATGACAACAAGAGGATTTTACGTGACGAACCGGTGCAAAACTTAGTTTTTAACCACGAATTCGTCGTTAAAACGCGAATCGAATAGGAATTTCCGTTTGAGAGTCATAAACTTGTCGCTCGAAGAGAGAATGATGGATCGTGCACCAAGGGATGAGGAACAAAACTTGGTCAAATTTAACAAATTTAGACCAATTTTGTTAAACAAAATCTAACGGCACTAACGGAACCGTAAAATGTACTATTGATCATCTTCTTTAAAATAAAAGCCACTTACTATTCACTTTTTCTTTTCCAACAACTCAAAATCATCTATTTTATGCTCAAATGACTTGCAACCTGATCAATATGATGAATTAAACATATTTGGATTGAGATGCAACAAACTCCGGCGAAACACAAGATTTTCCGGCCAAAAACGTTTTTCCGGCAAGGCTTTTCCGGCGAACTCATCGAACAGCTCTAAACATCGATTTTCTTGCTAAAACCTTTGCCATTCACGTGCCAAATAATCAACATAACGACACAAACAGATCTGGACGAACAATTTGACAAAATCATAACATATCCACGTTTTTCCGGCGATGAACAGTAACCACTCCGGCGAAAACGTGTTTCCGGCGAGGAGGATTTCAACACATCATATTTCTCGATTTGTTGCTCAAAATTGATCAAAAACCTTAGAGAAACATTATAGAACAGATCTGGAATAGATGTGACAACATCAATGCTCAAAACCTCAAATTCCGGTCAGATTCCGGCGAGATCTAAAAATTTCGGTGAAACGACTTAAAATGCTCATAACTCGCTCAATTTTCGACGAAATTCAGATCCGAAACTTGTAGATCGCTCGAAATTCAATAAAGAATAGACCTTGACAATTCAAATCGATTCATGCAATGAATTTTCGTATCGATAGATTTGACGCGAAAAACGATACCAAAAATATCGAAAAATCTCAAAAATTATCGAAATGCGATTCTACGAATTGAGATAGATCTGGAATACGATTAAGAACAATACTTCAAGAGGATTTAAGAATTTGATGAACTTAAGATTAGATCGGTTGTTATTCCCAGATTCTAGTTCCTATTCACAATCAAACAAACACAAACAAGATTTCAATCAAATTTACCTGTTTGATTAATCTTTCAAATTCCACAATTACAACTTTCTCTCTCTAGAACTCTCTCTCTCTCTACAGATCTCTCTCTAACGAATTCTCTCTCTCTCAGATTCTCAATCAGACAACTTACTAAAAATAGAAATACAAAGCTATTTATACCTACAAGAATTACAAAGAAACTAAAAAACAAAATACAAATGTTGACTTTGACTTTTATTACAAATAGACTTTGACTTTCACTTGAGAGTTGACTTTCTTAGCTTTGACTTCTTGAATTTTGACTTTTGTCTTCTTGATCTTGTATCCAACATATTTATGCTCTAACAATATCCCCCTTTGGATTCAAGATCACTATTGAAAGATCTAGCAATTCAGTCTTCACTTTAAGCTCTGTCAGTACAATCTCCTCTTTTCTTTGACGGTATTCTTTCCAAAACTGTCTTCAAATAATTAACAATCTCCCCAAAACTTTCACAAGATACTTCCAGACTTTGGAAAGAAATTATCTTCAGAATCATCTCGGATTGCTTTAGCAAATAATCTTCAAAGAAAATTTCCTCAAAAATATTCAGAAATTCTTTGATCTTCTTCAAATCTTCAAATCTTTACTTTGAACTTTTCTGACTTGGACATTTCTAAAAATCATCTCTCAAAACTTTATCATTTCTTGATACCATCTCCCCCTTTTTGATGATTTGAGCATCTATATCATCAAAACTTTTCTTCCTAGAAATGTCTTTGACCATTCTGATCTGTGAAACTGAGCCTCTGATTCTGTGATCCATAACCAAGTATTCATCTATATCTTTACAAATCCAGACAAAATAATAACATGTAACTCTTGAATCAACAAATGAAACAGTTAAAATGCCTGTCAGTAACACGAAGTCACTGTGTGTAACGAATACACAATATAAAGAAGGTTTTGTGATGTTCACTCCCCCAGGGCTTCCATCCAATCATCAAAATACCACAAAGGCAATTTCTATGAACGTTATGACAAAGAAACGAATTCCTTGTGTGTTCGTGCAAGTGATAGAAAGAATTAAGCACTTGATGATTGCTTTTTAAGGCTCAACATAGTGTAAACCACTGAGACAACAGTAGTATAAACACAGACTCAATGTGCATTATTGAAGTGTGAAGGTGGGGCAGACTTCCTTCTTTTTCAATATCCAGATTTTCCAAATGAAAAACAGATAGATTATATGTTGCGTCCCCTTGAAAATATGAAACATTTTCTTTTTGAGAAGAAAATGAGTTGATGGTGGGGTTTAGTCAAGAGTTGGAATGGGCTATTTGCCTGTTGCAATAATGTTCACCAAGGATTGTGAAACATTACTAATGTGGCTGCCCGGCTCAGAAAATAGTCAGTGCAGAGTTTAATATTCTTTTACTCTGATCTCACACCCTCTTTCTTTTGATCATTAAGCTCACTACTAACCAAACTCTCCTTTCCATTTTACCTCATCACACCCACACTCATTTCTTTTTAGACTCCTGACACTCAATCTCTATGGATTAACTTCTTGGGTAGAAATCACTGGTTAACGTGATATCATAGAGGTTCATTGAAGTCCTAGCACAAAGAACCCATGTAGTCCTAGAAAGCATATGTTGCTCAGATGATTTAACTTTATCAGTTAAAGATCATATACAAATGTCAGATGAATGTATGCTCATAAAATATAATCATGAAGATTTGAGCATTTTTAGACATTGAAACATTTTCAAACAAGTATATGAAATGAATGAATAGGAATGCAAAAGGCTTGTTTGAAAATCTGACATTGTATGAAAATGATCAGAAATGAATGATATAACAATCAAAGCTTATGGTCAAGAATAATAGATATTGTCTATATGAAACAAAATATAGACATTCTTGAAATGACGTTTAGAAATGAAATATCGCTCAAAATTCTTTAAAGTACAAGCGGAGTGTCTTACTATCGAAAAATTGTTTCAATTTAGAGACATGGTAAGAACAATTTGAACAAGAAATGAAACCGGTGTGTGTGAATACTTGAAAGTATATGAAAAGACAATACACAAGTATTTATCTTTCGAAACACACGGTTTGTTAAACATTGAAGCTCAAAAATAAAAATGAAAACATTTAAAATCACACTTCCAATTCATGAAATCTGTTTAAGAATCGGGAAGTGGTTTGAACATTTAAGAACATGTTTTCTATGATTGAAATTTGTCCTTATTTCAACTATATATGAGATTAAGATAAGTAATTAACCTGTCTATGCAGTCTTAAATCTCATGAAGTCAAGCTGAAGTCATTAAGATATGATCGTGTCAGCTTCTCTCATTTTGCATAAATCTCAAAGTCTAGTCAAAGCAAATTTTATTCACAAAATTTTATTGAAAAGAAAATGACATAAAACAGTAAAACGATTAATGTACGAGTTCTGATCTGAAATAATCAGAAATCATAATTCTTACTCCCCCTGAAAATATGCATCTGAAATTTATCAGTGAAAAAGCACATGATAGAGATCTACAACTCCTTTTGAAGTGTAGTTCATCATATCTTCCGAATACATATTTCCAGAAACATATATACTCCCCCTTGAAGGTTGATTTCCTCTTCTAAGTATCGGAGTACATATTCTTATCAGCCCGGGAGTAACATATCTTTTTCATCATTGAAGTACGAGTCCTAAACTGTTGTGTTTAGAAGTCAAACTTTGTTAAAGTACGGGTCCTGAATTGATTTCTTCAGAAGCCTTGGTTCTCTTACTCCCCCTTGACAGTAAGTGCCTGCAACACAGATTCACTTTTCGGCTTTGGTACCCACTGGTATTTGGGTCCATAATTGTTAGTTGAAGTTCTTATGGGAGTAACTGAATAAGAACCATACCAGTAATGGTCACTAGCTTTATAAACAAAATCATATGTATGACAATAAGAACAATACTTCTTTTTAGATAACCTGATCAATTGATCTCTCAAATAAGCAAGATCAGGTTTACCTTTCAGCACTTTGTTCTTCTTTGCATTTGAGGTAGATACAAATGATTTGTTACCTGTCTTTTCTTCCTTCTTTCCTTTCTTTTCTTCCTTCTTTTCATCATTCTTCTCATCTTCAACTGGTTTTACCTTCCAAACCAGCTTCTCTTTTTCATATCTTTTTCTTCTCCTTCTATGTGTACCTGAACCATCTATATTCCAATCATAGAAAATGTTAGTTGTACGAATCTGATCAAATGAATTAACTAATCTTCTTGAAGAAACAGTTTTCTGATGTGAGCTTGTAGCTGTCTTGAAAGAACCAAATGAACTATTTCTACGTGAGTGGATTTTGGACTCTGGAGTCGTATGCTCAGTCACCACCTCCTTTGAAACAATCTTTTCAAGCTCATTTATTTTAAAAGATAAACTGTCTCTTTCTTCAATGAGTAGGTCAATCTTCTTCTTGAATTCAGACTTCGTTATCTGCTCTTTCAGTGCATTTGTAGATAGCTCAGATAGCTTTGCAGTTAATTTCCTTATCTCCTCCTCAAAAATATTCCTTTCTTCCTCAAAGTCCTTCTCAGCACTCTTTCTTCCATCAGATATCTCTTTAAAGAATCCAACATTCTTCTGTTCAATTTCCTTTTTATCCTTTGAAAACTTTTCTCTTTCAATAATGATCACTTTCTCAAAATCAGAAATTTGTTGAGAAAGTTTAATGCATTTAAGCTCAATTGTCTTCTTCTCTTCAGCACTTTTTCTAGAAAACTCGGAGAATTTCTTAGCAAACTCTTTATTTTCTTTCTCAAAAACAGATCTTTCTTCAACAATTTGCAATTCTAATTCAAAGATCTTCTTTTTATTAGCACACCCTGTTTGCTGAAACTTGACAATGTGATCTTCTAATTTTGAGATCTTGTTCTTTAACTCAGTGTTTTCAGCTTCAAAAAACAAGACTTTTTCTTCATTAAGCCCAGAAGTCTGTTTCAGAAGATCTTCATTAATAGTCTTTAAAGCACTAACTTCTTCTCTCAGTATCTTCCTTTCATCATTGTATCTCTTTGATCTCTTTGAGTAGTAGTCAACTGAGGAAGCAAGATTTTTGTTCTCTAATTTGAGCTTTCCAATCTTATTTTCATCATCAGAAAAATATCCCATCTTGAATTATCTATTTAATTTTATATGCAATAAGAAACTAGAACTGATCGTTAGTCCAAAATATGAAATCACAAAAATACAAGAAATCTTGTAATAGAAGTTCAGGAATTTTGATCACAATCAGAATTTTGTCCCCCTCCGCAGACTTAGCATGGGAATATGAAACTCGTGTCACTATTAAAATATGAAACTCGCAGACGCTGAAACTAACAAACAACTGTTTACTGAGAAACTCGCAGATAGAGGCGTGCGTGTTTGAAAAACTCGCTAGTCGTTACTAGCGCGTTTTGATAAAACCCGCAGATCAACCAAACTCGCAGATCGACCAAACTCGCAGATCACTATTCCGGCTTAAACTCGCACCCTTCGATTAGCGCGTTTGTAGAACTCGCATGTGTCTACTTGCGCGTTTCAACACTTAGAAAATTTTCCCAATCTTCAAACTCGCAGACTTCAATCAGCGAGTTTCTAGAACTCGCTAACAATGCCTTGCGCGTTTTTGACCAAAACTAATATTCTTCAGCTTGCGTGTTCTAACGAAGAACTTGCGCGTTTTGTAGATCTTGCGCGTTCTTCAGATTTCTGTGTGTGTTCTTCATCTGTTTTGCGAAAAAATCAATCTAAACTTTGAATTTTCGCACCAAACTTTGAGAATTTACTCACATATTCATCGAGAACACAATACAATTAACTAATTTCGATCTAAAACACAAATCTATACAAATGACTCGATTACTGTGTTTAGAACTCGTGAACAAAAACTTCAACAAAATCCAAAATTACAAGAAAATTACAGTGCAATTGATAAATCAAATCATACAAACATGATCGATTATACTATATGAACAAAATATGATCGATTTCCACACCTAATTTGCAGTAAAACTCGAAATTCGATTTGAACTTCGATGAACAGTGACGATGAACAGTAACAACAAACATTTTTCTTGATTTCTTGATTTGATTTCGATTTGGATCTGCTCTGATACCAATTGTTATTCCCAGATTCTAGTTCCTATTCACAATCAAACAAACACAAACAAGATTTCAATCAAATTTACCTGTTAGATTAATCTTTCAAATTCCACAATTACAACTTTTTCTCTCTAGAACTCTCTCTCTCTCTCTACAGATCTCTCTAACGAATTCTCTCTCTCTCAAATTCTCAATCAGACAACTTACTAAAAATAGAAATACAAAGTTATTTATACCTACAAGAATTACAAAGAAACTAAAAAACAAAATACAAATGTTGACTTTGACTTTTATTACAAATAGACTTTGACTTTCACTTGAGAGTTGACTTTCTTAGCTTTGACTTCTTGAAGTTTGACTTTTGTCTTCTTGATCTTGTATCCAACATATTTATGCTCTAACATCGGGCTCAAAACGCTTGAAAATGTCGAGATTCGATCGTTACGAGAAAATTTTCTTCGTGAGGCTCTATTACCACTTGTTAGGTCCATGATCTCTCACATCTCAAGTGTTTGTGTAACAAGAATAGAATAGGAAAGAACTATTTATTTAGAGAGAGAAACTAAATCTAATCTAGAGAGAGAAAGTACTTAAGAACTACATCTTTGATTAATTGGAATTCTGAAAATATTACAACTACAAGGCACCTATTTATAGTCCAATAACTATCACTACCTTGTTACAACTCTAAGCCCAAGCCCATCTACAACTAAGCCCAATAGGCCCAAGCCATTTTACAAATACAAATCAAATACAATTAAATGTTATTTAATTTCCAACACTTTTATACACTAACATTCTCCCCTTAAAGTTTAGGAAAGTAAATCATCTTCAAGCTCTAATCTTCTCTCCCCCTTGATTTTCTTTGTAAAACTTTGGCACAAGTTGACAATGATTAGCTCAGCTCCCCTTTGAAAGTTGCTCTCATTCTTCGTTTTCGACTTTAAAACCGGATCTGATGTACACCGTAAGCTCGACTAAGTGCACGATAAAACATCTAGAAATGTAGAAACCCAACTCGTTCCGATAAGCCCACAAGAATGATAACGAGTGAATTTGACGTGACAAACCGTGTGCATCCTTAGTTTTTAACAACGAAACCGCCGTTAACCGCGAGTCGAGTAGGAGTTCGGCTTGAGAGTCGTAAACATTTTGGGTGAAGGAGGAACGATAGGGCACACACTACACGGTAGGGGATTGAGGAACAAATTTGGCCAAACTAATGAATTTGGACCAAAATTGTTAGAAAAACTAACGGGACTAACGAGATCCGTTAATTCACTATTCATCATCTTCTTCACATAAAATCATGTACTATTCATTTTTTCTTTCACTTTTTCTTTCACTTTTTCTTTCACTTTTATACATGAAATCACAATCAATTAACTTGATTATTGTATCTAACAACTTCATGAATCATCAAGTAAACATTTTTAGACTACATTGTCGCTCAAACTCGAATTTTCCGGCGATGAACAGTAAAAAATCCGGTGACAACTACTTTCCGGCGAGATTTTATAATCACAGACCATATTTCTCGATTTTCATGCTCAAAATCGATCCAAAAACTTATATAAACTTTTTAGAACAGATCTGGAACATAATTTTGACGATATCACAACTTGAATCCCGTTTTTCCGACGAGTGAATAGTGCAAACCCGGCAAAAACGTTTTTCCGGCAAGGCCTATTTTCACAGACCATAGATTGCGATTTCTTGCTCAAAATTGATCAAACAACTTAGAGAAACATTATAGAACATATATATACGAAGATTTGACAGTATCTAAGCTCAAACCTCGAACTCCGACGAGATTCCGGTCAGATCTACATTTTCCAGCGAACAAACTTTCGAACCTCATATCTAGCTCGTTTTTCATCGTTTTTCGATTCTAAAAATTGTAGAATGCTTGAAATTCGATAACGAATAGATCTATGTAAATCAAATTGCCTCATGCAAGAAAAATTAGAATCGAAGAATTTGGCGTGAAGAATACCGAAAATTTGGAACGAAAACTTCGAAAAATGTCAAAATTCAACGAAATTCGAATCCAAAAATTGTAGTAGATCTGTAATCTCATCAAGAAAAAATCTTCAAGTGCAATTGAGTTCTGAAGGAACTTACATGTAGATCAGGCTAAAAAACACGAAATGTCGAGATCCATAATCGTTACGAGAAAAATTTCATCGTTCGACTCTGATACCAATTGTAGGACCCTAAATCTAGACATCTCAAGTGTTTGTAATTGATTAAGTAGAATGAGATAGGATTAGGATTTATTGAACATTTATTATAAATGGAAAACTACACTAATGAGAAAGAGAATTCTTAAAAGGCTACATTTTGTAAATTGCAATTATCAAATGATTACAAGGCCTTAACCATCTATTTATAGAGTCACTAATCCTAACTACCACCTTTTCTATAACATATAAGCACAAGCCCTTGAACTTTAAGCTCTATACAATTACAATTTATAATACATTTAATTTCCATACTTTCAATGCACTAACAGAAGTTTGCGCAATGAACGTGATACGCAAAGGACAGTTTTGCGGAACAGGCATGATACACAAACTGAAGTTTGCGTATTACGTTCATAACGCAAACTGAGGTTTGCGTGATAATCTTGGTACGAAAACCTTACCTGAAATTTTTCCAACACAAAACACAAGGTTTCAGGAACACGAAGGTTACGCAAAGTATACTTTGCGTGTCCTAAGTGTTACGGAAACTCATGTTATACAACAAACAAACACAAAACAAGGTTTTCGTGTCAAAGAGGTTACGCAAAGTAGACTTTCCGTGTCCTTAATGATACGCAAACTAAACTTAAACGAACAAGACAAAAACATCGAGGTTTGCGTGTCAAGTATGATACACAATGTACACTTTGCGTGACTAACGGGATACGCAAACTGAACTTTGCGTGTCCTGTTGGTTGCGCAAACTGAGCTTTGCGGGACACCATACTCGATACGAAAACCCTAGTTTTCGTGAGTTCAGACCCGAAAAACACAAACACATGAAATTAAGGCATTTAAACATCAAATTAAATGGTAAAAAGACATACCTGAGGTTCAAAAATTGTAGCTAATACAAACCCAACAACCAATTTGAACAAAAAAACTCGATTATGATGAAGACGATGAACAGTGAAACGACGAAGTAAATCGCATAGTAATGAACAAGAAAATGAAATCAAAATCAAAGAGAACAGTAAAACATAACAACAAATTAACAAAGTAAACTACATAGAAAGAAACCTTAATCGAAGAATAATCTAAAATCAATCAACACAATAAGAGCGGCGCAGAGGGAAATGGGAGGAAGATAAACAGTGTGTTGATCCCAGTTATGATGTTCTTTAACTTGATTTAACCTTTTACTGCACACAGATTAGTTAAATAGAGTGCGGAAGCGTTTAAGATGTGTAGAAAATGTTGAACATACAAGGTAGTAAACACACAAGCAATTAATGAACAGAAAGTAAAGTATTACAAGAAAGTTACTCAAAGAACTGTTTCATTGATCACTCAAGAACACCAAGAACACGCACTGGTATGTGCAAATATGCTCAAGGACTATACAAACTGCTATTTTTGTGTGTTCTTTCGTACATCATGTTCTAAGGTGGTGCTCCCTTAATATAGCAGAGGGATGCACCCCTTAGTACAAGACATAAAATGACATTCCATAAACGGAATGCCACCTGTAAAGTAAACATCGTGGGACACCCATTACTTTGATCTTGAGGATCTTCGTACAGCAGGCCTCACGTGTTCTACACGTGGTCTTGTCTTGAACTTTCTAAGAAAAGCTTCAACATTGATCTCCAGAGGTTAGCCTTCACAGAGGCTCTGTGAGTGATCACAGAGGCTCTGTGATCTGATAATTATCATCAGGTTTGACCTCTGGTGCATCTTCTGCGGAGTAACTTCTGAGCTTTGCACCTTCTATGGTGTACTTGGGTGTTCAGCGGCTGACTTCTGCAATTTCCATACTTAGCCTATTTTTCAATACTTCTATACAATGAGAGTGGAGCTAACAATCTCCCCCTAAGTATTGAAAAAATAAAATATGAAAATTGAGGTGTTGGCTAAGATAGAAACAAAAAGAGGTGAAAGGAACTCAACCTCTGAAAAGTGATATTCATTCAAAAAATGCCAAAAGGCAATTACATTAAGCATCGAAGTACATGAATGAACAACAAAAGATTATAGAAGTCATTTCGGAAAATCATTTATCGGGTTGGTAAAGCTTTCAGATAGAGTTTTTCTCATCGATAGAATGAGTTCCCTGTACTTCAGTTGTGCATCAATCTGTCCTATCATTGTCTCTGCATGTCCTGCTTTCACAATCTCAGAGCCTTTCTTCCTCAGAATCGTGTTCTTTATCTTCTACAGAGTGTTGTTCGAATACTTGTGACTTTGATTTGGACGATACATCTTTTTAAGCCCATCATCGTCTCTGTAGATGAATCCGAACTCAGGCTCTGTGATTAAGGAGTTGGAAGGAACGTTCTCGATTTCGGGGAATTGATCATGTGGTTTGGTGATCGACAGCTTTTCGACTCCGAGTTGTAGATCTACCTCGAAGTCCATTTTGCTGTGATATTTAACATGTTCGCGCATCACCTCCTTGATCTTGCCATTCGCTATCATGTACTCCTTACGCTTTTCAAGTCTTTTCTCTATGAAGGCATGTAGTTAAGGAAGATCGTAGGCACAGAGGTTCTTTAAGTCTGCATCTGTGAACGTGTATTGCTTCCCATCTTTTCTCTCAACTAAGTATTTTGCATACATGATTGACTTGTTGACGAAGGAGTGCAGAGAGATACTCATCATGGTTTTGATATCTTCTGTGGAGAATACTTCATCCCTTTCTAGTGCGGTTCGCTCGAAGCGTCTTCTGATGTCTTCTTTGATTAAGGGATGCAGATTTGGTGCTGAGAAGACGGCTTCGGGCTCTGCGCTGTAAACATATGTATGAATGTTCTCTTGAAACTTGAGTTCTTTCGGTAGAGGCCTTGGGATTGGAACTCTCATGGCGTCCATCGATTGAACTATCTCTTTTACTCTGTCCTCTTGACGTTTCTGCTCTGAGTTCTGCTCTGAGGACTGTTTCTTCCGTGGAGAGGTCTCTGAAGTATCTGCAGCATTTACTGGATCAAGGCTTTGAAACTGTACAGCTGGTGTGGGTGCAGTGGGCATAAGTTCAGGACTTGAGGGTTCTACAAACTTTGCGAGTTCTTCTGCGATCTGTTCAGAGCCCACACTAATCTTCCATTTCTGAGACCCTGCAGAAGTTGTTCCTTGGACAATTGAAGTCGGTATTGGGTCCTCAGAGGCACAGGGCGTGAGATTCTGTGTTTTCTGTGCCTCCAAAGATGTTCTTTGTAAGGGTAGGGTTTGAAGAGGAGTGGCTGAGATGACAGGTGCTTTTGGTGTTAATGCCTTCTCCCCCTCACGAAGGCCAGGGCCAGAGGTATCTAGATCCTGGTCCTCATGCCTTGAAACCTTCTACGAGGCCTTCACTTGGCCAGTAGCCGGGGCTTTTCTCTTTTTCCTTTTGCAGAGGTGTTCATAAACATGTTGATTGATCTTCTGTAGAGCGTCCCCTGCGGCCATTGATAGCTCATTGATTTCCAAGTCAGATTTGAACCGAAATGTAGCTATGGTTTTCTTCAAGTCTGCAGCCACCTTTTCTCCTTGTTCATTGAAGTGGGATCGAAGAAGGTTGAGGTTGCTCAGAAACTGACTTCCCATTGCTTCTAGGTCGGCTTTTGTGGCAAAGGCAGAGGGGTCTGGCACAGAGTTTGATGCTTGGGGATTGAATGGGACCATAACACTGCGAGTTATGTCCTTTATTTCCTCTCGAAGCATGGCCATTTCATTCACTCCAGTCTGAACTCCTTGTGTAGCATACTTTGGGAACTCTTCTGTGCAAAGATCCCCGAGTACCTGAATTTGATTGGAGTGTGCAATGATGGCTTGTCCACAAGCTTGAAGATCATCCCTTTTCGCACAGTTTGTGTTTAGTTCATTGATCGCCGCCGAATGTTGAGTTGAGGATTGACGAAGAGCAGTCAAGGCGGCGGTGTTTGCTTGAAGAGCACCTGCGATGGATTGAGAATCCACAGAGACAGAGTTTTTCAACTCGTCAAGTTTTGTGAGCACCATGTCAGCAAAGGCTTGAAACTCACCTATTGTGACAAAAGTGTCAGAGGTAACCTCTGGAACAACACATGTTCCAGATTTAGCCAATGAGTTTTTGGCACCCATAGAGCCTGTGGGGATGTTGAGCTCTGAGGGATTTCCTTCCAATCCTCGATGTTCCACAGAGGAAGCACCTATGGAAGTTCTGTCAACACGTTCTTTGGGGGAAGGTTCAGAGACTCCCTTAAGACTTATGTTGAATGGATTATGTGGTTGTTCTAGAGCCACATAATCATCGTGTTCTTTCACCACCAACTCTGAGGTGGTTTGGGCGTCACTCTTGTGTGTGACAGAGGTAACGAATACCTCTGTGTGTGGAAGAGATGTGTCCTGGGGAGAATGGACACGCAGAACAACACTCTCACCCTTTTGAGAGGGTGAGGTGGGTTTGGTTTCCCCAAATGGTGGTACAGAGGATGAAGGAATATCCTCTGTCCGGATGGCTTGGGCTGGGTTCGGACTGTGCGGTCCTGTTTCAATACCCCTCTACACTAGAACTACAGGGGTAGAAGTGTGGGTTGCACTGGGAGTTGGTTTTGGTGGTGTGCCAAGGGCATCTTTTTCTCTTATCTCCTTTGAGATTTTGTTACCCTCATTATCAGAGCTTGAAAGCCCCGTAACGTCTTGCACTGTAAAATCTGCGCATTTCCCTAAGGTTCCAGTGTGCAGCTTCTGTATCTCCTCAGCTATGGCCATTGCGACTTGGAGAGGGCTGGATGGCCTTTTCTCAGAGCATTAAATGACTTGGGCTTTTCTTCTTCTCTTCTGTAGAGGTTGTTCGTACTCTGCAGGTTCACTCACGTCTGGAGAGGGTACAGGTTCAGAGGTTGCTGCCTTGGTCAATTTCCTAGCCTTCTTCTTTGGCTTGGCAACTTCTGTTGGGGATTTTGGAGCCTCTTCTTCTGGGACTCTCTTTTTGGAAGTTCTTTTCTTTTTAAGCTTCTTTTCTCGTTTCTCAACGACATCATCTGTTCGCACTTCAGCTCCTTCATCCTCCTCTGTTCTAACTTCAGCTCACTCACCTATCTTTGTCCTAAGGAAAACAACTATCTCACCCACATGGAATCCTACATGTGGGGGTGTTGCAGGACTCGGTTCAGGAGTCCTGTGTCCACGAATGTAAGTTTTCACCCCATCTTCACTGTTCAGGTAGGCTAAAATTCGGGCTGGCAGAGGTCTTGCTCCCGGATACCCAGATTTGAGAACTGTGGGCTTGTGCGAATTCATGTCATAGACCTTGATCATCTTACCCTCTATAGGTAACTTTCCTTCTCCTATCAGAGCGTCTCCTAACAGAATGGCAAAAAATCTGTTGAAGACAAGGTTTCTAGGCTCTGTGCCTCGAGCTTGGTCCTCTTGCTTGGCTATGACCGCGTTTCTGATTTCCCTGAATATTAGAGTTGCATAGTCTAGAGGCAAATCGTAGTACATACCATACATTATTGCAAGTATGGTATGGCTAGATTGGTCAGGACTGCCTACCTTGCAAGTCAAGCAGCGATTTAGAATAGAGAGGAGAACGTTCCACAGAGGTGGAAGGTTCTGGCGTCTGAAGTTGTTTCTTTGGGAAATTGGTGCAGCATACCCGATGAACCTAAGGAACTCCAGAATCTCATCGTCAGAGGGCTCGTCAGAGTATCTTGTTAGGTTTAGCTGGGTCTTGGTGGGAAGCTCAAATACCTCTGCGACCCGTCTTCGGTTTATACCAAGGTCCAATATTTGAGTAGTGGAAGGATGGGTGGCATAGCCCATGACACAGTAGCCATAACGGTCCAGTTTTTCATGCTTAACACTCAACCAGAATTGTTGAATGTAAGTTTCAGGAATATCAGTTCTTTTTAGGGTTAGGGCTTTTGTGAGAATGTGGTTCTTTAGGATTTGAATTAAAGGAGCAACTTCCTCAGGATATCTCTTTGGTTCCAAGACAACATAGTGATTGTTAGGCTTGAGATTATGTTGCCTGGAGTGATAATCGTGGTGTGTGAAGGAGAGCATTCTGCTTGTGAGGACATGTTCTTGTTCAACAGATTGGGAATCGTACTTTTTAGCTTCATAATGCATCGAGTGGTTTGATGCAGAAGATCCCTTGGAGTTCTTGGAAGAAGCAGAATGAGATGCGATGGAAAGATATGGAGAGCGAGAATTCTTTGCAAAGGGATTCTTGAAAGAGAGAAGATAGCAGGTAAAAAAGAATTTGGGGTATGAGAGGGGTTTATATATAATTAGAGAGGGTAATAAGAATGAGCGGTAAAAGATAAAATTTTCAAATCCGTGATGAGTGGTAACAGATAAGAAGCCGTTTTTAAAAACGACGGTACAGGTTACGAACCAATCAAATATTGCCACGTCAGATGATGGCGGTGCACGATCTAGGACGTGCGCCACCCTATTCTCACGCGCGTGGCATTTACTATTCTCATGTGACAGTGAGATTCAAAAAAATAACCCACAGCACATGACCTAAATTTCTCAAGTGATAGGAATGACAGAAGCTCTGTGGATAAGAGGCTTCTAAGGTCATAGGCAAGGTTGTGATCAGAAGAGCTTTTTATGAGGTGCAAAGATTCTGTGATAGATCGCAGAGGCTCTGTGGTCGACCTCAGAGGTTCTGAGACCAAAAATTTCCTTTTTAGGAAAGATTTTCAAAGATTTGATCATTTCAAAGTTTTGACAGAAAATATGGTACAGAGGGTGATCTTTCTGAGGGCATAGTGCTCGAGAAAGAGTTTTGACCCTTGGTTCAGATGGACTCACCTCACTCTGTAGTCTGTGTTGCGCAGAACTGTCTTGCTGCCCCTTGAATAATCAAGATTGGCCTTTGATGGTTCGGTTTGCTCCCCCTTCAACTATGCTTGGATCAAGTAAAGATAAGATTTGCACAAGACATAGATTCGCAGAAAAGAATATACGATAAAGAAAGCCGAAGAGATTATTTGCAAACAAGGGATATATTACATACAAATATGTACAACAGAGGCTCTGTGGGAGGGTACAGAGGCTCTGTGGTCAACTCATGTTGAGCATACCAAACTTGCCAACTAGAAAAGTGAATCTTTTCTCATCCAATGCCTTCGTGAAAAGGTCGGCAAGTTGGTAGTCTATGGGTACAAAGTACATTTCTATTGTCCAATGCTCCACATGATGTTTCAGAAAGTGATACCTGATATCGATATGTTTGGTCTTGGAGTGCTGCACAGGATTGGCAGAGATGGCAATGGCACTTTTGAAGTCACAGAGGATGGGGATTTTTTCGATATCAAATCCATAGTCTCTGAGTTGGGTCCTCATCCACAGAAGTTGTGAACAACAACTTGCAGCAACAACATATTCTGCTTCTGCCGTAGAGGTCGAGACACAGTTCTGTTTCTTGGAAGTCCAACTTACTAGTTTCCTTCCTAGGAATTGGCAACTCCCAGAGGTACTCTTTCTGTTGAGCTTGCATCCTCCGTAATTTGAATCTGTATAAGCCAAGAGATCAAAGCCAGAGTTCTCCGGATACCAGAGACCAATATTTTTGGTCCCTTTTAGGTATCTAAAGATCCTCTTGACAGCATAAAGATGAGATTGTTTGGGGTTAGCTTGAAATCTTGCACATAGACATGTGGCAAACATTATATCAGGTCTACTCGCGGTTAAGTACAACAGAGATCCTATCATCCCTCTATAGAGTTTACACTCCACAGATTTGCCCTCTGGATCTGCATGGAGCTTGGATCCAGTGACCATAGGAGTTTTCATTGGTGAAGAGTCAGAGAGCTTGTATTTTTCAAGTATGTCAAAGACATATTTTGATTGGTTTATGAAAATACCCTCTATGGTTTGTTTGACTTGCAATCCTAAGAAGAATGTAAGTTCTCCCATCATGCTCATCTCAAACTCACTTTTCATCAATGACTCGAACTTTTTGCAATATAAATCATTTGTAGACCCAAAAATAATGTCATCAACATAAATTTGTACAAGCAGAATCTCACCTTTTCTCTTCTTATAGAATAAAGTCGTATCAGTAGTACCTCTTTCGAAACCATTTGCAAGGAGGAAGTTTGAAAGTCTGTTGTACCATGCTCTGGGGGCTTGTTTCAGTCCATACAGAGCCTTGTCCAGAAAATAGACGTGATTTGGGTACTTAGAGTTCTCAAACCCTAGTGGTTGTTGGACATATACTTCTTCTTGAATCTGCCCATTCAGAAAGGCTGACTTGATATACTTTGAAACCTCTGTGGGCAGCGAAGGCAAGAAAGATTCTTATTGCTTCGAGTCGTGCCACAGGGGCAAAGGTTTCTTCATAGTCAATGCCTTCTTCTTGATAGTATCCCTTGGCCACCAGTCTTGCTTTGTTTCTGATCACCACACCGTCTTCATCCTTTTTGTTCCTGAAGACCCATTTGGTCCCTATTGCGGTTTTGCCTTTCGGCAGAGGCACTAGGGTCCATACTTCGTTTCTTTCAAACTAGAGAAGCTCATCTTGCATAGATTCTACCCAGTTTAGGTCTTCAAGAGCTTCAGATATCTTTTTGGGTTCGATGATACTCACAAAATTTGTATAGTAACAAAAATTTGCAGTACTCGATCGAGTTTGGACCTTGTCAGAAGCGTCACCAATGATTTGGCTCTGTGGGTGATTCTTGGTCCACTTTGTCATGCGGGGCAGGTGATCATTGGAAACTTCTGTGGTAATTCAGGAGCACGTTCGTCTTGATGTAGATCATTTTCTGTTGAGAGAAATTGATCATTTGTACTTGCCACAGGGCTTGGTTGTTCATCATGAGTTGAGGTAGAGAGCTCTGTGGAACCTTGATCTGGTGTTGACCCTTCAGAGAGATTTTGAGAATGACCATGATCTTGATTGAGCTTGGGGCCTTGATTCGTATTGTCCTCTTAGTGCTCCCCCTCGATGGTTGCACCTGCAACATTACTGGAAGAGGGTGAAGCATTACTAAGACCAGTTAGAGAAGTACCTGTTTGGTCCTCAGAGGGTTCGGCTTCAGAGGCTCTGCGGTCACATTCAGAGGGTTCATCATCATTAAACATCTCTTCAAATAGATGATGAAGATCATTCATTCGTGATGATCCACCAGAATCTTCATCTTGAAGTTTGAGTCTTGAGATGATTTGCTCAGAAGTCACCTGAAAGGAATCATCAAATGAAACATTAATACTTTCAAGTATATGCTTGGATTTGAGTACATAGATTCTGTATGCCTTGGAGTTTGATGAATAGCCAACAAATTTGGCTTCATCCGCTTTGGGACTGAATTTCCCTATCTGGTCTCTGTCGTTCAGTACAAAGCACCTGCATCCAAAGACATGGAAGTACTTAATGTTCGTCTTCCTCTGGTGTAGTAAGTGATATGGTGTCTTTGCATGTCTCTTCATAATCAATGATCGATTCTAGGTGAAGCATGCGGTTGAAATGGCTTCTGCCCAGAAAGAAATAGAGAGCCCTGAAGCAGTGAGCATAGTTCTTGCGGCTTCCACTAGTGTTCTGTTATTTCGTTCAACAACACCGTTTTGTTGTGGAGTCCTTGCAGCAGAGAAGTTCTGTTATATGCCTTATATCGAAAGATAGGCTTCAATGGTTGAATTCTTAAACTCTGTCCCATTGTCACTTCGGATTCTCTGTACCCTGCAGTGATAAAGAACTTGTATTCTCTTGATAAGATTGATTAGTACTTTAGGAACATCTGATTTGTTTCGAACGAATTCAACCCAAGTATATCTAGAGAATTCATCTATGAGTACAAGGATGTACTTCTTGCCACCAAGACTTTGCACAGATATAGGACCACAGAGGTCAACATAAAGCATCTGCAGAGGTCTAGTGCAAGATATGTCAGACTTAGTTTTGTGGGCAGCCCTTTTGAGTTTGCCCATCTCACAAGCTGAGCATAGATGATCCTTGTTGAATCTAATACTTGGTAGACCACTTACTAGTTCTAGTTTCACAAGTTTGTTAAGTGTGTGAAAGTTTAGATGACAGAACCTGTGTGCCAGAGCCAAGCTTCTTCATTCTGACTTGAGACTAAGCAGAGCTTTTCTTCTCTGTTAGTTGATTTAAAGTCCATGAGGTATAAATCACCTCGTCTTTTGGCTCGCAGAAGCTCTGTGGTTGTATCTTCTTTCAACAGAGAGCAGTACTGTCTTTTGAACATCAAATCGAGTCCATTGTCACAGAGTTGACTTACACTCAGAAGGTTGTGCTTGAGGCCATCCACATAGGCAACTCTATTGACATCGATGTCTCCTTTGGCAATGATTCCATAGCCTTTTATTTGACCCTTTTTGTTATCTCCAAAAGTCACAGATCCTCCTCCATGTTTTTCTTTGTAGGAGGAAAGCAACCCTCTGTCGCCAGTCATGTGTCTTGAGCACCCGGAGTCTAGGTACTAGATAGGCACATGCTATTTCTCTTGTGGACAGATTAGAGAGATTTTGGTACCCATTTCCAAATGGGTCCATTTTTGTTAGGAGGCTGTGAAGATGCCTTAACACCTTTGGTTTTGGATTTATCCTCATTTGCTGAGGTACCAGATTGTCTCTTCTCACCCTTGAATTTTGCATTCTTGGTTTTTAGGTGAGATATAAGACAGGAGGGCCTCGAGAAATGTTGATTCAAAGCATGCATAAGATCAAAGCATTTACAATAAGGAACATTTGAGGCAAACTTCTTGAAAATCTCATTAAATTTGTCAAAGGAGGGTACAGAGCAAATTTTACTACAACCCATTTTAGATTTGGGTTTCTTTTTACAGAAAGCTCTGTCTAATCTAGGTTGAGTTTTTTCAAAAATTCCTCTTGAGTGGCTCTGTGGTTGTATTCTCCCTTGATCTTCTTTCCTTGCTTTCACTGCAACAGAAGCATCAAGTTTATCAATTTTAGGCCATTTATCCTTCTGTTGCCAAGTGAATTTTTCTTCAAAAGGTTTTAATGGTCTTGGAGCTTTTGAAATAAGAGAGATCTTGTTCTTTTTAAAATTTTTAAGCTCAAGAGAAGTCTTTGCTTGCAAGCACATGTCCAGAAAATCAGGACAAATAGGAACACCTGTGGTTTTCCTTTTGGGAAGAACTGTTCTATTAATAATGCCAGAGGTAAGTTTACTCTTCTCTGGACCACAAGGGGAGTATCTTAAGTTCCACAGAACTTGTCCCATTGTCGATAGAGGACTCTGATTCTAACTCAGAGTCTGAATCGAGAAAGTCTCTGTGAATGAGAGCCTGACCTTCTGTAAGTGCCTTGTCTTGCCCATTGGTGTCCTCTGAAGTATTTAGAATTTTTGAAATACAAGGAATGACCATAGGAACATTAAGACAGTTTTTTAGATCTTGCTCAAAGATTTCTCTTATTTCAGAGATAATATCAGGATGATTAAGAAAATGGTTTTCATAGGACTTTCTCAAGTCATTTTCCAGAAATCTTTTAGAAAGTTTTTCTTCCATCGAGGTCGGAACAAACTCTGGAGCTTCAGAGGACAATTCCTTTTCAGGAGTCATCATGCATACAAAAGCCATTTGAGTTTGTGTTTCTGGATGACCAAATCTGAAGACCCCTATCTGTTTTTGAGATAGATATTTCTTTGGTATAGATTTTCTTTTAGATTAAAGTGCAGATGGTAAATCATTGTTTTCATACCATACACTTTCCATCTGCAGAGGTTTCCTCAGATGTGGTCCTTCAGAGGTTCTGCGCCTCTTAAATGTGGATAAAAGGTTTGGAAGACTTGGTTTTAAAAATTGTCCAGGGCAGAAGATGTTTGATAAAGATTTGTTTCTTTTATTTTCTTTGTAAGGGTCAATGTCCTCGAACCCTAATCCTCTTCTGCCGATTTGGGTGTTTACCTTCTCATGAACCTTTTGAGCATCCTGATACCTCTTAATTTGGAAATCTCTGTCGAATAGATCTTGATGAAAGACTTTTCTTTCTTTTTGAAAAAAGTTTTTCAAATAAATGGCATTTAAACGATCACTCTCATATTTCTTTAGCTCTTTGACCTTATCTTTCAAGGCTTTTTCAAGATTTGTGATTTTCTCCTTGAAACCCCTTTTTGTTGAAATATGTTCAGATGTAAGAGATTTGTTTTCAAGGTAAAGCTTGTCCTTCTCCTCTGTGAGAAGCCTAGTTTCTCTTTCAAAGAAGGCAAGCTTTTTCTCAAGATCCGAGCATGTATTTTTATAAGTTAGAAGATCATTTTGTATTTCAAGAAGCTTGTTTTTAAAGTCCGAGTTACAAGAGTTAGAAGTGGATACCTCACTCTCGTTGTCAGAAGAGTGAACTTCTTCCATTCCACAGAAGAATGCGTTGTCTTCTTCATCAGAAGATTCGTCGGTTACAAGGTTCTCTTGTTCTGCCATTAGGGATCTCTGAGTGTAGTACTCTACTTTCTTTTTATAGAAAGTAGCGTCCCTTGTGGGTTTCCCTTTGTTTGTAGAGGACCTGCACTCTGCGGCGAAATGACCTGGTCTTCCGCATTTGAAGCATCCTTCAGTTTGCTTTGGGAATTTGACGCCACCTCTGCCGTCTGACCTCTGTCCACTCCTCTCTTCTTCCCTTGGCTCCCCAGACTTTTCTCTTTCATGTCTTCTCGCTTCACCATATCCTCTGCTTTTGTCATCTCTTTCTTCTCTCCCTCTGTACTCCGGCTTCTTGAGACCTCGATTGAATTGTCGGGTCATAAGTGCAAGTGTTTTGGCCAGATCAGCCATGTCAATCTCCTCCTCAGAATCTTCTTCACTTTCACTCTCTGCTACAAGTACCTTCTTTTTCTTCTTCCTCTGTGCCTCCTCAGCTGCCTTATCCTTCTTTCCCTTGTCTTTGCCTTCTGAGGCACTTCCCACAAGAGCCAGAGGACCTCCAACAGAGGTTGTCAGTTTGGAAATTCTGTTCTCTTGCCTAATCAGTGTTCCAAAGAGATCAGATATGGACCAAACATCAAGATCCAATGTGGCTTGCATGGACATGGTTAGATGAAGCCATTCATCATTCAGGCTCTGTAGAAATCTAACATTGTTTTCTTCGGAGGTTCTGTGGATCCCATACCTCTTACACTTGTTTTTCAAATAATTGTATCTATTGTAAATGCTTTGAATGGATTCACCCGGCAGAGCTTTGAATGCAAAATACTCATTTATGCATAAGGCTCTGTTGTTCTTGAGGGTTTTGGCACCACCCTCAAGTTGTTTCTCTAGCTCTAACCATATGTCTTTTGAAGTTTCAAATGAGTCAAGAGATTGAAAGATATCGTTTGGGATAACCATTATGATTAATCTTTTGACTTTCTTTGCAAGCTCATGTTGTGCCTTTTCTTCTTCACTCCATTCAAGGACAGGTTTGGGATGTTGATATTCAGGGATTTCAGGAGTATTGGCAGTGGCCGGAACACGAGGAATAGTTGTCATTGGGATGAAAGGAGGATTGTGAAGAAACTCAACCAGACCAGGATCCACACATTCAAGGAAGTGCACCATCCTGATCTTCCACTGAGGATATTCATCCCTTAGAAGAGTGGGAGCTTTAGACTGAGATCCAGCACTGAAGTAGTTAACAGTGTTTGACATTTTAGTTTAGAGAGGAAAAACAGAGTATGGCACGAACCAGAAAGAGTATTCCAGTAATGGTTTTAGAAATGATGAGAATATGAATCAGAAAGAACAGATGAACAACCAACTAGCTTTGAATTTGTCTTTGAATGAAGGACACACTTGTACCTGTTTCTATACCAAACAGGTTGATATAGCTTCAGAAAACAGAGTGTGACTGTAAATGGAGTTTGGGACGAAGAACAAACTCAAACTACTACCTTGAATACTGGAAACAAGTATAGAACAAGATCCTTTGATATTGAAAATCAAAGTTCGCTCTGATACCAATTGTTGATCCCAGTTACGATGTTCTTTAACTTGATTTAACATTTTACTGCACACAGATTAGTTAAATATAGTGCGGAAGCGTTTAAGATGTGTAGAAAAGGTTGAACATACAAGGTAGTAAACACACAAGCAATTAATGAACAGAAAGTAAAGTATTACAAGAAAGTTACTCAAAGAACTGTTTCATTGATCACTGAAGTACACCAAGAACACGCACTGGTATGTGCAAATATGCTCAAGGATTATACAGACTGCTATTTTTGTGTGTTCTTTCGTACATCGTGTTCTAAGGTGGTGCTCCCTTAATATAGCAGAGGGATGCACCCCTTAGTACAAGACAGAAACTGACATTCCATAAACGGAATGCCACCTCTAAAGTAAACATCGTGGGACACCAATTACTTTGATCTTGAGGATCTTCGTACAGCAGGCCTCACGTGTTCTGCACGTGGTCTTGTCTTGAACTTTCTAAGAAAAGCTTCAACATTGATCTCCAGAGGTTAGCCTTCACAGAGGCTCTGTGAGTGATCACAGAGGCTCTGTGATCTGAGAATCATCATCAGATTTGACCTCTGGTGCATCTTCTGCGGAGTAACTTCTGAGCTTTGCACCTTCTGTGGTGTACTTGGGTGTTTAGCGGCTGACTTCTGCGATTTCCATACTTGGCGTATTTTTCAATACTTCTATACAATGAGAGTGGAGCTAACACAGTGAATAGGCATTCAAAAATGAAATGGAACGAAAAAGATAGAAAGAAACATATCTAACCCTATATATACTACTAAAAAATACTAAAAAAAAATACTCTAAAAAAATACTCTAAAAAAAATTACTCAAAAAAAAAAAAATTAGAAAACTTAATACTCTAAAAAAACAAATCAGACACATATCTGTCAAGCTCTTTTACTCCCCCTACACAAATGCACAGAACTTATCAAATCAGATCAGCATTTGCATAGAAATTTCAGAAAATACTTACCTGAAGAATTTCTGATCAGCACGTGAAGTAATTTATCAGCTATATTCACTCCCCCTCAAAAACAGAATGTATCAGCTTTTATTCAGATAGACTCTCCCCCTCGAAAATTGCACAGACCAGATTTGACAAAAATATGATACACAAACATTAAGACATCAGTGTAAAAAGAAAATGATATTGAACATAAATTTTGAAACAACTGAACATATAAAATTTTAAACACTAAACAAATTAAAGTCTACTCAGTAAAATTTCACAGATTTATCAATCAGTTGAAATCAAGCATATGTTGTTGGATACAAGAACATGTTTCATTGCATATCAAGTTAAGACATGTTCAGTTTCAAAAACTTCCAGCTATCTATTCAGTGTGCTCGCATGCAAACTTCGATTAGCTTCAAGAAAAATGCAATTCTAAAAATATTATAGAGAACTTTGCATGTACTAACACTAAGCCATCAAAAATTAAGAGTTTCAAAAATTTACAGGTTTATCGCAACTCAAACATATCACCAAGTATCATGAGATGTGTGCTCATTGGCATCTTTTAACATTGTGCACATTGGCATCTTCACATGAGTGTGCTCTTTGGGATCTTTTAAGCTTGTGCACTTTGGCATCTTTTAATCAAAAAGTTCGGTAAGTAAAGAACATGTCGTAAACGTAACTTTCTATCTGACCCTATTGCAGGATTTGGGTCAGCCGCTCCCAGACCATATGGCCTTAGGGGACTAGGTGTCAAGCACCCCTTGGAACGTACTTTCCCGGATCAGAAAGGCTACATCGACACATTATAAACCCATTCATACCATTAGAACATGACTTTCGATTTGGTTCTATAGAAGGATTTGGGTTTGATTACTCCCAGACCAAATGATCTTAGGGGACCAGATGACAAGCATCCCACAGAACTTACTTTCCCAAACCAGAAAGGTCACAGGTACAAACTTTTAAACTCAGAGATTTCTGTATTTTATAAATTATAATTCATCTCAATCACTCAAGTCAACATCTAAGTGCTTAGCCCATATTCCCATTCCGATCTATAATTCTGATTATTTAGGTAGTCTAAGCAAAGTAAACTATAAAAATTCCGACTCACATATCTTTAAAGCAGTATCAAAAGCTACAAACATGTTGCTAACTTTTCGACTTTTGTAAGACTTGAAAGTTGAACATATAAAACTTTAATATAAACAAAGAACTTGTAAAACATCCTAGACATACATTTTATTCAAAAGAAAGAAAGTCTGTAAAATTTTACTTTATAGAATAAAATTTGTAAAGATTTAAACTTTTAAATTCAACATGCCAAGTTTTGAAAGCAGAAAATTAAAACGTTTTTCAGCTAAAGCTTTTGTAAAGATATCAGCAAGTTGATATTCAGTTGGTACAAAATATAATTCAATAGTACCTTCTTCCACATGATGCTTTATGAAATGGTAACGCATATCTATGTGCTTGGTCTTAGTCTGCTGGACCGGATTGAATGATATCGCGATCGCGGATTTGCTGTCACAATAGATAGGCACTGTCTTGTATAGCATCCTGTAATCTCGAAGTTGCGTTTTCATCCAAAGCACTTGAGCACAGCAACTAGCTGCAGCGACGTATTCAGCTTCGGCTGTTGATATAGACACGCAGTTTTGCTTTTTCGACGCCCAGCTTATCAGTCTGTCACCAAAAAATTGAAGGTGACCTGAAGTACTCTTCCGGTCCAATTGATTACCACCAAAATCTTAATCTGAATAAGCAATCAACTTATAGTCAAAACTCTTAGGATACCATAAACCTAAATAAGGAGTTTCTTTAATATATCTAAAAATGCGTTTGACTGCTAATAGATGAGATTCTTTAGGCTTGGCTTGGAATCTGGCACACAAGCATGTAGAGAACATTATGTCCGGGCGACTGGCAGTTAGATACATCAGCGATCCGATCATCCCTCTATATGTCTTTTGATCTACAACTTTTCCATCTGGATCAAGTCCGATTTTGGCTCCATGTGCCATAGGCGTACCAATTGAAGACGACTTGTCCATCTTGAATTTCTTCAATATGTCAAACACGTACTTCGACTGGTTGATAAAAATGCCATCTAGAAGTTGCTTCACTTGTAATCCGAGGAAGAAATTGATTTCTTCCATCATGCTCATCTGAAATCTAGAAGTCATAAGATCAGAAAACCAAGTACACAAAGATTTATTAGTCACGCCAAAAATAATATCATCTACATATATTTAAACTAAGCAAATATCCAAGTTAGATCTATAAATGAAAAGAGTGGTATCGATGGATCCTTTGGTGAAGCCAGATTTGATCAAGAAGGCTGACAGCTCATCATACCACGCCCTCGGTGCTTGTTTCAGGCCATACAATGCTTTATCGATAAAGTATACGTGATCAGGACGGTCTTTGTCAACAAACCCCTCTGGTTGAGATACATAGACTTCTTCTTTCAATTTCCCGTTGAGGAAGGATGTCTTGACATCCATCTGATACACGGTAAAGTTGCGATAAGCAGCAAAGGCGAGAAACGTGCGGATAGCTTCTAATCTTGCAACTGGCGCGAAAGTTTCATCGTAGTCAATTCCTTCTTCTTGTCGATATCCCTTGTCTACCAATCTAGCTTTGTTCCGAATAACGATACCATCTTTGTCTTTCTTGTTCTTGAATATCCACTTTGTTCCAATTATGCTTTTTCCTTTCGACCGTGGTACAAGTCTCCAAACTTTCAGTGCGTCAAATTGATTGAGCTCCTCTTACATAGCTATAATCTAATCCGGATCCTCCAACACTTCAGAAACTTTCGTTGGTTCAGTCTTGCTTAGAAAGCAAGTGAAGAGACATTCGTTGGAAGTAGCCGTCCTGGAACGTGTAGACACACTGGCTTGAGGATCTCCAATAATTTGATGAATTGGATGAGATCTTGTCCATTTTGTGGTATGAGGGAGAGGATCAATTACATCTTGAACCACTTCTAATTGTTTAGAGGGAGGTTCAGGAGCTTCTAAGTCAGTTGAAGAGATAGAAACAGTTTCAACTGGAGAAGGAGGTAGCTCAACAATATCTGGATCAGATTCTGGAAGAGTTGGTTGAATAAGAACAGTTTGTTGTTCTTCCTGAACTGATTCCTCTTGAACAGGTTGTTCTTGTACAGATTCTTCTTGAATAGGTTCTTCATGAATAGGCTCAGATTCTGATTGTGTCTGACCAACAGGAGGAACTAGAGCAGCATCAGGTTCAGACATAGATGCAGCGGAATATGTAGCAGATGTGCTCACAGTTTCCTGATTCAAAATATTTGAAATATTTTCAGAGTTAGATCTAGGCACATCATCATAAAAATTTTCAAACAGAAAATCAAGATCAGAAAGATTAAGTGAAGAAGTAGAAGAATCCTGATTTGTTGGTTGTGGCGAAGGTTCTGAACTGTGTTATTCAGAAGCTGAATTTCCTGTAAGAACGGGTTTGAGCCTGGTTGACCAGAAACCAAATCAGCAGCTTCGTCAAATTTGACATTTACACTCTCTATCACTTTTCTTGCTGAGATAAGAAAGACCCTGTAAGCTACAGAGTTAGAAGCATAACCCAGAAAAACACCCTCATCTGCCTTCGGACTAAACTTGTTTAGATTATCCCTGTCATTCAGAACGTAACACTTACACCCAAAAGACTTGAAATATTTGACACTCGGTTTGATACCGTTCATCAGCTCATATGTTGTTTTGTTGAATCGGCGATGTAGAATCGATCGGTTCTGAGTATGACATGCATTTGAAACAACTTCAGCCCAATGAGACAAAGGAAGACCAGAATAAGCAAGCATAGATCTTGCAGCCTCAACAAGTGTTCTATTGCGACGCTCAACAACCCCATTCTGTTGCGGTGTTCTAGCAGTAGAAAACTGTTGTTGAATTCCTTAATCCCCGTAAAATGCTTGAAGAGTACTGTTCTTGAATTCAGTACCATTGTCTGATCTGACAACCTTGACTTTCTTTTGCTTGTTGGTCTGAATTGTTTTGATGAGGTTGATGAGAATGTCTGGGGTTTCATCTTTGGATTTGAGAAACTTCACCCATGTATATCTTGAGTAATCATCAACAACCACCAATACATATCTTTTCTTACCAATACTCTTTGTCTTCATTGGTCCGCATAAATCAACATGCAATAAATCAAGTATGTCAGAAGCGCAGGGTTCAGGCTTTGGCTTGTGTGGATCTTTCTTCCTCTTTCCTTTCTCACAATCCTGACAGAGGTGGTCTTTCTGAAAACGAAGTACTGGAAGACCCCTCACTGAATCATTCTTGACCAGGCGATCCATATACTTAATGTTAAGATGAGCTAGTCGACAATGCCAAATCCAACTTTCATGAACTGTAGCTTTAGAAAGTAGACAGATGTCTGATGGGATGTTGACTTTGGAAAGATCAATAGTATACAGATCGGATCTTCTCTTTCCAACTAGTAGATCTCGGCCACTATCATTCTTCACAGCAACTCTTTTAGATTTGAAGCTAACTTCAAGATCTTTATCACAGAACTGTCCGATGCTGAATAAGTTGTGGCTTAGACCTTCGACGTAGCTGACTCTCTTGACAGTTATATTACCTTGAACAAGATCACCATAACCAAGAATTGGAGCTGTCTCACAGTTTCCAAACTTAACACGACCACAACATTTTTCTTTAAAATTTGAAAGTAGAGATTTATTGCCCGTCATGTGTTTAGAACACCCTGAATACAGATACCATAATTGACTAAGATGCACAAACCTAAACTACACAGATTTAGGTATCCATATGCTTATGGGTCCCTTCTTGTTAGATTTGTGTCTTTTATTTTTCACAGATTTATTATGCAAACAATCATGAAAGCAATCATCAATAGAGGAAGAAACACAATCATCAGAATCAGAACTAGAAGAAGCATATGAGACATTCTTTGCTATATGAATCATTTGTTGAATTGAATATTTTGAGGTTTTATTACAAGAAGCAAATGTATCAATATCACAAAGATTTTCTACACATTTATCTCCTAACAGGTCAGATTCTGGTGTTTGCTGTTTAACCCTCCATATCAGCTTTGGAGATTTCTTCACAGTCCGATCTGAAACAGAAAAATCAGAAGAATTAGAATTTTCAGACAAGACACTATCATGTTTCCTTGACTTCTTTGACTTTCGTCTTTTACACTTCTTTTTATAATATTGAACATTTAGCGTTAAATAATCATCGATAATTGAATCAGAAGAAGAAACTTTATATAAGAAATTATTCTTAGCATTCGATATTGAAGAACTAGCCTTGGTGTGAGAATTTTGAAAAATGCACAAGTCAGGAGGAGGTTTGCGCATCCCATTGGTGGCCCAAACTGAAATTTGCGCGATCAACGGCTTGTGCAAAGTGTCGGTTTGCGTAACCAGCTGGTTGCGCAAATGCACACTATTTTTAAGAACTTGAGTATTTTCTTTAGAATCTTTAGAAAATCCAGTAGAAATTTTGTCTTCAAAACTTGTTTTCATTATAAAATGAAATAAATCGTTTTCTAAATCAGTTTGCAGACTTTGTTCTTCCAATTTATCTTCAAGATCAACTATCTTACCTTCTAACACTAATGGGAGAATCTATCTCTTAGTATCATAAGAAACCGGAGATACATTTTCCTTATCAGTGTTAGCATATATATCAACAAAATCAGTTGGTAATGAAGATTTATTGGAAGATTTGACATTTAAAACATTTTTGGAATTTCTGGACTTCTTCGTTTTCTCAGTAAAATACTTGGCATTTTCAGACGTATAAACAAATGGCATTTCCATTTTCTTGTTATGTATCCTCTTTTGATTTTCATGTTCAAAAACATGCTTTTCATTCAACCAGTCAATTTTAAATTGAGGAGCATAATTTGCAAGAGTTAGATAATCAAAATTATATAAGTTTGGGGTTTTTGAAATAACATTGTTTAGACAATGAGGATTTTCAAAACCAAGTCCCCACCTTTCTTTTATAGCCTCGTCACTCCTAGGCTTGTTCATATATATAGTCTGCTCAGTTTGATTTCTCTTATACAATTTTTCTTCTAACACAATTATTTTATCAGATAAACTTTTGTTCAAATCAGTCAATTCAGTCAAAGAATCACGATAAGCCTGATTTGAATTTTCTAAATCATCCAACTGTTTTTGAAATTTCTCTATTGTGTCAGTTAAAATAGTCTTTTCATCTTTCAAAGAGATTTTCAACTTTTCAATCAAAACAGACATTTCTTGATTATCAAGCTTTTCAGATATGAACTTAGAACGAAAAACATGTAAAGCATTGACAATAACGTTCAATTGAGAAGAAACAAAGTTAACATGAAACTCAGAAATTACGTCAGAATTATCAGTGGAAGTGTCATCTTCTTCATCATCGCTCTTGTCATCACCTACGAAGCACATGGCTGCAGTTTCTTCATTCTCAGGCTCGTTATCTGAATGATCCAACCAGTACTCCTCCTCAACCATCAGAATAGTTCCATTTTCTCTCTTCTCAGCCAGTTCCATCTTCTTTCTGTAGAAAGTTGAGTCCTTAACAACTTTCACACTACAATCCTTTGCTATATGACCCGGTTTGCCACAATTGAAGCAGTTCATCACCTTTTTCTCTTCCTTTTTCAGTTCAGCCACCTTAACCGGCTCATACTTTGGAGTATATGCCTTTGATGGTGCACCAGGTTCAACTTTCTTTGAGCCAGAAGTAAACCTAAGGTTGTTTGATCCAGATCTATGTTGAAACATTTTCTGATAGTGCTGAGTGAGAAGTATCATGGCCTTTTCTAAAGCCTCGCCATCATCATCTGTTGAGCCATTGTATGCATTTTCTGTCAAAGCTTGTTCGTCTAACTGACTTGCTAAGAGGGCAATTGGATCAACAGTCTTAGGCTTATTCTTCTTATCAAGCTTAGCCTTCTTTTCCAACACCATGGTGTCATCAGGCATCAGGATTTCATATAATTCTTGAATTGGCATAGTGGAGATTCTAACATCATTCCTCATCCTGTGACATGATTTACTCCACTCTGGTTGTAGTGCATTCAGAATCTTTAGATTGGCTTCTAACTCAGTCTTTGTCACCTTGATCTTGTACAGATCATAGATGACTAACCAAAATCTATCAAATACGCTTTTCAGACTTTCTCCATCATTAGCTTTGAACTCCTCAAAATTGTTCATATACCGAGTCTGACGCAGTCGAGTTGACACAGCTGTACCAAGCATGATCTTTTCCAATTGAGTCCACATAAGCATAGGATTTTGTTTGAAACAGTCAATTCTGTTGTAGATCGAATTGGGTAGTGCTAGAATCAGATTAGATTTGGCCTGGTTATCAGCTTGATATCTTAACGTCTGTTGAGTCTGTTCAACAGTTGAAGCCAGAGTAGTTGCAGTAGCTGGTATAACTTTCATCAGCCTCTCCATAGGACCCTCAGTCAGAGATTTCATCATGTTATCCCCATTCGGTTGTCTTTCTATGAAGTTAATGAATCGGTCCTGCCACTATTCAAATTCATTTTCGTTGATGTCAATATCGAAACTTCTAAACAAGAATTTTAATACAAACTCAAAAACAATGTTAAAGAAGTCGCGGAATAACACTTTAACAATTATTCAAAAACACAGAATATGAACTTAAATCATAAGTTTATATTGCATAAAACTTAATGATTACAAACACAACCTCAATCTGTTGAACAGACTCAACAGACGTTCTATACTTCTCTATAGAAAGGATCAATACTAATCTTGAGGTTAATTCTCTTAACAAAAACAACTCAATCAACGTATCTCTCTATGTAAACTCTACCAATAATCTAAAACATCTAGACTATATATACATAACAAATTACAAGATAATTATCAAAATAAAATTGATCTTCAGCATCAATTCCTTAATTATCTTCGTCTTTATCTTCAACTCATCTTTATCTCCAAGTCATCTTTATCTTCATAAGCAGTATTAACTTCACCCTTATCCAGCAGTATTATCATCCTCAGCAGTACTTACCATGCTTGCAGTATTAATCTCTTATGGCAGTAGTAATTTCCAAGCAGTATTAACTACTAGAAACATTAATACTCAGCAGTAGTAATCTTGATGGCCTAGCAGTAGTAATCACTTAGCAGCATGAATCATGAAGACTGAGCAGCATAAACCATACTTAGCACATTCAGACCCAACAATCTCACCCTAACTTAACTTTTCAGAATGAGAAGTTAAGTTTTTCAGCATATGGTCTTCATGATGCTTTCAAAACTTCAGCTTAGATTCCCAAATCAGGATTCAGACCTAGACTTTGATTGATGGTTCTCTTGACTACTACCCTTGCCATTTCTAAGTTCTTTGGACATACGAACTTTGCTTTCAACATTGCTTGCAGTTTAGCCTTGTTGTGGTCATAGATCTTATCCACCAGATAGTATTCATGATAACTCTTGTCAATAGTTATCATATACACTCCACAGTTTTCATACAGCATCCAGTAATAAATCCTTTTAAACCTATACTCATGATGCAAGTCTTTTATCCTTTGCTTCACTCTCTCTGGATCAAACATCATGCACAAGTATTCTATGGTTATCCTTAGTAGGCTCATCTCAGTTCCTTTCAGCACTTCACCATATAAGTTTATTCCAACCTTGTACATTTCTTCTAAATCAGATCTAGAACAACTTATGATTATCTTTGCCCAGGTTGAGTAGACCTCATATTTGTCCCCCATTCTCTTTATCCTGAAGTTTTCTTTTCCCTGATCTATCATCATATCCCAACGAATGATTTCTGGAGCATTCACTGAGATAGGATCAACTTTCATTGGTTCATCATTTGTCACTGTTATGTACAAGTCAAACTGCACCTTAGATTGACTTGTTTGCTCTTGAGTTTGTTGGCTAGGTTGATCTTGATTTTGCTCTTGTTTTGTTGGAGGTTCATCTTCCATTCTTTCACTTTCCTTTTCTGCTTCTTCAGTTCTAGACCTCTTTGCTTTTGGTTTGGTAGCAATGGACTTCTTTCTTTTAATAACACCATTCTTTTGGGCTAATGTCTCTTCTTGCTTCACCTTTTCCTTGTCTTTGCTAGGAGTGCCTTCTTCACTGTCAGGGAAGGGTTGTTGTATGTGGAGGTCATGCCTCTCTTTCATCTTCCTTTGAACCTCTACCCTTTGAGTGAAGTCCCCTTTCAGATTGGCTATCTTCTTCTTATACAGCTCTTCTATTCTACCATAAGTGTGAATACAAAATAATCAAGCAATTCTCAAAACAATCAAGATTTAGCAATGAAAATCTAGAGAGAGAGAGTACAGAGAGAAAGTAGATCTTCAAACTTCATATCTCTCATACGTCTGAATGATTTACAAATGAGTTACTGCCTAAAGATTACAAAGCAAACCTATTTATACCACCTAACTAATACAAATACTTAATGACTAAGTAAAACAAATACAACTTTGACTATTTTGACTTTGACAATGTTGACCTGACAAGTTTGACTTTTCTAATTAAATCTTGAATACAATATTTAGACTTAACAATCTCCCCCTTTGTATTCAAGATTTAATAAAAATTTGACATTAGTCTTCAGCACTTGATTCTTCAGCTTTTGTCTCTGACAACTTTGAACTTTGAAACACCTTCAGCCTTTGAAGAATCTTGAAAAGTCTTTTTCAATTTGAAGCTTTGAAAGTCAACATGTCATGAACAAGAAACAGAATTCTTGAAACTTCTGAAACAATGAACTTTGAAACATCTTTGAAAAACTTTGGAACTTTGAGGGATCTTTGACAAATCGTATCTTGATCTCTTGTGATCTCTGACTATCTTCAGAGAAACAAACTTTCACAAATCATCTTGATTTATCTTTGAATAAACTTTCTTCAGAGTCTTTTGACTTTGTATCAGCGGAAGCATTTTGAAATGAATTTTGAACTTTCAAAATTTCTTCACAAGTCTTTTCACTTTGACAACTCTTCATGGCTTTGAAATTGAATCTTTGTAAATGTCTCCCCCTTTTTGATGATTGTGAGCATCATGATCATTAAAACCTCATCAATTTCAGCTCAGACTTTGATTTTCCCCTTTGTGATCAACTAACAATCTCCCCTTTGACAGTTTCTGCACTGTGATCTGAAGAGCCGAATCATGAACTGTATATATCCGAATCTTTTCAAATTCAGACATAATGAACGTGGTAACCCTGATTCAACAAATGAAACAGTTAGGAATGCCTATCAGTAACACAAAGTTACTGTGTACAACGAATGTACAATGTAAGGAGCTGGTTTGATGATGACTCCCCAGGACTTCCATTCAATCATTGAAAAACACAAGGTTTATCTATGAATGTTCTGACAGAAAAACAAATTTTCTGTGTGCTCGTGCTTGTGTATGAAAGAATTCAGGCACAATGATTGTGTTTCATTAAGGCTCAAATTATGTAAACTGTTGAGACAACAACAGATAATACACGGACTCAGTGTGCAAGAAAGAGGTGCGAAGGTGGGGCAACTTTCCTTCTTTTTCAATATCTAAATCTTCCGAATGAAGATTAGATAGCATATATGCTGCGTCCCCAAAGAAAATGAAACATTTCTTTGTTAAGAAAGAAATGAGTGGTTGGTGGGGTAAATGCAAGAGTTGGTATGGGCTCACTGCCTTTTTCAATGATTGTCACCAAAGAATGTGAACAAATCAGTAGATGTGGCTGCCCAACTCAGAAAGTGGTAGGTGCAGAGTTCTGTTATTCTTTTAACTCTGATCTCACACCCTCTTTCTTTTTAACATTTAGCTCACTTCTAACCAAACTCTCATTTCCATTTTTCCGCTCCACACAATAACAATAACTCAATCGGATGAGTTATCTCCCCCACTCTTTGATTTTAACCCGTTACCCCTCAATCACTCAAGGATAACTTCCTGGGTAGGAAACACAGGTTGCGTGAATCCATGGAAGTTCTGTTTAAGCTCACACACGAATCCCATGTTATTTCCTAAGAAGCATGGTTTCTCAACAATTTAACTGAAACAGTTAAGCTAAAAAAGATAACAAAGTCAGAATGTATGCTCATTTAAAAATATGAATGAAATTTGAGCAATTGAACTTTGAAGATTTCTCAAAACAAGGATATTGAATGAATGAAATAAAGTCAAGAGAATTGTTTTGAGAATCTGACAATGAATCAATCAGATCAAATCAAAAGGTTAGGGTATCAAAGAATTGTAAAATTTGTTTATATGAACGAATATAAACAATTTATCAATGAAAGTACAAATATGAAAAAGATGAATGATACTCAACAGCTTTGAAAGCAAACGGGGGTATTACCATCGAAAAATTGGTTCTTTTAGAGACATGGTAATAACAAATTCAAATAAAATACTGAACCGGTGTGTGTATGAATACTTGACAGTATATGGACAAGATAATACACAAGTATTGATCTTTGGAAACACACGGTAAGTTAAACATTAAGCTCAAAAAAAATTGAAAAATATTTAAAAGTCACACTTCTAAATTCATGAAATCTTTTGAGAATAAGAAGTGGTTTGAACATTTAAGAAACTGTTTTTCATGTTCGAAAGTTGTTCTTCTTTCAACCAATCCGAGATCTAGGACAGAAGATATTTACCTTTAAGCTCCCCCTCAAAACATGATATAATGATTTATGTCTTTTGAGCTCCCCTGGATATTAGCATAATATCCTTCTTTTATCGTTGAAAAACGGGTCCTGATCTGTCATGTGATCAGAAGCCACTTTATTCAGAACATTTATTAACAGAAAAATAAAAGAAAGCAGTAAAACGGTTTATAGTATGAGATCTGATCTAAATTAATCAGAAGTCATCACCTTTACTCCCACTTAAATTAAGCATCTGAGATATATCAGTTAAAATAGGATAGAGATCAAACACTCCCTTTGAATTGTAGACCATCATATCAGAAAAATCTATCAGCGAAACAGTATAGGATAGAGATCAGATCAATTCTCTTAGGATGTAGACCATCATATCCATCGGATGCAAACATACAGGAGTAAGGTCTTTTTGATCGATGAAGTCCGAGTCCTGAACTGTTGTGTTTAGAAGTCAAACTCTGTTGAATAACGTGTCCTAAGCTATGTACTTAGAAGCCATTGTCTTGACATTGAGGTACGGGTCTTGAACTGTGTTATTCAAGAGCCATTGTTCTCTTACTCCCCCTTGACTTGAAGTGCCTGCAACTCAGAATCAGTTTTCGTCTTTGGTACCCACTAGTATTTGAGTCCAGAAATGTTAGTTGTAGTTCGTGTAGGTGTAATCGAGTAAGAACCATACCAGAAATGATCACTGGTCTTGTGGATATGATCATGTGTACAGCAGTAAGAAAAATAAAATTTATTACTTGAAAACTAGAATAATTGATCTCTTGAGTATATAAGGTCAGGTTTACCTTTATGCTCTTTGTTCTTCTTTGCTTTGCTTTGTTTGTATGTACACATGATGTCTTCCCTTTCAACTCATTTTCCTTGTCATCCTTGACTGATTTCTTTTTCCAGATCATTTTCTCTTTCTTGAAACTTCTTCTTCTCGGATATGTACCTGAACCTTCTAGATATTTCTCATAGAAAATGTTAGATCTACGAATTTGATCAAAAGATTTAATTGACCTTTGTGAAGAGGCAGATTTCTGATTTGATCTTGAGGCAGACTTCTCAATCTCTTTGATCTTTGGAGCAAAGTTGTCTCGTTCTTTCACAAGATGGTCAATCTTCTTCGAGAACTCAGACTTCGTTTTCTACTCTTTTAGTTCAGTAGCAGATAGTTCAGATAACTTTGAAGTCAGCTTTTTGATTTCATTCTCAAATATGCATCTTTCTTCTTCAAATCCTTTCTTTGGCCAGATAGTTCCTTGAAGAATCCCACATTCTTTTGTTCAATGGCCTTCTTTTCTTGAACAAACTTCTCTCTTTCCAAAATAAGTACTTTCTCAAAATCGGAAACTTGTTGAGAAAGTTTAATGCATTTAAGATCAACTGACTTCTTCTCTTCAAAACATTTTCTTGAGAAATCTGAGAACTTCTTTGAAAAACCTTTCTTTTCATTCTCAAAATTAGCTTTATCTTCAGTAAGATTTTGCTCCAAATCAAATATAGTCTTTCTAAGCTCAGCATTCTCATATTCCAATTTCTTAACTTTCTGCTCATTGCTCAACAAATATCTTGTGAAAGTTTTGGGGAGATGATATCAAGAAATGTTAAAGTTTTGAAGTTTGGGGGAGATGGTATCAAGAAATGGTCAAATACATTTTATCTGTTAGATGTTTTGTCAGAAATGTCCAAGTAAGAAAAGTTCAATTTGAAGATTTGGAGAAGATCAAAGAATTTCTGAAGATTTGCTGAAATTTTATTTGAAGATTATTTGCTAAAGCAATTCGAGCTGATTCTGAAGATAATTTCTTTCCAAAGACTAAAAGTATCTTGTGAAAGTTTTGGGGAGATTGTTCATTGTTTGAAGATATTTTGGAAAGAATACAGTCAAAGAAAAAGGGGAGATTGTACTGACAGAGTTTAAGAGTGAAGACTAAATTGCTAGATCTTTTAACCAATGATCTTGAATCCAAAGGGGAAGATTGTTAGAACATAAATATGTTGGATACAAGATCAAGAAGACAAAATTCAAAGTTCAAGAAGTCAAAGCTGAGAAAAGTCAACTCTCATGTGAAAGTCAAAGTCTTTGTAATAAATTGTCAAAGTCAATGTCTTTGTATTTTGTTTTTCCTTTGTAATTGTTTGGTGGTATAAATACCTTCTTGTATTTGTATTTCATTAGAAGTCTTTTTGGTAACTAACAGAATACGTTTGAGAGAGATCTTTAGAGAGAGAGAAGTTCTAGAGAGAGAAAGTGTAATCGTTGGATTTGAAAGATTAATCAAACAGGTAATTTGATAGAAATCTTGTTTGTGTTTGTTTGATTGTGAATAGGAACTATAATCTGGAAATAACAATTGGTATCAGAGCAGATCCAAAGGGAAATCAGATCATGAAATCCAAGAAAGTGTTGGTTCGTCACTGTTCTAGACCAGAGAATCAAGTTTTTGATTTTTAATGTGTTTTTGGAACAGATTTTGATTAGGAATTGTTTGAAAACTGTAATAGATCAAGTCTATGTACTTTAATTTCTGAATTGCACTGTAATTCTCACGAATTTGTGATTTTTGTTGAGTTTTTGTTCACGACTCGATATTCACTGTTTCATTGTTCATTTTGTATTATGAGTGATTGTTTGTGAAATTCTTGTGTTTTAATACGTTCCAGTATTGTAATCGAGCAACAATTCAAAGTTTCAGACCAATTCACAAAAGTTTAGATCGAAAACAGATGGAAAACTCAATTTTTGGGTCGACTTTCTGAAGAACGCGCTAGATCTCCAGAACGCGCTAGATCTCCAGAACGCGCAAGTTCATCGTTCAAACGCGCAAGATTCATCCATTAGAACGCGCAAGTCTAAGGGAAGATTTTGGTCTCAAACGCGCAAGCAACAATCTGCGAGTTCTAGAAACTCGCTAATCGTAGCGTGCGAGTTTGAAATTTCAAGAAAAAGTTCTAAGTGTGGAAACGCGCAAGTATAGCTAGCGAGTTTGTTCAAAACGCGCAAGCTTTGACGAGAGAGTTTTGGAAACACGCAAACCTCAGTTAGCGAGTTTTGTCGTGAATAGTAATCTGCGTGTTTAGGCGTTAGCGAGTTTTAGAGGGAATAGTCACTTGCGAGTTTCAGTGTCAAGCGAGTTTGGTCGATCTGCGAGTTTTTCAGAACACGCTAGCTTTAGCATGCGAGTTTCCCAAACGCGCAAGTCTTGATCTGCGTGTTTCTCAGTGTCTGCGAGTTTCAGCGATGGCGAGTTATATAGTGACTTGCGAGTTTTGATACTTAGTCAAATTTTTCATAATTTCTGATTTTTCTAAATTTCAAGATTTTTCTTGTGATTTCATATTTTGGACTAACGATCAGTTCTTGTTTCTTATTGCATATATTTTTCAAACAGGTTTAATCAAGATGACTTCCAAAGATGCACTTTCCATTGCCACTGATGTCAAGCCTCCTTTATTGTTTAAAGGAGAGGATGAACAATGGAAGGACAGATTCCTTGATTTCGTGAACCGACACACAAATGGAGAGAATATTCTTTTGTCAATTACAGAAGGTCCTATGGCACCAATCATAGTTCAAGTACCTGCTGATGATGATTCATCTGATAGTGGACATGGTGATGAGGAAAAAGAACAAAAGACAAAACCAGTTAAAGTGGATGTCTCACAGTATTCTAAAGAACAGAAAAGTCGTTACAAAGCAGACAAGCAAGCAAGATCTCTTCTACTTCAAAGCATTCCTAATGAGATTTACATCAAGATTGATAGCTTACAAGGATGATGCTAAAAAGATGTGGGATCAATTACAAAAGATGATGATGGGATCCAAGGTAGGGAATCAGATGAAAGTGGCTAACTGCATCAATAGCTACGAGAAATTCAAAGCCAAAGAGAATGAGAGTTTGGAAGACACATATGAACGGTTTACTTTCCTTCTGAATGAACTGACGAAGAACAAAGTGACAAAGAAGCAGCTGGAAAACAATGTCAAATTCCTGAGTATCCTACGACCTGAATGGAAGAAACATACACGTAGGATGAAGCAGATGAAATACTTGAGTGAAATACCTCTTCACGAAGTCTATGAGACTCTGAGGCAAAATGAAGAGGAAGTTGAGGAGAAAAGAGCTGAAAAGAAGAAGGCTGAAAAGGTTCCTGATCCGATTGCTTTGGTTGTTGGAGAGAAGAAGAAAGAAAAGAAAGAAAAGGCAGAGAAGAAGAAAAAGAAGAAAGTGCTTACGAGTTCTGAATCTGAATCTGAATCTGAATCAGATGGTGATGATGGAGAAATTTTGAAGCAAGCCATGTTCTTGCTAACCCGTGCTTTTCAAAAGAAATTCTACAAAAAGTCGGGATCAAATTCTCAACGATATTCTTCATCAAGTTCTAAGAATCACGAGCACCGAGAAAGGGTGGAAGGAAGGAGATATGAAGAGAACAGATATGTTGAGAAGAAACCTGATGAAAGGAAGAAGTTTGTGAATGACTACACTGTTGCCGAAAAGCATTAAAGTGATCCAGTCAAATGCTACAACTGTGGCAAGATTAGACATTTCGCAAAAGATTGTAGAAAGCCAAAAGTTCGCAACTCTCAGTATTATCAGAACAAGCTGTTATTGGCCAAACAGCAAGAAGCAGGAATAGCTTTAATGGCTGATGACGAATTTTGGTTGGATCATTCCGAAGGTGAAGATGAGGAGAAGGAAGAAACAGCTCATCTCTGTCTCATGGGCAAAGAAGTAAAGTATGATGAGTCCAATGATGAGACATCTGATGAGGTATTAAACTTAACTCAAAAAGATTTCATTACCAAAATGGAAGCCATGGTGGTTGAGCTTCAAGATTTACAAAATAAACTGAAAAAGGAAAAAGAAAGAGTTGCTAAAAGGAACAAGAAGATCTTTGAACTAAATAAGTTTGTTATTGGGAACAAAGATCTGATTGATTCTTTACGTAAGTCTGCTTCTGATTCTAAATTTCAAGTAGATTGTTTTGAAAAGAAGATTGCTGATTTTTGAAGTAAAGATTTCTATGTATGAATGTGAGAAAAGAGAATCTGCATTAACTGTTCATAAATTGCAGGTTGAGAACAAGCTTTTGAATAAGAAGGTAAATGGTCTGGAAGCCAAACTTTATGCAAGAGGACAAACAGATCAAACCATTTTTCTTAATGTACCTGATGAAGAGGCTGATGTTAAAGAAAAATGGGGACTTGGTTTTAAAAACCCCCATTACATAAAGAAAGCCATCAGAAAACAACCAACATTATATAATTTTGATTTTCTTGCTTGTGCTGGTAAACATACTCATTTAAAACCCAAATTTGTTACCAAATTACCAGAAGAAGTTGAGGCCAAAGAAACTGAAAATAGAAAGAATGTGAAGAAAATGCAACTACCATTTAACTATGCAAAGTTAAATGATAGTTATCTTACAGAAACACCAAAAGCTCTTTCAAACGATTATTTTGCTAGTTATTCTGTTTCTGAGATGAAGGCAAAACCTGCAGTTGCAAAGGTTTATGTTCCTCCACTCGTTCTTGAAAGCAAAATAGTTGAGTTGGAAAATGTTTTATCTGATGAAAAACTTTTGGTTGATATTCAACAAAGTGTATTTTCTACAGTTTTAAAGAACACGGTTTTTCAATCTACATCTACAAAGTGTTCTACAGTTTCAAAGGCACCTCAATCTTCAACTGATAACTTTGATGACTTATTTGAGTGTGCAAATGACTTTCTAAATTCTGATGATGGGTGCATAGAAGAAATTGATTTGTTTGACTTCAATGCTCCTCTTCCTGACCATTCTACTTGTCTTACAAATGAAAAAGTGTTACCAAGTGGTGTTAATATTGATGAATCATCAACTAAGGTTGGTGAATCAGTTTCTGTAACTGCTGATTACTATGCTCAAGGTAAGAAACATAAGAAACAGCGATTACAGAAACAGAAATACACTGGTACACAAAAGAAAACTCAATCTCAGAAGTCTGATTTTCCTAATAAATCTAAATCTTTTGTTTCAGATATAAGGAAGAAAAAGTCGAAAGCTCAAACAGAATGGCGACCAAAACGGAAGGATGATTAGATAGCTGGATCAGTTTCTGATAATTCTTGTACTAGATCTGTTAGTAGTGATTCAGATGCAGTTGGTCAATATGCTTCTCATCAACAAAACCTTGTAACTTCTTACAACCGTTATTTAATAAAGCAGTTGATTCAATTATCTCCTATTACTACTACATCTCATTATAATTATTGGAGAACTGATTTTGCTTATTCTCATAATTCTTCTGATTGGTATGGATCTTATCATGTTTATTCTTCGAGATCAAATATTTTTAAAGGTTTTCAAAAGGACAGAGGGTCCATTTTCAAATGAATACCAAAATCTTGTGCTAATCTGTTAGGACCCGTTTTTAAATGGGTACCTAAAGTTATTGTTTCCTGATTTCTCTTGCAGACCCGACATATGTGGTACTTGGACAGTTGATGTTCCAAGCATATGACTGGGCAAAAAGCTTTATTGTCTAATTATACAGAGAAATTCAGTAGAAATGTCAGATTTGGAAACGATCAGCTTTCACCAATCTTAGGATATGGTGACATCATTCAAGACAACATAACGATCAGTAAGGTGAGTTATGTTGAAGGCTTAGGGAACAACCTGTTTAGCATTGGTCAATTCTGCGATAAAGGGTTAGAGGTCAACTTCAAATATAAGAGTTGCTCGATTCGTACTGAAGACGACACCGAACTCTTAGGTGGACATCGCAAGACAAACCTCTATACCATCAACTTGTCCAAAGTTCAGATTGACAATCAAGTTTCCTTAATGACAAAAGTTTCAATGCAGCAAAGTTGGCTCTGGCACAGACGTTTATCACACCTGAACTTTCGTTATATCAACAAACTAGTTAGTGGAAAATTGGTAAAAGGACTTCCTGAGCTGAAATATGAGAAAGAACACTTATGTGCTGCATGTGAGAAGGGTAAGATGAAGAGAGTCGCACATAAACCGAAGCCTGAACCAAGCACTAGTTCTCCATTAGAATTGTTACATATGGATTTGTGTGGTCCGATGAGAAGACAAAGCTTGGGTGGAAAGAAATACGTGTTGGTTATTGTGGATGATTACTCAAGATACACGTGGGTTAAATTTCTTCGATCAAAAGATGAGACGCCCGAAGTTCTCATTACTTTCTTAAAGACGACCCAGGTGAATATGCAGAGACAAGTCAAGTTTCTTCAAACTGACAACGACACAGAGTTCAAAAAAAAACCGTTGAAGAATATCTCGAATCGATCGGGATATCACATCAATACTCTGCTGCTCGTATGCCTGAACAAAATGGAGTAGTCGAAAGGAGAAATCGGACGCTAGTCGAGGCCACTCGTACTATGCTCAGCCAATCCGATCTACCTCTATTTTTGTGAGCAAAAGTTGTGTCGACTGCATGTCATACTCAAAATCGGTCCATGATACACTGCCGTTTTCAAAAGACTCCATATGAGTTGATTAATAACAGAACACCGACAATCAAGTATTTTCACATATTTTGGTGTAAATGTTTTGTGCTTAACGACAGAGAGAGTCTGAATAAACTCAGTGTTAAGGCAGACGAGGGTATCTTCATTGGTTATTCTTCAACATATGCAGCATACCGTGTTTATCTAAAGAAGTCAAAGACAGTTATTGAGAGCGTAAATGTTACATTCGATGAAGATATGGCTTTTGAACAACTCAGTTCAGAACCTGTGATCACTGGAGTATTAGCTTCTGGGCAGATCAGTCCAGAACCTGCTTCTACAACGAATAATTCGAATAACGCTTCTACTTCTATTTCTCATTTAACTGATTTAAATTTGTTATGTGAATTCTTTTATGATGAGTTTCTAGGATCTAATGTACCTAAATCTGTTGTGACTGACAGGTCTGAAGACACAAGTTGCAATCATCCAGTCACTTCAGAAGTTATAACTGAACTTGTATCCCCCGTTCAGTCAGAAACTCATGTTCTAGAATACTCCTACAGTTGAAGATACACAAGTAACTGATGAGCCAGAAGTAACTTTTTCAGTTAGGTGTAATACATTGTCTATTCAACAGCCAGAGTCTGCTGTTCCAACTTGTTAAAGCACATATTTAATGGATTCAAGATCATAATTATCTGAAGATGGAAATTTGAAGTTAAAGCTGATAAAGTCGTCTACAAATAGTCTAGGGTCCTTTTTGTAATAAATAGTCAAAAGTGTGTTTTTCGTATTTTATTTATTTGTTTTATAATTAAGTTAATAGATTGTTTTAGTATTTGGGCTCAAAGCCTTGCAAAGCCCATTAGGCTTAGTTAGCCTAAGTATAAATTAACTTTGTTTATGCTAATTAGGTTAGAGAGGTGATTAGGGATCTTAATTGCAAAATTAATTATTGAGAGGTTAGTGTGGTGGTGGTGTGCGCCGTGAACAAGAAGCAGAGAGAAAGAGATCTATTTCATCAAGAACAATTGTAATCTTCTGATTAATCAATATCAGGTTTGCATTATTTGTGTTGATTATAAGTTTGCTTGATTGAATGATTGCTTAATGGGACACACACAACTGATGTTTCTGCACCTGAAACTTCAAATGCAAATCCTCCTCCTATTATTCAAACTGAAGATTCTGATAGTGGATTTCAAGATGATGATCATGTTCAATCAGTATCTAGTCCACTCCCTCATGAGCATCGCTGGACCAAAGACCATACTATACATCAAGTAATTGGAGATCTTAACAAGTCTGTACAAACGAGGTCAGCGACTCTTAATCAATGTATGCATGACTCATTCCTCAGTAAGATTGAGCCAACGCGAGTATCAGAGGATCTAGTTGATTCGGACTGGGTATCTGCTATGCAAGAAGAATTAAATCGGTTTGAAGCCCTAAAGGTTTGGAGATTAGTTCCAAAACCGGAAGGAAAATCCATAATTGGCACTAAATGGGTATTCAAGAATAAAAAGGATGAAGATGGTATCGTCATAAGAAACAAAGCTAGACTTGTTGCCAAAGGTTACCGGCAAGAGGAAGGCATAGATTACGATGAGACGTATGCTCCAGTAGCGCGTATAGAAGCAATCCTCATGTTTCTAGCCTACGCAGCTCATAAGAATTTCGCAGTCTTTCAGATGGATGTGAAAACAGCCTTTCTGAATGGCATTCTTAAAGAGGAAGTGTACATGTCTCAACCAGAAGGGTTTGTCAATCCAGAGAAACCAGATCATGTCTACATCTTGGACAAAGCCTTGTATGGTTTAAAACAAGCCCCTCGAGCATGGTATGATGTTCTATCAAAATTCTTGGTCAAGTCCGGTTTTTCCAAAGGTAAAGTTGATACTGTTAAGTCTAAATATTGTATCCAAGATTTAATAGGAAAGTCAACAATGTAAAAGTCAATTTTGTCATTGTCAAAGCATGTTTAGTTTACTTAGCCTTTAAGGCTTTGTTTTAATTTGGTAGTATATAAATAGGTTTGTATTTGTAATCATGGAGTAACGAACTAGAGTCTAAGCATATTGTAATTCTAGAGTTGATGTAATTCAAGATCTACTTTCTCTCTCTAGTTCTTGTGCATAATGTTCAGATTTTGAGTAATTAGCTTGATGTAATTGGGATTTTATGTTTAACAGATACCACTTTGTTCATCAAAATGGAAAAAGCCGATATTATTTTTATTCAGATTTATGTTGATGATATAATATTTGGTTCTACTAATCCTAAATTTTGCAAAAACTTTCCTAACCTCATGGTGTCACGTTTTCAAATGAGTATGATGGGAGAGATGAATTTCTTTCTCGGATTACAAGTTAAACAGTTTTCTATAGGGATTTTCATTAACCAATCTAAGTACATTTTGGATATTATTCGGAAGTACAACATGGAAAATTGTAAACCTATTGGAACCCCAATGGCACCAGGTACTAAAATTAGCACTGATCCTTCGGGTAAAAGTGTTGATGTTAGAACTTATAGAGGTATGATAGGATCGTTAATGTATCTTACATCTAGTAGACCAGATATTATGTTTTCAACATGTTTATGTTCTAGATATCACGATGCTCCTAAAGAATCCCATTTGGCTACTGTCAAATGGATTTTTAGATATCTGAAGGGGACTGCAGACCTTGGTCTGTGGTATCCTAAGGATACTGGGTTTCAACTGACGGCCTATTCAGATGCAGATCATGCAGGTTGCATGTTGGACAGAAAGAGTATTTCAGGTCACATTCAATTTCTTGGAGACAAGCTCGTTAGCTGGGCATCAAAGAAACAATTATGCGTTTCCACATCGACTGCTGAAGCAGAGTACGTAGCTGCTGCTAGTTGCTGCTCTCAAGTTCTGTGGATGCGAACACAGCTGCGAGACTATGGATTCAAGTTTGATAAAATTCCAATTTATTGTGAGTGCGATCGCAATATCTGCTAATCCTGTCCAACATACGAAAACCAAACACATTGATGTCAGGTATCATTTTATTAAGGATAATGTAGAAAAAGGAACAATTAAACTCTATTTTGTAAAAACAGATTATCAACTTGCAGATTTATTTACCAAACCATTAGATGAAAAGAGATTTAATATTCTTATCTCTAAGCTTGGTGTGTTAAATCTGAAGACATAATCAGTTATTACCTAATATAGTTAAGTATTGTTATTTTTTCATCATTTTCTTTATCAGTATGTTTGAAGGATATCTGCACTTTAATTGTTTGCTCATGATCTCAGGGGGAGTAAGAGAAAAATTTTAGATGATTTTTTTTACATTCATTTGAGGGGGAGCATAACTAATTTCTGTATTTTATTTCACTGACAAAATTTTTGTAATGCATGATTTTAGGGGGAGCATATAAGCCAAGTCAAAAGGAGTAAGACTATGATTTCTGATTATTTCAAATCAGAACTCGTACTTTAATCGTTTTACTGCTTTATGTCTTTTATTTTTCGAATAAATTTGTGAATAAAGTTGCTTTGACTAGACTTTGAGACTTATGCAGAATGAGAGAAGCTGACACGATCATATCTTAATGATTTCAGCTGACTGACTTTCTGAGAATTAAGATTGCGCGAAAAGGTAAATTTCTTATCTTAATCTCAAATATATATTTGAAAGAAGGACAACTTTCAGATATAGAAAACATGTTCTTAAATGTTCAAACCACTTCTCGATTCTTAAACAGATTTCATGAATTGGAGGTGTGATTTTAAATGTTTTCATTTTTCATTTTGAGCATCAATGATTAATAAACCGTGTGTTTCCAAAGATAAAAATACTTGCGTATTGTCTTTTCTTTATACTTTCAAGTATTCACACACACCGGTTTGACTTTTTCTTCACATTGTTCTTACCATGTCTCATATTGAAACATATTTTCGATGGTAAGACACCCCGCTTGTACTTCAAAGAATTTTGAGCGATATTTCATTTCGAAACGTCATTTCAAGAATGTCTATATTTTGTTTCGTATGGACAATATCCATTGTTTTTAACCATACGCCTTGATTGATATATCATTCATTTCCGATCATTTTCATACAATGTCAGATTTTCAATGTTTTAAAATGCTCATATCTTCATGAATATATTCTGAGCATATATACATCTGACTTGTATTTTGAGCTATAATTGATAAAGTTAAACCATATTGAGCACCATTATGCTTTCATAGGATTACATGGGTTCTTTGTGCTAGAATTTAAATGAACTTCTATGGAATCACGTTAACCAGTGATTTCTACCCAAGAAGTTAATCCATAGAGATTGAGTGTGAGGAGTCTAAAAGAAATGAGTGTGGGTTGTGTGTTGAGGCAAAATGGAAAAGAGAGTTTGGTTAGTAGTGAGTTTAATGATCAAAAGAAATAGGGTGTGAGAACAGAGTAAAAGAATATTAAACTCTGCATCAACTACTTTCTGAACCGGGCGACCACATTACTAACGTTTCACAACTCTTTCGTGAACGTTATTGAAACAGGCAACTAGCCCATGCCAACTCTTGATAAAACCCCACCATCTACTCATTTTCTTCTTAAAAAGAAAATGTTTCACATTTTCAAGGGGACGCAACATATATTCTATCTGGTTTTCATTTGGAAAATCTGGATATTGAAAAAGAAGAAAGTCTGCCCCACCTTCGCACTACAATCATGCACATTGAGTCTGTGTTTATACTACTGTTGTCTCAGTGGTTTATACAATGTTGAGCCTTATAAAAGCAATCATTCGTGCTTAATTCTTTCTACACGTGCATGAACACACAAAGAATTTGTTTCTTTGTCATAACATTCATAGAAATTGCCTTTGTGGTATTTCGATGCTTGGATGGAAGCCCTGGGGGAGTGAATATCAAAAAGCTCCTTTATATTGTGTGGGGAGTGACTTTGTGTTGCTGACAGGCATTTTAACTGATTCATCTGTTGATTCAGGAGTTACATGTTCTTATTTTGTCTGGATTTGCAAAGATCTAGATGAATACATGGTTATGGATCACAGAATCAGAGGCTCAGTTTGATAGATCAGAATGGTCAAATACATTTCTTGGAAGAAAAGTTTTGATGATATAGATGCTCAAATCATTAAAAAGGGGGAGATGATATCAAGAAATGTTAAAGTTTTGAAGTTTGGGGGAGATGGTATCAAGAAATGGTCAAAGACATTTTACCTGTTAGATGTTTTTTCAGAAATGTCCAAGTCAGAAAAGTTCAATTTGAAGATTTGGAGAAGATCAAAGAATTTATGAAGATTTGCTGAAATTTTCTTTGAAGATTATTTGCTAAAGCAATTCGAGCTGATTCTGAAGATAATTTCTTTCCAAAGACTGAAAGTATCTTGTGAAAGTTTTGGGGAGATTGTTCATTGTTTGAAGATATTTTGGAAAGAATACAGTCAAAGAAAAAGGGGAGATTGTACTGACAGAGTTTAAGAATGAAGACTAAATTTTCTAGATCTTTCAACAAATGATCTTGAATCCAATGGGGGAGATTGTTAGAACATAAATATGTTGGATACAAGATCAAGAAGACAAAAGTCAAAGTTCAAGAAGTCAAAGCTGAGAAAAGTCAACTCTCATGTGAAAGTCAAAGTCTTTGTAATAAATTGTCAAAGTCAATGTCTTTGTATTTTGTTTTTCCTTTGTAATTGTTTGGTGGTATAAATACCTTCTTGTATTTGATTTCATTAGAAGTCTTTTTGGTAACTAACAGAATACGTTTGAGAGAGATCTTTAGAGAGAGAGAGAGAAGTTCTAGAGAGAGAAAGTGTAATCGTTGGATTTGAAAGATTGATCAAACAGGTAATTTGATTGAAATCTTGTTTGTGTTTGTTTGATTGTGAATAGGAACTAGAATCTGGGAATAACAGAGACTATCTGCTGAATTTTAGTATCCAACTCAGAAATCTTTCCTTTTAGATCTGATACAACCGTTGGCCCTAACATCGTCCATTCAAGATAGTCCCATATCTATTTTCCTGTTGACTTGTATAAATCTTTTCCTGTCAACTGATAGGTATTTATGTGACCATTAATCTCATGACGAATACTATTCAACAGAAAATTTCGAGCCATATTATCAGCACTCTTTCTTTTCTCCTGATCCTTAGTACAATCTTCTGTTGGAGTACGAGATTTCATCTCTCCTTCAGTCAATGACAGTCTGATATAGCAACTCTGCTCATGTATATCTACAAATTTGAAAAAATCAATTTTCTACTGCTCGTATCTTCCTCTGAGCAAAATTGGCGAACTCATCCTGTTTCAAACAGAATTTGAAAAATGATCGTTAGATGAAATGAATTCAAAAACAAAATTCTGACAATCTAAAATTTTCTCTTCTCAGAAAATTGAGAAACAGCTTGATTTAAAAATTGATCATTCCCAAACAATTCAGAAATTTTGACTGAAAGTCAAAATCAGATCAGCATTAAAAAATAAATTCTGAAATTCTCAAAGCACTTGAATTATCGATCTCTGGAATTCTCAGACTGATACTTGAAACTTGCAGATCAAATATATTCCCAACCTGCAAAATAGAAATTCAAAAATCAGGTCAAATTGAAATCTTGCACAAAATTTAAAATTTGAACCGTTCCACTAAATGTTGAAAAACAAACACAGTTCTTCTCACAAATGAACTTTGCGTGAGAAGTCTAAAAAACGCAAACCTTAGTTTGTGTGAGTAACTGTTGACGCAAAATGATTATGGCAAAGACTCAAGACCACCATCCCACTATGGATTAATCAACCAATCAAATTCCATTTGAATGAAGAAGTTTGCGCATGACTTGGTTTGCGCATGACGTGGTTTGCGCAAGACTTGGTTTGCGCATGACTTGGTTTTAAAAAAAAATTGGTTTGCGCAAGGTTTAAAAATGGTTTGGTTTGCGCAAGGTTTAAAAAAAATTTTGGTTTGCGCAAGGTTCATAAGATATCACCATCCCTATCATCCAATCACATTCATCATTCAAAAAGTCTCACGTGATCACCATCTCAACCATCAAACTGAAATTGTCTCACCGCCATTATAGAATTAAAAAGAAAAAACCCACAATTGCATCCTTAACAACACGTGGCTTTGCAGAAGAATTACAAATCAATTGATCCACATGATTCTGAAAATTTGTGATATGAATCTGATGAAAATTATATGAATTCTTGCAAGCAATTGTGAATGCAAATTAATGCTACCCACTAACTGAAAACTCTAATCACAATTGGTTCAAAATTTGAAAATATTTGTGCACACTTGATTATTCTAGTGCAAACTTTATGAATGTTGCGCAAAGTTTAATGAATGTTGCGCAAGATTAAAAAAGATGACGTGATCTCCAATATCTTCCTCAGATCGGTCCACAAAAATTCAAACCTGCAAATTCTTTATAAATACATCCATAAGGCTTGAAAATATAACAAGAACACATTCGACCAAACAATTATGATAAAAAACTGAAAAATACAATATGATTCAACAAAGCAACAAACCATGTTTTTGTGTTCTTGAAAAATCGATTAAATCCGAAATTACAACACAATTAGTGATTAATTTGTGATTGAGTGTGAGTACAAAATGTAATCTATCACGGATCGATCACAACAAATAGAAATTTACACACTAATTTCAACAAATCACTAAAAATCGATCAATAACAGTGTTCAACAAAAATTTTCAAAAAATCCAAAAATTTCAGAAATTGATAGAAATTCGTTATGAAAAAATTTCTGAAATTGTTTGGTATGACTCTGATACCAATTGTGAATACAAAATAATCAAGCAATTCTCAAAACAATCAAGATTTAGCAATGAAAATCTAGAGAGAGAAAGTAGAGAGAGAGAGTAGATAGAGAATGTAGATCTTGAAACTTCATATCTCTCATACGTCTGAATGATTTACAAATGAGTTCCTGCCTAAAGATTACAAAGCAAACCTATTTATACCACCTAACTAATACAAATACTTAATGACTAAGTAAAACAAATACGGCTTTGACTATTTTGACTTTGACAATGTTGACCTTACAAGTTTGACTTCTCTAATTAAATCTTGGATACAATATTTAGACTTAACAATAAGACATGTTGGTAAACATTCCTTTAGGATCTCCAAGAGCTCCTTTCAGGAAGTTTATCATTTTCCTTCTCTCTTGATTAGCCAAAAATGTCTTTGAGGGCTTTCTTTGCCTTTGCACAGTTACTCTCTTTGTTACTTTCTTAACAACAGCAGGCTTTAAACTCCTTTGATATTCTTCATTTATCTTTTTAGCCATATATAATGCAAGCTCTCTGTCTTTGGCAGATTGAATTTCTTCCTCCTTTTCCAACTCTTCTTGAAGCTTTTTGGCCACTTCTTCATCCAACTCAATCTGTTTCTTCTTCTTCAATGGTTGCTCAGAATCAACCATCTTCTCATTTCCCTTCTTCTTTGCATCCTCCACACTGACCTCTTTTATTTTCTTCTCTAATTCTCCTTCTTTGATCATCACTCCCTTAGCCTTTTGAGTGGCTTTGGGAGTGTCATTCTTAGCTTTCACAAGTGTTTCTGCAATTTCAATTTCCTCTCTAGACAATTCTGTTTCTGCTTCAGGTTCATTTGTTACTGCTGCAGCCTCAGTTACTGCTACTTTTGCAATATCTGCTACATTCTCAAAAGTTTCTTCCTCTGAACCAACTTTCTCTTCTTTATCAGCACCAGCATCCCCCTCAAACTGGAATTCCATCTCATTTGTACTCTCCTTTTCATCCTGTTTTTCCTGACTCTCCCCCTTTTTGAAAGCAGCATGGACACTTCTCCTTTTCTTTAGAATGAATTGCTTCCTTCTCTTTTGGTGCACAAGTTTGAACACCATTTTCTTGAGCTTTACTATCTGAGTTTGTTGAGATATAATAACCTTCTTCATCTCCTCCATTTCTGAGCCCTGCTTGATGACATCCAGGTTCACATTTGCAATGGTTTCCATCAATTCATTGTACGTATATCTGTACTCAGCTCCTTTAGGTGTTTTTACCACCTTTGAAGGATCCTTAGATCTTTTAGTAGAGGTCTTCTGCCTAGTAGAAGCACCTGTTACCCCCATGGTTTCTTGGCACCTAGGACCTTTAGATGATTTCTCATCTAAAGTTTTCGTGGGGAAGGTCTTAGGTATGTTCACACTGTCCTGTCCTACACCTTGTGCAGAAACAGTAGTGTGAGCCTCACTGCCCACATGCTCATCCTTCTCCTTATAGAGCACCTTCTTGGGATTGGGAGACACCCCTGTGGTTTCCCTTTGGATATTCTCTAATGGAGAATGCTAGGGCTTTCAGGCTGTTGGGGTGAAGATACAGACAGGGAAGGAACCTTCTGTACCTTTTTCCATTGATATGTTTTGGTGATGGGGGAATTTGGTTAGACAATAGGGATCGGAGGAGTATCAATTGAACTGAATGGTGTGGGTAGGTCATCAGTTGGGTGGTCAGATGTGGGCTGTGACCCTGATGCCTCACCATGGGAATGAGACACACCCATTATTGTAGAGAACAATGGAGTGTCTCTACCTAAGAAGTCCTTACTGGACCTCTTCATATTTGAGAACACATTTCCCTTTGGGAGTTTTGGTACATATACCTCCTTGAAGGTAGGTAAATCCGTCAATTCCTTATCAAGTACTTCTTGTACAAACCTTGGATACATAAAAAAGCTTTTTGATTTGATATCCATGTTTGACATTAAATCATTTAATATCATTTGAGAGAAATTAAACTTTCTAGAGGTCGCTAAGCAGACCAAAGCATAGGCTATGGTGCTGTTGAACTCACTCCAGCCAGTTGTTTTTCTTGAAATGAAGTGTTGCAGGGTATGAACAAAGAATCTCCACTGAGGTGAAAATCTGTTCTTGAAGAACTTGAATACCTCTGTGGGACCTTCATACCCCATTCGATTAAGAACTTGGAAGAGATCTTTCTTAGGAATAGAGGTAATACCTGAGGCATCATCTAAGCATAGATGGATGCGAATACAGCCTTCTGTGATGTTTAGAGGATTATCACAAACCCTTGTTTTGATGACCTGAGTGCCATCTTCGGTTTGAATAGCAGTATTGGCCCAGAATTGTCTTTGATGTTCCACATAGATTGTGGGATTGACAGTTAATGCGTGGGCGATGTTTGAGGATTGAAGGAAATCTACAATCTGATGAAAGCCTTCAGTCTGTTTGGGTTTTTGCAGCATATCAACCTCATTGTGTTCATCAAAGAATTCTAGTCCTGCCATCTTCTGATTGATTTTAGGGTTCTAATCGCAACTAGTGGTTTACACTTGTGAGCAAGAAATCGAGAGAGAGAGAGAGAGAGAAAGAGAAGCAATGGAAGTTCAAAGAGCCATTTGTATTTTGGCGATCACAAAGGGTATTTATTGGTGGAGGGTTTCAGTTAGAAGCAGTACTAAGTACCCTAGCAGTATTAACCAACTCGCAATATTAACTCATATTAGTTGTAGTAACACATACTGGCAGTACTAACACAGACTAGCAGTATTAACTCAGACTAGTAGTATTTACACATGCCAGCAATAGTAACACTGATTAGCAGTATAAACAAGGTAAGCAGTAATAACTTTGCACTGGCAGTATAAACTACCTAGCAGTTGTAACCATGCTTAACCATATTTGAACTGTCAACATGAGTAATATAGAGAGCAACATTAACTTAACTAGAAGTACCAAGTATTCAATTTAAGCAATATGAAACACTTAAACACACAAGGTTAGTAGCACCATGCACAATACAATATGAGAAAGTAGACAGGAAGGAGTCTATACATAAATGGTACATAAAGCAGATCAAAGGAGGCTTATTCAGTGTTTATCATGCCCACACTTGTGACCAAGAATGTGAATCTACCCACATCAAAAGCTTTGGTGAATAGATCAGCAAATTGGTTACTTGTATGGACTTTCACAACCTGAATTAGCTTCTTTTCATTACAGTCTCTGATAAAATGGTACCTGATTTCTATATGCTTTGTTTTGGAGTGCTTGACTGGATTATTAACAATGGTAATAGCACTGTTATTGTCTATGAAGATTGGAGTGTGAAGAAAAGTCATACCATAGTCCAGCATTTGATTTTGAATCCAGAGTACTTGTGAACAGCAGCTTGCAGCAGCTATATACTCTGCTTCTGTTGTAGAGGTGGACATTGTGGTTTGTTTCTTGCACTGCCATGACACTAGTCCTGCACCAAAAAACTGACATCCCCCTGAAGTTGACTTTCTATCCAAGTTTGCACCACCCAAGTCACTCTCTGAATAAGCAAGTAGTGCAAATGGTGAGTCATGAGGATACCAAAGACCTAATCTAGGATGGCCTTTGAGATATCTGAATACCCTCTTGACTGCTTGAAAGTGTGACTCCTTAGGCCTTACTTGAAATCTTGCACACACACAAACCGGAAACATGATGTCTGGTCTTGAAGCAGTGAGATACATGAGGGAGCTAATCATGGATCTATAGTGATGAACATCCACATCCTCCCCCTCAAGATCTGCAGTGATCTGTTTGTGTGTCTCCATGGGTGTGCTTGCAGGCTTTGAGTCTGAAAATCCAAACTTATTAAGTATGTCCTGCACATACTAGGATTGGCTTATAAATATCCCATCTTTCTTCTGCTTAACTTGTAGCCCAAGGAAGAAGGTAAGTTCACCCATAGAACTCATCTTGAATTTCTTGTGCATCAATTCTTCAAAATCTCTGCACATTTGATCTTTTGTGGATCCAAAGATAATATCATCCACATAGATTTGCACTATAAGGATGTCCTTCTTCTTCCTCTGAATAAACAGAGTCTTGTCTATGATTCCCCTTTGAAAAACATTTTCCAAGAGATAGGTAGACAAAGTGTCATACCATGCCCTTGGTGCTTGATGTAGCCCATAGAGCGCCTTCTTCAATTTGTATACTCTGTCACGATAATTTGGATTCTCAAACCCCGGAGGCTGACAGACATACACTTCTTCTTGAATTCTCCCATACAGGAAAGCACTGTTTACATCCATTTGATAGACCCTGAACTTCATGAATGAAGCATAGGCTAAAAATAACCTGATTGCCTCAATCCTGTCCACTGGTGCAAATACCTCTTCATAATCAATTCCTTCTTCTTGAGTATACCCTTATGCCACTAATCTGGCCTTGTTCTTTATTACTATTGCTCTCTCATCTTTCTTGTTCCTAAAGATCCATCTTGTGCCAATTGCTCTGTATCCTTTTGGAAGATCCACCAGATCCCATACATCCTGCAGCACAAACTGCAATAGCTCCCCTTGCATTGCTTCTATCCAGCTTGGATCCTTCATTTCATCATATGCCTTTTTGGGTTCAACCTGAGATAGAAAGCAAGAAAGTAAACCTGATTGTATATCTTTCAATCCTCCCAACTTACTCTGATTCCTTGTGATTATAGGTGAATTGATGTCACCAATCACCAATTGAGGAGGATGATTTTTCTGAATTCTTGTTTGATGAACATCCTCTTCATTAATATCTGCTTTCAGATTAGAGTCATTCTTTTCAGGAGTGCTGTCACCAAAAACTGAAGAGTTATCATCATTTGTGTCATCTTCTTCCAAACATGGCATCTCAGGACCTTTGATTCCTTAATATGAGGGTTGATCTTCCTTTTCACCTTTGTCCTCTTCATTCTGAGCTGGTTCAGTGTCCTTTGAATCTGAAGTATCTTTCTTATGTTGGTCACAGAATTCAACAGGATCAGCGGTAGGTGTTGGGAACAACACAAACTCTTGTCTTTGTACTTGTAACTTTTCTGTTCCTGTTCCTGCATTATGCTCATTACTGAAACCCAAAGAATTAGTCAGTGAATCATTGTCAAATAGCCAATTAGGATCGGAACCAAGTTGATTTGGTGTGTTCTCATTGCATTTGACATTGTCACTTTCCTCCATAATCCTAGAAAAGGTGTTGCAAACTCTGTAGGTCTTACATTGAGATGAATAACCAACAAGAAACCCATCCTCAGCTTTGCTATCAAACTTGCCTAGGTGAGTTTTGGTATTGAGAATTGTGCAAGGACACCCAAATGGTTTAAAAAAATCCAATAAAAGGTTTCTTCTTTTTTAAAATCTCATAAGGTGTCTTATCTTGGGATTTCACTACTAGAACTCTGTTTTGAACATAGCAGGCAGTATTAACTGCTTCTGCCCAAAAAGTAATTGGAAGTTTTGAATCTTCCAACCGAGAACTAGCATCTTCTATCAGAGTCCTATTTCTCCTTTCAGCAACACCATTCTGTTGAGGAGTCCTAGGAGCACTGTATTGTCTCTCAATGCCTTTTTCCTCACAGAAGTTGTTTAGGTCATTGTTTTTAAATTCAGTTCCATTATCAGACCTGATGACTTTAACTCTTAGATTTGTTTGGTTTTCAACTCTAAGAACAAAGGATTTGATCAGTCCACTTGTCTCATCCTTAGTTCTCAGAAAATAGACCCAAGTGAATCTAGAGAAATCATCAACAATAACCAAGCAGTAGGATTTCTTACCAATACTCATCACATTTGTAGGACCAAACAGATCCATATGCAGTAAATTAAGAGGTGAAGAGATTGTATTTATCTCTTTGGACTTATGAGAAGTTTTGCGTTGTTTGCCTTTAAGACATGCAACACAATGATCATCACATGAAAATACCTTTTGTGGCAAACCTCTTACAAGGTTGTTTTTCACAAGTTTGTTCATTGTTTTAAAGTTCATGTGGCACATCCTTCTGTGCCATAGAGATGATTCATCCACTGAATCTTTTGAAAATAAACAATTTAAAGATGAATCAGAAGATACACTCTCCAAGTCTAAGCAATAAACATTGTCCTTTCTAGGAATTCTAAGTAGTATCATACTTTCATCAATTACCTTGAACCCTAGAGCAAGGACAATACATTCAGTATCATTGAATAATATGCTATGTTTCTTGTCACATACCTGTGATACACTTAACAGGTTGTATCTCAATTGCTCAACATAGTATACATCCTCAAAGGTAATCTTACCTTTTGACACATTACCTTTTCCACTTATCTTTCCACCTGCTGGATTATCACCAAAAGAAACATGTCCTCCATCAATTCTTTTGAAGTTTTGAAGGCAGGCCATGTTACCTGTCATTTGCTTGGAACAACCACTATCAACATGCCAAATGCTCCTTCCCTTAAGCTGTTGGTTGCCCTGCACATATAATAAAGCAGTTAGTTTTTAATAGGAACCCAAGCCAAAGTGGTCTTGGGTTTCCCATTCTCATCAACATATTCATATTCAGACTTGATGAGATTATCAAACTGAGGAATCTTATTGCTTGAATACGTTGTCAGAATAATGGGACTGTCACTAGAAGCAGTACTAACTTGATTTGCAGTACTAACTTTGTTAGCAGTACTAACATCATTAGCAGTACTAATTGGGTTAGCAGTACTAATTTTGTTAGCAGTACTAACTGGATTAGCAGTAGTATTGCTTGCAGCAACATTATTTCTGTCAGCAGTACAATTTGAAGTAGCAGTACTAACAGATTTCTTTACTTTTGGAACCCAGACCTGGACAAAGTTGTTAGCTTTCTTTTTCTTTAAGTTACTCCTTGGCTTATTTGGAATATTTTTCTTTGAATTAGCAAACTTATTCTGAACGTGAGATTTTATAGGTGTCCTTCTCACATTCTCAGCCATATGATTCCTTATTTGCTTCCTATAACCAACAGGATTTTGTATATTTCTTTGAAAAGAGATCCTTTGGTTAATAGGACTGAAATAGCAGTGTTTGGCTAGATGATTTAACTTGCCACAGATAAAACAAGGCTTTGGTCTGTTAATTTTTCTCATATCAATTCCTTGTTTTAATGCCCACTGATTATTTCTATTTCTTTGATTTCCCCTTGTTTTATCATGTTGTTGGGGCTGATTCTGTTTACAAGTACAGGGATTAACAACAATGGTTTGCATGTAATGGACTCCCTGTACCTTTCCCTTCCCTCTCTTAGAGGTCTCAGCTTTTTCATTCTTAATAGTCTCTTCCCCATACTTCACTTTCTCACTCTTGACAAAAGGTTTACCCCCCTTTCATTTGTCAGTATGTGGTTTTCTAAGCAAATGTCTTTATGGTCTTCCTCATTCTTACTCTCAGAGTCGTCTTGTTTAGAATCTGCTTCAACCACTACATTGTTTAAAGGATCTACTTCAGTGGCTCTCTCAGGTAATTCCTTCTTCTCCAGTCTTTCTAAGAGATCTGAGGTAGGAGGGATATAGTTATTGTTGTATGGTGGAGGGGTGGTGTTATAGCCTATACCTCTTCTCAGCTTGTCATGAACTTTAGTTTTTAGAAGTGAGTCCATTGCTTTAGAGGCATTGGAATATTTCTCAATATCTAGTTTAGCTTTCTCAAACTCACTCTTAATTTTCTCACATTCTGTTTTGGCCTTCTCTACTTCAGTCTCTAACTGATTCTTCTCCCACTTCCAGTAGTTGGTATCATAAGAGTGTTGAAGTTCATTAGCCTGGTATGACTTAATTTGTTCTTCAAACCTATCAACAATCAAAACATACGCAAATGATACTTTGCGTAATAAGCTTGAAACGCGAACTAGACTTCTTGAACTAAGATACGAAAAGCTGCTTTGCGAGAGCTGGATGATACGAAAACTGAGCTTTTCGGAATGCACTGGATACGCAAAGTATACTTTGCGTGATTAGACCAATGCGCAAACCTGAAATACACTAACACACGGATTAGTACTATATGAACTCGCGCAAAATAGTATGAACTTGCGCAAACCAATAAGAACTTGCGCAAATCAACAACAACTTGCGCAAACCGAAGTAAATAAAGAAATATTCGCAAGATCAATTAAAACAATGCAATTAATGCAAGTAATTCACACAATGATGAACGAAAACAACTTTCTTACACTTTTCAACCAACAAATTCGATTAAAAACTACAATATCTCAAATTAGATGATGAAACAGTATCCAACACGAGTTTTACCAGAAAATCACAAAATCACAAAATCGAAGATCAAATACTGAATTTCATGCAAAAGTATATGAAGCAAATATGATCGATTACTAAAAACGAATCTAATGAATCCAAAATCCAGAAAATCGATCAAATTTTTGATGAAAAAGCAAAAAACGAGATTTTCTTGAAAAAATCAAGAAAATCGATCAAATTTTTTGCTTCAATCAACAAATTCAGAATCTAAAACACAATCTCTCAGTCCTCTCAAGATACAGAATGCTATGATACCAATTGAAAGTCCAAGAATCACTAAATCTCTAGAGAGAGAAAGTAGAGAGAGAAAGTAGAGAGCTCCAAATGTGTACGTTCTATTCAAAATGAGAGCAAAGTTACAAAAACAAAGGCCCAAGGGAACTTAAATACCCCTAGCCTTAACAACACAGACAAGCACTCTAAGCACAGTATAGACTAGGAAAATAATTACAATGATTACTACAAAATCAGTATTAACAACGCAAACCACTAAACATCACTCAATCCACTGAGAATAGCTTGTGGATTCCTGACTTTCAGATTGGGTCTTGCGGATTAAACACTTTCCGCAGATAGAGCCTTGCGGATTCAATATTTCTCGCAAGTAGTTGTGTGTAAGTTCTTGCCTTAGAATAATTTCAAAGTATCAACTGAACTTTTCGCAAAAAATGTCCTGCGGATTCTTGACTTAGAACAAAGTACAAGAAAAACTTGATTGACTTTCCGTAAGCTTATGTCTGCGAATTCTGGTACTTTCTACAGGCCAAAAACAATGAACAATGACTTTTCACAAATAGTCGCGTGCGAGTTCTCACTATCCGTAGGCTTTGTCCTACAGATTCTATACATTCCGCACAAAGGTCTCTGTGAGTTCTATCCTTGAAATTGTTTCACAACACCAAACCACAAACACATAGAGATCTACGAGTTCTTGAGGAAACCGTACATTGTAACTTGCGAGTTCTTCAACTTTGAATCTTGCGGATAGTTCAGATCTTGCAAGTTCTTGAACTTGTCGACTTCAAAGACACTTAATCCATCAAAAATCGATCTGATACTCTAAAATTGTCTCTGAAACATTGTCAATTTGTTCACAAACACTATCTGAGCATTTTGCTAATACATGATTTTACACAAAAACACCAAAATTACAACTTTGATCGAGATACATTGCGTACAAGTGTTCGAACAAAAATTTCACCAAATCCAAAATTCACACTTAACAATTGTGAATTGGGCCAAACAACTCAAAGAAACATTGATGTAGAATACTAAACAAATACAAATCAATAAGATTTACAATAAAAAACACACAAAATCACCAAATCGTTCCTTGAACAATTCGTTCTACGAGTTTTTGAAATTTTGACAAAATCTCCAAATTCTTGAATGATTTTTGATTGTTTGCTTGCTCTGATACCAATTGTGTGTCCCAAGATGTGCAACTCAATCAAGATTAACAACAAGATTTCTTTCCAAATGCCATTTTATTGATCTTCAAATATCACATATTACAATCTCCCTCAATCTCAATATTTCTCTCTATAAGATTCTCTATGATAGCACAATTAATGATTCTACAAAACAGAAAAACTATTTATACCTACAAGTTACAAGAGACAAAACAAACTAACTCACCTAACAACTAAAGTAGCTTTGAATTTGCTTGACTTTTGACTTTCCTTTAATAGCATAGATTGACTTTGACTTTTGTTTTGAAGGCTTTGACTTGAGCTTTAGCTTTCATGATCTTGAAGACAACATTTATGCACTAACAACATGTTTTCTGAAAATTGCAGTAGGTAGTGTCTTTGTGAAAAGATTTGCAGCGTTGTTGCTTGATTGAATATATTTCATTTCAATCTAATTATCTTTTATATGATCTTGAGTGTATGAGAAGAAACTTGGACGGACATGTTTTGTCCTGTCACTTTTGATATATCCTTTATTCATTTGTGTGACACATGCGGCAGTATCTTCATTGATCAAAGATGGAATTTTTTTATTTTCTTTATTTCACACGATGTCAAAATGAGTTATGTCATTGATCTCAACCAAACACAATCTCTACTAGCTTCATGAAGTGCAATAGCTTCATCATGATTTGAAGATGTGGCAACAAGTGTTTGTTTCTGAGAGCGCCAGGAAATAGCATTACCTCCGTTCATGAAGACGTATCCAGATTGAGATCTATCTTTATGATGATCAGACAAATAACCTGCATCTGCATAACCAATCAAACCTTCTTTTGAAATGTTAGAATAAAGTAGAACTTAATCAATAGTTTCTCAAAGATATCGGAATATGTGTTTGAATCCGTTCCAATGTCTCTTTTTGGGAGATGAACTGAATCTTACTAAGAAATTCACTGCAAAACAATTAAAGGTCTAGTACAGTCAGTAAGATACATAAGAGCTCCAACTGTACTAAGGTATGGTACCTCTGGACAAAGAACTTCTTCATTCACAAGGACGAAATGGATCATTGTCGATAATGAGTGATCTAACAACCATTGGATTGCTTAACGGATTTGCTTTGTCCATATTGAAACATTTTAAGACCTTTTCAACATAGTTTGATTGATGCACAAGTATTCCATTGTGCATGTGCTCAATCTGTAAACCAAGACAGTATTTGGTTTTTCCAAGGTCTTTCATTTCAAATTCTTGCTTCAAAAGCACACTCACTTCATGCATCTTTTTATTTATCCCAATGATATTCAGATCATCAACATAAACAGATATTATTACATATCCATATGTTGTTTTCTTTATAAAGACACATGGGCAAATAAGATTATTTGTATAACCTTTACTTATCAAGTAATCGCTTAAACGATTATACCACGTGCGTCCAGATTGCTTTAACCAATATAGAGATCTTTGTCACTTAATCGAATACATTTCTTTGGGTTTTGTACTCCATGCTTCAGGCATTTTAAATCCTTCATGAATTTTCATATAGATATCACTATCAAGTGATCCATATAAGTATGCTATAACAACGTCCATAAACGATTATACCACATGAGTCCAGATTGCTTTAACCCATATAAAGATCTTTGTCACTTAATCGAATACATTTATTTGGTTTTTGTACTACATGCTTCAGGCATTTTAAATCCTTCGTGAATTTTCATATAGATATCACTATCAAGTGATCCATATAAGTATGTTATAACAACGTCCATAAGACGCATCTCCAAATTCTCAAAGACTGCTAGGCTAATTAAATATCAAAAAGTAATTGCATCCATAACAGGAGAATATGTTTCTTCATAATCAATTCCTGGTCGTTGAGAAAAACCTTGAGCCACAAGTCTGGCTTTGTATCTCAGAATTTCATTTTTCTCATTTCTTTTCTGTACGAAAACCCATCTGTTTCTAACAGATTTCACGGCTTCTGGAGTGAGAACGATGGGTCTAAAAACCTTTCTATAATTGAGAGAAATCAATTCAACCTCAATAACATCTTTCCATTTAGACCAGTCCTGTCTATTTTGACATTCGATGACAGACATTGGTTCAGGGTCATCATTTCCAAAAATATCACATGCAACAACATAAGAAAATATATAATTGATATTTCTCATTTCATTTATGTTCCATAACTCTTTCATATACCCATAACATATTGCAACCTCTTTATTGATATCATTCATTTCCTCTTCTGGGGAACTTTTGGTATTTTGAATCTCTTCGGGAACACTTTCCTCGTTACCAATTGCAATTTTTGTTGCTTTTCTCTTTCATGGATTTTTATCTTTAGATCCCAATGGTCTTCCACGCTTCAGGCATGCTTTAGACTCTTCAGTGACTTTATTATTTGTTTGTCCAACTGGGACTTCAATTCGAGTTGGAGCATTCATAGCTGGTATATAAGATTTGGTCACTCTCTTCGTATCAGTAAATGCATTATCTTTTGCACTTCTGTTTCACATTGTTCCTTACGAGGATCAAGATACAACAATGACGGTTCACATCATGAAACATTCTTTTCCTGGATTTTCTTTTGTCCCCCTAATGTTGGGAACATTATCTCGTTAAAATGGCTATTGACAAAACATGTTGTAAAAATATCACCCGTTAGTGGTTCAAGATATCTTATGATAGAAGATGACTCATATCCAACATATATTCCCAGCCTTCTTTGAGGACCCATTTTTTTGCATTATGGTGGTGCAATAGGGACATATACTACACATCCAAAGATTCTAAGGTTGGAAATATTTGGCTCTTGACCAAAAGCAAGTTGTATAGGAATGTATGTAAGATATGCACTCGGTCTCATGCAAACTAATGATGCAACATGTAAAATTGTTTGACCCCATATAGAAATTGGAAGTTTTGTTCTTATTATTAATTGTCTAGCTATTAGTTGAAGACGTTTAATTAATGATTCAACTAAACCATTTTGTCTGTGAACATTAGCTATTGGATGGTCAACAACAATTCCTACAAACATGCAATAGTCATTAAAGGCTTGAGATGTAAATTCACCGGCATTATTGTTAGATCACAGAATTATTGGATTCAAGATCATCCAATCTGAAGACTGGAATCTGAAGTTAAAGCTAAAAAATTATTGTATTTTATATTATTCCTAAATATCTAATAAATAGATATTTTAGGATATTTAGTTTTAGATATTATGTTAGTTTATATTAGGTGAGATATCATTAGAATATCTCTAATTTCATTAATCAACATCAAGCCAACATTCTAAGAGAGAAAATAGAGAGAGCTTCAAAGAGAAAAACGCAAACATCTGATTTGTAATCCGTGGTTTGTAATCTAACAGGTTGGTTTATCATATATTTGTGATTATGTTTCTTTGATAACAGCTTGATCAAAGATAAGGGACCGACAATTGGTATCAGAGCTGAAAACTAGATTCAAATCAAATTTTAAAACTCGACACTGTGTTCTTCGAAATTAAAATCATTTTTGAGTGTTAGTGTGTTATCGGTGTTGAAATCGATCAGGTTGTGATCGAATAGTGTTTTAGATCATGTTGGTATAGTTTAATTTCAGTACTGCACTATAATAGATTCCAATTTTGTGATTTTGGTGTCTAACAGTTCACGAGTTCAAACTCACTGTTCCATCGATCAATTTTTCAAAAAGTGTTTGTTTTTGAAATCAAAAGCTTGTAATCTGTTCTAGAAGTGTTAATGGTCTATTTGTCAAAATTTGGGACTGCTAATCGAAGTCTAGATAGGTTAATTTGTTGATCAAAGTCGTTTTTCAAAGCTGCAGGGAAGAACTCGCGAGAGTGCAAGTTTTGCGCCAGTTGATAGTGATCTTTTGCGCCAGAAGCATTTAGCGTAAAATTATCTTTTGCGCCACACAAGACTCCGGTCGACTCCGGTCAAGGTTCGACACCGGTCGACACCGGTTCACTCCGGTCAGAGGACCGCGATCGCAGGAGCACACCGGTGGCATCACACCGGTCCATACAAAACACCGGTCGCAGGACTCCGGTCGCAGGACCCCGGTCGAGGTAGGACAACGGTCGAAAGCAACACTCCGGTCGCAACAACACACCGGGCCTCAAGACCCGGTTTGCGCCAACAGTTCTTCGCGCAAACTACCAATTCGTGCGACCTTCTTCTCGCGCAAGTCTTTGGTTTACGCCACCCACTTCTCGCGTAAAGTCCAGTTCGCGCGACCCACTTCTCGAGCAAACCTTCATTTTGCGCCATCAACTACTCGCGCAAACCTCCAGTTCGCGTGACCCGCCTCTCGCGCTTAATTCTTTTTACGCCAACTCCTTGTAGCGCAAAGTCTCTTTTGCGCCAGCCTTGCTTAGTGCAAATTGTGCTTTTGCGCCAGTTCCTGACTTAGTCTTTCTGAAAGGATGACATCAAGAGAAGCTCTAGCTATCGGAACTGACACAAAGCCACCAGTACTCTTCAGGGGAGAGTATGAGCAGTGGAAAGATCGGTTCATGGACTTCATATAAAGATATGATTTGGGTGAATTTATCAGGAAATCTTTAGAGGAAGGAGTTATGCCACCTATTATGAAGACTCACACGGTTGGTACTGAGGAGATACCATATCAACTTAAGTTTGATGAACTCGATGGTGAAGACCTAAAGAGAGCAAGAGTTGATAGATTAGCAAAGTCTTTCATTCTTCAAGGCATTACCAATGAAATATCTGTGAAGATTGACAGCTACAAAGCTACAGGCAAACAGATGTGGGATCAACTTGAGAAAATGATGCTTGGTTCAAAAGTTGGAAACCAGCTCAAGATATCCAACTGCCATAACAACTATGAAGAGTTCAAAGGCAGAGTTGGAGAATCTCTAGCATAAACATATGACAGATTTGTGACCTTGCTGAATGAGTTAAGCAAGAACAAGGTCAACAAATCACAGATAGAGCTGAATGTCAAATTCCTCAGTATTTGTCCAGCCTGAATGGAAAAGGTTTACAAGACAGATGAAGCAAATAAAGGATCTGAACGATATTCCACTTCACGAGGTCTATGAAACCCTCAAGCAGAATGAGGAAGAGGTGGATGAGATCATGGATGAAAAAAGACAGGGTGAGAAGACATTTGTTGATTCAATTGCTCTTGTTGTGAAGAAGAAGAAGAAGAAAATGATTGTGTCTGAATCAGAAGAGGTTGAAAGTGAAGCGAACTCTGACTCTGACGACTGTGAAAAACTAAAGTAGGTTATGCTTATGTTGACCAAGGTTGTTCAAAATAAGTTCTATAAAAAGCCTAGCTCGAACAGTCAGAGGTATTCATCTGGTCCTAGTAACTATGTTCACAAGGAGAGATTTGAAGGAAAGAGGTTAGAGGAAAGGAAGCCAGAAGAGAAAAGGTATAAAGCTGAAGAGACCAATCAGCAAGAACCTCCAAAGTGCTACAAATGTGGCAGACTTGGACACTTTGCCAAAGACTGCAGGAGAACCAAAGTCCGGAACTCCGACAACTACAAGAACAAAATGCTTCTAGCCAAGCAACAGGAGGCTGGAAAGGCAATGATGGCAGAAGATGAGTTCTGGCTAGATCATTCAGACCAAGAAGATGAAAATGAAGAGAAGGACGAGACAACACACCTATGCTTTATGGGCAAGATGGAAATAGAGGCTGAAGCTGATTCCGATGAAGAGGACAACGAAGATGTATGTGATTTAACTAAATCAGATTTCTTAAATCAAAGGCATGCCATGATGATAAAACTCCAAGAATTAGAGTCGAAACTTAAGCGTGAAAACGGTGTTATTAATGACAAAAACCAATCAATACAGAAACATAGTGAGGATATTTTTGAGAATAAAGTATTGATTGAGACTTTACATAAAAACATTGACACCAGCGCAAAAAAAATATACCATAATTCTTAAAGAGATTGCTGAAACAAATTCTAAATTGAGAATGTGTGAGTTTGATTTCAAAGAGCATACGAGAATGTATTCTTCACGTTCCGAAGAAAACAAATCTTTACTTGCAAAATTAAAAGCTTTGGAAGGGAAGTTATACTTATTGGGTCAAACTGAACAAACCATTCATCTAAACAAACCCAAAGAGAATAAAGAGAGTTGGGAACTTGGTTGTGAGAATCCTCACTACCTTAAAAAGGGTTTATCTGAAGTGCCAGGACTTTATGATTTTACCTTCTTAAGACTTCCTCAACGATACCCTGACCTTAAAGTTTTCTCGACTGGACTGTCTAAAGAGAATGAAGCCAAGGAAACCGAAAAACGAAAGAACAAATCTAAATTTCAACTTCCATTTTGTTATGGGAAGTTGAATAATAGTTATAGTTATGTTCAATCAAAATCTCTTTCAAATGATTTTTTTGAGAGTTATTCTGTAAAAGAAATGGAGGCTAATCCTGTTGAAGGTAAACTTTACGTCCCTCCTCTCATTTTGGAAAGTAAAATTTTTTAACTTGAGAAATCTTTAGCAGATGAAAGACTTTTGATTGATGTTGAACAAAAAGTGTTTTCAACTGTGCTCAAGAATATTGTTCTTTCTAAATCATCTAAGGCTTCAAAATCTGATGATATGTTTGGTCTAACTGATGGAGGGTTTGATTTTCTAAACTCTGATGGTGTTTTAGATGATTGTATTGATCAATTTGATTTTAGTGCCAAACTTCCTAATCATTCGTCTTTTGTTGTGAATTCCTTTGGATTATCCAGTATGTTTGAGAAAGGTGTAACATCAACGAAAGTTGATAAATCAGTTTATGTGAAAACTAAGAATGCTAAAGGTAAGAAGAAATCTCAGCATTCACAGAAACCGATCACTACTGGTAAGCCAAAGAAGAAGCATTCATTTGATTCTCACAATTCTAACTCAAAAGTTTCAAATGTTTCAGATATGAGCAAGAAAAAGCTTGGAGTTAAATCTAAGTGGCAACCAAAACAGGAGAATGACGAGACTGCTAAATCTTTTTCTAGTGTTGATTGTAATAATACTACTACTAGTAAAGATGTTTTGATTGCGAATGTTGCTATTTCTAAACCTAATCTTGTTGTTTCTAGCAAGAAATATTTTATGCAGCAATTATTCCAGTTACGTCTGTCTGCTAGAAAGTTTTCAAATTATGATAGACATGATTATGCTTCTCGTAAAGATTCTGATGTTTGGTTAGGCACATATCATGTACACTCTTATCATTCTAATTCTTCATTTGATTCTCAAAAGCAAAGAGGACCCAAATTTGAATGGGTGCTAAAATCATGTGCTAACACCTTAGGTCATATTTATAAGTGGGTACCTAAATCTCTTGTTTCGTAATTTCTCTTGTGTAGACCCGTCATATGTGGTACTTGGATAGCGGGTGTTCCAAGCATATGACCGGGCAGAAAGGTATGTTGACCAACTATACAGAGAAATACTGCGGAACAGTACGATTCAGTAACGATCAGTTTTCACCAATTATGGGGTATGGTGATATGGTACATGACAAAGTCACGATTAAGAAGATGAGTTATGTTGAAGGACTACGACACAACCTTTTCAGTATAGGTCAGTTCTGTGACAAAGGCTTAGAGGTAAATTTCAAGGCCAAGAGGTATTCTGTTCGCACTGAAGATGGCAAGGAACTCTTGGTCGGCACTCGAAAGTCTAACCTCTACACAATCAATTTGTCAAACGTCCAGACTGACAAGCAGGTATGTCTACTCTCAAAAGCCTCTATGCAAAAAAGTTGGTTATGGCATCAACGGCTCTCTCACCTCAATTTTCGGTACATCAATAAACTGGTCTGTGGAAAGTTAGTGAACGGACTTCCTAAGCTAAAGTATGTCAAAGAACATTTGTGTGTGCAGCATGTTAAAAAGGTAAGATGAAGAGAGCTCCACACAAATCAAAGCCTGAACCGAGTACCAGCTCTCCATTAGATTTGTTGCATATGGATCTCTGTGGTCCGATGCAAACGCAAAGTTTAGGCGGAAAGAAGTACATATTAGTTATCGTGGACGATTATTCGCGATACACGTAGGTCAAATTTCTACGTTCAAAAGATGAGACGCCCGATGTTCTTATTACATTTCTGAAGACGACCCAGGTGAATCTGCAGAAACCAGTCAAGCTTCTCATAACTGACAACGACACAGAGTTTAAGAACAAAACAGTCGAAGAATACCTCGAAGCATTCGGGATTTCACATCAATACTCTGTTGCATGTACGCCTCAATAGAATGGAGTGGTCGAAAGGCGAAATCGTACACTAGTCGAGGCCGCTCGAACTATGCTAAGACAATCTGACTTACCTCTATTTCTATGGGCCGAAGCTGTATCGACTGCGTGCTACACTCAGAATTGTTCCATAATACACCACATATTTAATAAGACTCTGTATTCGTTAATCAACAACCGAACACCGACAATCAAATATTTTCATATATTTGGGTGTAAGTGTTATGTTCTAAACGACAGAGAGAGTCTCACCAAGTTCAGCGCTAAGGCGGATGAGGGCATCTTTATTGGCTATTCCTCTACATCTAATGCATACCGTGTATACTTGAAGAAGTCAAAGAACGTTCTTGAAAGCGTCAACGTTACATTTGATGAGGAGATGGCTTCTGAGCACGTTCGTTCAGAACCCGTGATAACCGGAGTACTAGCTTCTGGTCAAATCAGTCCAGAACATGTGTCTCAAGCGAACAAATCAGATGGGGGATCAACGTCTACTAATCATTTATCAGATTTAGATTTATTATTTGAACTATTTTATGATGAATTTATTGGATCTAAAGTAACTGATAATCCCAAAATCAACCAAATCTTAGAGAGAGAAAATAGAGAGAGAGAGTTGAAAGCGCAAGTTGTAGGATAGTATTGAATATGCGTTAGTTCCTTACAAAACACAAAGCCACAAGGGACTTAAATACCATTGGCCAATACCAGATATAAAACCTTTCTAAACACAGTATTAGACCAAACCTATAAATACAATGATTACTATAAAATCTGACTTAACAATCTCCCCCTTAGTAATCATTGGCGTTGTGGTCTTCAATATTCATCTTCTAAAATCAACTCAGACCATCTAAGCGACTTAGCGAAGCTTCTTGAATTAAAAAAAAAATCTTCTCAGTATCTTTCAATCTATGTTGTCTTTGCTGCCTTGACAAGACTGGACCTGTTTTGAATTAGCTTAAAAGAACAATCGGTTCATCAGCTTGTGCTCTAGACGACGCAACTCTTTCAAATGTACTCGAATAAGCTGTAGTGGTCGGAGCTGGAACAGCAAAAGAATTAGTAGCTGAGAAAATAGAATCTTGAGCGAATCATGATCAGCAGATAAACGTTTGAACTTTTTTTCTTTTTTACTTCTCCTTAAGTATCCCCCTCATGACCTTGATGATCTGGATCAACTTGGTCATGCAAAATCAGAATAAAGGAGAAAGAGAGAAGTTTTGCGCTACATGTTGGTGGCGCAAAATTAGTTTTGCACTAGCTGAAGGTGGCACAAAGTTGAGTTTTGCGCTACCAACTTTTGTCGCAAAGCTGACTTGAAATCTTAAAAATTTCAACTGTTAAGCTCTTTGACTCCCCCTACACAAATGCACTAAATATGACAATTCAAGTTAGCATTCGTATAGAAAATTAGATACTCCCCCTCGAAATGAGATATGATATTTTCAAAATATTATCCTTATTCACTCCCCCTTGAAAAATGCACAGACCCATTAGCATAGATATGAGAACACACGAATCAAAACATCAAGGTAGAAAGAAAAATATACTGAATATGTATTTTGAAACAACTAAATATATAAAATTTTAAACACTAAACAAATTAAATTCTACTCAGTAAAATATCACAGATTAATCGATCAGTTGAAGTCCAATGTATGTTGTTGGATACAAATACAAGTTTCATTGCATATCAAGTTAAAACATGTTCAGTTTCAAAAACTTTCATCAATCTATTCAGTGTGCTAGCATTCAAACTTCGATTAACTTCAAGAATATGCAATTCTAAAAATATAATAGAAAACTTTGCATGTACTCACACTAAGCCATCAAAAATTAAGATTTTCACAAATTTATAGGTTTATCGCAACTCAAACATATCACCAAGTATCATGAGATGTGTGTTCATTGACATCTTTTAGCATTATGCACATTGGCATATTCACATGAGTGTGCTCTTTGGCATCTTTTAAGCTTGTGCACTTTGGCATCTTTTAATCAAAAAGTTTGGCAAGTAAAGAACATGCCGTAAACGTAACTTTCTATCTTATCCTATTGCAGGATTTGGGTCAGCCGCTCCCAGACCAGTTGGCCTTAGGGGACTAGGTGTCAAGAACCCCTTGGAACTTACTCTCCCAGATCAGAAAGGCTACATCGATACATCTTAAACCCATTCATACCAGTAGAACATGACTTTCGATCTGATTCTATAAAAGGATTTGGGTTCGATCACTCCCAGACCAATTGACCTTAGGGGACCAGATGACAAGCATCCCACGGAACTTACTTTCCCAAACCAGAAAGGTCATAGTACAAACTTTTAAGTACTTAGCCCATATTTTCATTACAATCCATAATTCAGACTTTTTAGGATTTCCAAGCATTGTAAACTATAAAAATTCCGAATCACATAACTTTAAAGCAAAATGCAAAAGTTTCAAACATGTTGCTGACCTTTCGATTTTTGTAAGACTTGAAAGTTGAACATATAAAACTTCGATTTATACAAACAACTTGAAAATTTGTAAGACTTGAAAGTTGAACACACATTTTATTCAAAAGAAAGAAAACCTGTAAAACTTTTACTTTATAGAATAAAATTTGTAAAGATTTAAACTTTTAAATTCAAATGTCGAGTTTGAAAATTTTTCATTAAAGACAAATGTAAAAAATTCGGCAAATTGATGTTTAGTCGGAACACAATAAATTTCAATAATATCATCTTTCACATAATGTATAATAAATTTGTGTCACATACCATTGTTCTCTTACTCCCTTTGTGTCCTGAAATCAAGTTCTAATTGCAACAAACAATCAAGATGATAATCGAAATCACAAGTCTTTGATTAAACCATCAAGATTACAAACTCTCTCTCTACTTTCTCACTCTAGAAAGATATACAATGAACTCCTTCTCTCATAAGCTCTCTCTCTACAATCTGAAATCTACTCACTTACGTACACGCTTACTACGAATTACAAAGGACACAAGGTATTTATACCTCGCATACAAATACAAGAAAACAAAATACAAATGTTGACTTTAACTTTATTAACAAAATGACTTTGACTTTCCATGAGAGTTGACTTTCAGACTTTGACTTCTTGACTTTTGATCTTCAATCTTTATGATCTTGAATCCAATAAATATGTGCTTTAACAATCTCCCCCTTTGAATTCAAGATCACTGTTGAAAGATTTAGCAAATCAGTCTTCTCTTTTAAGCTCTGTCAGTACAATCTCCCCTTTTTCTTTGATAGAATTCTTTCCAAAATTCTCTTCAAACTAATAACAATCTCCCCAAAACTTTCACAAAATTCTTACAGACTTAGGAAAGAAATTATCTTCAGAATCATCTCAACTTGCTTCAGCAAATAATCTCCAAAGAAAATTTCAGTGAAATCCGCACATCTTCAAAAATTCTTGGATCTTCTTCAAATCTTTACTTTGAATCTTCTGACTTGAACATTTCTTTAAAAAAAATCTTCCCCTTTTTGATAAATAGAGCATCTGGTTCATCAAAACTTTCACCAAGAAATGACTTTTTCCGTTCTGACCACTGATCTTTCAAGAGCCACTGAGTCATTGATTCGTAACCATGTATTCATCTAGATCTTTTCAAATCCAGATAAAATATGAAAGGTAACACCTGAATCAACAAATGAAACAGTTAATATGCCTGTCAGTAACACAAAGTTACTGTGTGTAACAAATACACATAGGAAATGAGCTTTTTGATATTCACTCCCCCAGGACTTCCATTCAATCATCGAAACACCACAAAGGAAATTTCTATGAATGTTATGACAAGAAAACAAATTCCTTGTGTGTTCGTGCATGTGATAGAATGAATTAAGCATATGATGATTGCTTGTAGTAGGCTCAAAATTGTGTAAACCACAGAGACAACAGTTAGTTCAACACGGACTCAATGTGCATGATTGAAGTGCGAAAGTGGGGCAGACTTCCTTCTTTTTCAATATCCAGATTTTCCAAATGAAAACCAGATAGATTATGTGTTGCATCCCCTTCAAAAATGTGAAACATTTTCTTTTTGAGAAGAAAATGAGTGGCTGGTGGGATTTAGTCAAGAGTTGGCATGGGCTAGTTGCCTATTTCAATAACGTTCACCAAAGAATTGTGAAACGCTAGTAATGTGGTTGCCCGACTCAGAAAGAAGTTGGTGCAGAGTCTAATATTCTTTTACTCTGATCTCTCACCCTCTTTCTTTTTATCATTAAGCGCACATCTAACCAAACTCTCATTTCCATTTTACCTCAACACACAACCCACACTCATTTCTTTATAGACTCCTCACACTCAATCACTAAGAATTAACTTCTTGGGTAGAAATCACTAGTTAACGTGATTTCATAGAAGTTCAGTTAATTCCTAGTACAAAGAACCCATGTATGATCCTAAAAGAACGTGTTGCTCATAATGATTTAACTTTATCAGTTAAAGCTCATATACAAATGTTAGATGAATGTATGCTCACAAAATATAATCATGAAGATTTGAGCATTTGAAACATTGAAGTATTTTCGTACAAGGATATTCAATGAATGAACATGAATGCAAAAAAAACTTGTTCGAAAATCTGACATCGTATGAAAATGATCAGAAATGAAATTATATATCAATTTAGGCTTATGGTCAAGAATAACGGATATAGTCTATATGAAACAAAAATATAGACATTCTTGAACTAAACATTTCGAAATGAAAATACGCTCAAAAATCTTTGAAGTACAAGCGAGGTGTCTTACCAGCGAAAATATGTTTCAATATGAGACATGGTAAGAACTATTTGAACAAGAAATTAAACCGATGTGTGTGAATACTTGAAAGTATATAGAAAAGACAATACGCAAGTATTTATCTTTGGAAACACACGGTTTATAAATCATTTAAACATTTTTAACAATGAAAACAATTAAAATCACACTTCCAATTCATGAAATCGGTTTAAGAATCGGGAAGTGGTTTGAACATTTAAGAATATGTTTTCTATGATTGAAAGTTGTTCTTCTTTCAACCATATATGAGATTAAGATAAAGAATTTAACCTTTGTCATGCAGTCTTATATCTCATACAGTCAGCTGAAAAATCATAACGATATGATCTTGATAGCTTCTCTCATTCTGCACAAGTCTCAAAGTCTAGTCAAAGCAACTTTTATTCACAAAATTTATTCAAATGTAAAAGACATAAAGCAGTAAAACGATTAAAGTACGAGTTTTGATCTGGAATAATCAGAAACCATAGTCTTTTACTTCCCCTGAAATCATGCATTTAAAAATTATCAGTGAAAAAGCACATGATAGAGATCTACAATTCTCTTTTGAATTTTAGTTCGTCATATCTATCCAATGCAAAAATTTCAGAAAAGTATGTACTCCCCCTTGAAGGTTGATATCCTCATCTAAGTATCGGAGTACAGTCTCATGTCAACCCAGGAGTATCTTCTTTTTTTTCAACGTTGAAGTATGAGTCCTAAACTGTTGTGTTTAGAAGTCAAACTCCGTTAAAGTACGGGTACTGAACTGATTTATTCAGAAGCCTTGGTTATCTTACTCCCCCTTGACTTGAGGTTCCTGCAAAACAGAATCAGTCTTTGGCTTTGGTACCCAATGGTATTTGGGTCCATGTGTGTAAGTTGCAGTTCGAATGGGAGTAACGAAATAAGAACCATACTAGTAATGATAACTTGTTTTATGAACAAGATCATGTGTACAACAATAAGAACAATAGTATTTCTTGCCTGACAAAATAATTAAATGATCTCTTGTATATATATGATCAGGTTTACCTTTCAGTGCATTGTTCTTCTTGGATTTATGTGTATGTACACATGATTTCTTACCTTTCAGCTCATCTTTCTTTCTATCTTTCTTCTCTTCATCATCCACTGGTTTCACTCTCTATACCAGTTTCTCTTCTTTATATCTCCTTCTTCTATGTGTACCTGAACCATCTATCTTGCTATCATAGAAAAGGTTAGTACTACGAATCTGATTAGAAGATTTAACTGACCTCTTGCAAGAAACAATTTTCTGATGTGAGCTTGCAGCTGTCTTGAATGAGCATTCTGAATCAGCTGTATCATCTCTAGGTGTGTGGATAATTGACTCTAGAGTCTTGTGCTCAGTCACCACCACCATTTTAGAAATGATATCTTCAAGTTCTTTTATCTTTGAAGCAAAACAGTCTCTTTCTTTGACAAGTTGGTCAATCTTCTTCTCAAACTCATACTTCATTTTCTGATCTTTTAATGCATAGTCAGATAGTTCAGATAACTTGCCAGTCAACTTCTTTATCTCTTTTTCAAATAATTTTCTTTCTTCTTCAAAGTCCTTCTCCACATTGTTTCTCTGGCCGGATATTTCTTTGAAGATTCCAACATTCTTCTGTTCTACGGCCTTTTTCTCTTTTGCAAACTTTTCCCTTTCCAAAATGATAACTTTCTGAAAATCTGAAACTTGCTGAGAAAGCTTGATGCATTTAAGCTCAATTGTTTTCTTTTCTTCAGCACTTTTTCTAGAAAAGTCTGAGAACTTTTTTGCAAATGTTTTCTTTTCACTTTCAAAGTCATCTATATCTTTGACCATCTTTTGTTCCAAATCAGATATTTTCTTTCGAAGATCATCATTAGCTTCTTCCAGACTCTTAACCTTCTCCTCATAACTTTCAACAGATGCTTGTTGTTGGATTTGAATAACCTGATCTTCTAAGTCAAAGATTTTTCTTTTCAGCTCAGTGTTTTCAACTTCCAAAATCAGTACTTTTTCTTCATTAAGACCAGAAGTCTGTTTCAGAAGATCTTCATTAATTGTATTTAATGCACTAACTTCTTCTCTCAGTATTTTCCTTTCATCATTATATCGTTTTAACCTCTTTGAGTAGACCTCAACAGATGAAGCAAGATTTTTGTTCTCTAATTTGAGCATGTGAATCTTCTTTTCATCATCCTCAGAAACATATCCCATCTTGAATATCTGTTAACAAAAAGAACTTGACAAAAATGATCGTTAATCCAAATGAAATCACAAAGATACAGAAATCTTGATATAAGAATTCAGAAATTATGATCACAATCAGAACTATGTCCCCCTCCGCAGACTTAGCACGGGGGTCGAGGAGCAACGCCCCTAGAGAAAAAAAATTCACACTTAAAGGACATATTACAGTTTTGAAAATTTTGACTAAGTATGAAAAGACACTGTTTGCGCTAAATAAGCTGGCGCAATATGATGGTTTGCGCTAATAGAGTGTGGCGCAAAGTAAGAATTGCGCTATACGAAGCTGGCGCAAAGTAGAGTTCGCGCTTTAAGACTGTCTCGCAAAAGGAGGTTTGCGCTTTGTGCTTCTGTCGCAAAGTAAGGTTTGCGTTTTGGGCTAATGGCGGAAAGTAAGGTTTGCGTTTTGGGTTGATGGCGCAAAGCTTGGTACAAACACTGAAAATTGACGTGAACTTCTTCTTGCGTGAATCTCTTGATGAACTAACGCAATCCGTGATGAACTGGTGCAAACTTTAAATCTAGCGCAAACTTCTAAAATCGATCAAATTTGCATCAAAAACTCATCTAGACCTCGAATTTCAAGTTGAAACTTTGAGAATTTGCTCGCCTAATCATCCAGAACCAAAATCTATCACTTAATTTCGATCAAAAACACAAATCGATACAAATTGAACCGAATACAGTGCGTGAAACTCGTGACTCAACAAAAATCAAAAATTCGAGAAAATTACAGTGCGATTCACAAATCCAAATACACAGACTTGATCGAAAATGATAAACGAACAAAACCTAATTAGTTTCTACTCCAAATTCCCCTTAAAACTCAAGAAATGATTTGAACTTAGATGAACAGTGACGATGAACAGTGTCGACGAACTTCTCTTGAATTGATTTCAAATTGGATCAAGCTCTGATACCAATTGTGTGTCCTGAAATCAAGTTCTAATTGCAACAAACAATCAAGATGATAATCGAAATCACAAGTCTTTGATTAAACCATCAAGATTACAAACTATCTCTCTACTTTATCTCTCTAGAAAGATATACAATGAACTCCTTCTCTCATAAGCTCTTTCTCTACAATCTGAAATCTACTCACTTACGTACACGCTTACTACGAATTACAACGGACACAAGGTATTTATACCTCACATACAAATACAAGAAAACAAAATACAAATGTTGACTTTGACTTTATTAACAAAATGACTTTGACTTTCCATGAGAGTTGACTTTCAGACTTTGACTTCTTGACTTTTGATCTTCAATCTTTATGCTCTTGAATCCAATAAATATGTGCTCTAACACTCCCCCTTGACATGAGGTGCCTGCAACTTAGAATTAATCTTTGATTTTGATACCCACTTATATTTGGGTCCAAGTTTGTTAGTTGCAGTTCTTATGGGAGAAAACTCGTTAGATTTGACATAGAAAGCACGAGAAAAATAATCAGATGAATTAACAGAAACATCAGTAGAGGACGAAGCATAATCATCTGAACTTGAACCAGAGTAGGAATAGGAGACATCTTTTGAAATTAGAATCATTTGCTTTATTGAGTATTTTGAAATTTTATTACAAGTAGCAAATGAATCACTTTTACAAAATTTGTCTACATTTCGATCCTCTTGAGTCGCAGATTCATCAGATGTCCGCTTGACCCTCCATATCTGCCTTGAAGGTGTGCTCAAAGTCCTATCTGAAATATTTGAATCACAGGAATTAGAACTGTCAGAAATGACTTTAGCTTGTTTCTTTGACTTCTTTGACCTTTTTCTTTTACGCTTTGGTTTATAATAATCATCATTTAGTGTAAAAGATTCATCAAGAATTTTCGATTTAAGAATTGAATCAGAAGAAGCAATTTTACCTATGAAATCCATCTGATCAGTTAATAAATCTGAACTGGCCTCGGAGTCAGAAAATTTTTGATAAAAGTTTTCAAATCTTAGAACTTTCGTTTTGTTTTCTTTAAAAACAGAAAGAACAGAAACAGATAGAAAATCTTATTTTTGAGAAATTAATTTTTCTTCAAGACTTGAAATCATGAAAGAAAAAATAACATCAGATTCAATATCTCTTTGAATATTTTGATCTTCCATTTTATCTTCAAGATCAATGATTTTGCTTTCTAACACTAATGGAGGAATATATCTCTTATAATCATAAGAGACTGGAGATATATTTTCTTTATTAGTGTTAGTAGCACAAATATCAAAATAATCATCAGATAATGAAAATTTAATGGGAGAAATGTCATTTAAATTGTTTCTGTTCTTCTTTGATTTTTCAGGAAAATATTTGGCATTTTCAGTCTTGTAAACAAAAGAAATTTCCTTTTTCTTATTATTCATCATTTTCTCATTTTCGATTTCTAACACTTGTTTTTCATTCATCCAATCAATTTTAAATTGAGGAGCATATTTAGCAAGAGTTAGATAATCGAATTTATATAAAGTAGGGGATTTTTCGATCGCATTGTTTAAACAATGTGGATTTTCAAAACCAAGTCCCCATTTTTCTTTTATAGACTCATAACTCCGTGGTTTGTTCAAATAAATAGTTTGTTCAGTTTGATTCATTCGATATAATTTTTTTCCAACTCATTTATTTTATCTGAAAATTTATCTTTTAATATGGTCATTTCAGTCAAAGAATCAAGATAAGTCATATTTAATTTTTCTAAATCATCCAATTTCTTTTGAAAGATGTCTTTTGTATGATCCAAAATAGATTTTTCATCTTTCAAAGAAATTTGTAATTTATCAATCAAATTTGACTTTTCTGAATTTAATTGTTTTTCAGATAATAACTTTGAGCGAAGATCATGTAAAGCAGATATTATAATGCTCATATGTGAAGAAATAAATGTGTAATCAAACTCAGAAAGTACCTCATCTTCATCAGTGGAAGAATCATTATCATCACTCTGATCATCTCCGATGAAGCACATATGAGCAGTCTCCACATTATCAGCTTCGTCTTCTGAGTGATCTAGCCAAAATTCTTCTTCAGCTAACAAAGCAGTTCCATTCTCTCTCTTTTCGGCCAGTTCCAATTTCTTCCGATAATATGCCGAATCCCGAACATTCTTCTCTCGACACTCCTTAGCGATGTGACCCGAATTTCCACAGTTAAAGCATGCAGTTGCTTTCTTATCCTCGGTCACTTTGACATTCTTAGATCCAGAAGTGAAGCAAAGATTGTTGGAACCCGAACGAGGTTGGAACTTTTTGTTGTAGTGTTGAGAGAGAAGAATCATAGCTTTCTGAAGTGCCTCACCATCATCATCAGTGGCCCAGTCATAAACATTATCAGTCAATGCTTGTTCAGCCAGTTGACTTGTGGGGAGTGTAACCGGGTCCACTCTCTTTTTGTTTTTCTTGTCAAGTTTGGCCTTCTTATCCTTGACAATGCACTCATCTGTCAGCAATATTTCATACAACTCTTGGATTTGCATGGTAGATATACTGACATCATTCCTCAAGCTTTGGCAAGATTTATTCCATTCTGGTTGCAAAGCATTGAGGAACTTCAGATTTGTCTCTAGCTCAGTCTTTTCCACTTTTATCTTTCTCAGATCATTTATCACCGCACAGAACCTGTCATAAACATTTTTCAGTGAATCCCCATCTTTGGCTTTGAATTCTTCAAAGTTGTTCATGTAACGAGTATGCCGAAGTTGTGTTGCAACTGTAGACCCAAGCATAATCTTCTCTAGCTGTGCCCACTAATTTAGGATTGTTTTTGAAACAATCAATCCTGTTGTAGATAGAATTTGGCAAGGCTAGCATCAGATTTTCCTTTATATCACGATCAACTTTATATTGCACCAACTCATCAGGTGTGTACTCGACGGTAGGATTTGATAATCCAGAAGCCAGAGTGGGTTTTACAAAAGATCCTTCAGTTAGAATCTTCATCATGTCATCTCCGTTCTTTTGACGCTCAATCAAATTAAGAAACCGATCTTGCCACTGAGTAAATTCATTTTCATCAACCAGAACCGGAGGACGCGTTTCTGTGCCCAATGACATCATGATATCATTCTTGTAAAACTGAGCTTGAAATGCAAACTTTGCAGAAGCCATGTAGAAAAGCTTCAGAAAAATGCTAAGTCTGAAACAGAGAGGCTGGCGCAAACTGAAGTTTTGCGTCAACAGTGACTGGCGCAACCTTTCTTTTGCGCTTGATGAAGATGGCGCAAACTTAGATTTGCGCGAGGAGTTGGTGACGCAAACTTACACTTTGCGTGACACAAGGTTGGCGCAAATATAACTTGCACAAGGACTGAACTTCTTGAGATGTAGGTGGCGCAAACTTGAGTTTGCGTGATGTACTGATGACGCAAAATAGACTTTGCGCGAGATGATGTTGATGAGAACCTTCCTTTGCTTGAGTAGTAGGTGGCGCAAAACTGACTTACGCGAGCTAATAGTGGAGCAAACTTGTCTTTGCACGAGATGATTGTCACGCAAAATTAACTTTGCATGAATAACTGATGGCGAAAACTTGACTTTGTGTGATGAACTGAAGAACCCTGAACTTGGCAAAAAACTTGGAACTCCAAATAAACTTCACGCAAAGTTTGATGAATTTGACGCAAAATTTCAGATGATCCCTAATGAACTGGCGCAAAACTCGAAGAACTCACACAAAATTCAGATCTGGCGCAAAACGATGATAAAACTCAGAATTCTCCAAAATTCGATTACAAAACCGAATTTGATGAAATTGTCTTACACACACACATTCGAAAACAGTTTGCTAACACTTTATATCCAAACAATACGATCAAAAACCACAAATTCGAGAATTCATGTAACCAACAGTACGCAAAAAAACGACTTTCCAGAAAACTCGATAAATCTCAAAATTGAAGATGAAAATGTGATATTCTTGCAAAATGATGTGAATCAAAAGTATTTAGCTATTAAATTCGAATCCAACAAACCAGATTTCAAGAAAAATTCGTTCGAAAAACAGCAAGAATTTGTGAAAATTCAGAAAACGAGATTTTCTTGATCGAAATCAAGAAAATCAATCAAATTTTCTGAATTGTTTACAAATTCAGTTTGAAAAATCGATTCTCTCAATTCTCTCAGATTTAGAATGGATCTGATACCAATTGATAATCCCTAAATCAACCAAATCTTAGAGAGAGAAAATAGAGAGAGAGTTGAAAGCGCAAGTTGTAGGATAGTATTGAATATGCGTTGATAATGCCAAAATCAACTAAATCCTAGAGAGAGAAAGTAGAGAGAGAAAGTAGAGAGAGAAAGTAGAGAGAGAGTTTGAAAGCGCAAAGTATGAATGTATTGAAAGTATGCGTGAGTTTCTTACAAACACCAAAGCCACAAGGGACTTAAATACCCTTGGCAAATACAACAGATAAAAGCACTCTAAACACTGTATTAGACCAAGCCTATAAATACAATGATTAGTATAAAATATGACTTAACAATCTCCCCCTTAGTAATCATTGGCGTTGTGGTCTTCAATATCAATATTCTAAATCAACTCAGACCATCTAAGCGACTTAGCTAAGCTTCTTTCTTGACTAAAAAAAATTCTTCTTAGCATCTTTCAAACTATGTTGCCTTTGCTGTCTTGACAAGTCTGGACCAGTAAATAATAAACTTGAAAGAACAGTCGGTTCATCAGCTTGTGCTCTAGACAACACACCTTTTTCAAATGTACTTGAATGAACTGTTGCTAAGTCTAAATATTGTATCCAAGATTTAATAGGAAAGTCAAAGTTGTAAAAGTCAACATTGTCTTTATAATAGTTAGTCAATGGTATTTAGCTTTCCTTAGTCATTAAGTCTTTGTAATAGATTGGTAGTATAAATAGGTTTTGTCTTTCTTTATCATGTAACAAGGAACTTGTAACTAGAGTTGTAAGCACGTATTGTAATATCAGACTTGTGATTGGAATTCAAGATCTACATTCTCTCTCTAGACTCTCTCTCTAGTTCTTGATCTTATTTTGAGTAATTGCTTGATTTGATTGGGATTTTATGATTAACAATTGGTATCAGAGTTGAACCAAACTTTTCAGAAATGATTTGATCAAAGTTTGAATTGAAATCTGAAGTTTTAAATCGAAAATTTATGTATTTTGAAATTTTTCAAGAACTCGAGTTTTTGGTACTGTTCATACGAATTTTGTGTGAAAAATCGTTTTTGTTGCAAGTAATTGAATTCATTGGATTCGAATAGTGTTCTGGATTGTTTCTTGTTTTGATTTCATTTCGTAATTCGATCAAATTCAATATCAATTTTTGAATTTTGAAATTTTCTTGAAATGACGTTCGAACACTGTTCTTCAACGAAATCGTGTGAATTGTTGTTTTTAATCAAAATTTGATAATAAATTTGTGTTTCGAAGTGATTTTCGATGATTCTGATATATTTTTGAGATCAAATTTGCAGGTTTGAATCGATTTGAGTTAGAAAGAGCCAAGAACACGGTTTGCGCGAGTTTATACGATTTGCGTAAGATTCATAGACATTTGCGTCAGATTATCCGAGCTTTAAGAAGAAAGTCTTTTTGCGTCTTGTACTTGTCACGCAAAGCTTCATTTGCGTTTGAATCCTATCACGCAAAGCAACGTTTGCGTATTCTTTGATTCACACAAAGCTTAGATTGCGCATCCTCCTGCTTACGCAAATCGACTTTGCGTCTTGTACTTATCACGAAAAGTTCAGTTTGCGTATCTAGCTGGTCACACAAAGCAGTGCTTCACGCAAATCGACTTTACGCAATACAAGGATCACGATAGCTGTTCTTTGCGCTTCAAGGCTCTCACGCAAAGTCTCCTTTGCGCATCCTTCGGCTTACGCAAACCTACTTTGCGTCTTCCACGGGTCACGAGAACCGTAGTTTGCGCCTTACACTGAAAGCGAGAACTTTACTTTGCGCAATACACTTATTATGAGAAGTGTACTTTGCGTATCACGCTGATCACGAGAAGCTTGGTTTGCGCAATACATAGCTAACGCAAAACTCGACTTTGCGTCATAACAAGTGTTGTTCAATTTTTAAAATTTTGTGCTAGTTCTCAATTTGATCTGATTTTTTATTTTCTGATATACAGTTTGGAACGATCATTTACATTAAGTTGATTACTCATTAATAATGGGATTTTTTACAGATCTTGAAGAGAAGATTAGAAAGGTCGAATTAGAGAAAATTAATCTGGGTCATGCTGTTGACTTTCATTCTCAAAAGTCAAAAGAGTATTTTGCTGAAATCATCTCATTGAAAGAAGAAATCAGTGCTTTAAAAACTCTCAATGAAGATCTTCTGGGTTGAATGATGTGAATATTTTGAAATTCGAATCTGAGAACGCGGAGCTTAGAAAGAATTTATCTGACCTTGAAAAACAGCTTGCTGAAAATAAAGCTGATTTTGATTCTGAAAAGAAAGGTTTTTCAAAGAAGTTCTCAGATTTTTCAAAGAAGTGTTTTGAAGAGAAGAGGTCATTGAGCTTAAATGCATTAAACTTTCTCAACAAATATCTGATTTTTAGAAAGTACTTATTTTGGAAAGAGAGAAGTCTGCTCAAGAAAAGAAGGCCATAGAACAGAAGAATGTGGGATTCTTTAAGGAATTATCTGGCCAGAGAAATGATTCAGAGAAAGGGTTTGAAGAAGAACGATCAATCTTTGAGACTGAAATCAAAAGACTTACTTCAAAGTTATCTGAACTATCTGCTACTACACTTAAAGAGCAGAAAACGAAGTCTGAGTTTTCAAAGAAGATTGACCTGCTTGTGAAAGAAAGAGACAACTTTGTATCAAAGATCAAAGAGATTGAAAAGTCTGCTTCAAGTTCAAATCAGAAATATGTCTCTGCACAAAGGTCAATTAAATCTTTTGTTCAGATTCGTAGATCTAACATTTTCTATGATAGATATCTAGATGGTTCAGGTACATATTCAAGAAGAAGAAGTTACAAGAAAGAGAAAATGATCTGGAAAAAGAAATCAGTCAAGGATGTCAAGGAAGATGAGCTGAAAGGAAACACATCATGTGTACATGTACATAAAGCAAAGAAGAACAAAGAGCATAAAGGTAAACCTGACCATAAATACTCAAAAGATCAATTACTCAGGTTTTCAGGTAATAAATATTATTGTTCTTACTGCTGTACACATGATCATATTCACAAAATGAGTGATCATTTCTGGTATGCTTCTTACTCTATAACCCCCACACGTACTGCAACTAACATTTCTAGACCCATATACCAGTGGATTCCAAAGAAGAAAACTGATTCTGTGTTGCAGGCACCTCAAGTCAAGGGGGAGTAAGAAACAATGGCTCTTGAATAACACAGTTCAAGACCCGCACCTCAATGACTAGATTATGGCTTCTAAGCACATCAGCTTAGGACCCGTTTATCAACGGAGTTTGACTTCTAAACACAACAGTTTAGGACTAGGACCTCAGCGATCAAAAAGACATTACTCCTGTGTTTTTGCATCCGATGGATATGATGGTCTACATCCTAAGAGAATTGATCTGATCTCTATCCTATACTGTTTCACTGATAAATTTTTTTGATATGATGCTCTACAATTCAAAAGGGAGTGTCTTATCTCTATCCTGTTTTAACTGACATATTTCAGATGCCTAATTTAAGGGGTAGTAGAGGTGATGACTTCTCATTATTTCAGATCATAACTCATACTATAAACGGTTTTACCACTTTCTGTATTTTAACTTTGAATAAATGATGTAAATAAAGTGGCTTCTGATCACATGACAAATCAGGACCCGTTTTTCAACGATCAAAGAAGGATATAATGCTAATATCCAGGGGGAGCTTAAAAAGATATAAATCATTCTATCATGATTTGAGGGGGAGCTTAAAAGGTAAATATTTTATGTCCTAGATCTCTGATTGTTTGAAAGAAGAAGAACTTTCAAACATGAAAAACCGCTTCTTCAATGTTCAAACCACGTCTTATTCTTAAAAGATTTCATGAATTTAGAAGTGTGCTTTTAAATGTTTTTCAAATTCTGAGCTTAATGTTTAACTGACCGTGTGTTTCCAAAGATCAATACTTGTGTATTATCTTTTCCTTATACTGTAAAGTATTGACACACATCGGTTCAGTATTTCATTTGATTTGTTATTACCATGTCTCATAACGAACATATTTTTTGATGGTAATACCCTCGTTTGCTTTCAAAGTTGTTGATCATCATTCATCTTTTTCATATTTGTGCTTTCATTGATAAATTGTTTATATTTGTTCATATAAACAAATTTCCAATTCTTTGATACCCTAACCATTTCATTTGATCTGATTGATTCATTGTCAGATTCTCAAAACATATCTCTTGATTTCATTTCTTTCATTCAATTTTATTGTTTTGAGAGATCTTCATTGTTCAATTGCTCAAATCTCATGAGCATACATTCTGACACTGATATCTTTTTGAGCTTAATTGATCAAGTTAAACTGTTGAGCAACGATTCTTATTAGGAATAACATGGGATTCGTGTGTGAGCTTAAACAGAACATCCATGGATTCACGCAACCTGTGTTTCCTACGCAGGAAGTTATCCTTGAGTGATTGAGGGGTAAGGGGTCTAAATCAAAGAGTGGGGGAGATAACTCATTCGGTTAAGTTTTTCTCATTGTGTGGAGCGGAAAAATGGAAATTAGAGTTTGGTTAGAAGTGAGCTTTAAATGATAAAAAGAAAGAGGGTGTGAGATCGGAGTTAAAAGAATATCAGAACTCTGCACCTATCACTTTCTGAGCCGGGCAGCCACATCTACTGATTGGTTCACATTCTTTGGTGACCATCATTGAAACAGGCAGTGAGCCCATGCCAACTCTTGCATTAACCCCACCAACCACTCGTTTCTTTCTTAACAAATAAATGTTTTATTTTCTTTGGGGACGCAGCATATATGCTATCTAATCTTCTCTCGGAAGATTTAGATATTGAAAAAGAAGGAAAGTTGCCCCACCTTCGCACCTCTTTCATGCACATTGAGTCCGTGTAATACATGTTGTTGTCTCAACAATTTACACAATTTGAGCCTTATGAAACACAATCATTGTGCTACATTCTTTCATACACAAGCACGAGCACACAGAAAATTTGTTTTTCTGTCAAAACATTCATAGATAAACCTTGTGTTTTTCAATGATTGAATGGAAGTCCTGGAGAGTCATCATCAAGCCAGCTCCTTAAATTGTACATTCGTTGTACATAGTAACTTTGTGTTATTGACTGGCATTCCTAACTGTTTCATTTGTTGATTCAAGGTTACCACGTTCATTATGTCTGAATTTGAAAATATTCGGATATATACATTTCATGAATTGACGGCTATTCAGATCAACGGGCGGAGACTGTCAAAGGGGATATTGTTATTTGATCATAAAGGGGGAAATCAAAGTCTGTGCTGAAATTGATGAAATTTTGATGATAATGATGCTCTCAATCATCAAAAAGGGGGAGAATGTTACAAAGATCAATTTCAATGCTATGAGAGTTGTCAAAGTTCAAAATGCTTTCGCTACTTCAAAGTAAAAAGATAAATAAATATGGTTTGTGAAAGTTTGTTTATCTGAAGACTGTCAAGAGATCAAAGTGATTAAAATACTGTTTTTGAAAGATTTCTCAGAGATGAAAGAAGTTTCAAAAGTTTTCAAAGATGTTTCAAAGATTTGGAGTTTCAAAGGAGTTTTTCAAGAATTCTGTTTCGTGTTCAAGGCATGTTGACTTTCCAAAGCTTCAAAGATTAAAAAGACTTTTCAAGATTCTTCAAAAGCTGAAGTGTAAAGACTGCAAAAGCTTCAAAGTTCAAAGTTCAAGAGACAAAACCTGAAGAATCAAGAGCTGAAGATCAGTATCATTTTTTTTTAAATCTTGAATACAAAGGGGGAGATTGGTAAGTCTAAATATTGTATCCAAGATTTAATAGGAAATTCAAAGTTGTAAAAGTCAACATTGTCTTTGTAATAGTTAGTCAATGGTGTTTAGCTTTCATTAGTCATTAAGTCTTTGTAATAGATTGGTAGTATAAATAGGTTTTGTCTTTCTTTATCATCTAACAAGGAACTTGTAACAAGATATACATTCTCTCTCTAGACTCTCTCTCTAGTTCTTGATCTTATTTTGAGTAATTGCTTGATTTGATTCGGATTTTATGATTAACAACTGTGGTGGTCGGAGCTGGAACAGCAAAAGAATTAATTGCTAAGGAAATATAGAATCTTGAGCTAATCTTGATCAACAGATAAACGTTTGAACTCTTTGTCTCTTTAACTTCTCCTTAACTTCTTCCCCTCATGACCTTGAAGATCTGGATCAACTTGGTCATGCAAATGTTGGAGACGAGACAGCTTAAGATCTGGAAAATCAGATTTAAGGAGAAAGAGGGAAGGTTTGCGCTACACGTTGGTGGCGCAAACTTAGTTTTGCGCTAGATGAAGGTGGCGCAAAGTTAAGTTTTGCGCTACCAACTGTTGGCGCAAATCTGACTTGAACTCAAAAAAAAATTTACCTCTTAAGCACTTTGACTCCCCTACACAAATGCACTTAATATGACAATTCAAGTTAGCATTCATAGAGAGAATTAGATACTTCCCTCGAAAACAGATATGATCTTTAAGAAAATTCTCTTTATTCACTCCCCCTTGAATAATGCAAAAACCCATTTACAAAGACATATGAGAACACAAGGACCAATACATCAATGTAGAAAGAAAAATACACTAAATATGTATTTTGAAACAACTAAATATATAAAATTTTAAACACTAAACAAATTAAATTCTACTCAGTAAAATATCACAATTTTATCCATCAAATGAAATCAAATATGTTGTTGGATACAGATACAAGTTTGATTGCATATCAAGTTAAAACATGTGCAGTTTCAAAAACTTTCATCAATCTATTCAGTGTGCTAGCATGCGAACTTCGATTAGCTTCAAGAAAATGCAATTCTAAAAATATAATACATCACTTTGCATGTACTCACACTAATCCATCAAAATTTAAGATTTTCACAAATTTATAGGTTTTTCGCAACTCAAACATATCACCAAGTATCATGAGATGTGTGCTCATTGGCATCTTTTAGCATTGTGAACATTGTGTGAATGACAAAATCCCAAACAATCAAGCTTTTCTCATAAAATGATGTAACAATTAACAAGAACAAGAGAGAGAAACTAGAGAGAGAAACTAGAGAGAGAGTAGAGAGAGAAAGTAGATCTTGAACATTAACCATAAATCTGATTTTTACAATTACCTGCTTAAGGAAAATACAAAGACTAAACCTATTTATACCACTAACTAATACAAGACTTAACAACTAAGAAACCAAATACAACTTTGACTTTTCTTTGACATTGACATAGACTTTGACAATGTTGACTTTACCACTTTGACTTTTCTAAATAAATCTTGTATACAATATTTAGACTTAACAATCTCCCGCTTTGTATTCAAGATTTAATAAAAATTTGACACTAGTCTTCAACACTTGATTCTTCAGCTTTTGTCTCTAACATCTTTGAACTTTGAGGCTTTAACACTCTTCAGTCTTTCAGCTTTTGAAGAATCTTGAAAAGTCTTTTTAACTTTGAGGCTTGGAAAAACTTTGGAACTTTGAGGGATCTTTGACAAATTGTATCTTCATCTCTTGTGATCTCTGGACTGTCTTCAGAAAAGCAAACTTTCACAAATCTTGATTTATCTTTGAATCAAATGAAGCATCTGAATTGACTTGAACTTTCAGAATTTCTTCACCAATCTTTTCACTTTAACATCTCTTCATGACATTGAAATTGAATCTTTGTAAATGTCTCCCCCTTTTTGATGATTGTGAGCATCATGATCATCAAAATATCTTCAATTTCGACACAGTCTTTGATCACCCCTTTTGTATTCAACTAACAATCTCCCCTTTCAAAGATAATTTGATAGTCGCCGCCCTTTGATCTGAATAGCCCTTCAATTCATAAAATGTATATATTTAAATCTTTTCAAATTCAGACATAATGAACGTGTAACCCTGATTCAACGGATGAAACAGTTAGGAATGCCTGACAGTAACACAAAGTTACTGTGTACAACGAATGTACAATTTAAAGAGCTAGTTTGATGATCACTCCCCAGGACTTCCATTCAATCATTGTAAAACACATGGTTTATCTATGAATGTTCTGACAGAAAAACAAATTTTCTGTATGCTCGTGCTTGTGTATGAAAGAATGTTGGCATAATGATTGTGTTTCATAACGCTCAAATTGTGTAAATTGTTGAGACAACAACAAATATTACACGGGCTCAATGTGCATGAAAGAGGTGCGAAGGTGGGTCAACTTTCCTTCTTTTTCAATATCTAAATCTTCCGAGGGAAGACTAGATAGCTGATATGTTGCGTCCCCAAGAAAATGAAACATTTCTTTTTCGAGAAAGAAATGAGTGGTTGGTGGGGTTGAAGCAAGAGTTGGCCTGGGCTCACTGCCTGTTTCAATGATGGTCACCAAAGAATGTGAACCAGTTAGTAAATGTGGCTGCCCGGCTCAGAAAGTGGTTGGTACAGAGTTCTGATATTCTTTTAACTCTGATCTCACACCCTCTTTCTTTTTAACATTATGCTCATTTCTAACCAAACTCTCTTTTCCATTTTTCCGCTCCACACAATGAAAAAAACTCAACCGGATGAGTTATCTCCCTCACTCTTTGATTTTGACTCCTCACTCCTCAATCACTCAAGGATAACTTCTTGGGTAGGAAACACTGGTTGACGTGAATCCATGGAAGTTCTGTTTAAGCTCACAAACAAATCCCATGTAAGTCCTAAAAAGCATGGTTGCTCAACAATTTAATTGAACAGTTAAGCACAAAGTGAATGATATCATTGTCAAAATGTATGCTCATAAAATTTGAGCAATTGAACTTTGAAGATTTCTCAAAACAATGATATTGAATGAATGAAATGAAATCAAAAGAATTATTTTGAGAATCTGACAATGTATCAAGCAGATCAAATGAAATGGTTAGGGTATCAATGAATTGGATGGTTTGTTTATGTGAACGAATATAAACAATTTAGCAATGAACGCTCAAGTTTAGAAATTATGATTGATGGTCAACAACATTGAATTTCAAACGAGGGTATTACCATCGAAAAATTGTTTCATTATGAGACATGGTAATAACAAATTCAAATGAAGTACTGAACAATTTAGCAATGAACGCTCAAGTTTAGAAATTATGATTGATGGTCAACAACATTGAATTTCAAACGAGGGTATTACCATCGAAAAATTGTTTCATTATGAGACATGGTAATAACAAATTCAAATGAAGTACTGAACCGATGTGTATGAATACTTTATAGTATAAAGACAAGATAATACGTAAGTATTGATCTTTGGAAACACACGGTCAGTTAAACATTAAAGCTCAAGAATTGAAAAACATTTAAAATCACACTTCTAAATTCATAAAATCTTTTGAGAACCAGAAGTGGTTTGAACATTTCAGAAACTGGTTTTCATGCTTGAAAGTTGTTCTTCTTTCAAACAATCAGAGATCTAGATAAGAAGATATTTACCTTTTAAGCTCCCCCTCAAATCATCATAGAATGATTTAGATCTTTTAAGCGCCCCCTGGATATTAGTAGAATATCCTTCTCTGATCATTGAAAAACGGGTCCTGATATGTTATTTGATCAGAGGCCATCACCTTTACTCCCCCTATAAATTATGCAACAGTAGATTTATCAATGAAAACAAGATAGAGATCCACAATTCCTTATGGAATGTAGTTCTTCATATCAGTAAGATTTATCAGTGAAAAAGTACATGATAGAGATCTACAATTCCTTCGGGAATGTAGTCCGTCATATCTCTCTAATGCATTTTTCAGAAAAGAAAGTACTCCCCCTTGATGGTTGATTTCCTCATTTGAGTATTGGAGTACAATACTCATATCATGACAGGAGTAAATATCTTTAATCGTTGAGGTATGGGTCCTAAGTTGATGTGCTTAGAAGCCATAATCTTGACATTGAGGTGCGGGTCTTGAACTGTGTTATTCAAGAGCCATTGTTCTCTTACTCCCCCTTGACTTGAGTTGCCTGCAACACAGAATCAGTTTTCGGTTTTGGTACCCAGTGGTATTTGGGTCCATGAATGTTAGTTGCAGTTCTTGTGGGGTTTATAGTGTAAGAACCATACCAGTAATTGACAAAGTTTTTACTTACAAAGTCATGTGCTCCACAGTAAGAACAACATATTTTCTTCTGAGCAATCCTGATAAGATGATTAGTAGAATAAAGAGTATCAGAATTACCAAAAGATTTACCTTTATGCTCACTGTTCTTTTTTGCATTGGTTATGGATGCAGATGCTTTGTCTTTGTTCTTCTCTTCATCTGAAGAACCCTTCTCTCTCTAGACCATCTGATTTTTCCTAGAATTCTTTCCAAGAGATTTTACATAGAAGCTCGCTGAACCATCAACAGATTTGTCATAAAACAGATTAGATGGTCTAATCTGATTTGATTTGACAGTTTGAGATTTGACACTTTTCTTTTTCAAAACATTTTTCTCATTAATAGAACTTGAAGCTGTTTTGAAAGAACAAACTGATTCTATTGAATTTTCAACAGGTGATTGAACAATCACATCAGCTGTAATCTTTTCTGACATTTCTATGTTTGCAGCTTCTAAGTCTTTTATCTGTTTGGTCAAAATGTTTCTTTCATTTTAAACTGTGTCAAATTTCAGTTTCAAATCAGATTTCGCATTCTATTCTTTTTGGACATCTGAAGATAGAACAGTTATTTTGGATTTGAGCTTAGATATTTCAGATTCAAAATGTGAACGTTCTTGTTCAAAATCTTTTTGTAAGTTCTTGATTTTGTCAGTAATTTCATTGAAAATCCCAACATATCTCTTTTCAGATTTCTTCTTTTCAATCTCCAAAGACTTTTTCATTTCTTGAAAAGCTCTTCTTTCTTTATCAAGTAAGTCTTGTAGAATAAAGATCTGTTCGGGAAGTTCGGTTGATTTATCCTCAAGAACTTTTCTTTCCTTCACAAACATGTCTCTTTCGTTAATAAGAATCTTCTCAAACTCATACACTTGCTTGGAAAGTTTTCTGCATCTATGCTCCAAATCCTTTTTCTCTTGAAGAGTTTTCTTGGAAATTTCAGACATCTGTTGAAAAGAAGATGTCTCCAGTTTTTTTTTAGCTTTATCTGCTTTGATGCTTTTAATCAGATCAGCATTCTCTAACAACAATGAAGATATCCTCTTTTGAAGATCAGCATTTGAAATTTCCAAGACAGATATATTCTCTTTGAAAGCCTTCAACTTGTTTTGAAGCTCAACTGATTCTGCTTGTAGCTCAGGTTATTTCTGTTCAGTTGTATTCAGTTGGCTTTGAAGATTTATAATCTCTCTCTCTTTCTCCTATATCTCTTTCTCCTTTTCATAGATGATACTTGAGAAATTAGAGATAGTATTAGTACACTTTATACATTCAGGAGTTTTAACATAGTTGAACAATTGAAGTTGCAACTCCGGAATCCTTTTGAGATATTCTGAATTCTTAATTTGCAGAGTATTTCGTTCAGCTTCTATAACAGATATCTTAGGCTTGTACAAAATTGACATCTTGAATGAGAAATCAGCTTGATAAAAAATGATCGTTCCCAAACAATTTAGAAATTTTTTGACTCAGAGTCAAACTCAGATCACACATAACAAATATTTTTCAGAAAAAAAAATTCAATCTCTGGAACTCTCAGACTGAGACTTGAAACTTGCAGATCAAATATATTTAAAACCTGCAAATCAAAAAGTCATAAATCAGATTATATGAAATCTGGCGCAAATGATAAAATTGACGCAAAGTAAGCTTTTGTGCGAACTGATGGTGGTGCAAGAAACAGGTTTCTGCTAACAGTTTGTGGCGCAAGATAGAATTTTGCGTTAGCTGTTGATGGCGCAAATCTGCAAACTCTCAAACAATCTGCAAATGAAATTTGTAGATCATGAATTAAACCTGCATAACACTTTCAAATTGAAACATATCACATTAACTTGCATAGATTGGAACTTGCAGACTGTATTCAAGAAACTCGCAAGTCACTAGCAATTTAAAACTCGCAGATCACTTCAATTTGAACCTGCAGATCCAAACTCTCAGGCTGCATAACCATGAAAACCACATATCACTTGAACATGAAACGCACAGATCATATGGACTGAAACTTGCACATCATAGAACTCAGCAGATCACTTGGAATTAAACTGAAATTTGCAAGTTGTTTGAACTAGAAACTCAGGGACTATAACTGGCAGACTCTACTCACCAACACAAATTCACAAATCAACTCAATTGAAACACTTGATTCACGATCCAATTAAATGATTTTTGTGTTAGAAGCACATGGCACAAAGAATGAATTTTGCGTGAGGCTTGAATGGCGCAAAACTATGTTTTACGTGAGGCTTGAATGGCGCAAAACAAAATCTGTGAATGGCGCAAAATCAACACAGTCAGCATTGAATTTCTATACAAAATCAATTATGTTATCCCAGTTTAATCTAGTTAATAATTAACACACAAACACATATAGATCAAGAGATATAAAGATTAAGAATAACATACCAATCCCTTGAATAAACAGTTAAACCTTGTGTGTTCTTGATACCCTTGAATACAGAGAAAACGACTACCTCACTATAGGATTATAATTGAGATTATGAGGATTAAACCCTAAAACTAATTAATCAAAACATTAAATACCCAGGCCTAATGCCTAATGGGCTTTGCTAAATGCTTAACGGGCTTGAGGCCCAATAACCAATAACTATTAACTTATTACATAATAAACCCTGAATTTTAACTATCAAACAAATACAGTTTAAACCCTCTAATTTAACTTTAATCTTGAATAAAATTATTTGATCCAACAAATTCGTCGTCGGCCAAATGAAATGGAATATCACCGACCCATGATGAACTTGCAACCAATCACATACATCAGATACAAAAAATTGATTTCCATTTGAATGATCACTGTCCCACGATTGAGTATCATCCAATCAATACCAAAAGAAATTTTGTTTGGCAGCCACCGATTGAAATCAATTTACATCCCAGATTGTTAACTTCCACCGACCTACTTGTCAAATTCATCCAATCATACATTAATCTATCAATTAATCAATTCAACTCAATAACTAGAATGAGGTTTGTGTGAGAGGTTTGCGTGAGACACAAAACTATATCAATTGAAAGCCACCATTGTTGACCAAAACAATCTTAGTTGACCATTTTAATTTCTTGCGTCCAGTAGAAAATAACATTTGACAATCTCATTTGTTGACTCTACAACATTTTACAAACTAAAAAACAATATTAACTCCTTGATTTTAAAGATCAAACAATGATTACAAACACATTTTTATAATAACTCCACAAAAAATTGGATCAAAATCCCAGATTTACTTAAAAACACTTGAAGACCTTCAAGAACACCAAGAACTCCAAGATTTCAAACATGAAATTTAGACATTAAAACTTGAAATGTTTGATGAATTCATGTCCAAAAACACTTTTTAGAAACGAATTTGCACAAAAACGGATCAAATCAACATTAATTTGCAAAATCACTCAAAAAAAATTTCACAGAGAGTTTTTCTCAAGAACACCAAATTTCTAACAATCTTCAAATTCCTCAAATCTTGATACGTTTTTGAAAATCTTTTGATGCAAACATGAAATATAACAATGAAGAAACGTTTTGCAAGCAAAATCAAATTCAAAAACCAAGAAAAAATGTGTAACCCATTTGAGTTCTTCAAGTTCTTCAAAAAAATTTAAAATGAGATCGAATCAAATCGAAAAGATATGATCTCTCTGAATTGGTTTGGTATGGCTCTGATACCAATTGTGAATGACAAAATCCCAATCAATCAAGCTTTTCTCATAAAATGATGTAACAATTAACAAGAACAAGAGAGAGAAACTAGAGAGAGAGAGTAGAGAGAGAGTAGATCTTGAACATTAACCACAAATCTGATTTTTACAATTACGTGCTTAAGCAAAATACAAAGACTAAACCTATTTATACCACTAACTAATACAAGACTTAACAACTAAGAAACCAAATACAACTTTGACTTTTCTTTGACATTGACATAGACTTTGACAATGTTGACTTTACCACTTTGACTTTTCTAAATAAATCTTGGATACAATATTTAGACTTAACACATTGGCATCTTCACATGAGTGTGCTCGATCACTCCTAGATCAATTGACCTTAGGGGACCAGATGACAAACATCCCACGGAACTTACTTTCCCAAACCAGAAAGGTCACAGGTACAAACTTTTAAACTTAGAGATTTCTGTATTTTATATATATAATTTTCATGTCAATTATATATATAAGTTTACATCTAAGTGATTAGCCCATATTTTCATTACGATCCATAATTCAGACTTTTTAGGATTTCCAAGCATTGTAAACTATAAATATTCCGAATCACATATCTTTAAAGCAGTGCAAAAGTTTCAAACATGTTGCTGACTTTTCGACTTTTAAAAGACTTGAAAGTTGAACATATAAAACTTTAATATTAACAAAGAAACTTGAAAATTTATCCTAGACACACATTTTATTCAAAAGAAAGAAAAACTGTAAAACTTTTACTTTATAGAATAAAATTTATAAAGATTTAAAATTTTAAATTCAATATGCCAAGTTCGAAAAACTTTCATTTAAGACAAATGTAAAGAATTCGGCAAATTGATATTTAGTCGGAACAAAATAAAATTCAATAATTTCATCTTCCATATTATGTATAATAAATTTGTGTCTCAAATTAAAGATTTGGGTTGTAAAAATTCAAGAGTTAGTTGAACTTGCTCAGATTCTTGAAAAGCTTGGAGAAAACTGGAACAACATCATAGTCAGAGATATATGCAGCGGAATTACGTAGATGTACTCACAGTTTCTCATTAGTCCAGAAGATTAATGCATTGAAGAACGAGTCCTAAACTGACATGTTTAGAAGTCGAAGGCCATTGAAGTACGGGTTCTAAGTTGATGTACTCATAATCCATCTTTCTCTTACTCCCCCTTGACATTAGGTGCCTGCAACTCTGAAACAATCTTTGATTTTGCAACCCACTTGTATTTTGGTTCCTATTTGTTAGTTGCAGTTCTTGTGGGGAAAAACTTGTTAGATTTAAAATAGAAAGCACGAGAAAGATTATCAGATAAATGAACATTAGAATCAGCAGAAGAGAAATCATAATCATCTGAACTAGAATCAGAGGAAGAATATGAGACATGTTTTGAAAATTGAATCATTTGCTTTATTGAGTATTTTGAAATATTATTACACACAACAAATGAATCACTTTTATAGAATTTGTCTACATATCTATCCTCTTCAGTCGGAGATTCATCAGATGTCCGCTTGACTCTCCATATCTGCTTTGTAGATATGCTCAAAGTCCATATCTGCTTTGTAGATTTGCTTTGTAGTTGCGATGCACTTAGCGAAAACTGAGCTTTTTGCGAGAAAAATATTTGAACTTGAAAACATGAGATAAACTAGTGCAAGGTTAGTAAGAACTGGCGCAAACTCATATGAACTCGCGCAAAATGAAGATCTGGCGCAAACTCATATGAACTGGCGCAAAAACGATAAAAATCAAGAAAAAAACCCTCCAAAATCGATAACAAAACAGAATTTTATGAAAATTTCTTACACAAACACGATCGAAAACAGGTTTCTAACAAATTTGAATCAAACAATTCGATCTAAAATCACAAAATCTTGAAATCTTGTAAACACAGTACGTTCAATGGTATTTCCAGAAAATTGAAAAATCTCAAAATTGACGATTAAAACTAGAATTTCTTGCAAATCGATGTGAATTAAAAGTGTTCTACTAGAAAAATCGGATCCAACGAACCAAAATATAAAGAAAATCGTTCACAAAACAGTCCGAATTTGATGAAAAATCAAAAAAGGAGACTTTCTTGAAAAAATCAAGAAAATCGATCAAATTTCCTGATTCAAACACCAATTCAGAATCGAAACAAGTTTCTCTCAATTCCCTCAGATTTAGAATGGCTCTGATACCAATTGATAATCCCAAAATCAACTAAATCGTAGAGATAGCAAGTAGAGAGAGAGAGTTTGAAAGCGCAAAGTATGAATGTATTGAAAGTATGCTTGAGTTTCTTACAAACACCAAAGCCACAAGGGACTTAAATACCATTGGCTAATACAACAGATAAAAGCACTCTAAACACAGTATTAGACCAAGCCTATAAATACAATGATTACTATAAAATCTGACTTAACATGCGTTAGTTCCTTACAAAACACAAAACCACAAGGGACTTAAATACCCTTGGCCAATACTAGATATAAAACCTCTCTAAACTCAGTATTAGACCAAACCAATAAATACAATGATTACTATAAAATCTGACTTAACAGTAAAAAAATATGTTGTGGTTGACAGGATGGAAGACTCAATGACTACTAATCCAACCATTTCAGATATTTCTACTGAATCCGACTCCCCGATTCAACAAGAAGTACAAGTTCAAATACCTACTCCGACAATTGAAGCTATGACCAATAATGAAGAGACAGAAGTTGCTGAATCAGTAGGGTGATCTGTAAGAACTAATCTACAGACTGGCCAAGTTGTCCCTACTAAGACTTCTGCACATACTACTTCAACTGAACCCCTCATTCCTACTGAACAACCTGTAGAAGATAACAGTGGATTCATATATGATGATATTGATCTATCTACATATAATCTACTCCCTCATGAACACAAATGGACCAAAGAGCACCTGATAAGCCAAATTATTGGAGATCCAACAAAACTGGTGCAAACTAGGTCTGCTTCTATGAATATGTGTATGCATGAATCCTTTCTGAGCAAGATTGAACCTACTCGCGTATCTGAGGCCCTTGCTGATTCCGATTGGGTGACTGCAATGCAAGAAGAGCTGAATCAGTTTGAAGCACTTGAAGTCTAGAGACTCGTACCTAAACCTCAAGGTAAAACTAATATCGGTACGAAATGGGTTTTCAAAATCAAGAAAGATGAAGATGGTACTGTTGTTAGAGCACAGATTTGTTGGATTCAAGATCATTAAGATTGAAGACCAAAGTTCAAGAAGTCAAAGCTGGAAAAGTCAACTCTCACTTAAAGTCAAAATCTTTTGTTAATAAAGTCAAAGTCAAAGTCAATGTAATTGTATTTGTTTGTTTTCTTTGTAATTGTCAAGGGTATAAATACCTTTGTTTGTCTTTGTAATTAGTAGTATCAATCAGAAGTAGAGTGAGCATATTAGAGAAGAGCATCATTCATATCATTCTAGAGAGAGAGAAACTTGTAATCGTTGAATTTGAGATTGAAATCAATGACATATGGATTTGGAATTCTCATCTTGATTGTGTGTATTAATTAGAACTTGAAATTGGGAATAACAATTGGTATCAGAGCAGAAGAAATTCAGAAAACAAGGATCGAATTCAAGAAATTTTGGTCAACATTTTCAAGAACTTGCAAGGAACTGTTGAGATTTGATTTTTTCGATTTTGTATTGTTTTGGTCATGTAATTGCTTATTTTAGATTCGATTTGGTGTTTAGAACACATTGTGTTTGATTCTTTTTGTCTAATTCACACCGTTTAGACATGAATTTTGAATTTTTGTTGGATTTGAGTTCAAGTCTGTATACGAACTGTTCTCAGATCGAATTGTATTTTTAGTGTTTTAATCTGAAATTGTTCTATTGTAACCTGATCGAGTGATGAAATAGAAGATTCGTACAAAGTTTCGAGATCAAATTAGAAGGTTTTGATGGATTTCAGTGGGAAATCGATTTTTTGTTCGAAGAGCCCAAGAATGCGCAAGATCTGTGAAACGCGCAAGTTCATCGAAAGAACGCGCAAGCTTCATCTAGAAGAATGCGCAAGTCGAAGGAAATTGATTTTTGGACAAAAAGCGCAGGTCGTGATCTGCGAGTTCTAGAAACGCGCAGATCGAAGCCTGCGAGTTTGAAGTTTGGGAAAAAATTTCTAAGTGTTGGAACGCGCAAGCCATGTTTAGCTAGTTTGCTCAAACGCGCAAGTAGTGCTTAGCGAGTTTTGGAAACGCGCGCGTCTCTATTAGCGCGTTTCATTGTGAATAGTTACTTGCGAGTTTCAACGACTAGCAAGTTTTAGCAATTAGCGAGTTTATCAAAACACGCAAGTCTTTGCGTGTGAGTTTCTCAAACACGCATGCTTAAGTCTGCGAGTTCTCTTTGAATAGTGGTTTACGAGTTTAGGCGTCTGCGTGTTTCTCAGTGAATAGTGATCTGCGAGTTTAGTGATCTGCGAGTTTCAAATTTTCATAGTGATCTGCGTGTTTCCATACTTAAAATATTTTCTGAGAAATTTTCAAAATTGTAATATAGCGGGACCCCCGTGCTATGTCTGCGGAGGGGGACATAGTTCTTATTGTGATCTACTGTTTTTGAATTTCTAACGATCATTTCAAGTTTCTTTTTGTAACAGATATTCAAGATGGAATATTTTTCTGATGATGGTGAAACGAATATTGAAAAGCTCAAATTAGAGAACAAAAATCTTGCTTCTTCAGTTGATTACTACTCAAAGAGGTCAAAACGATATAATGATGAAAGGAAGCTACTGAGAGAAGAAGTCAGTGCGTTAAAGAAAATAAATGAAGAATTGCAAATTGTTGAAGAAAGATCAGTTTTTGAGAAAGAAAAGAAAGAGTTTGCTAAGAAATTCTCTGAGTTTTCTAAATGAAGAAAAGGTCTTGTTTTTGGAAGATGAAAACACTGAGTTAAAGAGCAAGATCTCAGAATTAGAAGATCACATTATCAAGTTTCAGCAAACAGGGTGTGCTAATGAAAAGAAGATCTTTGAATTAGAATTGCAAATTGTTGAAGAAAGATCAGTTTTTGAGAAAGAAAAGAAAGAGTTTGCTAAGAAATTCTCCGAGTTTTCTAGAAAAAGTGCTGAAGAGAGGAAGAAAATTGAGCTTAAATGCATTAAACTTTCTCAACAAGTTTCTGATTTTGAGAAAGTGATCATTATTGAAAGAGAAAAGTTTGCAAAGGATAAAAAAGAAATTGAACAGAAGAACGTTGGGTTTTTAAAGAGATATCTGATGGACGAAAGAATGTGGAAAAAGATTTTGAAGAAGAAAGAAATATATTTGAGGAAGAAATCAAGAAGCTTACTAAGAAGTTATCTGAACGGTCTGAGAGTGCATTGAAAGAGAAGATAACGAAGTCTGAATTCAAGAAGAAGATTGACCTACTCATTGAAGAAAGAGACAGTTTATCTTTAAAGATAAAAGAGCTTGAAAAGATTGTTTCAAAGATGGTGGTGACTGAGCATACGACTCCAGAGTCCAAAATCCACTCACCTAGAAATAGTTCAGTTGGTTCTTTCAAGACAGCTGCAAGCTCACATCAGAAAATTGTTTCTTCAAGAAGGTTAGTTAATTCATTTGATCAGATTCGTACAACTAACATTTTCTATGATTGGAAAATAGATGGTTCAGATACACATAGAAGGAGAAGAAAAAGATATGAAAAAGAGAAGCTGGTTTGGAAGGTAAAACCAGTTGAAGATGAGAAGAATGATGAGAAGAAGAAAGAAAAGAAAGGAAAGAAGGAAGAGAAGACAAATAACAAATCATTTGTATCTGCCTCAAATGCAAAGAAGAACAAAGTGCTGAAAGGTAAACCTGATCTTGCTTACTCGAGAGATCAATTCATTAGGTTATCTAAAAAGAGGTATTGTTCTTATTGTCATACATATGATTTTGTTCATAAAGCAAGTGATCATTATTGGTATGGTTCTTGTTAGGATCAAGTGCTTACCACTACGCCAAAAGCAATTGCTGATGAAGAAGGCGCAACTTTATTTCCTTATAGCGTAGCAGCCAGCGCCACGTTTCGATTTAGGAAGATGATGGTCAATGACCCAACAATCCCCCCCCCAGCATCTGCCAGCACTAACAAGATATTCTCTAGAAGTCAATGGCTGCACAACATGCCTTTAACATTAAAATGCACTCCATGGGATTCGAACCCGTAACCTGCTTTGATACCACATGTTAGGATCAAGCGCTTACCACTACGCCAAAAGCAATTGTTGATGAAGAAGGAGCAACTTTATTTCCTTATAGCGTAGCAGCCATCGCCACGTTTCGATTTAGGAAGATGCTGGTCAATAACCCAACAGTTCTTATTCAGTTACTCCCATAAGAACTGCACCTAACAATTATGGACCCAAATACAAGTGGGTACCAAAGCCGAAAAGTGAATCTGTGTTGCAGGCACCTACAGTCAAGGGGGGGTAAGAGAATCAAGGCTTCTAAGTAAATCAGCTTAGGACCCGTACTTCAACGAAATTTGACTTCTAAACACGATAGTTTAGGACTCGTACTTCAACAATGAAAGAAAAGATACTCCTGGGATGATATGAGAATTGTACTTCTAGACTACAATGAGGAAATCAACCTTCAAGGGGGAGTACATATTTTTCTTAAATTTATGCATTGGATAGATATGACAAAATATAATTCAAAAGAGAATTTTAGATCTCTATCATGTGTTTTTTTTCACTGATAAATTTTAAATGCATGATTTCAGGGGGAGTTAAAGATAATGACTTCTGATTATTTCAGATCAGAACTCGTACTTTGATTGTTTTACTGCTTTATGTCTTTTAATTTTTGTGAATAAATTTGCTTTGACTAGACTTTGAGACTTATGCAGGATGAGAGAGGATGACACGATCATATCTTTATGACTTCAGCTGACTTCATGAGATTTAAGCATGCATAGAAAGATAAATTTCTTATCTTAATCTCAAATATATCTGACAGAAGGACAACTTTCAGATATAGAAAACATGTTCTTAAAATGTTCAAACCACTTCTCGATTCTTAAACAGATTTCATGAATTGGAAGTGTGGTTTTAAATGTTTTCATTTCTACATACTTTCAAGTATTCACACACATCGGTTTAATTTTTGTTCAAATTTTTCTTACCATGTCTCATATTAAAACATATTTTTCGATGGTAAGACACCCCGCTTGTATGTCACTGAATTTTGAGCGTTAATTCATTTCGAAACGGTTTTTCAAGAATGTCTATATTTTTGTTTCGTATAGACACATATCCATTATTCTTGACCATAAGCTTTATTTGTTATATCATTTCATTTCTGATCATTTTCATACAATGTGAGATTTTCAAACAAGTCTTTTGATTCATATTCATTCATTCAATATACTTGTTTGAAAATACTTCAAAAAGCTCCTTTATATTGTGTATTCATTACACACAGTGACTTCGTGTTACTGACAGGCATTTTAACTGATTCATTTGTTGATTCAGGTGTTACACTCATAATTTGTCTGGATTTTAAAAGATCTAGATGAATATCTTAGTGACTTGACAGTGAATCAGAGGCTCAATTCGTAAGATCAGATTGGTCAAAGACATTTCTTGGAGAAAGTTTTGATGATATCAATGCTTAAATCATCAAAAAGGGGGAGAAGAGTTAAAGAAATGTTTATGTTTTGAGTCAGAAATGTTAAAGCTGGGTGAAAATATTCAAGATCGATTGAAAGATGAATTTCTCAAGATTGTTGAAAGATGAAAGCAACAGAATTGTTGAAGATAATTTTGCTGGAGCAAAGTGTGCTAATTCTGAAGATAATTTCTTTTCAAGTCTGAAAGCTTAGGGGAGAATGTTAATATTCTTGAAGAACAGATTTTTGAGAAAAGATTGTTGAAAGTTTTTGAAGAGACAAAGCTTATCAAAAGAGGAATTTCATAGTGTTAAGGGGGAGAATGTAAATCATGTTTGTATCAAAGCGGAGATTACAAGAGAAGATAAGGTTGATCAAAGGGGGAGCTTATTTCAATCGAGCTTAAAAAGAGAAGATCACATTGCTAAATCTTTTTAGTTATGATCTTGATCTAAAGAGAGAGATTGTTAGAGCACAGATTTGTTGGATTCAAGATCATTAAGATTGAAGACCAAAGTTCAAGAAGTCAAAGCTAGAAAAGTCAACTCTCACTTAAAGTCAAAGTCTTTTGTTAATAAAGTCAAAGTCAATGTAATTGTATTTGTTTGTTTTCTTTGTAATTGTCAAGGGTATAAATACCTTTGTTTGTCTTTGTAATTAGTAGTATCAATCAGAAGTAGAGTGAGCATATTAGAGAAGAGCATCATTCATATCATTCTAGAGAGAAAGAAACTTGTAATCGTTGAATTTGAGATTGAAATCAATGACATATGGATTTGGAATTCTCATCTTGATTGTGTGTAGTAATTAGAACTTGAAATTGGGAATAACAATTGGTATCAGAGCAGAAGAAATTCAGAAACAAGGATCGAATTCAAAAATTTTGGTCAACATTTTCAAGAACTTGCAAGGAACTGTTGAGATTTGATTTTTTCGATTTTGTATTGTTTTGGTCATGTAATTGCTTATTTTAGATTCGATTTGGTGTTTAGAACACATTGTGTTTGATTCTTTTTGTCTAATTCACACCGTTTAGACATGAATTTTGAATTTTTGTTGGATGTGAGTTCGAGTCTGTATACGAACTGTTCTCAGATCGAATTGTATTTTTAGTGTTTTAATCTGAAATTGTTCTATTGTAACCTGATCGAGTGATGAAATAGAAGATTCGTACAAAGTTTCGAGATCAAATTAGAAGGTTTTGATGGATTTCAGTGGGAAATCGATTTTTTGTTCGAAGAGCCCAAGAACGCGCAAGATCTGTGAAACGCGCAAGTTCATCGAAAGAACGCGCAAGCTTCATCTAGAAGAATGCGCAAGTCGAAGGAAATTGATTTTTGGACAAAACGCGCAGGTCGTGATCTGCGAGTTCTAGAAACGCGTAGATCGAAGCCTGCGAGTTTGAAGTTTGGGAAAAAATTTCTAAGTGTTGGAACGCGCAAGCCATGGTTAGCGAGTTTGCTCAAACGCGCAAGTAGTGCCTAGCGAGTTTTGGAAACGCGCACGTCTCTATTAGCGCGTTTCATTGTGAATAGTTACTTGCGAGTTTCAACAACTAGCGAGTTTTAGCAATTAGCGAGTTTATCAAAACACGCAAGTCTTTGCGTGTGAGTTTCTCAAACACGCATGCTTAAGTCTGCGAGTTCTCTTTGAATAGTGGTTTGCGAGTTTAGGCGTCTGCGTGTTTCTCAGTGAATAGTGATCTGCGAGTTTAGTGATCTGCGAGTTTCAAATTTTCATAGTGATCTGCGTGTTTCCATACTTAAAATATTTTCTGAGAAATTTTCAAAATTGTAATATACCGGGACCCCCGTGCTATGTCTGCGGAGGGGGACATAGTTCTTATTGTGATCTACTGTTTTAGAATTTCTAACGATCATTTCAAGTTTCTTTTTGTAACAGATATTCAAGATGGAATATTTTTCTGATGATGGTGAAACGAATATTGAAAAGCTCAAATTAGAGAACAAAAATCTTGCTTCTTCAGTTGATTACTACTCAAAGAGGTCAAAACGATATAATGATGAAAGGAAGCTACTGAGAGAAGAAGGCAGTGCGTTAAAGAAAATAAATGAAGAATTGCAAATTGTTGAAGAAAGATCAGTTTTTGAGAAAGAAAAGAAAGAGTTTGCTAAGAAATTCTCTGAGTTTTCTAAATGAATAAAAGGTCTTGTTTTTGGAAGATGAAAACACTGAGTTAAAGAGCAAGATCTCAGAATTAGAAGATCACATTATCAAGTTTCAACAAACAGGGTGTTCTAATGAAAAGAAGATCTTTGAATTAGAATTGCAAATTGTTGAAGAAAGATCAGTTTTTGAGAAAGAAAAGAAAGAGTTTGCTAAGAAATTCTCCGAGTTTTCTAGAAAAAGTGCTGAAGAGAGGAAGAAAATTGAGCTTAAATGCATTAAACTTTCTCAACAAGTTTCTGATTTTGAGAAAGTGATCATTATTGAAAGAGAAAAGTTTGCAAAGGATAAAAAAGAAATTGAACAGAAGAACGTTGGGTTTTTTAAAGAGATATCTGATGGACGAAAGAATGTGGAAAAAGATTTTGAAGAAGAAAGAAATATATTTGAGGAAGAAATCAAGAAGCTTACTAAGAAGTTATCTGAACGGTCTGAGAGTGCATTGAAAGAGAAGATAACGAAGTCTGAATTCAAGAAGAAGATTGACCTACTCATTGAAGAAAGAGACAGTTTATCTTTAAAGATAAAAGAGCTTGAAAAGATTGTTTCAAAGATGGTGGTGACTGAGCATACGACTCCAGAGTCCAAAATCCACTCACCTAGAAATAGTTCAGTTGGTTCTTTCAAGACAGCTGCAAGCTCACATCAGAAAATTGTTTCTTCAAGAAGGTTAGTTAATTCATTTGATCAGATTCGTACAACTAACATTTTCTATGATTGGAAAATAGATGGTTCAGATACACATAGAAGGAGAAGAAAAAGATATGAAAAAGAGAAGCTGGTTTGGAAGGTAAAACCAGTTGAAGATGAGAAGAATGATGAGAAGAAGAAAGAAAAGAAAGGAAAGAAGGAAGAGAAGACAAATAACAAATCATTTGTATCTGCCTCAAATGCAAAGAAGAACAAAGTGCTGAAAGGTAAACCTGATCTTGCTTACTCGAGAGATCAATTCATTAGGTTATCTAAAAAGAGGTATTGTTCTTATTGTCATACATATGATTTTGTTCATAAAGCAAGTGATCATTATTGGTATGGTTCTTGTTAGGATCAAGTGCTTACCACTACGCCAAAAGCAATTGCTGATGAAGAAGGCGCAACTTTATTTCCTTATAGCGTAGCAGCCAGCGCCACGTTTCGATTTAGGAAGATGATGGTCAATGACCCAACAATCCCCCCCCCCCAGCATCTGCCAGCACTAACAAGATATTCTCTAGAAGTCAATGGCTGCACAACATGCCTTTAACATTTAAATGCACTCCATGGGATTCGAACCCGTAACCTGCTTTGATACCACATGTTAGGATCAAGCGCTTACCACTACGCCAAAAGCAATTGTTGATGAAGAAGGAGCAACTTTATTTCCTTATAGCGTAGCAGCCATCGCCACGTTTCGATTTAGGAAGATGCTGGTCAATGACCCAACAGTTCTTATTCAGTTACTCCCATAAGAACTGCACCTAACAATTATGGACCCAAATACCAGTGGGTACCAAAGCCGAAAAGTGAATCTGTGTTGCAGGCACCTACAGTCAAGGGGGGGTAAGAGAATCAAGGCTTCTAAGTAAATCAGCTTAGGACCCGTACTTCAACGAAATTTGACTTCTAAACACGATAGTTTAGGACTCGTACTTCAACAATGAAAGAAAAGATACTCCTGGGATGATATGAGAATTGTACTTCTAGACTACAATGAGGAAATCAACCTTCAAGGGGGAGTACATATTTTTCTTAAATTTATGCATTGGATAGATATGACAAAATATAATTCAAAAGAGAATTTTAGATCTCTATCATGTGTTTTTTTTCACTGATAAATTTTAAATGCATGATTTCAGGGGGAGTTAAAGATAATGACTTCTGATTATTTCAGATCAGAACTCGTACTTTGATTGTTTTACTGCTTTATGTCTTTTAATTTTTGTGAATAAATTTGCTTTGACTAGACTTTGAGACTTATGCAGGATGAGAGAGGATGACACGATCATATCTTTATGACTTCAGCTGACTTCATGAGATTTAAGCATGCATAGAAAGATAAATTTCTTATCTTAATCTCAAATATATCTGACAGAAGGACAACTTTCAGATATAGAAAACATGTTCTTAAAATGTTCAAACCACTTCTCGATTCTTAAACAGATTTCATGAATTGGAAGTGTGGTTTTAAATGTTTTCATTTCTACATACTTTCAAGTATTCACACACATCGGTTTAATTTTTGTTCAAATTTTTCTTACCATGTCTCATATTAAAACATATTTTTCGATGGTAAGACACCCCGCTTGTATGTCACTGAATTTTGAGCGTTAATTCATTTCGAAACGGTTTTTCAAGAATGTCTATATTTTTGTTTCGTATAGACACATATCCATTATTCTTGACCATAAGCTTTATTTGTTATATCATTTCATTTCTGATCATTTTCATACAATGTGAGATTTTCAAACAAGTCTTTTGATTCATATTCATTCATTCAATATACTTGTTTGAAAATACTTCAAAAAGCTCCTTTATATTGTGTATTCATTACACACAGTGACTTCGTGTTACTGACAGGCATTTTAACTGATTCATTTGTTGATTCAGGTGTTACACTCATAATTTGTCTGGATCTTAAAAGATCTAGATGAATATCTTAGTGACTTGACAGTGAATCAGAGGCTCAATTCGTAAGATCAGATTGGTCAAAGACATTTCTTGGAGAAAGTTTTGATGATATCGATGCTTAAATCATCAAAAAGGGGGAGAAGAGTTAAAGAAATGTTTATGTTTTGAGTCAGAAATGTTAAAGCTGGGTGAAAATATTCAAGATCGATTGAAAGATGAATTTCTCAAGATTGTTGAAAGATGAAAGCAACAAAATTGTTGAAGATAATTTTGCTGGAGCAAAGTGTGCTAATTCTGAAGATAATTTCTTTTCAAGTCTGAAAGCTTAGGGGAGAATGTTAATATTCTTGAAGAACAGATTTTTGAGAAAAGATTGTTGAAAGTTTTTGAAGAGACAAAGCTTATCAAAAGAGGAATTTCATAGTGTTAAGGGGGAGAATGTAAATCATGTTTGTATCAAAGCGGAGATTACAAGAGAAGATAAGGTTGATCAAAGGGGGAGCTTATTTCAATCGAGCTTAAAAAGAGAAGATCACATTGCTAAATCTTTTTAGTTATGATCTTGATCTAAAGAGAGAGATTGTTAGAGCACAGATTTGTTGGATTCAAGATCATTAAGATTGAAGACCAAAGTTCAAGAAGTCAAAGCTAGAAAAGTCAACTCTCACTTAAAGTCAAAGTCTTTTGTTAATAAAGTCAAAGTCAATGTAATTGTATTTGTTTGTTTTCTTTGTAATTGTCAAGGGTATAAATACCTTTGTTTGTCTTTGTAATTAGTAGTATCAATCAGAAGTAGAGTGAGCATATTAGAGAAGAGCATCATTCATATCATTCTAGAGAGAAAGAAACTTGTAATCGTTGAATTTGAGATTGAAATCAATGACATATGGATTTGGAATTCTCATCTTGATTGTGTGTAGTAATTAGAACTTGAAATTGGGAATAACAATTGGTATCAGAGCAGAAGAAATTCAGAAACAAGGATCGAATTCAAAAATTTTGGTCAACATTTTCAAGAACTTGCAAGGAACTGTTGAGATTTGATTTTTTCGATTTTGTATTGTTTTGGTCATGTAATTGCTTATTTTAGATTCGATTTGGTGTTTAGAACACATTGTGTTTGATTCTTTTTGTCTAATTCACACCGTTTAGACATGAATTTTGAATTTTTGTTGGATGTGAGTTCGAGTCTGTATACGAACTGTTCTCAGATCGAATTGTATTTTTAGTGTTTTAATCAGAAATTGTTCTATTGTAACCTGATCGAGTGATGAAATAGAAGATTCGTACAAAGTTTCGAGATCAAATTAGAAGGTTTTGATGGATTTCAGTGGGAAATCGATTTTTTGTTCGAAGAGCCCAAGAACGCGCAAGATCTGTGAAACGCGCAAGTTCATCGAAAGAACGCGCAAGCTTCATCTAGAAGAATGCGCAAGTCGAAGGAAATTGATTTTTGGACAAAACGCGCAGGTCGTGATCTGCGAGTTCTAGAAACGCGTAGATCGAAGCCTGCGAGTTTGAAGTTTGGGAAAAAATTTCTAAGTGTTGGAACGCGCAAGCCATGGTTAGCGAGTTTGATCAAACGCGCAAGTAGTGCCTAGCGAGTTTTGGAAACGCGCACGTCTCTATTAGCGCGTTTCATTGTGAATAGTTACTTGCGAGTTTCAACAACTAGCGAGTTTTAGCAATTAGCGAGTTTATCAAAACACGCAAGTCTTTGCGTGTGAGTTTCTCAAACACGCATGCTTAAGTCTGCGAGTTCTCTTTGAATAGTGGTTTGCGAGTTTAGGCGTCTGCGTGTTTCTCAGTGAATAGTGATCTGCGAGTTTAGTGATCTGCGAGTTTCAAATTTTCATAGTGATCTGCGTGTTTCCATACTTAAAATATTTTCTGAGAAATTTTCAAAATTGTAATATACCGGGACCCCCGTGCTATGTCTGCGGAGGGGGACATAGTTCTTATTGTGATCTACTGTTTTAGAATTTCTAACGATCATTTCAAGTTTCTTTTTGTAACAGATATTCAAGATGGAATATTTTTCTGATGATGGTGAAACGAATATTGAAAAGCTCAAATTAGAGAACAAAAATCTTGCTTCTTCAGTTGATTACTACTCAAAGAGGTCAAAACGATATAATGATGAAAGGAAGCTACTGAGAGAAGAAGGCAGTGCGTTAAAGAAAATAAATGAAGAATTGCAAATTGTTGAAGAAAGATCAGTTTTTGAGAAAGAAAAGAAAGAGTTTGCTAAGAAATTCTCTGAGTTTTCTAAATGAATAAAAGGTCTTGTTTTTGGAAGATGAAAACACTGAGTTAAAGAGCAAGATCTCAGAATTAGAAGATCACATTATCAAGTTTCAACAAACAGGGTGTTCTAATGAAAAGAAGATCTTTGAATTAGAATTGCAAATTGTTGAAGAAAGATCAGTTTTTGAGAAAGAAAAGAAAGAGTTTGCTAAGAAATTCTCCGAGTTTTCTAGAAAAAGTGCTGAAGAGAGGAAGAAAATTGAGCTTAAATGCATTAAACTTTCTCAACAAGTTTCTGATTTTGAGAAAGTGATCATTATTGAAAGAGAAAAGTTTGCAAAGGATAAAAAAGAAATTGAACAGAAGAACGTTGGGTTTTTTAAAGAGATATCTGATGGACGAAAGAATGTGGAAAAAGATTTTGAAGAAGAAAGAAATATATTTGAGGAAGAAATCAAGAAGCTTACTAAGAAGTTATCTGAACGGTCTGAGAGTGCATTGAAAGAGAAGATAACGAAGTCTGAATTCAAGAAGAAGATTGACCTACTCATTGAAGAAAGAGACAGTTTATCTTTAAAGATAAAAGAGCTTGAAAAGATTGTTTCAAAGATGGTGGTGACTGAGCATACGACTCCAGAGTCCAAAATCCACTCACCTAGAAATAGTTCAGTTGGTTCTTTCAAGACAGCTGCAAGCTCACATCAGAAAATTGTTTCTTCAAGAAGGTTAGTTAATTCATTTGATCAGATTCGTACAACTAACATTTTCTATGATTGGAAAATAGATGGTTCAGATACACATAGAAGGAGAAGAAAAAGATATGAAAAAGAGAAGCTGGTTTGGAAGGTAAAACCAGTTGAAGATGAGAAGAATGATGAGAAGAAGAAAGAAAAGAAAGGAAAGAAGGAAGAGAAGACAAATAACAAATCATTTGTATCTGCCTCAAATGCAAAGAAGAACAAAGTGCTGAAAGGTAAACCTGATCTTGCTTACTCGAGAGATCAATTCATTAGGTTATCTAAAAAGAGGTATTGTTCTTATTGTCATACATATGATTTTGTTCATAAAGCAAGTGATCATTATTGGTATGGTTCTTGTTAGGATCAAGTGATTACCACTACGCCAAAAGCAATTGCTGATGAAGAAGGCGCAACTTTATTTCCTTATAGCGTAGCAGCCAGCGCCACGTTTCGATTTAGGAAGATGATGGTCAATGACCCAACAATCCCCCCCCCCAGCATCTGCCAGCACTAACAAGATATTCTCTAGAAGTCAATGGCTGCACAGCATGCCCTTAACATTTAAATGCACTCCATGGGATTCGAACCCGTAACCTGCTCTGATACCACATGTTAGGATCAAGCGCTTACCACTACGCCAAAAGCAATTGTTGATGAAGAAGGCGCAACTTTATTTCCTTATAGCGTAGCAGCCATCGCCACGTTTCGATTTAGGAAGATGCTGGTCAATGACCCAACAGTTCTTATTCAGTTACTCCCATAAGAACTGCACCTAACAATTATGGACCCAAATACCAGTGGGTACCAAAGCCGAAAAGTGAATCTGTGTTGCAGGCACCTACAGTTAAGGGGGGGTAAGAGAATCAAGGCTTCTAAGTAAATCAGCTTAGGACCCGTACTTCAACGAAATTTGACTTCTAAACACGATAGTTTAGGACTCGTACTTCAACAATGAAAGAAAAGATACTCCTGGGATGATATGAGAATTGTACTTCTAGACTACAATGAGGAAATCAACATTCAAGGGGGAGTACATATTTTTCTTAAATTTATGCATTGGATAGATATGACAAAATATAATTCAAAAGAGAATTTTAGATCTCTATCATGTGTTTTTTTTCACTGATAAATTTTAAATGCATGATTTCAGGGGGAGTTAAAGATAATGACTTCTGATTATTTCAGATCAGAACTCGTACTTTGATTGTTTTACTTCTTTATGTCTTTTAATTTTTGTGAATAAATTTGCTTTGACTAGACTTTGAGACTTATGCAGGATGAGAGAGGATGACACGATCATATCTTTATGACTTCAGCTGACTTCATGAGATTTAAGCATGCATAGAAAGATAAATTTCTTATCTTAATCTCAAATATATCTGACAGAAGGACAACTTTCAGATATAGAAAACATGTTCTTAAAATGTTCAAACCACTTCTCGATTCTTAAACAGATTTCATGAATTGGAAGTGTGGTTTTAAATGTTTTCATTTCTACATACTTTCAAGTATTCACACACATCGGTTTAATTTTTGTTCAAATTTTTCTTACCATGTCTCATATTAAAACATATTTTTCGATGGTAAGACACCCCGCTTGTATGTCACTGAATTTTGAGCGTTAATTCATTTCGAAACGGTTTTTCAAGAATGTCTATATTTTTGTTTCGTATAGACACATATCCATTATTCTTGACCATAAGCTTTATTTGTTATATCATTTCATTTCTGATCATTTTCATACAATGTGAGATTTTCAAACAAGTCTTTTGATTCATATTCATTCATTCAATATACTTGTTTGAAAATACTTCAAAAAGCTCCTTTATATTGTGTATTCATTACACACAGTGACTTCGTGTTACTGACAGGCATTTTAACTGATTCATTTGTTGATTCAGGTGTTACACTCATAATTTGTCTGGATTTTAAAAGATCTAGATGAATATCTTAGTGACTTGACAGTGAATCAGAGGCTCAATTCGTAAGATCAGATTGGTCAAAGACATTTCTTGGAGAAAGTTTTGATGATATCGATGCTTAAATCATCAAAAAGGGGGAGAAGAGTTAAAGAAATGTTTATGTTTTGAGTCAACAATGTTAAAGCTGGGTGATAATATTCAAGATCGATTGAAAGATGAATTTCTCAAGATTGTTGAAAGATGAAAGCAACAGAATTGTTGAAGATAATTTTGCTGGAGCAAAGTGTGCTAATTCTGAAGATAATTTCTTTTCAAGTCTGAAAGCTTGGGGGAGAATGTTAATATTCTTGAAGAACAGATTTTTGAGAAAAGATTGTTGAAAGTTTTTGAAGAGACAAAGCTTATCAAAAGAGGAATTTCATAGTGTTAAGGGGGAGAATGTAAATCATGTTTGTATCAAAGGGGAGATTACAAGAGAAGATAAGGTTGATCAAAGGGGGAGCTTATTTCAATCGAGCTTAAAAAGAGAAGATCACATTGCTAAATCTTTTTAGTTATGATCTTGATCCAAAGAGAGAGATTGTTAGAGCACAGATTTGTTGGATTCAAGATCATTAAGATTGAAGACCAAAGTTCAAGAAGTCAAAGCTAGAAAAGTCAACTTTCACTTAAAGTCAAAGTCTTTTGTTAATAAAGTCAAAGTCAATGTAATTGTATTTGTTTGTTTTCTTTGTAATTGTCAAGGGTATAAATACCTTTGTTTGTCTTTGTAATCAGTAGTATCAATCAGAAGTAGAGTGAGCGTATTAGAGAAGAGCATCATTCATATCATTCTAGTGAGAGAGAGAAACTTGTAATCGTTGAATTTGAGATTGAAATGAATGACATATGGATTTGAAATTCTCATCTTGATTGTGTGTAGCAATTAGAACTTGAAATTGGGAATAACAACTGTTATCAGAAATAAAGCAAGACTTGTTTCCAAGTCATATAGGTAAGAGGAAGGAATAGACTACGACGAGACTTATGTTCCAGTGGCGCGTTTAGAGACAATTCGGATGTTTCTGGCCTACGCAGCGCACAAGAACTTCACTGTCTTTCAAATGGACGTGAAGACAGCATTTCTGAATGGCATTCTCAAGGAGGAAGTCTACGTCTCACAGCCAGAAGGCTTTGTTAATCAAGATAAAACAAATCATGTATACGTTCTTGACAAAGCACTTTATGGACTGAAACAATCTCCTCGCGCCTGGTATGATGTCTTATCTCAGTTTTTGGTCATGTCAGGTTTTACAAAAGGTACGGTCGATACCACTTTATTCCTTAAACGGGAGAAAGTCGATATCATTCTAATTCAAATATATGTGGATGATATTATTTTTGGCTCTACAAATTCTAAATACTGTAAGAATTTTACAAACCTTATGGTGTCACGTTTTTAGATGAATATGATGGGAGAGATGAATTTCTTTCTCGGATTACAAGTCAAACAATTTTCATCGGGGATTTTCATCAATCAATCTAAATACATTCTTGATATTCTTCGAAAGTTCAAAATGGAAAACTGTAAACCGATTGGTACCCCAATGGCACCTGGTACTAAGATTGGCACCGATCCTTCGGGAAAGGCTGTTGATGTTAGGACTTATAGAGGAATGATAGGTTCTTTGATGTATCTTACTTCCAGTAGGCCGTATATAATGTTTTCTACATGTTTATGTCCTAGATATCAGGCCAATCCTAAATAATCCCATGTGTCTCCAGTTAAGCGCATTTTTTAGTATCTGAAGGGGACTGCAGATCTTGGTCTGTGGTATCCTAAAGATACTAGCTTTGAACTAACAGCATATACAGACGTAGATCATGCTGGTTGCATGCTAGACAGGAAGAGCACGTCAGGTCATATACAGTTCCTCGGTGATAAACTCGTCATTTGGGCATCAATGAAGTAATTATGTGTCTCAACTTCAACAGCCGAAGCAGAATATGTGGTTGCTGGTAGCTGCTGTTCTTAGGTCTTGTGGATGAGAACGCAACTGCGAGACTATGGTTTTCACTTCAACAATATCCCGATATACTGTGACTCGAAGAGCGCTATCGCGATAACAGCTAATCCTGTTCAGCATACAAAGACCAAACACATCGATGTCAGGTATCATTTTATAAAACATAATGTCGAAAAAGGAACAATTGAACTTTACTTTGTAAAAACTGATTATCAGCTTGCAGATTTGTTTACCAAACCTTTGGACGAAAAGAGATTCAATTTTCTTGTCTCTAGTCTTGGTATGCTAAATCTTAAGACCTAATCGGTGGTTACCTATTAAAGTTTCTTATTGTAACTTTTTCATCATTTCTTTATCTTCATGTCCGCAAGATATCTGCACTTTAATAGTCTGTTCATGATCTTAGGGGGAGTGTCAGAAGAAATGGATAGATGATCAACGTTTATTTGAGAAAGAGAATACCTAATTTCTGCATTTACTTTTTATGTCAAATTTTTGTGATGCATGATTTTAGGGGGAGCTTTTACAAGTCAAAGGAGTATGGAAATGACTTCTGATTACTTCAGATCAGAACTCATACTTTCATTGTTTTACTGCTTTTTGTCATTTTAACTTCTGTGAATAAAGTTGCTTTGACTATGACTTAAGACTTTTGCAGTTTGAAAGATGCTTACAAGATCATATCTTTATGACTTTAAGCTTAACTTCATGGGATGTAAGATTGCACGTCAAGGTATAATTCTTTATCTTAATCTCATATATGGTTGAAAGAAGGATAACTTTCAATCATTGAAAACATGTTATCAAATTTTCAAATCACTTACCAATTCTTCATCAGATTTTATAATTTGGAAGTGTAATTTTCAATGTTTTCTTAGTTCATCTTTGAGCTTTAACTTATATAGTTCAACCATTTTGAGCAACACATGCTTTCTAGGAAAACATAGGATTTCATTGTGCTAGGACTTAATTGAACTTCTATGGAATCACGTTACCAGTTATTTCTACCCAAGAAGTTAATCCATAGTGATTGAGTGTGAGGAGTCAAAAGAAATGAGTGTGGGTTGATTGATGAGGTATAAGGAAAAAGAAAAGTTTGGTTAGAGTGAGCTTAATGTTTAAAAGAAACAGGGTGTGAGAACAGAGTTAAAAGAATATCAGAACTCTGCACCAACTTTTTCTGAGCCGGGTATCCACAATTCTAATGTTTCACAACTCTTTGGTGATCATTATTGAAACAGGCAACTAGCCCATGCCAACTCTTGCCATTACCTCACCAACTACTCATTTTCTTCTTAACAGGAAAGTGTTTCACATTTTCAAAGGGGAAGCAACACATTTGCTATCTGATTTTCATTTGGAAAATTTGGATATTGAAAAGAAGGAAGTTTGCCCCACCTTCGCACTACAATCATGCAAATTTTGAGTTTGTGTTTATACTTACTGTTGTCTCAATGGTTTACACAATTTTGAGCCTATAAGCAATCATCAGTGCTTAATTCTTTCTATCACATGCACGAACACACAAGGAATTTTTTTCTTTGTCATAACGTTCATAGAAATTGCCTTTGTAGTGTTTCGATGATTGAATGGAAGCCCTGGAGGAGTGAACATCAAAAAGCTCCTTTCCATTGTGTATTCGTTACACACAGTGACTTAGTGTTACTGACAGGCGTGTTAACTGATTCATTTGTTGATTCAGGTGTTACACGGTTATTTTGTCTGGATTTGCAAAGATCTGGATGAATATCTTTTGGATTGACGAATCAGAGGCTCCTAATGAAAGACATTCTTACTAAAAGTTTTGATGAAATCGTTGCTCTTTTCATCAAAAAGGGGGAGAAGAGTTAACCAATAAATAGGTGAGATCAAAAGTTTAGAGAATTCTTCAAAGACAAAGTATTCTGAAGATATGCTGATTTTAGAGAAATTTTCTTTGAAGATACTTTGCTAAAGCATTCTGAGCTAAAACTGGAGATTATTATATGTTGAAGACAAAGAAGGAGATTGCATCTTCTGAACTGAAAAAGAAGAATAAATTGCTAAATCCTTTTTAGTAATGATCTTGATCCAAAGGGGGAGATTGTTAGATCACAAAATTATTGGATTCAAGATCATCCAATCTGAAGACTGGAATCTGAAGCTAAAGCTGAAAAGTCACTCTCAATATTAGTCTAATGTTAGTTTGTAATAGTTGTCAAAGTTAATTATTGTTTTAATTATTGTATTTTATATTATTCCTAAATATCTAATAAATAGATATTTTAGGATATTTAGTTTTAGATATTATGTTAGTTTATATTAGGTGAGGTGTTATTAGAATATCTCTAATATCATTAATCAACATCAAGCCAACATTCTAAGAGAGAAAATAGAGAGAGCTACAAAGAGAAAAACGCAAACATCTGATCTGTAATCCGTGGTTTATAATCTAACAAGTTGGTTTATCATATATTTGTGATTGTGTTTGTTTGATAACAACTTGATCAAAGATAAGGGACCGATAATTATCAATTCTCACTTTTTTAATAAAATAATCTAGAAAATGTGCTCTTAATTTAAGAATTTGAGAAAGAAACTTCGCAAATGCCACATTAGGAGCTGATATGAGACAAACATGAGACCATCTACTTGATGCATCTATTAAGACCATGAATTATCTAAATGGTCCACATGGTGGATGAATTGCTCCACATATATCACCTTTAATTCTTTCAAGAAACATAGGTGATTCATTTTCAATTTTAGATGGTGAAGGTCTCACAATTAATTTTTCAAGTGAACAAGATGTACATGGAGTAACTTTACCTGTTTGAGGGAGTTTTTGGTCCTTCAATTAATGTCCATGTGTACTTCCAATTATCCTGCGCATCATTTTCGATCCACGATGACGTAACTTGTCATGCTATAAACTAAATATCGCATGATCACAATAGTTTTCTTTAACTACCATATTTGTTTCAATGACATTTAAATATGTATAATGTAAACCAGAATGAAGTAGTAGTAGGTTTTCTAATACATGGTTCTTATAAGTAATATACAAATATTTCTCATTTCCTGAGGTCGTCGTTCGAGTATCATACCCATTAAGATATACGTCATTGAAACTTAATAGATTCCTTTTCGATTTTGGAGAAAACAATGCATTATTTATAATGAAGTTTGTACGATTCGGTAATAGGAAATGAGCTATTCCTATTCCTTCTATCATGTCTGCAGGACCTTATATAGTATGTATGGTCCCTTTTGTTGGTTTTAATTTAGAAAAAAATTTCTTAGCTTTTAGGATGGTGTGTGTGGTACCACTATCCAGTATACACAGATCTCCAACCTTTGCTTAATGTTGTGCTCCAATGGAATTCATATCAAACTTCAAATATGAAACAAACTGTAAGTTTATAATAATAACAATAACAATCGTAATAATAGGACAATGTTATTATAGAAATATTTTATAAGTAAAAAGGGAATAGATAGTTATGAAAAATGGAATACATAGTTATTAGAATAAGAAGAACATCAAATTCATAAATCATAAAAGATAATACATAGTTACGAAAATGGAAACACATATTTATTAGAATAAAAAGACCAACAACATTCATATAAATCAAAGGTCGATATCGTTAAGGAAATCAGAAACATTTAGCTCAGTGTTTGACAACTCCATGTTGTCCATAAGGTTTACTTCCTTCTCTTTTCCTTTGAGAGATTCTTTATAGAGTTGACAAAGAGGTGGAAGTAGGCGACATGTCCATGACCAGTGGTATGTACTTCTACATCTGTAACAAGAACCTTCAGGATTCTGAGAATGACTTGTTCCTGCATCATGTTTTGGCATTTTAGCTTATTTTGTGGTTGGGTCTTATAGCCTTGTAGAGCCTGATGATAATTTGCTCATTGCCCACGATCATGATTAAAACTACGACCCTAACCGAAAGGGTGGCCTCGACCAAAACTGTAGTTTCGACCATTAAAATGATTTTAGCCAAAATAACCACGACCACGTCCATGTCCCCGACCACCAAAATTATTTCTAGGACTATCATTATTTATAGCATTTGCTTCAAGAAATGCTACTGAACCTGTTGGATGGGATTGATGGTTTTTCATCAAGAGCTCATTATTTTGTTCGGCAACAAGTAAACATCAATTAAGCTCAGAATATATTGTGAATTTCTGCATTCAATATTGTTGTTGCAAAGTAATGTTTGATGCATGGAAAGTAGATTATGTTTTCTCCGACATATCCGCATCAATAACACTTTGTCCACAAACCCTATGTTGTGAACATACTCTAAACAATGCAGAGCTATAGTCATTCAATTTTTTAAAATCTTGAAACCTCAAAGTTCTCCATTCATCTCTGGCAGCCGGAAGTAAAACTTCCTTTTGGTGATCAAACCTATCTTTTAGATCTTTCCACATAATGCTTGGATCACTGATATTGAGATATTCGAATTTTAACTTGTCGTCAACACGGTTCCAAAGAAAAATGTTGGCCTTTGCTTTGTTTTGTGATGAGCATTGATTGTTTTCATTTAAATTGTCAAATGCCCATAGACTCAAGGTGCATTTTGACATCCATGATCCAGGACATATAGTTCTTTCCATTTGCATCAAGAGCCGCAAACCCAATCATTACAAGATTTGACATATTGTAACTATCAAATAACGAAAACAAAAAAATTAGAATCCATTTATGTCGATAATTATCGCAATACAAAGAAGTGGGAGAACCATAAGTACAAACATGCTTAAGAAAAAATAAAACTCATCAGGTGGGAGATTACTGAAAGGAATTACTGTGAATGCAAAATCCCTATTCAAATCAAGCAATCTCAATGAAGATCTAACAATCAAGAACTAGAGAGAGAAAGTAGAGAGAGAAAACATCTTAGTCATTGATCTCAAAATAAGAACGTACAATGAACTCTACTTACTTCCTTACAAAACTAACAAAGCATATCCCTATTTATACCCCAAACTATACACAAAGACTAACTTGACTAAGACTATGTTGACTTTACATCTTTGGTTTATCATATTAAATCTTGGATACAATATATTGACCTATCAATCTCCCCCTTTGTATTCAAGATTTAATAAAAATTTGACACTAGTCTTCAGCTCTTGATTCTTCAGCTTTAACTCTTGATAGCTTTGAACTTTGAAGCTTTAACAATCTTCAGTCTTTCAGCCATTGAAGAATCTTGAAAAGTCTTTTTCACTTTGTATGTTTGAAAGTCAACATGTCTTGAACACGAATTAGAATTCTTGAAACTTTTAAAACTTCAACTTTGAAATAACTTTGAAATCTTCACTTTGAACTTTAAAACAGCTTTGAGGAATCTCTGATCTTGTATCTTCATCTCTTATGATCTTTGAACCATCTTCGGAAAAACAAACTTTCACAATTCTTGATTTATCCTTGAATTATCTTCAGAATTTTCTCAAATCATCTTTATTTGGAACTTGAATCATCTCATAATGATTTTTTTTCACCAATCTTGAATAAATGAAGTTTCTGAAATTCTCCACAAATCTTTTCACTTTGAACTTTCTTTCTTTATGACTTTGAAATTGAATCTTTGTAAACTTCTCCCCCTTTTTGATGATTGTGAGCATCATGATCATCAAAACATCTTCAATTTCAGCACTTTCTTTGATTTCCCCTTTTGTAATGACTAACAATCTCCCCTTCATGATAATTTGACATTCTCCGCCCTTTGATCTGAGTATCCGTCAATTCATGAAAAAATGGATATACCTGAATCTTTTCAAATTCAGATATAATGAATGTGGTAACCCTGATTCAACAAATGAAACAGTTAGAATTGCCTGTAAGTAGCACAGAGCCACTTTGTACAACGGATGTACTTTGGAAAGGAGCTTTTGTAAAGTTCACTCCCCAGGGCTTCCATTCAATCATCGAAAAACCACAAAGTAATTTTCTATGAATGTTATGACAAGAAAACTCATTCCTTATGTGTACGTGCAAGTGTATGAATGATTGAAGCTACTTAGTTTGATCAGGCTCAAATTGTGTAAACTGTTGAGATAGCAACAGATATTACACAGACTCAATGTGCATGAAAGAAGGTGCGAAGGTGGGGAAACTTTCCTTCTTTTTCAATATCTAAATCTTCCGAGTGAAGATCAGATAGCATATGTGTTGCGTCCCCAATGAAAATGAAACATTTTTTTTTCGGGAAAGAAATGAGTGGCTGGTGGGGTTATAGCAAGAGTTGGCATGGGCTCACTGCCTTTTTCAATGATGGTCACCAAAGAATGTGAACCAATCAGTAGATGTGGCTGCCCGACTCAGAAAGTGGTTGGTGCAGAGTTCTGATAATCTTTTAACTCTGTTCTCACACCCTCTTTCTTTTTAACATTAAAGCTCACTTCTAACCAAACTCTCTTTTCCATTTTTCCGCTCCACACACTGAGAAAAAATCAACAGGATGAGTTATCTCCCCCACTCTTTGATTTATGACCCCTCACCCCTCAATCACTCAAGGATTACTTCCTGGGTAGGAAACACTGACTAACGTGAATCCATGGAAGTTTTGTTAAGCTCACACACGAATCCCATGTAAGTCCTAAAAAAAATGATTTCTCAACATTTTAACTGAACAGTTAAGCACAAAAATGTATGATAACATTGTCAAAATGTATGCTCATGAGATTTGAGCAATTGAACTTTGAAGATTTCTCAAAACAAAGATATTTAAAGAATGAAATGAAATCAAGAGAATTGTTTTGAGAATCTGACAATGTATCAATTACATCAAATAAAATGGGTAGGGTATCAAAGAACTGAATATTTTGTTTATATGAAAAAATATAAACAATTTAGCAATGTAAGCACAAATTTAGAAATGATGTTGATGCTCAACAATATTTGAAAGCAAACAGGAGCATTACCGTCGAAAATTTTGTTTGTTATGAGACATGGTAATAACAATTTCAAATGAAGTACTGAATCGATGTGTATGATTACTTGACAGTATATGGACAATATAATACACAAGTATTGATCTTTGGAAACACACGGTCAGTTAAACATTAAACGCTCAGTAATGAAAAATATTTTAAAATCACACTTCTTAATTCATGAAATATTTTGAGAACCAGAAGTGGTTTGAACATGTCAATCCAAAAATCTCTAAATCTTAGAGAGAGAAAGTAGAGAGAGAGAGTAGAGTGCGCCAAATGTAAATGTATATTCAAATGAGGTTCCAAAGTTACAAAACAAAGGCACCAAGGGGACTTAAATACCCCAAGGCCTAAACATAACAAATAAGCTAACTAAACACTATTTAGACCACAGAAAATAAATACATTGATTACTATTCAAAATAGACTTAACAATCTCCCCCTTAGTAATCAATGACGCTCTTCTCTTTGACGAAGTCTATTCAGTCCAAGCAACACTTCTAAGCGTCTTAGAGTTGAGCGGAAAATCAACTTCTCACCAATAATTTTCAATGTCTTCTTGAGAAGTCGAATTTCATCATTTTCAAGCTGGAATGCATTTCTTCTTGTCTCTAAAAATTTTCTTTCAGCTGCTTTTAAACGTTGCTCCAACTGTAGCTTGATTACCTTCAAGGTTCGATCAGAGTAATGACTAATCTCTTCAAATCTGAGGAAGCAATTTTGACTTGAACCATTCCTGTAGATAACTCCAAATGGATCTTGAATAATGGTGAAGAGTGGATAAGAGTCTAAGTTCGGCAAGCTACGATTGGTCCTTAGAAGATTAACCACCGGCTGAAATCTTTCAGCAGCCATTTGAAAATCAAATACTCTATAGAATCTGATTTGGCGTCGAATAAACCTTTTGATCACAAACAATGCTTGAGAGACATCTTGTGTTCTATGATAAAGATCCCTGAAATGATTATACAGAAATTCAATGTCATCAATAGATAGATCATTAAAATATGCCTCCGAGAAAGTATGTAACTTGCAGTCTCTTCTTTCCACTTTAAAATCCGGATACCAGATATTAACAAACTTATTTATCGTGACGCTGATAACTCGGACAATTAGATGCGGAGAAGAAACGAGATTCTTTCCACGGCGCTGGCACTTGATCAACATTAAGTATTCATACTGATATTCGTCTGACTCCTTTTCAACACCAAGAATTGCATGAATGTTGATCTGTCTTCTTTTAGAAACAAAAATATTACTATGAGAGTCTTCTAGAAAAGCAGATCTTAGCCTTGAAGCCATATGTCGTAGTTGCAAACTTCTTTGTCTCTGTTGTCTAGACAAAGTTGGTCCTTCTTCTAGGATAGTCGGTGTAATCACAGGTTCAGAAGGAGGAACATCAGCTTGTGCTCTTGACGACTGAACAACTTAAAATGTGTTTGAAGGAGCAGTGGTAGTCGGAGTTGTACCATCAATAGGAGTAGAAGTAGCTGGAGCAGTTTCAAGACCTTGAGTAGCTTAAGGAATCTCATCTTGTGAAGGAAGATCTCTGTACAACATGTTTGCAATTTCTTCATCCTTAGCATCCATAAAAACAGTATCATCTTCAATATCATAAATGATGATTATGTCATCGCAATTCTCTTCTTTAACTTTGCAAAGCTTCTCATATCTGATGTCATCGTCATCATTTGAGTTGATTTCTATGAAGTTTGCGAAGAAGGATCTCATGTCATTTGCAATCTCAGAATCATCGAGCTCAATTGATCTTGTTGCAGTATCTGGATCAACATAGACGACGATCTGCATATTGTTCTCAATATTCTCTTCAGAAATATTCATCACATTAGACATAGCAGATAAATCAACATTATCTATCATAGAGTTTACAAGATCTTCCACACTGCATTCTTGAACAATATCAGCATCCTTTTCTCTGTCAGCCACCTCATCTTTAGTTTGATCTTCTCTAGCTGAAGACCCTTCCACTCTCTGTCACTTCGTCATCTCCCCCTCATGAGCTTGATGATCTGGATCATCTTGATCATGACGCCGTTTATGAGACAAACCTGCTTCAGTTCAGCAGCTTTGTTCGTGAAGATCAAACCTCTTAGATAACTCAGAGAAGGCTTGAGTCATAAAAGATTTAAGATCAGAAAAAATTGTTCGAACTTCAGATCTGAAAGAATTGAACTCGTCAGATAACGCAAAAATCCTAGCAGAATCAGAAGTAGGAGCGGGAGGCGGAGTTGGCTGGAAATTCCTTAGCAAAGAAATCAAGTCTTGATTCTGTTGATCAGGAGGAGACATAGAAATAAGGCGAGCATAGAGAAAATCTGATAACTCTGTAATCGGAAGATCTTGAACTGTAGATCGTGAAGTAGAAACAAGAGGAACTGAAGTAGATACGCCAAAAGACTGAGTGAATGGTGGAGGAAGTGGAATAGAGACGATCGCAGGAGCCGTAGTAGAAACTTTAGTAGACGGTTCACGGATCACCACCCCAGATGGGCGTCTAAACGGAATCTCTGGCGGAATCAAAGTAGTATCAATCTCTGGCATCTTGCCTTTGAAAAGAGCCCGCATCTTCTGAATTTCTTCATTCTTTTGTTCTTCAAACCGTTCACTCATTTGTCGGATGACTTCATTCAAAGTCATAAACTTTTCGGTTGGATCTCGAGCTTGAACGGATGAAGATTCAACAACTGGAGTAGATGTAGCTGAAGAAGGAATAACAGAGAGAGAAGAGGATGTACCTTGACTCTGTATCTGAGCTGAAGCATTAGCAAAAGCTAAATCCAATTCATCAACCTGAATATTAACAACTGTTGTATTGATAGGCTCAGATTCTTCATCAGACATAACCACCACCGGTTCATTCAAGTCCGGTGCTCTAATCTTCTTTTCTAGAACAGTAAGAGTTGGTTGATCATCATCTGCATCGTCACCATCATCATCATCATTATCTTCATCACCAACATCAACATCTCTATTTCCATCTCCATCTCCATCTCCATCATTATCACCATCAGAAGTAGCATCATCATCATGAACTATATTAGTAGGTTCAGTACCAATAGCTGCAAGTACATCACCTATTTGTTGATCTGCAACAGCTGCTTCAATCTCTTGTTCAACATCTTTTTCAACCTCTTGTTCAACATCTGCTTCAACCTCTTGTTCGGCACGAAAAGATGCAGCTTGTTCATCATGAGACGGTTGAGCTTGGTCAGCTGCCAAAGAAAGATCATGCTCTATACAATATTGAATTATGCTGTGATCAGATGGATCAGCATAATTTGCAATAAACTCATAAGGAATCGACATAGAGTAATTGAAAGTCTGCTTCGGTTTCTGAATGTATGTCATCTCAGTATCCGGAACTTGAGGCCAAGTCAACCAACGAGGAATAGCAGGATTACTTCTGAACAAACTGCGAACAATCAACTTCATATATCGGACAAACGGAATAAACTTGCGCTTCTTATGCGTCAGTTTGTCTTGCACTCTCTCTAAAAGTTCGGTCCAGAAGATATACGTGTAGTCGACATGCAGGTCATAGACAACTGCATGGAACAATCTGAGATAGTGAAGACTCGCATTGTTTGTGCCAGAATGTTTCGTTGTAAGGCACCTGTTGAGGACGGAGAATAAAGCATACCACACCGGAGGTAGATTGGATTTGTCAAAGTCACTTACTCTATTCAAAGCACCAAGATACCCAAGATTGTGAATACCCTCTAATACATCCAATTCAGAAGGAAAATTGTCATAAGAAGTGCGTCCGGGTCGAGAATTGGGCTCAGGAAGCTCCAGAATCAGTCGAAGGCGCTTGTAGGATAGAAAGGAATCAAACTGATCAATCGTCAAGTCAAACCGATGAGGACGAACTTCTTCATTCTTATATATAGAGTGCCATGCCTGTTGAAGATAGACCTCAGGAACATCTGCGCAATAAGTGAGAGTCGGAGCTAGAGGATGTCCTTTGAGAATGGCTCGTATCACGGGATTAATCTTGATCCTGTCAAAATCCACGAAGTAGTTGTTGGTTTTATATGGCAGCACATATAGCATCGTGGGAAACACATCATTCGGTGTTCGGCGTGAAGCAGAAAGATTCGCCCCAACAAAAGGTATAGATGGCATAGGAGTCTCATGAGAAGCACGATCAGATGGGTCATCAAGAATAACATTCTCGTCTTGAATCACAGAATCTGTGTTGGTTTGAGAAGCCATTGTATTACCTGGAAAACAGAAAAGAAATTAGAAAAGGAAGGAGAAAATGAAAATGAAAAACACAAAAAAAATGAAAAATTTTCTAAGTCTGGTTTGCGTGACAAGCGTGAGACGCAAACTGAGGTTTTCGCGATGAACTTCAGACGCAAAGTAAGGTTTGTGTGACATACGAGTAGCGCAAAGCAAAGTTTGCGTGATGTACTTTTGACGTAAACTGAACTTAAGAAAATTTTCATTCATAAGAGAAAACAAATAGGTTTGCGTGACACAAAGGTAACGCAAAGGTAACTTTGCGTGACCAACAGGTAACGCAAAGTAAACTATGTGCGACCAACGTGTTGCGCAAACTACACTTGAGAGAAAAAAAAATACACAAAACAAAGTTTGCGTGTCTAGAAGGTAACGCAAAGGTAACTTTGCGTGACCAACTGGTAACGCAAACTTAAGTTTGCGTGACCCATAGGTAACGCAAAGTGAACTCTGCGTGACCAACTGAATACGCAAAACCCTAGAACACTAACAACGGTTTGCGCGAGTTCATCTGTGTTTGGAAAAAGTTTCAAAGAAATCGATTTTAGGACAAAATATATAGTCGAAAAACATAAATGAACAATTAGAAATATATTTCGACTAAACCAATACTGATTAAAATAAATATGAAACAAAAAATTTTGAAAATTTTGAAAAACAAAGATGAAAAGTCGCAAATCTTAAACACCAAAATCGAAGCACAATACAAAGAAATCAAAGGGTAAGAACGCATACCTGGGATTCGAAAATAGTTTCTAAATCAATCCCAATACTTGATTTTAACAAAGAAGCTCTCGATTCTGATGAAGATGATGATGAACAGTGAATATCAAAAACACACAGAACGAAAAACGAATACAAGATAAGAAAAATAACAATGCTATGCTAAAATTAACCACAAATCAAATACAATAAGAAGATGGAACACATACCTGATTCAAATATGAAGAACTGAAATCGAAGAAAATAAACTCGGTGCACAGAGAGAGAAAATGAAGAGACAGTATTCAAATCAGAAAAGGAGCGAGAAAAAGAAACTTAAATAGGACAAATACTATTTATACTAAAAACAATAACACTAGAAAAACATGCTAAAAAAATATAACTAATAGCACACAAAAAAAAATGAAATGTTACCTGGAATGTCCTTTTACTCCCCCTACACAAATGCACTAAATTGAACAGATCAGTATAGCATTTGTATAGAAAAATCAAAAATACATACCTGATGAACTGCTGATCTGAACGTTAATCACTGTAGCAGATATGTACCTGACAACTTTACTTACTCCCCCTCAAAAACAGAATGTTGTTAGATTCACATTCAGATGTTCTCTCCCCCTCGAAAAATGCACATACCAATTTACAAAAACATGGATACTCAAACATAAAGACATCAGTATAAAAAAGAAATCATACTGAATATAAATTTTGAATCAACTGAACATATAAAATTTTAAACACTAAACAAATGAAATTCTACTCAGTAAAATATCACAGATTTATCAATCAATTGAAATCATGTATGTGTTGTTGGATACAGAGACAAGTTTCATTGCATATCAAGTTAAGACATGTTCAGTTTCAAAACTTTCAGCAATCTATTTAGTGTGCTCGCATGCGAACATTGATTAGCTTCAAGAAAATGAAATTCTAAAAATATAATAGAGAACTTTGCATGTACTCACACTAAGCCATCAAAAATTAATACTTTCACAAATTTACAGGTTTATCGCAACTTAAACATATCACCAAGTATCATGAGATGTGTGCTCATTGGCATCTTTTAACATTGTGCACATTGGCATCTTCACATGAGTGTGCTCTTTGGCATTTTTTAAGCTTGTGCACTTTGGCATCTTTTAATCAAAAAGTTCGGTAAGTAAAGAACATGTCGTAAACGTAACTTTCTATCTGACCCTATTGCAGAATTTGGGTCAGTCGCTCCTAGACTAGTTGGCCTTAGGGGACTAGGTGTCAAGTACCCCTTGGAACTTACTCTCCCAGATCAGAAAGGCTACATCAACATATCCTAAACCCATTCATACCAGTAGAACATGACTTTCGATCTGGTTCTATAGAAGGATTTGGGTTCAATCACTCCCAGACCAATTGACCTTAGAGGACCAGATGACAAGCATCCCACAGAACTTACTTTCCCAAACCAGAAAGGTCACAGTTACAAACTTTTAAACTTAGAGATTTCTGTATTTTAGATATATAATATTCATCTCAATCACTCAGTTTTACATCTAAGTGCTTAGCCCATATTTTCATTACGATACATAATTCTGACTTTTTAGGTTTTCTAAGCATTGTAAACTATAAATATTCCAAATCACATATCTTTAAAGCATTTTCAAAAGCTTCAAACATGTTGCTGACCTTTCAATTTTTGTAAGACTTGAAATTTGACCATATAAAACTTTAATATAACAAAGCAACTTGAAAATTTATCCTAGACACACATTTTATTCAAAAGAAAGAAAAGTTGTAAATCTTTTACTTTATAGAATAAAATTTGTAAAGATTTAAATTTTTAAATTCAACATGCCGAGTTTTGAAAGCAGAAAATTAAAACGTTTTTCATCTAAAGCTTTTGTAAAGATATCAGCAAGTTGATATTCAGTTGGGACAAAATATAATTCAATAGTACCTTCTTCCATATGATGCTTTATGAAATGGTACCTCATATCTATGTGTTTGGTCTTTGTGTGCTGGACCGGATTGACTGATATCGCGATTGCGGATTTGCTGTCACAATAGATAGGAATTGTTTTGTATAGCATCCCGTAATCACGAAGTTGTGTCTTCATATAAAGAACTTGAGCGCAACAACTAGTTGCGGCGACGTATTCTGCCTCTGCAGTTGAGATAGAAACACAGTTCTGCTTCTTCGACGCCCAACTTATCAGTCTATCACCAAGAAATTGAAGGTGACCTGAAGTACTTTTCCGGTCTGACTAATTTCCACCAAAATCTGCATCAGAGTAAGCATTTAGTTTATAATCAGAACTCTTAGGATACCACAAACCTAAATATGGAGTTCCTTTGATGTATCGAAATATGTGCTTGACTGCCAACAGATGTGATTCCTTTGGTTTGGCTTGAAATCTGGCACATAGGCAAGTAGAAAACATTATATCCGGGCGACTTGCTGTTAAGTACATCAGTGATCCGATCATTCCTCGATAAGTCTTTACATCCACAGCTTTTCCATCTGGATCGAGTCCAATTTTAGCACCATGAGCCATCGGCGTGCCAATTGAAGAAGATTTGTCCATCTTGAATTTCTTCAATATGTCTAACACATACTTCGATTGGTTGATAAAAATACCATCTGGAAGCTTCTTCACTTGTAAGCCGAGAAAGAAATTAATTTCTCCCATCATGCTCATCTGAAACCTGGAGGTCATAAGATCATAAAATCAAGTACATAATGATTGATTAGTCGCACCAAATATAATATCATATACGTATATTTGAACTAAGCAGATATCCATGTTAGAATGATAGATGAAAAAAGTGGTATCTATAGATCCTTTGGTAAACCCGGATTTGATCAAGAAGGCCGACAACTCATCATACCACGCCCTCGGTGCTTGTTTCAGGACATATAGTGCTTTTTCGAGAAAGTAGACATGATCAGGATGTTCTTTGTCAACAAACCCATCTGGTTGAGAAACATAGACTTCTTCTTTCAGTTTCCCGTTCAGAAAGGCTGTCTTCACATCCATCTGATATACTATAAAGTTCCGATAAGCAGCGAAAGACAAAAACATACTGATAGCTTCTAATCGTGCGACCGGCGCGAAAGTTTCATCGTAGTCAATTCCTTCTTCTTGTCGATATCCCTTGGCTACCAATCTAGCTTTATTACGAACGACGATACCATCTTTGTCTTTCTTGTTCTTGAATATCCACTTTGTGCCAATAATGCTCTTTCCTTTTGGTCGTGGTACAAGTCTCCAAACTTTTAATGCGTCAAATTGATTGAGCTCCTCTTGCATTGCTATAATCCAATCCGGATCCTCCAACGCTTCAGATACTTTGGTTGGTTCAATCTTGCTTAGAAAGCAAGTGAAGAGACATTCGTTTGGAGTTGCCGTTTTGGAACGTGTAGACACACTTGCTTGAGGATCACCAATAATTTGATGAATAGTATGAGATCTTGTCCATTTGGTGGTGTGAGGGAGAGGATCAATAAAATCTTGAACAACTTCTAATTGTTGAGAGAGAGCTTCAGTTACGTCTATGTCAGATGAAGAAACATCAACTTCAACTGGAGGAGGAAGTAACTCAACAATATCTGAATCAGATTCTGGAATTGTTGGTTGTATAGCAAAAGTTTGTTCTTCTTCCTGAACTGATTCTTCTTGAATAGGTTTGTAGATCCCAATACAGTGCAATCAACAACAAATATTATCAAAGATGAACAGTATTTGAGTCGCAGCTACTAGTCATATGATTAATATGAAATCAAAGGGTTTAGATTTACAGAGAGAATATCTTATCAGAATCTGTAAACCTATTGACTAGAGTTATGAAAATAATGAGACTAACTTGTAAAATAAAGTAAAACAACCTTTATATAACCAGGCTTTACAAGATAATGGGCTTATGGGCTTTTAGGCCCAACAGGCTAATAAAACTTTCAAACAATTACAATTTACACCCTGAACTTCTATTTAACATATAAATTGCCCTAACAATCTCCCCCTTTAAATAGAAGTTGATAGTCGCGCCAGTTTGGAACATAAATTTTTCGAAAACCAAAGCTGATCTCGAAATATCGAATTTGAGTCCTGTACTCCAGTCGCTCTTCAATTACACCCAGTGCTTCAAGTACAAGTGATTTGTATTTAGGATCCAAAGGCTGAACCCCTTTTTCATCTTGGTCAAGTGCATGCTTCAACTTCTCTTTCAGCAACATTAACGTACCGTCGCAGAATCTGGCAATCTGATTTAAACGAATGAACCTTATAATACCTTTGTTGTTCACATAAGTCATGCCAAACTCTGGAAGCTTTATCACACTAAATGCAGGTACACTCTGGGCATCAGACGGAATCTTCAAATCGGGCTTGGGCAGATTTATCTTTGGTTGGTCGCTTTCTAAACCAATCTGAAAGTCTTCCACCGAGGCAAGTTTCATCGCACACTTCATATACATCTTTACAGTCTCGAGTGCATCAATGACTTCCCCGGGTCTGATGGTTCTGGTCTTTAAGTCTCGAAGAATGAACAGCAGATCTTGTGGTTCAAGGCACGGAAAGTCAGCTTCAGAAAAACAATACTTCTGACCATCTTCTCTCGTTACCATGAAGTCTGAATACTTTACTTTCATGAAAAATGCAGATTGAATCCGGTCAACTGATGTAATCCTAAGCTTTGTCTTGGAGTGCTTTCCTTGAAACTTCTTATACACGAATACAAGCTCACGCTGCTTTTCCTTGTTTTTCACAGACTGTAGACCATGAAGTACAACTTCGTCATATGAAAGAATCCAGTGGGCAAAGATCTATTTTTGGCTTTCTTCAAGGAAAGGAACTTTGATTCTGACTCTTTCCCACTTGGATGGACGAACTGATGGAGTACTTTTTGTTTCCATAACTGGTGACGCTGGAGGAGATCTGACGGGAATATCTGATTTAGGAAGATCAGGGTTATCAACAGAATAAGTCAAAAGTGGAACCGTGACAGAAGTCTGATTGTCTGGATGATAATCCGGATAAAGAATCTCATCAATTTCGGCTTGCATAACTACCAGCGCTTGTTCAGTGTTGGCACATTCGTCTGTCGGTTCAGAAACTTCATAAGAATCAAGAATTAACGCCCAGTCTTCAGGGACAATCGGAGAACCTTCATCAAATTCCTCAGGCTTTTCAACCCTTGGAATATCATACAGCACCAAATCCATACATTGTTCCCGTTCCTGTCCCTGCCCTTCTGATCGAGTACCAAAACCCGATCCCTGTTCCGTTCCCACTTGAACTGTTTCCACAGACTGTATCTCCGGCTCTGTTAGGCGTTGAAGCTTCTCCCCCTCATGGTAATCAGGATCATCCTGATCATCATGCCGGCGCTTGAGCCTGTCTTCCTGGCTACGGCAGGTATCCTCCACGGCTGATAGGCGTTTAGTCAATACAACTACGGTTTGCTGCAAAGACTGAAGCATGGCTTGTTGTAGCTGGAAGGCTTCGGGAGATATAATGGATTGGGGGGGTGGTGGGGTAGGTGTGGATGCTTGAACGCGTAGAAACGATAGAAGGTCGGCATCCCGGGAGGGTTCTGTTTGAGATTGGGCAAGAAGCTTGGCAAGGAGTATGGATTTTAGGTCCTCGATTGACATCTCGGTTGGGGGAATGAAAGGTGGTGGTGTAGGAGGTAGTGGTTCAGGCTCAGTCGCTGGACCTTTGCCTTTGATCATACGTTTCAGAGAATCTACCTCCTCTCTCATCATGGTTTGGACAACCTTTAGGGCGCCGTCCATATATTCCCTTGAGACGAACTCAGTTGGGGTAACTCCTGGGTCACTTAGACTTCCAGTTAAGGTTGCGACTGCAGAAGTCGAACCGCCTACGTTCACAGCTGGCGTGATGATAGCTGTGGTAGGACTTCCACCCAATCCTCGTAAACCAACCGAAATTGGAGTTACTATAGGTGTTCCGGCTGGGCCACAAAGGCCTTCAGCGGTAGCCGAGAATGGGACCCGTGTCCTAGGAATAGGAGAAATTATATCAAACGGCTCTAGACTTCGTGTACCGAAATAAGTCGAGAACGGGGGCAGTTGTTCTCTTGTTTCAATACCGGAACTCTCCAAATGAGAGACCGGTAGCTTTTGTGCTATATCCCCGTGTGAAGATGAAACCACCATCTGTTGAGAGATGGCGTAGTGGTTGGGTGTGGTGTGCAGTTGCGTCGCTAGGTCCACGACGGCTTCTTCAATATCCTGTCTCAACACATGAGACTGGATAGTAGATGTGGCTACCTGGCTAGATGTGGCTAGGGGGTACAACCGATGATGGTTGCCCCGTCACTCGTGTGCGGTCATGATGAATCTTTGTCCTCCTTTCCTTCTCTCTACTCACCTCTAAATTTTCAACTGAAACTCCCTCCGCTCTCCTTGTCTCTCCAGGCGAGGGCTGATTATCATAACCATCAGAGTCAGAAGACTCTTCATTTGATTCTAATATGTTGGTGGTTGGTTCCGACTGACTGCCGGATTGATCTGTTGCCTCCTCAGAGTCGGTGGTAGCTTTCGACTGAGAGTCGCATGTACCTGTTTCCTCGGCAGACTCGGTTGCAGTTTCAGCAGTTGTTTCCTCTTCCGATGCATTGGCAGAAGAGGACTGAACGTTGGCAGATTCAGTAGTTGTGTCCTCTTCTACCATCGGAGAGGTCGCCCGTGGCGGGGTAGGTGATCGCCGTGAAGTACTGGCTTGTCTCGATCCAACGGCACTGCCCTCTCCAGTTCCCCTCACAACGATTTCTTTCGTCACACCCGGTCCGGAAGCCCCAGCTATCCGGACTCTACCACCTCTCGTACGGGGACGCGGACCCTCACGCCTCTCAGGTCGTGCTCCCTGGGCAGGTCCTACCGGTTCTGGTTGGACCATAGGAGCTGGAAGATTGTGTGTGTGCCTATACGCTATAACACTCAGTGCCGAAGGACGAGCATAGGCCAGCAACCCGACTGGGATTTGTCTGGCGATGATACCTTATGGATCTGGGCGTGCTGGTATCTTGCTTGTCGGGTGATGCGGACAAGTAGGGTGCGTGGAACGGCGAGGTATCTCGGGATACAGATTCATGTAGCTTCGAATGATCAGCTGGAGAAACCTCATATAAGGTATGAAGTGCTGTCTCTTCGTCGCTTTCGACCGAACTTTCTGAACAAGGTTGTACCATAAGAAATCGGCGAAATCTGCGTGGCGATGGAATGCCACTGAGTGGAATAGGCGGAGAATGTGAATACTCGTCTGGTAGATGCCTTTCTTGATAGCCGAAAGACATCGATTGAGTTAAGTAAACATGGTGTACCAGATAGTGGAAAGGTACTTGCGGTTGAACCATGATGGAAGACGTAGATCTACGTCGTATCCTAGGGACACGATGTCAGCGCATATAGTGGCGTCCGATACTAGCGGGTTAAAGCTATTTCGCCCCTGGACTGAACCGGCGGTTGGCAGATGAAGAAATTGTCGGAAAAGATCACAAGTGAGGAGCACAGGTGTGTGATCAATTCGACCTTCCAGATGGAATTCACCGTCGGCCTCCAAGGCATGTAGAGATTTCCGGAACTGTGTAAGTATAATAGCGGCACTTCCGCTGTCTCCGTTAGAGCATATGATAGAGGATGCCAACTGAGGATCTCGATGATGACCTGATATTGAATGGAAGGTTGGGTTACATCGAGATGATAGTTGTTTGGTGTGAGCTGAATGAACTGATCCTCGGGAATCAGCTCAGCATCGGCGATTGGATCAATCGCTGGAGGTGGATTTTGCGCCATACTACCTGGTAAGAATAAATCGGTGAGAACGGAGGTACATTTAAAACAAGAATGTCGTTGGAGTTACATGTCCATGATTTAAACCACAAGCTACACTACCTCCTAAATACTGGAAAAACGAACCCAATTCGTGAAATAGGGTCTGTAACCAATTCGCGCAACACCACTTAAAATTGATATCACCACAAAGGTGCCGAAACTCGAACTCGCACAAATACCACATGCACAAACATGTATATATATAGATATTAGTAATTAAGACACAAACCCCATAAACAAAACCACCAAAAATGCTAAAGGATCACCAAAGGACCGGGGGAATGAAAGGACCGGTATGGTATTCGACCGGTAAAGGTCTTAGACCGGGAAGGGCCTTCGACCGGTATGATTACTCGACCGGAAGAGGACTTTGACCGGAAGAGTTATATGACCGGGGTAAAACATTCGACCGGTGGATCATTCGACCGATACTTATCTTCGACCGGTACTGGACTTCGACCGGTAAAGGTCTTCGACCGGTATTGGTCATTCGCCCGGTAAAATCATTCGACCGGTATATACCTATTGGACCGATAAAAACTAGGTCGAAGAAAACACAATCCCAAACGACCGGGGAAAACGAATCGATACATACAGATCAAACTCAAACCCAAAATCGATTCACCATAGGCAATAAACCCCAACTCGAAGCGAGGGTACATTGATTCCAAACCCTAATCCCCGGGACAAAGTCGACCGGGGTTGTGTATACCGACCGGAGTCGATACCAACAAACGACCGAACGGCCGGAGTTGAACCATCGATCGAGGTCATGATTGAAATAGAGAGATAGGATTGAGAGAAGTACTTGAGTTGAGATTGATTGACGAGAGAGAGAGAAATCAAGATTGAGCGAGAGCAACAGAGAGTAAGATCGATAGAGAGATTAGAGATATGGAGAGAGCGAGAGTAAGGAAGGAGAAAGGAGATGGAAGAAGACCGGGGTTTTAAATACCCCGGTCAAAGGGATCGGTCGCCCGGAGAAGGAGATGGGTCGGGCCGAGAACACGAAATGGGCCGGTTTCTGATAAGGGCCGGTCCAAACAAAACTTTTAAAAAACACTTTAAACACTAAAAAATATTTTTGGATTTTCATAATGATAAATAAATAAATGAAAATATTTTTGTATTTTTCTGTTTATATATAAAAAAAAACTAAAAAAAATGACTCCTTAGGGGAAAAAAATAAACCCAAAGCAAAGGAATTGCTCCCCCTCGAAGATTGAAAGACTTACGTGAAAGTGCTCCCCCTCGACGAGATACACGGGAATCTTCCTGCTCCCCCTGGAACGGAGGACTAGAGAATCTTACCAAACCTCGTACGATCGTGCTCCCCCTGAACACACGAATATCTTCGAGAACCACCACAAACCAACGAAATCTTTTTAGAGAACACCCAAATGAGCTGCAAAATAAATACGAAACACACCACGAAGAAAAGAAAAAAAAACACACTAGAAAAACTAGAAACACACGAAATCTACTTTATTGATACGTAAGTGTTAGATTGACACAGAACTTAACGAGTAAAATGCAATAACCAAGAAGTGTGGATTGGAGCACCCATAGACAAGTCACTGGGGCATTAGACACAATCATTCGTTATTGAATGAAACTCGTTGAGGTCTACGAACAAATCAAACTTTCAGATTTAGCATACCTAGCTTGGACACAAGATAATTAAAGCATTTTTCGTCCAAGGCTTTGGTGAACAGGTCTGCTAACTGATGCTCTATATTAACAAAGTAGAGTTCGATGGTACCTCGTTCCACGTGGTCTTTTATGAAGTGATATCGCACATCAATGTGCTTCGTCTTCGTGTGCTGGACTGGATTGCTAGATATTGCAATGGCGCTCTTGGAGTCACAGTAGATGGGGTTCCTCGAGTAGTTAAATCCATAGTCTTTCAGCTGGGTGCGCATCCATACTGTTGGATCAAATAATTTTATTCAAGATTAAAGGGTTTAAACTGTATTTATTTGATAGTTAAAGTTAGAGGGTCAAATTAGTATTTATTCAATAGTTATTAAGCTATTGGGCCTCAAGCCCATTAAGCATTAGGAAGCCCATATGGCCTAAGTATTTAAAGTTTTAATTGTTTAGTTTTAGGGTTAATCTTTCATAACCTCATAATAATTATTTAAGAGATTATAGTAGTCGTACGTTTTCTTTGTATTCAAGGGTATCAAAAACACACAAGGGTTTCATTGTTTATTCAAGGGATTAGTATGTTACTCTGATTTATATATCTCTTGATTATTATTGTGTTGCTTGATTACTTGATTGATTATTTACCAACTAGATTAAACTTGATTAATTATTTACCAACAATCTCCCCCTTTGGATTCAAGATTAAAAAAAAAATTGCAATTGTCTTCGGGTCTTCACTTGTATTCTCTTTTCTTCAGATATGTCGTTGATCGCTTCAAAACATGATATCTTTAACTTTAAAATCTTTGAAATCTTCAGATCTTCATATTGTATTCTCCCTTTTTTGATAATTCTCCCTTTTTGTATGTTCTCCCCCTTTTTGATGAGTGGTGAGAATCATCATCATCAAAACTTTGCAAAACAATCTCCCCCTTTTCATGACAATCTCCCCCATTATGTATGATCACGTAAGCACAGTCTTCATGTAACGAGCCCTGTATGGAAATAAGAGCAGTCTTCCCAGATGGAAAGAGTGATTATTTCAATCTTTTCAGATTAAAATAGAAAGTAGTAACCGTTTAAATCTTTGCAAATTCAAACAGTTTAAGAGTTGTAACCCTGAATCAACAAATGACTCAGTTAGAATGCTTGTCAGTAACACAAAGTCACTGAGTAACACAAAGTTACTATATAAGGAGTTGGTTTGATGTTGACTCCCCAGGTCTTCCATTCAATCATCGAATAACACATGGTTATCTCTAAACGTTCTGACAGAAAACAAATTTCTGTGTGTTCGTGCATGTGTATGAAAGAATTAAGCATAGATGATTGCTTTTCATTATAGGCTCAAAGTATGTAAACTTGTTGAGACAACAACAAATTATACAAAGACTCAATGTGCATGAGAAAGGGTTCGAAGGTGGGGAAACTTTCCTTCTTTTTCAATATTAGTATCTTCCAAATGAAGAACCAATAGCGTATGTGTTGCTTTCCTATAAAATGTGAAACATTCCCTTTTTGAGAAAAGAATGAGTAGCTGGTGGGGTTGTATGCAAGAGATGGCATGGGCTAGTTGCCTATTTCAATGATGGTCACCAAAGAATGTGAACCAATCAGATTATGTGGCTTCCCGGCTCAGAAAGAAGTTTAATATTCTTTTACTCTGATCGCTCACCCTCTTTCTTTTAAATCTCACTTCTAACCAGTCTCTCTTTTCCATTTTACCTCTTCACACACCATCACTCAATTCTTTTGACCCTTCTCCCCTCAATCACTCAGGGAATACTTCCTGGGTAGGAAACACTGGTTATCGTGAATCCATGGAAGTTCTATTAAGTTCTCACACTGAATCCCATGTATTTTCCTAAAAGAACATGTTGTTCAACATGCGTTTTGTACATGTAAGCACAAATACCACTTGTTACATGAAGCATAAAAATTTTGGAGAAGTCAAAACAGTTGTGTTTGACGATGCAATTCTCCCCCTCAAATTAAAAGAGTTTGACAATTAAGCTCATATCATTTTATCATGAAGAATAAGATTTTGGAGAATCAAAAACGAATGTTGTTTATATGAACAATATATAAACATTTTTTCAATGAAAGCACATGAAATGACGTTTGATTCAATCAACAGTGAATACAAAGAACGTGAGTATTACCATAGAAAGATTTAACTTTTGATACATGGTAATAACAAAGTCAAATAGAATGTTCTGAACCGTTATGTGTATGAATACTTGACAAAGTATATTGACAAGATAAAACACAAGTATTTATCTTTAAGAACACACGGTCAGATAAGCATTTAAGAATCAAAAAATCTATTAATATCACAGATATTCTCCCCCTTAACTGAATAATTTTTTTTTAACAATATAAAGCAGAAAAAAAAAGCACTGAAGTGCGGGTTCTAATCTGATGTGATTAGAAGCCATACTCCGTTGAGGTACGGGTTTTAAGTTGATTTACTTAGAAGCCTTTGTTCATTCTCCCCCTTAAACCTTGGGTGCCTGCAACACAGATTTAGCTTTTGGTACCCGCTGGTATTTGGGTCCTAATGGGTTAGTTGCAGTTCTAGTAGGAGAGATAAAATAAGAACCATACCAGTTATTTACATAATCTTTTCTTACAAAATCATTTGAGCCACAATAGGAACAACTAATCTTCTTTTGTACTAACCTGATCAATTGATGGATTGTGTAAACCAGATCAGGTTTGCCAAAAGTTTTACCTTTTGTAGCATAGTTCCATTTAGCATTTGATGTATGCACAAATGATTCTTCTTTCTTCTTCTCCTCTGAGGATCCTTTAACTCTCCAGATCCAGTTTCCTCTTTCTTTCTCATCATCCCTTCTCCAGAAGCTTTTCTTTTGAAACTTAGTCTTCTTGAAGTTACCTGAACCATCAACATTTTTGTCATAGAAAAGGTTAGAAGGACGAATCTGATTAGTAGATTTAGAAGTAAGACTATCATCTAAATCATAGAAAGGATTATAGAAAACATTTGAAAAATGTGAACTTGAAGCTGTTTTTAATGAACTATCTGAATCAGCTAGATCATCTCTTGGTGATTGAGCTATTGACTCTGGCGTCTTGTGCTCAGTCAGCTTCACCTTGAATACGATCTCTTCATGTCCCGTTACCTTTGAAGACAAACTGTTTCTTTCCTTTTCAATCAGGTCAAACTTCTTATGCAACTCAGATTTTGCATTCTTCTCCTTCATGATGTGTGTTGACAATTCAGACAACTTTCCTGTCAGCTTAGCTATCTCAGTCTCTAGATCTTTCTTTTCTACAGAAAATTCTATATTTGTATCCTTCAGCTCAGCTTTCTTCTTCTCATTCTCAGCCTTTTCTCTCTCTAGAATGATAACCTTCTCAAAGTCTGAAACTTGTTGAGAAAGTTTAACACATCTAAGCTCTAATGATTTCTTTTCTTCAAAGGCTTTTCTGGAGAAGTCAGAGAATTTCTTGCCAAATTCTTTTCTCTCTTTTTTAATCTTCAACGATTCATCTTGAGTTGTTGCATTGTCTCTGTCTTGGGTTGCCTTTTCTTTCATCTTATTAATCTCAACCTCAAGACTGAGAACTTTATCTTTAAACTTATCTCTGTCCGCACAGTGTTGAGAATTTATTTGTCTTAGTTCTGTACTAGTATCCTTTGCAACACTTGTACTCCTTCTAAGCTCCTCAATCTCTCTTTACATTGCATCCTTCTTAGACCATGTAGAGCTTGACACAGATCTATTCAACTTTTCTTGAAGATCGAAGATCTCTTTTTCATTAGACTCAATTATTCCTGCAAAGTCAATTAAAGAATCAGAATCTTTTGACTTTTCTTTTAAAGCATTGATTTGAATAAGAAGAGATGAGTTCTGAATCTGTAAAGCCTTGTTCTCAGCTTTGAGTATTTTGTCCTCTTTGTCATACTCATCAATCATGTGAGATGATGTTGATAACCGTCCAGCAAGTTGTTTAGCCTTTGCTTTTACTTCAGAATGTGTCATCTTTTCAAAATCAAGGCTGTAACCTTCAGACATCATTAGCAGATTCGACATCCTAGCAATCCCTTGTTAGTAATTAAACTTATATGTACCAAGACAACCAACTAGATGAGATCGTTAGAATCAAAATAAAAATATATTAAAATTTTAAATTCTTAAATTTTTTTTTAACCGGGGTACTGTTCACCGGTACTGTAGCGGCCGGTACTATTCACCGGTACTGTAGCGACCGGTACTGTTGGTATCAGAGCCAGATCGAAGAATTTTTCTTTGATTCGATCGATTTTCAACAATTCATATTCATCGGCCCAAGGTTTTTGATTTGATTTTATGAAGTTTGGTGCAAATCAGTGAGTTTTATTGGTTAAGTCGATTCAATCCTACTTGCTAAAATCATTAGAATCGATTTCAAATTTTGATTTCTATCAATTTTGGAGTAATAATTGAGACCAACGGCTGTTAATGTGGGTTTAATCAAAAGCAATTGGCGGCTATGTTTTCATAATGAATCGATGAAGAAAATTGGATGATGGCTGTTTTTTTTTAAATTGAACGACGGTAGATTTAAATTACAATGGTCGGTGGTGGATTAAAATATCTAAATGGCGGCTGTGGGGTTATAACTCATATTTGATATCAAAATCCATGACATCCACAATTTTGTTTTGGCTTCAATTGCTTTGATTGGATAATCAAAGTTAGTGGGGGCGGTGGAGGATAAAAGGTAACCAACAGAGTGTTTCAATTTTTTTGTTTGATCGGAAGCTTTGCAAGTTTTTTTTAATGATGATGGAACGGTGGTGGAGTGGAAAATTAGTTTGGCGGCTATTTTTTTAAGTGGATGGTGGTGTTTAAACAATATGACCAGTTGTTTGTTTTGTTTTGCCACCCGGGATTTTATTAACCGGTAGTGAAGCCTTCCAATCCGGGTATTACAGTCGTGTATCCCGGGTTTAATGTTTACACTGATTAATCCGGGAGTCTCCCTTGCCAACCGGGTTTGACGAATTTTGTATTGGGCCGAATGCAAACCCATTTTTGGGCTTAAATGTTTTGAGCTTAAGTGATCCATTCTTTCCCAAATTTCTTGGCATCCGATTCTTTTTGAATATTGGTATCCGGATATTAATTTGAAAACTTCTCCAGAACCGATTATTGTTCTGAAGAATGTATATTCCAGATTTATTTCCGCTTTGGCCGTGTGATCCGTGATACAGATTCTTCAAGGGATATTTTTGTATTTGTTCCGGAATTTTCTCGTTTGGGTTTTCTCGACAGTTGTTGATTGGTTCTTTTAACCCTTGCCGAGTAGTGTTTGTTACAAGATGCTTCCTCTATGAGCTGATCAGTACAAGTTCTTAAGTTGAAGTCCTATTCAACTCGCTGTTCAAAGACAGATTCGTTTTTATAAACTGAAGATGCACTTTGGTTGTCACGCAAAACTCACACATTTCTTTCTTGTGGGCGTAACGAATGTGTTGAGTTTCTAGAGATAAAAGTTGTCTTTAGTGCACTCGGTCGAGGTTATTGCGCACATCGAATCTGGTATTAAAGTTGAAACTTTGAAGGATAAGAGCTTAATTCAAGGGGGAGCCGGAGCTATCTTGAATATGCGCAACACTAAAGTTTTACAAAGAAATCATGGGGGAGAAGAGTTGGCGGTTCAAAGACGATGATTCCTTTACAAAACTGTAGGGGGAGATTGTTAGGACATAAAATGTCCATGTTTGGAAAGTTTTGTAAAGGGGTTTATATTTTATATTTGTATTGGACTTTGTTTAATTGTATTAGGCATTAATGTAAATCGGCTTGGGCTTTAGGTTAGAACAAGGGAGTTGGGAGAGTATAAACAGTTTATGTGTTTAGGGTTTTTGCGAGTTAATTCATTATTCATAATGTAGACGTTTTGAGGGATTACGTGTTCTAGAGAGAGAAACACTTTCTCTCTCTAGCTTTTGTTCGTGTTCTTAATTTTCAATATGAATAAAAGGTATTCTCTCCCAATCTCATCTTGTTATCATTATTTGAATCATGAATTGTTGTTGAATCTGGGATCTACTGCAGCAACTGGCGGCTGCTACATATTCGGCCTCGGCGGTCGAGGTGGACACGCAGTTTTGCTTCTTCGAAGCCCATCTGACGAGACGATCTCCCAGGAACTGGACATGGCCGGATGTGCTTTTCCGGTCCAGCATGTTTCCAGCATGGTCAGCGTCCGAGTAGGCTGTCAATTCAAAACCTGTCTCTTTTGGGTACCACAAACCAAGATCAGCAGTACCTTTTAAATATCGGATAATACGCTTAACCGCAGCTAAGTGAGACTCTTTAGGTTTAGACTGAAATCGAGCACATAAGAATGTCGAGAACATATCATACCTCTATAAGTTGTCAAGTACATCAGAGAACCTATCATACCTCTATAAGTTGTAGCATTCACATCCTTTCCATCAGGATCGGTGTGTAGCTTTAAACTAGTAGACATGGGGGTTTTCATAGGTGAAGAGTTTTCCATCTGGTATTTTCGAAGAATATCCGAGATGTACTTAGATTGATTAATGAAAATATTGTTGCTAATTGTTTTACTTGAAGGCCGAGGAAAAAATTCATTTGCCCCATCATGCTCATTTGAAAATGTTTACTCATTAAGGCTGAAAAGTTCTGACAGTACTTGGGGTTTGTGGAGCCAAAGATTATGTCATCAACATAAATCTTTACAAGAATGATATCTTTTTTTCTCTTTTAATAAACAAAGTAGTGTCAATCTTACCTTTAGAGAAACCAGATTTAATCAAGAAGGATGAGAGAGTGTCATACCAGACTCGTGGCGCTTGCTTAAGACCGTATAAGGCCTTGTCAAGAAAATAAACGTGAGTCGGAGATACAGAACTCACGAAGCCTTCGGGTTGCGAGACATACACTTCCTCTTTGAGAACGCCGTTCAGGAACGCAGATTTCACATCCATTTGAAAGACGATGAAATTCTTGTGGGCGGCGTAGGCGAGGAACATGCGAATAGCTTCAATGCGTGCAACAGGTGCAAACGTCTCCTCGTAATCTATACCTTTTTGCTGGCGATATCCTTTAGCCACTAGACGTGCTTTGTTCCGGACAATGATTCCATTTTCGTCCTTCTTGTTCTTGAAAATCCATTTCGTCCTAATCACCGTCTTGTCCTTTGGCCGGGGAACAAGGCGCCACTCTTTGAGGCTCTCAAATTGGTTGAGTTCCTCTTGCATAGCGATCACCCAGTCTGGATCATTCAACGCTTCGGAGACGGTGGAAGGTTCGATACGGCTGAGGAACGAAGAAAATAAGCAGTCGTTCGCAATAGTAGATCGAGTCTGAACAGGCGTCTTGGGATCACTAATGATCTGATGGAGGGGGTGAGCTCGAGTCCACTTGGTGGTGTGTGGAAGAGGTTGATATGTCTGTAGAGAGGTATCGGAGTACACATAACCACCAGGGGGTAAATCCTGAACTGCTTCGAGGGATGACGGCCTGTGAGGTGTAAGTTCCTTAGTTGGAGTCGAGAGTACAACAGAGGACGACTCAGCAGGAGATGCATTTAAAGCAGAATCCGGGATTGCCGGAATGGGAACTTCAGGAGTGCCTTCCACAGGTGTCGGTTCAGGAGGTCCTACTATTGCCGGTGCAACATTAGGATCTTGGATAGGAGGAGGATCACTCGAGCTCAGGAATGCAGATTCATTGACAATAGATGTTGGAGCACCAGGCGAGGATAGGCCACCTGAGTCGGTTGGACCAGTGACTTGTGTTTCTTCTGGTGCTTGAGGAGCATTCTTGTTACAAGACATAGTATTAGACTTAATATTAAATAAGTCATCATAGAAATACTCAAAAAGTAAATCCAAATCAAAAAGATGTGCTCTTGACGTAGACGCTTGATTTGAATCTACTGGAGATTGTGTAGCTTCTGAAAGAAATTGTCCAGAAGCTAAGACACCAGTTAAAGCGGGTTCTAAACTGAGGTGTTCAGAAGCCATATCAGCGGCCTCGTCAAAAGTTTCGTTCACACTCTCAACGACGGTCTTCGTTCGTTTGATGTAGACACGGTAAGCTTTGGCGTGCTGGGAATATCCAATGAACACTCCTTCGTCCGCTTTGGGGATGAATTTGCCGAGATCATCCCTGTCATTCAGTACAAAGCATGAGCACCCGAATGCATGAAAATAGTTAATATTGGGGATGCGTTTGTTGATGATCTCGTACGGTGTCTTGTTGAACCGCTTGTTGATGATAGTGCGGTTTTGAGTGTAGCAAGCGGTTGCAACTGCTTCTGCCCATAAAAATAGTGGTAGCTTGAACTGAGATAACATCGTGCAAGCTGCTTCGACAAGAGTTCAGTTTTGGCGCTCTAATACCCCGTTTTGTTGAGGAGTACGAGCAGCTGAGAAGGTATGCGTTATGCCCACTGAAGTCAAGTAACCGGTGAGCACTTGATTCTTGAACTCTGTGCCGTTATCCGTCCTTATGGTATGGACTGATAGGTTGAGACGGACTTGAATACTCTTTAGGAGAGAGATGATCAATTCGGGAGATTCATCCTTTGAACGGAGGAATCTGACCCACGTGTAGCGAGAAAAGTCGTCAACCATCACCAGAACATACTTCTTGTGATTAATGCTTTGGACGCGCATCGGTCCACATAAATCCATGTGAAGGAGTTCAAGGGACCGTGAAGTACTAGGAGTGACTTTAGGCTTGTGAGAAGCCTTCTTCATCTTGCCCATTTCGCAGGCAGCACATAAATGATCTTTTTCGAACTTAAGATCAGGCATTCCCTTGACGTGTCCACCGAGCACCAACTTGTTGATAGTCTTGAAGTTCAGGTGCGAGAGTCGACGATGCCATAACCAGCTTTGTTCGGCAGAGGCTTTAGACATTAAACAAACTTCCTTATCTGCTTTCAGAGACGAGAGGTCAATTGTGTAGAGGTTGGTGCGACGCGTTCCAGCAAGGATTTCTTTTCCGTCTTCAGTCCGAATGCTGCACCGCTTGGCTTTTAAAGTGACCTATAGATCCTTGTCGCAGAATTGACCGATGCTGAAGAGATTGTGACCAAGTCCCTCGACGTAGGACACTTTCTTGATTGTGATATTATCCTTGATGATATCTCCGTAACCCCTGATAGGAGAGTAGTGATCATTTCCAAAACGTACATTACCACAAAACTTCTCGGTGAAGTTTGTGAGTAGCTCCTTTCTTCCGGTCATGTGCTTGGAGCATCCTGAATCTAGATACCACACATGACCATCCTGCAAAACAAGTTATTTCTTTTTAGGTACCCATTCGTAAATGGGTCCTTTAGGGTTAGATTTAACACCCGTTTTGGATGCCCGTTTAGACTTGGGTCTTTTTCTATGACGAGTAAGATCAAACTGAGAATGATAATTAGCAACATGATACGAGCCAAACCAATCAGATGCATAACGACGATCAACAAAATCATTCGATCCACAATAAGAACAATAAATACAATCATGAGACAGTTGAAGCAAATGCGAAATAGAATAAACCTTTAAAGGTAAAGTTCCATTACATTCAACTAAAGGTTTAGAATTAAAAACATCATGATTGTTATTGTTTTTCCTAGACTTTAAAACTGGATCAACTAATTCTGATATCGCCGTGCTTGCCTTGGACTTCTTAGCTACCCATCCATATTTAACTTCTTTGCGCCGACCAAAAGTATCTGAAAGACCGTTAAACTTATAGTCAGAAGATGTGAAACTTGAAGATTGTTGTCTTTTGGAGCGACCGGTTTTTGTCTTCTTTTGTGAATGCTTTTTTGCTTTATACTTGGAAGAATTGTTCACAGAAGGTTTTTGTGGGGCGGATGTGGAACATTCACCCTTATAAAATTGTACCGGAGGCTCACAAGAATTATTTAGAAAATCAACGTGACTTGGAAGTAAAGGATCAAAATCAAATTGGTTCAAATCACTATCTAGACACACCTCAGAATTCAAGAATGCAGAAAATTCCATTTCCTCATCAGAAGGGACCTTATCGCTTGAGGAATTCAGGACATCGGAAGAATTAGTTTGAAGCGGATCATAGGCGGAAGCATTTTGCATATCAGAACACTGATCCGTTTCGAAAACTTGAGGCTCTTTTCCTTTGTTTGAGAGAATTGGTGACGAGTCACCCAAAAAGGCTTTGCAGGAAGATGTGTCAGAGGCAGGATAAGAATTTTCAGACATATGAGTTTTCTCTCTTTGGAGAATAGTAGGATTAGCTTGAGGCTCAGCATTGTGAAGTTGCTCTTTCAGGCGATCTGCTGCCAAAGCAGCCAGTTGTGAATTTAAATTTTTTATTTCTGTCTGAAAGTATTTTTTCTCCTTAACTGACAAAGTTTCCTCTTTAATGGAATTGAGGCACTCAATTTGAGATAAAAGAATCTTGTTTTTCCTTTTGAAAGATGTGCCTTTCCTGTTCAAACGACTCTTCTAGCTGAACAATTTTCTTTTCTAAAATCAGAGGTGGAACATAGACTTTATGGTCTAGTTGTTCCTCCTCAGTTTTAACGGTTTTAGTATCTAGTTCAGCTTGAGTGTAGCTTCTAAAATAGTCATTCGATAGGAAACAAGATTTTTCTTCGTTGTAAGATGCATTTAATGAATCATAAACAAAAGGTAGATTCATTTTAATAGATTTCTCCCTTCTCAACTTATCCTCTTCCAATTCCTCATCCTCAATTGGTTTGGTCCAATTGATTTTGTATTATGGATAGGTCTTGTGTAATCCAATAAATTCAAACGCATATAACGTAGGAACTTTGGATAAGGCATTTTTCAGATAATAGGGGTTATCGTAACCGATACCCGTATTCGCATGCTTGGGTTCTTTTGGTGCTATAAGATTAAGCGTTTGATGAGATTGACCAATTTTATAAAGTTTCCTTTCAAGCTCTTTTAATTGATTAGATAATCTTTGATTTTCATTTTTGTAAGTCGCGCTTTGAGTCACAATATCAATTTTCTCATTTTCTGACATACGAAGCTCATCGGTAAGATTATCTACTTTGGTATTTAGCTCTTGTGAACCTTTTGAACAACTCTCACGCTCTTCTTTTAAATTTGAAATGATGCACAGGTTGCTAGCAATTTCTAAGCTTTGATTTTCACTACATTCAGACTGTGCAAAAACTCGTTTTTCTAGAGATGAGATGAGTTGTTCCTTTTATTTTATGAGTAGCTTATAAGAGTCTAGTTTATGCATAGTAAGTTGCATATGATCAAGTAAAGCTTCTTGGTAAGGAGCACACACCTGACATGGAGAATTCCAATCTTCATCATCAGTGTCAGACGGTGATGAATGCTTGCCCATGAAACACAAGTGTGCTTCAGCATCCTCAGGTTCTTCATCAGATACTTGCAACTAGTAATCATCTTCAGTCATGAGAGCCTTACCTGCTTCCTTTTCTTTGGCCAGTAGCAGCTTGGCTCTATAATAATCTGCGTTGCGCACAACAGGTTTGCGACAATCCTTGGCAAAATGACCCAAACAACAACAGTTGTAGCATTTGATCGGTTCCTCTTTGGGATTTTCTTCATGTCTCTTGTCAGGCTTCTTCCCATCTTCTATACGTCTCTTACCTTCAAACTTCTCTTGATGATCACGGCAAGTGGAGAATCTTTGCTTGTTTGATGACTTGTTAAAAAACTTTCTTTTCTGAAAAGCTTGAGTCAGGTACACCATAGCTTCTTTCATCTTAGTGTATTCTGGATCCGAATCACTGTCAGGATCTTCGGGTTCAGAATCACTTTGCATTGGCTTCTTTTCAGATGAACGGCTGACAAACTTACCTCTTTTCTCAGATACGAGTGCTAACGGATCAACTACCGGCTTTTCCTCTGCTTTATGATTCCCCATTAGCTCCATAACTTCCTCTTCATCCTAAAGCAGCATTTCGGAAAGTTCATGTAGATAAAGCTTCTCCAGAGTCTGAGTATGGCGAATATGAGAGACAAACGGCTTCCATTTAGGTTAGAGGTTGTTCATGAACTTGATGTTGTTCTCGGTATTCGTCTTTGTGATCTTATTCTTCTGGAGATCATTCAGAAGCAAGTTGAACCTTTCATAGGTTTCTGTCAGTGTATCGCCTTTTCTTGCTTTGAAGCTATCATATCTGGTGATGCAGTTTGTCACCTTCAGCTGATTGTTGATGTGGCTCCCCATTATCATTTTCTCAATCTGGTCCCACATTTTCTTCGCAGACAACTTATAACTGTCGATGCAAGCCTAGATGTCATTGGGTAGACTTTGTAGAAGATATGACTTTGCTTGCTTCTCAGCCTCATACATAGCCTTTTCTGGATTTGTAAGGTCACCGATAGTTTTTGGAACTGTACGCTCTGGTTGACCTTCGGCTGTGTTTCCAGGTATGACCTTCGTTGGCCAGTCTTGTGGCCCCTCTGTCAGACACTTGTATATTGCTTCATAATTTGATTTCGCTTCAATGAAGTTCATGAAGCGATCGTGCCACTGAGGATATTCCCCCCGATAGAGCACCGGGGGCTTCTGATCCGAACCAATAGCTAACACATCTCTTGAATTCATCTTGAATCTCTTAACTTAAAAGCACTGTAACGATCGTGAGACAGGCAGGATGATCCAAACACAATAATAAAATAAAATAAAAAATAAGTAGAAAAACAAAGACCCGGTCGAACAGGGTACCGGTCAAGCAAAAGACCGATAACGACAATGTACCGGTCAAGAAAAGGATCGGTGTTGACAATGTACCAGTCAAGCAAAGGACCGGTATTGACAATGTACCGGTCAAGCAAAGGACCGGTATTGACAAAGTACCGGTCAAGCAAAAGACCGGTATTGACAAAGTATCGGTCGAACCAAAAGGACCGGTATTAACAACTTACCGGTCAAAGGACAATGACCGGTAATCAGGGTACCGATCGAAGGAATGAGTCGGTAGAGCAAAGGACCGATAATGTCAAGGTACCGGTCGAATAAACGACTGATAATGACAATTCACCGGTCGAAACAAAAGGACCGGAAGAGACTATGTCCCGGTCAAACAATCTATCGATCGAACCTGATAAATAACAACTTAAGAGATAACCGATAAAAATCAAACACCGATAAACAGATAAGCCCGATAAAATCAGATAAAGACCGATAATCGCGAAGAACAGTCCAAAGAAAGCGATGAATCTGGAATTCGATCAAGACCAAACCAAGAAAATCAAACGATTATGCAACAATTTCAACTTGAGAAGCAGATTTAAGCTTAAACACACTTATGCAAATCGATAATTACACCGATAAACACTAAAACAAACGACCGATAAACTAAAGAATCAGCTTTCAATAGACCCAACTAGACCGATAGATAACCCATATATCAAAAATTCAATTGACCAGAAAAATTGTTTTCCAGAATATTAAACGATCGATAAAATCTTACTGATTTTCCAAAAAATAAATTTGTTTGATTAACCCCAAACGATAAAAGCATGAACAGATAATCACATGAACAGTAATCGCATGATAAAAGTAGATTAAACAGAAAATCGACTAGGATTTTTAGACAAACCTTTTTCTGGATCAAACATTTAGTCTCTTTGCTCTGATACCAATTGTAGATCCCAATACAGTGCAATCAGCAACAAATATTATCAAAGATGAACAGTATTTGAGTCACAGCTACTAGTCATATGATTAATATGAAATCAAAGAGTTTAGGTTTACAGAGAGAATATTTGATCAGAATATGTAAACCTATTGACTAGAGTTATGAAAATAATGAGACTAACTTGTAAAAGAAAGTAAAACAACCTTTATATAACCAAGCTTTACAAGATAATGGGCTTATGGGCTTTTAGGCCCAACAGGCTAATAAAACTTTCAAACAATTACAATTTACACCCTGAACTTCTATTTAACATATAAATTTCCCTAACATGGTTGTTCTTGAACAGATTCTTCTTGAATATTCTGTTCTTGAACAGATTCTTCTTGAATATTCTGTTCTTGAACAGATTCTTCTAGAATATGCTCAGTTTTTGATTGTGCGAAATCAGGTTCAGAAATACTGTTTTGATTAACAGGAGGTACTGGAACAACATCAGTTTCAGAGATAGATGCAGCGGTATTTGGAGTAGATGCGTTCGCAGTTTCCTGATTCAAAACATGTGAATCATTATTAGTATTAGATTTGGGAACATCATCATAAAAATTCTCAAAAAGAAAATCAAGATCAGAAAGATTAAGCAAGAAGAAGAAGGATCCTGATTTGACGGTTGTATTGCAGGTTCTGAACTGACTTGTGCAGAAGCTAAATTCCCTGTAAGTGCGGGTTCTGAGCCTGATTGAACAGAAACCAAATCAGCAGCTTCGTCAAATTTAACATTGACACTCTCTATCACTTTTCTAGCTGAGATAAAAAAGACTCGGTAAGCCGTAGAATTAGAAGAATAACCCAGAAAAATACCCTCATCTGCCTTTGGGCTAAACTTGTTGACATTGTCTCGGTCATTCAGAACATAACATTTACACCCAAATGACTTGAAATATTTGACATTCGGTTTGATACCGTTCATAAGCTCATATGGTGTTTTGTTGAATCGGCGATGTAGAATTGATCTGTTCTGGGTATGACATGCAGTTGAAACAGCTTCAGCCCAATGAGACAAAGGAAGACTTGAATATGCAAGCATCGATCTGGCAGCCTCGACAAGCGTTCTATTACGACGTTCAACAACCCCATTCTGTTGTGGTGTTCGAGCAGCAGAAACTGTTGTTGAATACCTTGATCTTCGTAGAAAGCTTGAAGAGTGTTGTTCTTGAATTCAGTACCATTGTCTGATCTAACAACTTTAACAGCTTTTTGCTTGTTGGTCTGAATTGTTTTGATGAAGTTGATGAGAATGTCGGGAGTTTCATCTTTAGACTTGAGAAACTTAACCCATGTATACCTTCAGTAATCATCAACAACCACCAAGACATATATTTTCTTTCCGATACTCTTTGTCTTCATCGGTCCGCATAAATCAACGTGTAACAAATCAAGAATGTCCGAAGTGCAGGGTTCAGGCTTTGGTTTATGAGGAGCTTTTTTCATCTTTCCTTTCTCACAATCTTGACAGAGGTGGTCTTTCTGAAATCTGAGTACTGGGAGACCTCTCACTGAATCATTCTTGACCAGGCAATCCATGTATTTAAAGTTGAGATGAGCTAGTCGTCGGTGCCATATCCAACTTTCATGAACAGAAGCTTTACAAAGCAAGCATATATCTGATGGGATTTTAACCTTGGAAAGATCAATGGTATGTAAATTGGATCTTCTTTTTCCAACCAGTAAATCCCTGCCACTGTAATTCTTCACAGCAACGCGTTTAGATTTGACAACCTTCACTCGACACTCCTTTGCTATATGTCCCGGTTTTCCACAATTGAAGCAGTTCATTACCTTCTTCTCTTCCTTTTTCGGATCAACCACTTTAGCAGGATCATATTTTGGAACATATGGCTTTGATGGAGCACCGGGTTCCACTTTCTTTGAACCAGAAGTGAAACGAAGGTTGTTTGATCGTGATCTATGTTGGAACTTTTTCTGATAATGTTGAGAGAGAAGTATCATAGATTTTTCCAAGGCCTCGCCATCATCGTCAGTTGACCCATGATAAGCACTCTCAGATAAAGCTTGTTCTGCCAGCTAACTTGCTAGAAGAGAAATCGGATCAACAGTCTTTGGTTTATTCTTCTTATCCATCTTAGCTTTCTTTTCCAGAACCAAATTCTCATCAGCCATTAAGATCTCATAAAGTTCCTGAATTGGCATTGTAGAGATCCGAACATCATTCCTCATTCTATGGCATGATTTGATCCACTCTGGTTGAAGAGCATTCAAGAATTTCATATTGGCTTCCAATTCAGTCTTTGTCACCTTTATCTTGTACAGATCATTTATTACCGCCCAAAATCTATCAAATACACTTTTCAGACTCTCTCCATCTTTTGCTTTAAACTCCTCAAAGTTGTTCATGTATCGAGTCTGACGGAATTGAGTAGCCACAACTGATCTAAGCATTATCTTTTCTAGTTGAGTCCACATTAACATCGGATTCTTCTTGAAACAGTCAATTCTGTTGTAGATTGAATTGGGTAGAGCAAGAATCAGATTAGATTTTTCCTGGTTATCAGCTTGATATCTCAAAAGCTCTTCAGCATCATACTCTCTTAAAACCTTCTCAACTCTTGTAGTCGGAGTAGTTGCAGTAGCTGGTATTTCTTTCATGAGCCTCTCCATAGGACCTTCAGTCAGAGACTTCATCATATTATCACCATTTGGTTGTCTTTCTATGAAATTAATAAATCTTTCCTGCCATTGCTGAAATTCATTCTCATTTATCAGAACAGGAGGGCGAGTATCTGATCCCAAAGACATCATTATGTCGTTTTTGTAAAACTGAGCTTGTAGAGACAGCTTGACAGAATCAGAAAGTCAGAAAATGCTAAGTCTGAAACACTGGTAAACTGGCGCAAACTGAAGGTTTGCATGAGCTGTGAATGACGCAAATGAAATTTGCGTGATCTATGGAAGATGCAAACTAGCTTTGCGTGAGTTGATGAAGGCGCAAACCAAACTTTACGTGAGGCGAAGAAGGCGCAAACCAAGCTTTGTGTGAGAAGCTAGTAACGCAAACTGAAACTTTGCATTAGACAAAAGTGACGCAAACTGATCTTCGCGTGAGATGATGGTGGCGCAAACTGTATTTCTCGTGAACTGAAGGAGACGCAAACTGTACTTTGCGTGATGCAAGTGTGACGCAAAGTTAGCTTTGTGTGATGAAACCAAGGCGAAAAGATGAACTTCTCTTGAAAACCTGAAGACGCACAATATGCACTAGATGAACTCGCTCAAATCCAGATGAACTAGCGCAAACCTGAGATGAACTGGCGCAAAGATCAGATCTGGCGTAAAGCTCAAAGAATCAAGAAAAACCTTCTAAAATCGATTAGAAAAACGAAATTAATGACATTTTCACACACTGATATGATCGAAAACAAGATTCTAACAACTTTTAAACAATAATATCGATCAAAAAACACAAAATCAAGACTTCTTGAAAATCACAGTACGTAAAACGAGTTTTTCCAGAAAATAAAAATCCTCAAAATCGATTATCAAAAACTGATTTTCTTGAAAAATGATGTGAAACAAAAGTGTTCTTCTATTAAAATCAAATCCAACAAACCAATTTTCAACAAAATTCAATCAGAAAACAGTCCGAATTTTATGAAAAATCAAAAAATGAGATTTTCTTGAAAAAATCAAGAAAATCGATCAAATTTTCTGATTTAAACACTAATTCATATACTAAAACCGATTTCTCTCAATCCTCTTAGATTTAGTTAAGCTCTGATACCAATTGTCAATCCCAAAAACTCTAAATCTTAGAGAGAGAAAGTAGAGAGAGAGAGTAGAGTGCGCCAAATGTAAACGTATATTCAAATGAGGTTCCAAAGTTACAAATCAAAGGCACCAAGGGGACTTAAATACCCCAAGACCTAAACAAAACAAATAAGCTAACTAAACACTGTTTAGACCAGAGAAAATAAATACATTGATTACTATTCAAAATAGACTTAACAGAACATTTCAGAAAACTTTTTTCATGTTCGAAAGTTGTTCTTCTTTCAAACAATCAGAGATCTAGGATTATAAGATATTTACCTTTAAGCTCCCCCTCAAATCATGATAGAATGATTTAGGTCTATTTAGCTCCCCCTGGATATTTGCAAAATATCCTTATATGAATCATTGAAGAACGGGTCCTGATCTGTTGTAATCAGAAGCCATCGCCTTTATACATCTAAAATATGTCAGTAAAAAACACAAGATAGAGATCAAATACAACTCCCTTTTGAATTGTAGACCGTCATATCTTTCAAATATATTATCAATGAAAAAGCACATGATAGAGATCAGATACAACTCCCTTGTGAATTGTAGATCGTCATATCTTATCGGATGTAAAGTATTTCAGACAAGAATGTACTCCCCCTTGATGGTTGATTTCCTCGTTCGAGTATTTGAGTACAATCTCTTATCAGGACAGGAGTAAAGGCTTTTGACCACTGAAGTACGAGTCCTAAACTGTTGTGTTTAGAAGCCAAACTCCGTTGAAGTACGGGTTCTAAGTTGATTTACTTAGAAGCCTTGGTGTGAATATCAAATCCCAAACAATCAAGCTAATTTCATCAAGATTTAACAATGAAATCTAGAGAGAGAGAGTAGAGAGAGAGAGTAGAGAGAGAAAGTAGATCTTGAACATTAACCACAAATCTGATTTTAAAATATGTGCTTAAGGAAAACAACAAAGTCTAAACCTATTTATACCACTACCTAATACAAATACTTAATGATTAAGAAAACTAAAACAACTTTGACTTTTCTAAGACATTGACATTGTTGACTATACAATTTGACTTTTCTCATTAAATCTTGGATACAATATTTAGACTTAACAATCTCCTCCTTTGTATTCAAGATTTAATAAAAATTTTACACTAGTCTTTAGCACTTGATTATTCAGCTTATGTCTCTGACAACTTTGAAGCTTTAACAATATTCAGGTTCAGCCTTTTAAGAATCTTGAAAAGTCTTTAATACTTTGAAGCTTTAAAAGTCAACATGTCTGGAACACGAATCTGAAATCTTGAAACTTTTGAAAAACTTTGACATATTTGAAACATTGAGGAGTCTTTGAAAAACTTGTATCTTCCTCTCTTGTGATCTCTGAACCGTGTTTGGAAAAACAAACTTTCATGAACCATCTTGATTTATCTTTGAATCATATGAAGCATTTGAATTGACTTGAACTTTCAGAATTTCTTCACCAGTGTTTTCACTTTGATATCTCTTCATGATATTGAAATTGAATCTTTGTAAATGTCTCCCCCTTTTTGATGATTGTGAGCATCATGATCATCAAAACATCTTCAATTTCTACACAGTCTTTGATCACCCCTTTTGTATTCGAATAACAATCTCCCCTTTCAATGATAATTTGACAGTCGCTGTGCTTTGATCTGAATAACTGAATCATGAACTGTATATACCTGAATCTTTTCAAATTCAGATATAATGAACGTGGTAACCCTGATTCAACAAATGAACCAGTTAGGAATGCCTGTCAGTAACACAAAGTTACTGTGTACAACGAATGTACAATGTAAGGAGCTGGTTTTATGATGACTCCCCAGAACTTCCATTCAATCAATGAAAAACACAAAGTTTATCTATGAATGTTCTGACAGAAAAAGTGTGCTTGTGCTTGTGTATGAAAGAATTTTAGCACAATGATTGTGTTTCATAAGGCTCAATTTGTGTAAAATGTTGAGACAGGAACATGTATTACACGGACTCAATGTGCATGAAAGAGGTGCGAAGGTGGGGCAACTTTCCTTCTTTTTCAATATCTAAAGCTTCCGAGTGAAGATTAGATAGCATATATGCTGCGTCCCCAAAGAAAATGAAACATTTCTTTGTTAAGAAAGAAATGAGTGGTTGGTGGGGTAATAGCAAGAGTTGGCATGGGCTCACAGCCTTTTTCAATGATGGTCACCAAAGAATGTGAACCAATCAATAGATGTGGCTGCCCGGCTCAGAAAGTGGTAGGTGCAGAGTTCAGATATTCTTTTAACTCTGATCTCACACCCTCTTTCTTTTTATACATTATGCTTACTTCTAACCAAACTCTCTTTTCCATTTTTTCGCTCCACGCAATGAGAAAAACTCAACCGGATGAGTTATCTCCCCCACTCTTTGATTTAGACCCCTCACCCCTCAATCACTCAAGGATAACTTACTGGGTAGGAAACACTGGTTAACGTGAATCCATGGAAGTTCTGTTTAAACTCACACACGAATCCCATGTAAGTCCTAAAAAGCAATTTAACTAAACAGTTAAGCACAAAGTGTATGATATCATTGTCAAAATGTATGCTCATGAAATTTGAGCAATTGAACTTTGAAGATTTCTCAAAACAATGATATTGAATGAAAGAAATGAAATCAAAAGAATTGTTTTGAGAATCTGACAATGTATCAAGTAGATAAAACGAAAAGGTTAGGGAATCAACGAACTGGATATTTTGTTTATATGAACGAATATAAACAATTTATCAATGAAAGCACAAATATGAAAAAGATGAATGATGCTCAACAACTTTGAAAGCAAACGAGGGTATTACCATCAAAAAAATATGTTCGATATGAGACATGGTAATAACAAATCAAATGAAATACAGAATCGATGTGTGTGAATACTTTACAGTATATGGAAAAGACAATACACAAGTATTGATCTTTGGAAACACACGGTCAGTTAAACATTAAGCTCAAAATTTGAAAAACATTTAAAAGCTCACTTCTGAATTCATGAAATCTTTTGAGAATAGAGAAGTGGTTTGAACATTTAAGAACTTGTTTTTCATGCTTGAAAGTTGTTCTTCTTTCAAACAATCAGAGATCTAATACAGAAGATAGTTACCATTAAGCTTCCCCTCAAATCATGATAGAATGATTTAGATCTTTTAAGCTCCCCCTGGATATTAGCAGAATATCCTTCTCTTGATTGAAAAACGGGTCCTGGTCTGTTATTTGATCAGAAGCCATCACCTTTACTCCCCCTATAAATTATGCAACAGTAGATTTATCAATGAAAACAAGATAGATATCCACAATTCCTTCTGGAATGTAGTCCGTCATATCAGTAAGATCTATCAATGAAAAAGTACAGGATAGAGATCTACAATTCCTTCGGGAATGTAGTCCGTCATATCTCTCTAATGCATTTTTCAGAGAAGAAAGTACTCCCCCTTGATGGTTGATTTCCTCATTTGAGTATTGGAGTACAATTCTCAAATCATGACAGGAGTAAAGATCTTTAATCGTTGAGGTATGGGTCCTAAGCTGATGTGCTTAGAATCCATAATCTTGACATTGAGGTGCGGGTCTTGAACTGTGTTATTCAAGAGCCATGGTTCTCTTACTCCCCCTTGACTTGAGGTGCTTGCAACACATAATCAGTTTTCGGCTTTGGTACCCACTGGTATTTGAGTCCATGAATGTTAGTTACAGTTCTTGTGGGGGTTATCGAGTAAGAACCATACCAGAAATGATCATTGGTCTTGTGAATAGGATCAAGTGTACAGCAATAAGAACAATAGTATTTCTTACCTGACAACCTGATTGATTGATCTCTTGAATAGATATGATCAGGTTTACCGTTACGCGCATTGTTCTTCTTGGCTTTGTATGTATGGACACATGATTTCTTTCCTGTCAGCTCATTTGTCATCTCATCTTTAAATGGTTTCTTCTTCCAGACCAATTCCTCTGCCTTGTAACTTCTTCTTCTCGGATATGTACCTGAACCATCTAAATTTCTATCATAGAAAAGGTTAGTACTACGAATCTGATCAGAAGATTTAACTGACCTCTTGGAAGAAACAATTTTCTGATTTGAACTTGAAGCTGTTTGTTCAAGCTCTTTAATCTTTGAAGCAAAGTTGTCTCTTTCTTTGACAAGTAAGTCAATCTTATCCTTGAATTCAGACTTCGTTTTCTGCTCTTTCAGTGCATTCTCAGATAGTTCAGCTAACTTAACAGTCATCTTTCTAATCTCGGTCTTAAATATACTTCTTTCTTCTTCAAACCCCGTCTCAGCATCCTTTCTTTGGCCGGATATTTCTTTAAAGAATCCCACATTCTTTTGTTCAATGGCCTTCTTCTCTTTGGAAAACTTCTCTCTTTCTAAGATAAGTACTTTCTCAAAATCAGAAACTTGTTGGGAAAGTTTTATACACTTAAGCTCAACTGCTTTCTTTTCTTCAAAACACTTTCTTGAAAAATCTGAGAACTTCTTTGAAAATCCTTTCTTTTCGCTCTCAAAATCAGCTTTATCTTTAGCAATCATTTTCTCCAAATCAGATATTTTCTTTATAAGCTCAGTATTAACATCATTTAGATTTCTAATCTTCTCTTCATAACTCTCAACAGATACGGCTTGCTGAATTTTATTTTCCAACTCATAAATCTTCCCTTTTAGCTCAGTCACAACCTTTGGCCCTAACATCGTCCATTCAAGATAGTCCCACATCTCCTTTCCTATTGACTTGTATAAATCTTTTCCTGTCAACTTGTAGGAATTTATGTGACCATTAATATCATGACGAATACTATTAAACACAAAAGTTCGGGCTAAAATATCATCTCTCTTTCTTTTCTCCCGATCCTCAGTACAATCTTCTGTTGGAGTAAGAGGTTTCATCTATCCTTCAGTCAATGATAATCTGATATAGCAACTCAGCTCATGTGTATCTACAAAGTTTAAAAAATCAACTTTCCACTGCTCGTATCTTCCTCTGAGTAATATTGGAGAACTCATCCTGTTTCAAACAGAATTTGAAAAAATGATTTTCAGTTGAAATGAATTCAAAAACAAAATTCAGACAATCTAAACTTTTCTCTCTCAGAAAATTTTGAATGAGAAACAACTTGATAAAAAATGATCGGTCCCAAACAATTCAGAAAAATTTGACTGAAAGTCAAAATCAGTTCAGCACAAAAAATAAATTATGAAATTCTCAAAGCACTTGAATTATCTATCTCTGGAATTTTCAGACTGTGTCTTGAAACTTGCAGATCAAATATATTCAAAACCTGCAAATCAGAAAGTAGTAAATTAGATCAATTAAAATTTGGCACAAGTGATAAAATTGACGCAAAGTAAGCTTTTGCGCGAACTGATGGTGGTGCAAGAAACAGGTTTTCACTAACAGTTGGTGGCGCAAGATAGAATTTTGGTTAGCTGTTGATCGTGCAAATCTGCAAACTCTCAAACACTATTATCACCACCGTTCCATTATCAATCAAGTTTTATATTGAGTGGTGCAAAACATCTGATTTGCGTGAGTAATGTATGTTTGCACTAGAAGTTCTTGGCGCAAACCTGTAGTTTGCGTGAGATACTGCACAAACTTAAAAGACCACCGAACTTTGAAATTAAACCTGCAAATCATGCAAGATGAATTGAACAAGTTAAATTGCACCGCCCCGTTACCTTGATAACAACCAATCAAAATCTTACTTTGATTTCAAATTGAAATTTACAACCTGCAGCACTGTTCACAATATAATTTCAATCCAATCACCAAATTCTTCCACCAATTGATTTGATTTATTTAAACCCACAATTCCACCGAATTGATAAAATGAATCCACCGACCCACTATAATTGAAAGCCAATCAAATTTTGTTAATCAAGAATGAATTGTTTTGGCATCCGATTTGATTAAAAAATTTACCGTCCCACTATTGAAAACTTTGCGCGAGATGGCTAAAACGCAAACCTCATGTTTGAGTGATAAGGCTATAGCGCAAACCTATGGTTTGCATGAGTGTGTGAGGTGTGTCAAAATGAATTCAAGTTACCCAAAGTCAGCGTCCCATTATAGATTCCAACCAATACTTCTCCACCGAAATATTTCAATATAGGTTTGCGTGACTAGGCTATGACGCAAACTAAATGTTTGCGTGAGTAACCTGCAGAGCCACCGATTTCATTTCAAATCCACCAAATGCAATATCAATTCATACAACATTTTACAAACTAAAAACACTATTAACTCCTTGATTTTAAAGATCAAACAATGATTACAAACACATTTTTTTTATAACAACTCCACAAAAATTTGGATCAAAATCCCAGATTTACTCAAAAACACTTGAAGACCTTCAAGAACACCAAGAACTCCAAAATTTCAAACATGAAATTTAGACATTAAAACTTGAAATCTTAGATGAATTCATGTCCAAAAACACTTTTTAGAAACGAATTTGCACAAAAACGGATCAAATCAACATTAATTTGCAAAATCACTCTCAAAAAAATTTCACAAAGATTTTTTCTCAAGAACACCAAATTTCTAACAATCTTCAAATACCTCAAATCTTGATACGTTTTTTAAAATCTTTTGATGCAAACATGAAATATAAGATTGAAGAAAAGTTTTGCAAACAAAATCAAACTCAAAAACCAACAAAAAATGTGTAACCCATTTGTGTTCTTCAAGTCCTTCAAAAATGGAGAATTTCTTCAAATTTCAAGAAATCGATTCAATCATTTGTAATCCTTTTGAATTGATTTGGTCAAGCTCTGATACCAATTGTGAATATCAAATCCCAAACAATCAAGCTAATTTCATCAAGATTTAACAATGAAATATAGAGAGAGAGAGTAGAGAGAGAAAGTAGATCTTGAACATTAACCACAAATCTGATTTTAAAATATGTGCTTAAGGAAAACAACAAAGTCTAAACCTATTTATACCACTACCTAATACAAATACTTAATGATTAAGAAAAATAAAACAACTTTGACTTTTCTAAGACATTGACATTGTTGACTATACAATATGACTTTTCTCATTAAATCTTGGATACAATATTTAGACTTAACACTTGGTTCTCTTACTCCCCCTTAACTTGAGGTGCCTGCAACACAGAATCAGTTTTCGGCTTTGGTACCCACTGGTACTTAGGTCCTGATGTGTTAGTTGCAGTTCTTGTGGGGTAATTGAGTAAGAACCATACCATAAATGATCACTGGTCTTGTGAATATGATCATGTTTACAGCAATAAGAACAATAGTATTTCTTACCTGACAACCTGATTAATTGACCTCTTGAGTAGATATGATCAGGTTTACCTTTACGCGCATTGTTCTTCTTGGCTTTGTGTGTATGTACACATGATTTATGTCCTTTCAGCTCATATTTCTTCTCATCTTCAACTGGTTTCTTCTTCCAGACCAGTTCCTCTTCTTTATATCTTCTTCTTCTTTGATATGTACCTGAACCATCTATATTTTTATCATAGAAAATGTTAGTACTATGAATTTGATCAGAAGATTTAGCTGACCTTTGTGAAGAAACAGTTTTCTGATTTGAACTTGAAGATGTCTTTTCAAGCTCTTTAATCTTTGAAGCAAAGCTGTCTCTTTTTTTGATGAGAAGGTCAATCTTCGTCTCGCATTCATACTTCGTTTTCTTCTCTTTCAGCACACTTTCAGATAGTTCAGATAGCTTCTCAGTAAGCTTTTTGATCTCTGCCTCAAACATGCTTCTTTCTTCTTCAAATCCCTTTTCAGCATCCTTTCTTTGGCTAGATATTTCTTTGAAGAATCCCACGTTCTTCTATTCAATTTCCTTCTTCTCCTTGACAAACTTTTCTCTTTCCAAGATAATCACTTGCTCAAAATCAGAAATTTGCTGAGAAAGCTTTATACACTTAAGCTCAACAGTCTTCTTTTCTTCAAAACTTTTCTTGGAAAACTCTGAAAACTTTTTAGCAAACTCTTTCTTCTTATTGTCAAAATCAAATCTTTCTTTGACCATCGTTTGTTCCAAATCAGATATTTTCTTTAGAAGCTCAGCATTAGAATCTTCCAAACTTTTAATCTTCACTTCATAACGTTCAACATATGCTGCTAGCTGAATTTGCTCAATCTGTTTTTCAAACTCATAGATTTTTCTTTTCAGCTCAGAATTCACAGATTCCAAAACCTTTACTTTTTCTTTTGAAGACAACTTTGATTTATTTTCAAGCTGATCCCACATCTATTTTGCTGTAGCGGTGCAATCTAATTGAATAGAAATCTCATCTGAAATTCCTTGCAAAACAAAAACTTTGGCAAATTTATCAGCTTCATGTCGCTTTCTCTGCTCATCTGTATATTCGTGAAAATATATTGGAACCTCTTTTCTTTGCAATAGTCCATAAGCTCCTGGATAATAGTAAAACTTTGTCGGAATTTTCATCAACCCTTCCTGCAAAGATAATCTGATATAAGCACTCAACTCATGTTGATCAATGAAGTCTAAGAAATGATCTTTCCACTGCTCATATTCTCCTTTAACTAAAACAGGAGGTTTCACACAAGTTTTAGTACATAAAACTTCTTTGACAAAACACATCTGATCTAGTCTATATTTTTCTTAAAGTTCGAAAATTTGTTGTGCCAGACATTTCTCTCTAGGCTTTGTACAATAATAGTCATCATCCATGATTCCTGTAACAAAAAGAAATTCAGAAATTAGCTTGATAAGAATGATCGTTCCCAAACAATTCAGAAAAATTTGACTGAAAGTCAAACTTAGATCACACTCAGAAAATTTGACTGAAAGTCAAACTCAGAAAAATCGAATCTCTAGAACTCTCAAATCACCGACTGAAATGAGCTTGACAACTGCAGAACAAATGAACATGAAACTCTTAAATCAAATTATCATGAATCTTGCAAACAAAGTGAATTTTACAACATGAACTTGCAACTCAAATGATCATGAACTTGCAGATCACAGTCTTCTTGAAATTTCAGCATGAAAACTTGCAGACCACACAGATTAAAACGCGCAGATTATTGAATTTGAAACCTGCAAATCAAATGATTGTTAAAGGTAGAAGCGCAAAACTCAAAAGTGTGTTAAAAGAAGTAGCGCAAAGGTTAGACATGTGCTAAATGAAGCTGGTACAAAACTAATGAACTAGATGGCACAAATCAATTAATTAGGACTAGAACAATTGGCGAATCTCAAATACAATCAATGCACCGTCCCACTAATTTTTGATATCCAAACAAATTTGAAACATCATTTTGAAATTTGCAGTCATCGATTATCCAATCAAATTTAATCTTGCAACCAATTGAAACACGCAAATCAAACAACTAATGCGCAAATAATGATGATTTGAAAAACACAAGCCCTATGATTTTGGCGCAAAGAATATAATGTTGGCGCAAATCCAAAACAAATTGAATGACTAAAATGTGCAAAGTTTATACTGCAAATGATGTTGGCGCAAATCAAAAGGATTAAGATGGCGCAAGATTTATGAAGTTGAATGGCGCAAAACAAATGGATGGTGCAACACACTTGGACAAGATGATGCAAGCTTGATGATGCTATTGGCGCAAGGTTGAGCGCAAAACAAATTTGGAATCGCACAAAATAATTCACCGCCCCACTAACTTGTAATTCGCCAATCACAAATTTTGAATCTACAAGCGCAAATTTGATGATGATTGCAAGTTCTCAGATCATTTATCATGAAACATGAAAACCACACATTTCAAAATATTAAAAATATTAAAACCTGCAGTGCACATGAATTCACAGAATATTAAAAATATTGCAGGCCACTAAACATGGGAACTCACAGTGCAAATGGACAAGACACTTGAATTTTGACGAAAAAAAATATGAATTGGCACAAAGTTTGATGATATTGGTGCAAACAATGATGTTATTGGCACAAATTGGATGGAGATGGCGCAAAACATATAATCTAAAACTTGCTAATCAATTAACAATGTTAGCGCAAATCACTTGGAAATGAACTCAAAATTTGATGATTGTTAGTGCAACTGTGATGAGACTGGCGCAGGTGATGATGGATTTTCAAGACTCAGATTACTTTGATCACGAATTTCGCACCCTGCACATAATCTTGAAACAACAAATCAATTAACCAAGAACTTGCAGATTATGAATTCTCAGATCATGAAGTTTTTGTGTTCTTCAACTTTGTTCCACAGATCAATCCAAATTGATTCAATCCTAAAAATTAAAACATGAAATTGCACAGGAATGATCGATTAAGCATATAGAAAATATTTCCCATGTCAATTTCAGATTAAAAACAACAAATCAAACTTATTTGATTAAAACAGTGAACATAGGAGTCGACTGCGTGTTCTTGAAAATCCAGAAATCAATCCAACCAAATGATTAATTCGTGAAATGATATGAATAAGAATGAATCTATGATATAACACGAATCATATTGAATCATCTTTGCAATCTAAAATCAACAATCACAAGAAAATTCGAATCAACAGTGATCAGTCTGTATTCTTTAAATTTTCAAGAAAATCCAACTTTTTGATCCAAAAATTCAGAAAATCAATCCATCTTTTCTGTGATAATCTTTTCTGAATTTGTTTGGTATAGCTCTGATACCAATTGTGAATGCAAAATCCCTATTCAAATCAAGCAATCTCAATTAAGATCTAACAATCAAGAACTAGAGAGAGAAAGTAGAGAGAAAAAGCATCTTAGTCATTGATCTCACAATAAGAACGTACAATGAACTCTACTTACTTCCTTACAAAACTAACAAAGCATATCCCTATTTATACCCCAAACTATACACAAAGACAAACTTGATTAAGACTATGTTAACTTTACATCTTTGACTTATCATATTAAATCTTGGATACAATATATTGACCTAACAATTACTAGTAATATAAGCATTACAATGACGAGAATTAGAACTTGATGCAACATCTTCGGAAAAAAAATTCTTGATTAGATGATCTGGAGAAAGAAGAGTAATGTGTTGAGAAATAACTTAATGGTTAATTTATAGTGTAAATATAACCGTTATAAATGTGTGTTATGGTTATATATATAGTTGTTGAAAATGATTTTGTAAATAAAAATGATAATTAATACATAAAATCAATAAAGATTATAATACCAGTGATGCTAGATATAAGATATAACCGGTGATATAAAATATGGAAAATAAGTAAATATTAGTATGCTTAGATAAAAATTAGCAAGATAATAAACATATGCATAAATAAATGTTGAAAGATTAGTATGATCATAAAATTAAGTACACATAAATAAAAGTGACTATAAGCATGGAAACATAAATAAGATTAGTATATGCAAAAATAAAAGTTAGAATACTAGTAGTCATAATACTTGTAATAATTAAGAACTTATCAACTTTCATATTGTTTGTTTTGCTATTTTACCTTCTTAACATATAGTAATAAGGAAATACGTACCTTGATTAGAACACTCGTTCTGATAACATGTTATAAATTACCAAGATTACCAGTAGATTAATAATGGGTTAAGATATTTATAGAGAAATAAAGTAAGAACGTTGTAGAGAATGAAATATTTATGCAAGTATATTCATATGTATTTTTACATTTACATAAGGGGGTATTTGTACTAAAAAATTTAATATTGATCTACATAGTTTACATGGGTAACTATTGAACAACTTGATTGTGGATTATACATGAGAGTTGAAATTTGCATCCACAACCCATACACCATAATATATTTAATATTTACAAAATTGTAATGATTTTTGGGTCGTTACATGAAAATATATAATATCTGTATAATTTAAAAAAGTCAATGAATATAGGGATATGTGTTCTAAAAAGTTAATAAATATAAGGGTATAACATATTTTGAAAAGATAATAAATATAGTAGTAGTATTAAAGAGAATATATACTTTATATATTCTTTTTTGGTATATAAAAATGGGAAATTGTTCAAAATAGCCAATCTCCCAACCCTAATTTACTTTATAACTACTTTTTTAATGTAATTTTCAAAATAGTCGGATTTACGTAAATTTGTAACCACTTTTTTCCGATTAAAGAAAAGAAAAATATGGTTTACAACTCAAATCTCAGTAAATCGTTTGACATAGTTATTAAATTACACTTTTATATTATTATAATTAGTTATTTAATTGACTTTATATCACTTTATTTTTTTCATTTTTCTTTTATACCCTTATCGTATATATTAACATACACTAGTAGTGTAAGATCAGTGTCCCAATCCATATCCGGTTATTTCCAAAATGTGAGGTAAGACACAGGTTCCCCGTGCAATGCGGCGGGATAAAAATGTTATATCAAGATCATTTCAATTTTCAAATAAATTTTTTTACAATAAATCATTAAAATACTTGATGAATCCACAATGAAAAACTGTAAAAGGTTTCAGTAGTAATAGTAGGCCTGGTTGAGACCTCGAGTGTGTATCATGGTTGGCAATGCAGCACCGTGACTTTGCTCAGTTGACAGTTGAGAAGAGGTACCAATACACGTCGAACAGTGTTACCAAATGAGTTGCATTATGCAAGAAAACGTTGGACCAATAAGAGGGGCTTTTGTGTTCATCCCAGTGTAAATAAAAGGCTATAACATTGATCTTTTACATATGAGCCATAATATAAGATCTATATGCATAAGTGAACTTCCCATGGGGACATCTGTCTTAAAGTTAACAACATTTGTTATCTTGTTTACATCCAAGAACGATGATCCATGGTCGTCTCTTTTAACGACCCCATGTATGTGTACCCGCGTAATGCGGCGGAAGCCATGAATGTAAACGAAATTAAATCTTTGTTTCGTTTGTTAGAGGAATCCTACAAGCAAGTTGATATCCTTAGATATAGTAGTGTCTAACCAAGTACGCCTTGGTGGCATCATAGAAAGCATCATCTGTAGAGCATAGGTGCAACACATTTCTGCAAAATAAAGAACCAAATGCAACATTTAAGTCACATAAAGAAATTTGTTTAAATAAAAGATGGAAAACATCTTACTGGGACCAAAACCAATAGATAGAAACAAGACTACAACAACTACTACTATTGCGTAAGATCTTGATTCAGTCACAAATAACTAACCTTAGTATCAACAGAAACGCCAGATACTTCACTTGCCCAATTGGAGGCTTAAAGTATTATTTCTCATTCCATTTTGAGAAGCTCATGATTCAAAAACATATGCAAGTTCAAATTGTTGCACAGTCCTGATCATGACCTCAGACGTCACAAAAACATGTAGGCCAAACTATTATAAATATATAGGGTTAGGTTGTTAAGGAAAAATCACAAAAAAAAATAGAAATTTGATAAAGCAATAATCATTGAAACCAAAAATGAAGAATTTACTTCGGATTGATTAGCAAAGATGATTTTGTTTTCACTTTTTGAGTGGAGGTCAACTTGTGATATGATAGCCAGGTTTTCTACTTGTAGCGCACTATAAGTGGAAGAACGATAGATAACCCGATCAAGAGAAAAGAGAAAGTAAGAATACCTAGTAAAACATCCGCCTCTTGCGGTACGGGCAGCGCACATAAACCAACAATTGATAAATAAAAAACGCATATCTTGCTAATAATGCATGTTGTAACTTCAAAAAGCTTGTTAGAACAAAAATTATGGGTTGTATTACCTTCTCAATGTATTTCTTTATTTCAGGATCCAGACTGGCTTTTTGAGTTGTTTCAGTTGTTTAACAATTGCAACTTCAACATATTCCATACTAAAAATTACTGACAGGATCACACAATCCACATTCAAAGAAAGAAAGAAAGACATTCACATTGAAGCACTTCACAAGACAAAATAATATGATGACATATCAACTCTTGTTTTGAACTTATACGAAACTGAAAGGTTCGATTACCATTTCGGATTTCGTAATTGCCCTGTCAATCCCAAAGATGTCGGCACCACATTCTACCATCAAATGAGCCACTTGTAGGAAAACACACCAACCACATGTATTCAGGAACAATAGAGTCACTAGAACGTTGGATCGACTGGAGGAAAAAAAACATATGGAATCAGTAGCAATTGATAGAATGAAGCAATAAACCATATCAGGAGCTTGAATCAATGCCTTAGGAAATCAATGTGTGAATAAGGTTGGGAACCTAAATGTTAGGTCTGATTTTATAGTAATCATTGTATTTATAGAGCTTGGTCATATACTCTGTTTAGAGTCTATTTAAGTTGTATCTGACCAAGGGTATTTAAATCCCTTTGGTCTTTGTTCCGTGTAAGACTTTCACGCACACATCAATACATTCTCTGTTTTGCGCATCCTTGCTCTCTCTCTCTCTACTTTCTCTCTCTACAGATTTATTGATCTTGGACTCACAATTGGTATCAGAGCCATCTGAATCTTAAGAGAACTGAGAGAATTCGTTTTCTGTATTCTGAATTTGTAGATTAATCGAAAACTTGATCGATTTTCTTGAATTTTTCAAGAAAATCTCGTTTTCTTGATTTTTCATCAAATTTGGATTGTTGTGTGATCGGTTTGTATTAGATTCGTTTTTGTTAATCGATCATTATTGTTTCATATAATTTTGCATAAAAACCAAGTTTTGATCCTCGATTTTGAAGTTTAAAAGGTTTCTAGAAAACTCGTAAAACTTATTGTTTCATTCATTGAAATTGTGATTTAGTTGTTTTTAATCGAAATTGTTGGTTGAAAAATGTTAAAAAGATGTTTTCGATAATCAGTGTGTCATTTTTTTGTTATAATTCAAAGTTTAATTTGATCTTGCGAAAAAAATTTTGATTTCTTTGTTTTGCGCAAGTTCATGTAGGTTTGCGCATGTTTTTTTTTGCTTTGCGCAAGTTTCATATCTTTTTGCGCAAGATAATTGTGTTCTAATCCGTGCGTTAGTGCATTTCAGGGTTTTCGCATCGAGCTATATACGCAAAGTTCATTTCTCGTATCAAGTGCAATCCGAAAAGCTCACTTTTCGTTTTCTTCAGTTCACGCAAAGCTTATTTGCGTATTTCAAAGTTGGGGTTAAGTTTGCGGTTCAAGCTTGTTACGCAAAGCTAGTTTGTGTATCCTTCTACGTACGCAAATCTTAGTTTGCGTATTCTTCTACGTACACAAAGCTTAGTTTGCGTATCCTTCTTCTTACGCAAAGCCTAGTTTGCGCAACCTTTTTGTCCCGAAAAGCTCAGTTCTCGCATCACTCGACTTACGCAAAGCTCAGTTCGCGCATCACTTGGTTTACGCAAAGCTCAGTTTGCGCAACCTTCTGCTCTCGTTTAAAAAAATGACATTATGATGTCAACTATGGATCCTACACAGTTTGCTTATCAAGCTCAGTTCTACAAAAATGACATTATAATGTCATTGGGTACAGAAAATCGTCCACCAGTGATAGATGAAAATGAATTTACTCAGTGGCAAGATCGGTTCCTGAACTTCATTGAACGACAAAAGAATGGAAATGACATGATGATCATTTTATCTGAAGGACCGTTTGAAAGACCAAAATTGGCTTCTGGATTTTATAAGCCTACGAAAGATTATACACATGAAGAGTTGTCTGCATATCAAGTTGATCGTGATATTAAAGCAAATATGATGCTAGCATTGCCAAACTCTGTATACAACAGGATTGATTGTTTCAAAACTCATCCTAATCTGATGTGGCAACAGCTTGAGAAGATTATGCTTGGTTCTTCGGTCGCAACTCAACTCAGGCATACGCGCTACATGAATAATTTTGAAGAATTCAAAGCCAAGGATAGGGAGCCACTGAAAGCTGTGTTTGACCATTTCTGTGCTGTGATCAATGATCTTAGGAAGATAAAGGTTGAAAAAACTGAGCTTGAATTAAATCTGAAGTTCCTCAACACATTGCAACCAGAATGGAATAAAACATGCCACAGATTGAGGAACGATGTCAGAATCTCCACTATGCAAATCCAAGAACTATACGAGATTCTGATGACTGATGAGTGCTTGGTGATAGAGAAGAAGGCAAAACTTGAGAAAAAGAAGAAATCAGTAGACCCGGTTGCACTCCTCACAAAGCAATTATCTGAACAAGCGTTGTCTGATAACGCTTACAACGGGTCAACTGAAGATGATGGTGAGGCTTTGCAGAAAGCTATGATCCTTCTCTCTCAGCATTACTAGAAAAAGTTCCAACCTCGATCGAGTTCCAACTCTTCTCGCTTCACTTCTGGGTTTAAAGCCAAAGTACCCGAGCTAAAGACTGTTGCTTGCTACAACTGTGGAAAGCCGGGTCACATCTCAAAGAAGTGTAGAGCAAAGAAGGTTAAGGACTCAGCTTATTATAGAAAGAAATTGGAGTTGGCTGAGAAAAGAGAGAATGGAATAGCTTTGCTGGCAGAAGAAGAATTCTGGCTGGATCACTCTGACGATGAAGATGCAAACGTAGAGATCGCTGAGATGTGCTTGGTTGGAGATGACCAGTCAGATGATTCTGAAACTGATGAAGATGAGGTATATTCTGAATTTGATTACAATTTTATTACCTCTCAGTTGAATATCATGATAACTGTTTATCTGATTTACGTTTAAAGTTATTATCTGAAAAGAATTTAAATTCAGAAAAATCAGATTTGATTGACAAACTGAAAATTTCTTTGAAAGATGAAAAATCAATTTTAGAAAATACTAAAGACATCTTTCAAAAGAAATTGGATGATTTGGAAAATTCAAATAAGACTTATCTTGAGTCTTTGACTAAAATGACTTCTTTAAAAGATGAATTTTCAGATCAAATAAATAAGTTAGAAGAAAAGCTTTATCGAAGAAACCAATCTGAACAAACAATTTTTATGAACAAACCAAGGAGTGAAGAAGCTTTAAAACAAAGGTGGGGACTTGGTTTTGACAATCCTCATTGTTTAAACAAAGTGATAAACGAAGTTCCTACTTTATATAAATACGACTATCTAACTCTTGCACACTATGCTCCTCAGTTTAAATTCTTTTGGACTAATGAAAAACAAATTTTAGAAGTCGAAAATGAGAAAAGGATAAATAATAAGAAAAATGAAATTCCTTTTGTTTATACTTATGAAAATGCCAAATATTTTCCTGATAAATCAAGAAGAGGTAGAAAAGGTTTAATTGGTATATCTCTCATCAAATCTTCAGTGTCTGATTATTTTGTTCCTTCTTATGCTCCTGATTCTGATAGGGAAAATATTTCTCCAATCTTTTATGATTCGAAGAAATATACTCCTCCGTTAGTTTTAGAAGGCAAAATCATCGATCTTGAAGATAAGATAGAAGATCAAAATATTTTGAAGAAAATTGAATCTGATATTATTCTTTCTTTCATGACGTCTAGTCTTGAAGAAATTTTTTTTTTCTCAAAAATCAGATTCTATTTCTAGCCTTTCTTCTGATTCTAAGGAAAACGAAAAGGAAGTTTCAAATTTTAAAATCTTTTCTCAAAATAATTCAGACTCCAAGGCAAATTCAGATTTATTAGTTGATCAGATTGGTTGCTTAGATAAATTTATTTCTTCTGATTTAAATATTAAGTCTAAAATTCTTGATGATTCTTTTACGCTAAATGATCAATATTATAAATCTAAGCGTAAAAGAAGACGGTCAAAGAAGTCAAAGAAACGAGATACAGTTCTAATTCTTCCGATTCAATTCTTACAGATAGGACTTTGAGCAAGTCAAAGAGGCAGATCTGGAGAATGAAGCAGACATCTACTGATTCTATGATTGATGAGGATTTATATGTAGACAAATATTATAAAAGTGATTCATTTGCTATGTGTAATAAAATTTCCAAATATTCTAGAAAGCAAATGATTCAAATTTCCAAAAATGTCTCATATTCGTCTTCTTATTCTAGTTCAGATGATTATGTTTTATCTTCTGATGATTGTGATTATTTTTCTGATCATATTCCTCGTGCTTTAAATGTTAAATCTAACAAATATTTCCTCATACGAACTGCAACTAACAAACACGGGCCCAAATTCAAGTGGGTACCCAAATCTTTATCTGATTCAAAGTTGCAGGCATCACATGTTAAGGGGGAGTAATAGAACGTTGGCTTCTGAGTACTTTAGCTCAGGACCCGTACTTCATAGACTACGACTTCTAAACAAATCAGTTTAGAACTCGTTCTTCAATGATTTAAGCTTCTGACTAAATGAGATACTATGAGTACATCAATTTTATTTCCGCTGCATTTTATCTCTGATTATGATGTGTTCCAGTTTTTTGTTCTCATTATTTTTCAATAATCTGAGCTTGTTCAACTATTTCTTAATTTTGTATAACCCAATTTTTTAATTTGAAACACAAATTATTTTTATAATGTGAAAGATGAAATAACTGAATTTTATTTTGTTCCAACTAAATATCAATTTGCCGAATTCTTTACATTTTGTCTTTAATGAAAATTTTTAACATCGGCATATTGAGTTTAAAAGTTTAAATCTTTACAAATTTTATTCTATAAAGTAAAGTTTTACATTTTTTCTTTCTTTTGAATAAAATATGTGTCTAGGATAAATTTTCAAGTTCTTTTGTTTTTATTAAAGTTTTTATATGATCAAATTTCAAGTCTTACAAAAGTCGAAAAGTCAGCAACATGTTTGAAACTTTTATTACTGCTTTAAAGTTGTGTGATTCGGAATATTTATAGTTACAATGCTTGGAAAATTCTAAAAAGTCAAAATTTTGATTGTAATGAAAATATGGGCTAAGTACTTTTATGTAAAACTGAGTGATTGAGATGAATATTAAATTCTTAAAATTCAGAAATCTCTAAGTTTTAAAGTTTGTAACTGTGGCCTTTCTGGTTCGGGAAAGTAAGTTCTTCGGGATGCTTGTCATCTGGTCCCCTAAGGTCATTTGGTCTGGGAGTGATCGAACCCAAATTCTTCAATAGAACCAGTCCCCTAAGGCCATGTTCTACTGGTATGAATGGGTTTAGGATATGTCGATGTAGCCTTTCTGATCTGGGAGAATAAGTTCCAAGGGGTGTTTGACACCTAGTCCCCTAAGGCCAACTGGTCTGGGAGCGGCTGACCCAAATCCTGCAATAGGGTCAGATAGAAAGTTACGTTTACGGCATGTTCTTTACTTAATAAACTTCTTGATTAAAAAGATGCCAAAGTGCACGAACTTAAAAGATGCCAAAGAGCACACTCATGTTAAGATGCCAATGAACACATTGCTAAAAGATGCCAATGAGCACACATCTCATGACACTTGGTGATACGTTTCAGTTGCGATAAACCTATAATTTGTGAAAATCTTAATTTTTGATGGATTAGTGTGAGTACATGCAAAGTTCTCTATTATATTTTTAGAATTGTATTTTCTTGAAACTAATCGAAGATTCACATGTGAGCACACTGAATAGATTGCTGTAAGTTTTTGAAACTGAACATGTTTTAACTTGATATGCAATAAAACTTGTTTCTTTATCCAACAACATATATTTGATTTCAACTGATTGATAAATTTGTCATATTTCACTCAGTAGAATTCAATTTGTTTAGTGTTTAAAGTTTTATATGTTTAGTTGTTTTAAAATTTATATTCAGTATATTTTTTCTTTGTACATTAATATTTGATCATTGTGTTCTCATAAATATATTTTAATGGGTTTATGCATTATTCAAGGGGGAGTGAACAAAGAGAATATTTTTCAAAGTTTATATCTGTTTTTTAGGGGGAGTATCTGATTCTTTATATGAATGCTAACTTGAATTGTCAAATTTAGTGCATTTGTGTAGGGGGAGTCAAAGAGCTAATCAGGTAAAAAATTTCGGACTCCAAGTCAGATTTGCGCAATCAGTTGGTCGCGTAAACCTCACTTTGCGCAACCAACGTGATGCGCAAACCTTCCTTGTTTTCTCTGTTTATTTGATTTTGCAGATCTTAAGTTGTCTCGTCTCCAACATTTGCATGACCAAGTTGATCCTGATCATCAAGGTCATGAGGGGGAGAATTAAGAGATGTTAAGGAGATGATTAAGAGACAAAGAGCACAAACGTTTATCTGTTGACCACCACCGTTCATTCAAGATCATTCAAAAAGGTGTGTCGTCTAGAGCTCAAGGCAGCAAAGACAACTTAATCTGAAATATGCTGAGAAGAATTTTTTTTTTTTAAAGTCAGAAAGCTTCACAAAGTCGCTTTAATGGTCTGTGCTATTTTAGAAGATGAATTTTGAAGACCAAAGCGCCAATGATTATTAAGGGGGAGATTGTTAGGTCTAATTTTATAGTAATCATTGTATTTATAGGGTTTGGTCATATACTGTGTTTAGAGTCTATCTGTGTTGTATCTGACCAAGGCTATTTAAGTCCCTTTGGTCTTTGTTCCGTATAAGACTTTCACGCACACATCAATACATTCTCTGTTTTGCGCATCCTTGTTCTCTCTCTCTACTTTCTCTCTCTACAGATTCATTAATCTTGGACTCACACTAAATTAAAAGAGAAACATTCTTCATCAACATTTGGTAATGCAAGCAGAAAAATGAACCATCAGGATATAACAAAAATCAAATCAAGCATACGTTGGAACAATTGTTATAGATCACATATTTGTTTCTTTGGCTACTGGTAGACCAAGCCTTATGCATCAAGCAATACTGTGTTTTTATCTTATCTAAGTAGAAAGACATGGAAAGGACTATCTGATGACATAAACCAAACCAAAAAAATTCAAGTGTATGTTGCAAGAAAGACAAAGATCTTACCAATGGGAGAATAGCACCTCAGGTCACGTACTATTTGATAAGTAATAACCACCTAGGTCACAAAAATTTAATTCAAGTCATCAAAAACACCACTGATTGTTGTATATTATTTCCACTCATGGCAAATAAGTGTTTGAACAATCAAATAAAAGTCTAAAATACCCACAAAATAATCAAAAGAAAGATCAGTAGTGAGGTGGGACAAAATATGTTGATTACTCAATCTAAAGAAAAAGAGGCTTTTTTTATGGTTTCAAAGAAGAAATGAACAATTTTATGGAAAAAGCAAGCAACTTAAAGCAGAAAAGAATAGACTACATTCAATTAGAATTGTCATTTTTAGTGACAAAGGTAGGTTTCTAGGTGTGTTTTGAAATGCCATAAAAAGGGACAGAATAACCGTACCTAGGATAATCATCTACTTAATTACCCCTTTGTTAACCAATAATGCAACCATTTTTGGGTTGTCCCGCACATATAGACCTGTATAAAACTCTCGAGGAATTGAGACGACAACCTAAAAGGGTTATAGTGGACGAAGGCCAAAGGCCACTTGGTTATTAAGCAAAGATTAAAACTTGAAAATCAAGGCCCCAAAAGATGGTATCTTATGTCCCAAAAGGAACCCATAAATGCAAATTTTCACATATAACAAACCCATTAAGAAAATTCATTGCACAAATAAGAAAACCCATTGAGAAAACCCATTGCATATGGATAAGAAATTCCTTTATTAGCGATTGAAAGAGGTATGCGATGGAAACCCATTGAAGAAAACCCAAAAAAGAGGTTTTACCTTCACAACATTAGCAACTCTCCTCTTAGCGACGCAATGGAAAGAGGTCTCCGATGCAAAACAAAGAGTGAAAACCAGAACCCAGAAAGTCTATGATGCAAAACAAAAAGTGAATACCTGAGCACAAGCACAGGAAACAAATCAAAACCTAGAAAAATCATAGTCTTACCTTTACAACAGTGATGTAGTTCAGACGGGGGAATTGGAGAGGGAGGAGAAGAATTTGTAGTCCATTGAATCGCCATCGATTTTGAATCGTCACCTTCGAAAGGGGGAGAAGAGCGAGAGGTCACATTGGAAAAAGGTCAGTCGATGAGGTTAAGAGTCGAGATAATAAATCATTGGGAATAAAATAAAAAGTTATGCATTGAGAAATTGTACATTAAGTTTGTAAGAGCATCTACAACAACTATGCTAAAATAGAAAAAATTAGTATTTTTGTAATTTTGTTACTCCAACAATTATGATATTCTCTAAGCTAAAATAAAGAAAAGATGAGAGATTGTAAAAATCTCTAAATTTAGAGAAATTTCTAAATAGATAGTTTTTCTCCAAAACTAATCATTACCTCTAAAAAGCAACTTTTTCTTCTCTCAAATTTTCATATATTGAATATTTTAATAATATAATTAAATAAATTGAATAGTTTAATAAGATAATTAATATTAGAGTTGCTAAAATAGAATAGCTATTGGAGTTGGAATAATTTTATTTTAGAGATTTTGATTTTTTTTACTCTATTTAAAAAAAAAATTGGCATAGTTGTTGGAGATGCTCTAAGGAGATTTTAAGAGATTGTGCATTAAATAATAGTATATAGTCCAACAAAAGTTGTTTTTAAGACTTTTTGAAATCTAGTTTATAAGGTAGTATAGATAATCGTATATTAAATAAAATATATATAAAATATAGGTTTTTTTATTGGATATTTTTTTTGTTTTTTATTGAAAAAGTGGTTTACACAAATGTGTAAAACATTTGCGTAAAATCCGACTAATCTGGGAATTAACTTAAAAAGATTGTTGTAAAGTAAATTGAAGTGGGGGAAATTATAATCTACTTTTAAATACTATAAGGGATTGTTTGGTTGTTTTTCATTAAGTTCAGTACGGATAAATCTGACTGTATAGATTTGGAAGATTTTTGCTGGGATGGATTTTTTATAATTGGAAGGAACGTGATTTTTAATTGAGAATGACAAATTTGGAAAAAAAATGACTTTCTGTATAAAGCTCCGTTCTAAAACATACTGAATAAGTCACATTCTATATCATTAAGCAATTACGAAATGGTCATGTATAGCTAACGGAATAAGTTGTGATTCTCATTAAGAATATTAAGTTGCTAACAAACGGGCCCTAAGACCCCTAAACAACATTTCGGTTTGCTCTTGGCATGAACGTTCTCCTCTTTAATACTAAGTTCCTTTTTTTTCCCTTTAATGTATCTAACCGGTTAAAATGAGTATCAAGTAGGAAGATTTTGAAAATTTGTTATACCATTTGAGAAAAAATTTTATTCATTACACTAAATAGAATCAATACAAACTTGATTACAATTTAATAAATTTTGCCATAATTTAAATGTATTAGAAAGAATGTTGGCTAAATATGATGAAAAACAATTACCCCACAATACATCCTCATCAGGGAAACAATTACCCTAATGCACATGGTGGGTGTTTAAGAATCAATTGGTGTACCATCGATAAATAAGTTTACTTTAGTGATTAATGACCCACGTTAAGGAAAATATTGAATAGAAATTCAAATACATACATACATATATACATACAAACATCTGTTTTTCCAAATTTTATATCAAATAAAAGGTCACAATTAATCTTATAAGATATATAGAAAATTGAAATCGATGCCAAAATGATAAAAGGTAACTTTATGATTAATTGTATTTGTTTCATCTTCAAGAATCAGAATTGTTACATGTATCCATGTAAGCTTAGATATTGAAAAAATAAAGAAATGAAGTCAAAATTAAAATATCAATAGTCCATTCTTTTATATCAGTGCATCATCCTCTTTCTCTTCCTGCTCCAACCCAAAGAACCTGTAAGGAGAATACCTGATCCTCTTGGTTTCTGAAATGGTATCTAGATTAGGTGACCATGTTTGAACCTTAGATCGAACTAACTGTTCATATTCCTTTTTGAGCTCTAATGTACTACATAGAGAACTAGCAGTTGGATTACTAATTATTGTTCCACCATTTTGTTGATTATCATCATGACCACCTCTGCTAAGAAGATGCCTTGCCATAAACTCAGGCTTCACCTTGATCAAAAATCTCCCATTTGATCCCTTTATATACTCTAAAGGACCCTCCTTGACATCGGTTGGTGTTCGTCTAGGGGTATAAGCAGCAAAGGCTGATATTGAAGAAGATGATAAGATCTCCGAAGAAAAGATTTCCAATGGGAGAACAAAGTAGGTTTTACCAGGCCTGAGCTGGTCGTCAATGGATAAAGCTGGGATGGCGTTGCCAATATAGAAGCGATCAGCATCGCAAACCATGCAATCTGGAAACTCAAACATGATCTCTCCAGCCAATCGTCTTTTTCCCGTCAGGCTCTTCATGTTTCCTTCCCAATAAATAACTTTCACCGACGACCCTTCACTTGCCATGCAACAAGCTCCTATTACATTGCCCATAACGTGTGTAAGAGAGAGAGAGAGAGAGAGAGAGAGAGAGATAGATGAAGTTCTTTTCTTTTGATTACTTTTCTTTAAATGTTTTGAGGTGCAAAATGTGTTAGCGAAAGGGAGATGTATGTGGGGTTGGATATATATATGGAAATGATGTTTGACTTTAGCAAAAAAAAAAAATGGGAGCTAGTGGTTTATGAAGGCGCCGTCTTTGAACTTATTTATAATATAGAGGTTTTTGGATGTTCCACGTTATAACCTTGACATATATTATAAGATTTCATATTCAATCAATAAACTTTTGTAGCGAATGTGCCTAAAAATTGCCATTTGCATCTGGTCGTTGAAGTAATGTCACCATCTTCAACTTTAAGTTGATTTTGTCCAACATATTCCAAAACGTTTTGAACATGATAACAATAAAAATTAATTAGTTCTATGATTTAATTATTAATAACTTGCTAATTTAAATTTGCTAAATTCCCATAGATTAGCAAATTTAATGTTTAGATGCATGTTCATTTTATTGTTTGGTTTTCATTTTTATCCAATAAAATTTATGTTAGAGACCATGATTTTTAATTAAATAAGCAAATAATCAAATAAAACCATTTCAAAATTTATAGATAATTATTTACAAACACTAATATATTAGTTTTAATAGACATGAAGAAGTAAAAGAATTAACTAAGACTTTGTTATAAACCTTTTTAGATATTTATGAAACAAATCGTTGATGTAAACGTTGAAATACATATGTTAGTTCGAAAAGTTTTGAAGAAATTGTGTAAAATTACAACATACTTTGGTTTAATCAAACAATTAAGCACCCGAGTTTCCTACATATAAAATAATCTATCAACAAAAGAGTGAATTACATTGGTGGTCCTTGTGGTTTGCTCAAATTTTGGATTTGATCCCTAAAACAAACTACCTATGTTGTTGGTCCAAAACTTTCCAATTTCACTAGAGTGGTAGTCCCTCTTCTTAACATTGTGTTTTAACGGACCATACACCCATCATGTGCCCTTCACATTGGGGGCAAATCAGTCTGTTTATTTACTTTATCCAAATTATAACAAATCGACCACTTTGGAAGCATATCACCGTTCTAAACCTCGACCACCTTGTATCGATCGCCCTAAACCTTAGACTAATCTAGATCATGGGTCGAACTTGAGAAATTGGAAGGATATCACCATGGTGTCATTTTCCTAGTCTTGGAAGATATCACCATGGGTCGAACTTGAGAGATTTTTTCTTACTTTTCTTCTTCTTTGTATTCAATAACTTGTGTATTCAAATTGAGAATTTTGTTTACTTATCTTCTTCTTTGTATTTAGATGGAGAGAAAGAAGAATGCACCAATGGTTACGATTGGAGCAACCAAATTGAGGAGACTGTGAACATGGGTTAATTGGAATGATAGTGCACTACAAACCTGGGAAGCCATTTGGCCTAAGGCATTGCAAATAGAAAAAAGAAATTTTTTAACATAAACCGAAAGCCATAAATGGAAACAAAAACCATGTCTAAGTATGTAAACTAGGAACATAAACCAGTGTAGTTTTATAAACAGAAACCAGAAACATAATATGTGATTTTAAACTAAATTTGTATGAATCTGTATTGATGAAAAAGGAGATGCCATTGCTAGAGTACTTTATTGATAAAATAGGAGATGCCAGTGGTGTAACACCCCGAAAACTTAGACCGAAGAGAAGGCGAAAACGATAGCAGTGTCCCACGCGACTCCCTGCACGACTTGAGTCGTGTCGTGATCTGCAAGAGGATCTGGACTCTAGAGGTCCGCACGACCCTTCACGCAAGTCCATCCACAGCAGGGCTCGTGCGCGGCCACTGTGCCTTTATAAAAGAAATAATTCGGCCTCCACCCCATTTTCTCTTAAAACCCTCAAAACTCCTCCCCTTTCTCTCCCAAACCGAACCCCATTCCCCCAAAATGAACCCTAAACCATTTTGGGGGTTTTCTTCCTAAAATCAGATGATTCTTCACCATCTAACAAGTTTTGGAAGCTACAACCATAATCCCTCCATCTTCATCTTCCTCACAAAGCTTCTTAGGGTTTCACCCCAACCCTTTTTCCCCATTTTGAAGATTGGAAGTTTGTAGTTTATTGTGGAGATCTAGAAGAGTGTGGGTGATGGATTTAAGCTATGGTGAAGGTAATCTCCTCTTCTTTTTAACTATGGAAATTAGGGTTTTGGTATATGTTTGAGGTCTTCATGTATATTGTTTGGGAAACAATTTTATATGGTTGAAAATAAATATTTATGGTAAAAAATTTATGGATCTAGGTTTTGGCTTTGAGTATTCAAGTTTTTTCGAAGAGCTCTATGTGGGGTAAAATCTAGATTTAGCCTAAATCAAGCAAGGTGAGTACAAGTTGATTTGTGAAAACGTTGTACAAGCCAAAATGTCCATTTTTAAAGTATTAATGTGTTTTACATTAAATTGTCAACTATTGAGTTATTTGGTAACTTTGATTATTTGAAGTGTTTAACTTTATAAACTCTGTAAAACACCCACATTTGGGATTATTGGGCATTTTGATAAATGAGTCATAAATGAAAGTGTTTTGATGATTTGCTGCATAAATGGAAATTTGGTTAAAATGCACTATTGGTGTTTGTTGGAAATATGCATCATTCATGTAATGGGACATTCTGAAGGTTCGATTGTGTGACTCCTCTGATTTTGGTCATTCACGACCTTGTGAACATTTTAGAAATTGTAAACATTTTTGGGTTTTGGGCCGAAGGCCAAATTGTGATTTGAGAAACAAAGATTTTGGGAAAAGATGTAATTTGGTTTATGTAACCTTATTGGCTCTCATGTATTAGCCGAACGTTTATTATGCCTTTTGGGGCTTGATTTATACTCAAATGACTCTTTGGAGTATTGATTCGATTTTCGTGGCTTATTAAGGAGCCTTTGACGTATGGTGTACTTCGTTGCATATTATTGGAAAGATAGATATTTTTAACGCGTTAGTTCATTTGTTGGAGTCATGTAATGTTTTAGACTGTATTTCATTGGATCCATAGGCATATGAGTCAGTCAGTTGGTTTAGTTGAGAATTTTATCCCTGTTTTGGGACTAGAGATTATTTATGGCGAGCAGGAGCTTGAGGTATAGATTGTGGATGGTTGAACTCGATAACCGTGTAACCTTCAGTGAAGGGCTCGAGGTATAGGTCATGGGTGGTTGAACTCGATGTCCATGTAATCCAGTCTAGATATTCATTGTGGAATTTAGTGCCCGCGTTTGAAGTTTAGTGAGTGGTCCCCAAGTCTTGTTTTTATGTAAGCTTGTGGTGGTGCTCTATAGAGACGTATACGGAGCTAAGTCTTACTGTGGTGCTCATTGTGAGCCAGATACGGGGACTTGTGGCTTTGTGGTTTCACTCATCTAGAGGTCAAGTAGACACTAGGATCATTTTTGTATCTTGCGGTGATGCCCATGGTGAGCCAAATATGGGGATCCATGACTCTATGTGAAGCTCGAGAACATCGAAGTGGCTTAACTTTGTGTGTCTGCCATTTTCGATGGAATTCGTGTCTCCCCCGTCAACGAAAGGTGTTGTTTTGGGTATTGAGTTTTATTATCCATGTTTTCGGTGACGTTTTTGTTGATCCCAGTTTTGTGTTCTAACAGTGATTAAACCAAAACAACAGTAACAAAACAGAGATGAGTATGCGAAAACGATTTAGATGTATGGTTTGGTTTGGTAGTAAACACACTAACAAGTAACAAGAATATCAATGAACAAGTAAGAATTAGTCACAAAAAGATATTTATCATTCACTTGCCAAATTACTCCAAGAACACACAGTAGTGTGTGTAGAAATACTCTCTACTGATATTCAAATTATAGACAAAGAGTGGTGAATTTGTGTGTGCTCACATACTGTGAATTCAGTAGGTGCTCCCTTCATATACAAGGGGAGAGCACACAATAGTACAAGACAAGGGTTGGCATTCCATAAAAGGAATGCCACCTGTAAAGTAAAACTATCGTGGGTGTGTACTATTGATCTTGAGGATCTTCGAACATCAGGGGTTACATGATCTGCGCGTGGTCTTGTCTTCTCCTTGAAATTCACAAGAATTTTAAGTCTTCAATCTTCAGAGCTTAGCCACCATAAGGGCTATGTGAAGGGTCATAGAGGATTTGTGGTCAGAGCATCATCTTCAGGTTAAGATCTTCTCGAGTGGATGGTTGATAGAGCTTCTAAGCTCGACACTTCTGTGGTAACCTTGGTGATTTGGCAGATGTCTTCAGAGAATCTTACACTTATCCTATTTTTCAATACTTCTATACAATGAATGGATCTAACAATCTCCCCCTAAGTATTGAAAAAAAAAATAAAAAAAATAAAAAATTGGAATTGTGGAGTGTATGGGCTAAGTAGGAAATGTAAGAGGTGAAAGGAACTCAACCTTTGAAGACAAATTTCATTCATATAAAAATAAACATTGAAAATAAATTACATTGAAAGAATGCCAGAAGGTATTTTTTTAACATTGAAAGTACAGAACGTGAATGAAAAATAAATTACAAAATTACATAGGGAAATCATTTATCGGCTGAGTGAAGCTCTCAGCTAATGTTTTTAGCATACTAAGTATGAGATCCCTAAACTTTAACTGAGTTGCTATGCTCTCTATCATTCTCTCTGTTGGCCCCCTCTGTACCCTTTCAGAGTTTATCTTCTTCAACATAGTGTTTCGGATCTTCATCAGGGTGTTGTTTGAATACTTGTGGCTCTTATGAGGCTTGAATATCTTCTTTTTTCCATCATCATCTTTGTAAACAAACCCATTCTCCGGTTTAACTATTAAAGAGTTTGATGGGATGTCCTCTATACCAGGTATGAGGTCATTTGGCTTTGTTACCGCAAGCTTGTTGCCTCCAAGTCGCAAAGCGACATTAAAATCCATCCTAATGTGGTATTTGACATGTTCGCGCATGACCTCCTTTATGCATCCATTTGCAATTCTGAACTCTTTTCTCTTGGTAGCCTCTACTCTGTGTATACATGGAGTTCTGGAAGATCGTAAGAGCAGAGGTTTGCAAGATCGACATCTGTGAATTCATACCTCTTCCCATCTTGTCTTTCAGCAGCGTACTTCACATATATGATTGCTTTGTTGGCGAATGAATGTAAGCTAATCCATAGAACATGCTTTATATCGTGAATTGAGAAGACCTATGACTTGTCTCGTGCAGTGTTCAAGAACCTCCTTCTGATTTCCTCCTTCATAAGAGGATATATATTCGGTTGGAAGATCACCTCTTCACATTCTGCGTTGTATAGGTAAATTTAGATGTTCTCATGAAAAGAGAGCTATTTCTTTGGTGGCCTTGGAATGGGTATCCGCATGGCGTCCATAGATTCAACTATATTTTTCACTCGATCCTACATTGGCTTCTTTTGCTCAGAGGTAGTGGATGCAGAGGGTGTCTTCGCTTTGGCTTTAGGATCTGAAGGAGTAGGAGTCAGAGTCTTCTGTGGCAAGTTCTTGGTAGGAGTCATCTTAGCATATTCAACATCATCATTGGCATTGCTTGGCTCCAGAACAGAAAACTGAACAGAGGGTATAGGAGCAATAGGCATAAGCTCTCGACTTGAGGGTTCCACAAATTGTCGGTCCAAAATATATATCAAGTTATTATCGACTCATACACATAAACGATTACCAACCTGTTTGATTAATAATGATGGTTACAAGATTGATCTATTCAAGCTTTGGATGTGTTCTCTGTTTTTACACCTTTTTTGTGTGTGTTTTTGTGTTCTGATATGATGAACGATTCTTGCTTCTCTAACACACTACCAAACTAATATCTAAACTTAGATATTAAACTAAAACTAATATCTAGATATTATCTAACACCTAATTTCTAACATAATAACTAACTAACTAAATAAACTAATATCTAACATAATTAGATATTGAAACTAAATACTAAAATTACAATAAACAATAATTAACTTCGACATTTATTACAAACGACATTAGACTTTGTATCGAGAGTCGACTTTACGGCTTTAGCTTCAGATTGGATCTTCAGATTGGATGATCTTGAATCCAATGAGACTGTGGTCTAACACTTCTCAAGCCCTTCTGTGATAAGTCATCTCCAATATTGATCTTGGCCTTAACAGAGGGTTCTGCAGAGACAACAGGGTTAGAGACATTAGCATTCAAGTTCAAGTTTTTCATCTCAGAGGCACACGATTTTGACTTTTGCGTTGTGCCCTCTGAGGTTCCTTTCTTCTAAGGCACGACGTTGAGGGGAGTAGCTACTATAGAATTTGCATATAAGGTTGGCAGAGCTTTCACCCCCTCATGAGGACCATGAGAACCGGCTCAGTCCGGCCCATGGTCATCATGCCTTCCCTTCTTCTTCTTTGTCTCTACCTTAGAAGAAGATGGTACCTTTCTTTTCTTCTTTCTGCAAAGGTCAGATAAGGCATGATACCCAATAACCGAAACTACATCTTGGGCGACCATTGTTTCTTTGGTGACCTCGTAGTACGTCTTGAATTTCATAAGGGCCACTATGCACTTTATTTCTTCTGAGACGGATTGGCCCTTATAAACCATGCCTTCGCCAATTTTGTGTACCTCTTGTAGAAGTTTCTCACCCATTTTATGCAATTCATTTTTGGTGGCCAGGGTGGAGGGATAACTGACTTCTACGGTGTTCTACGGTTGAGAAGTAGAAGGTGGCAGAGGGACCATGGTACTGCAAACCATGTCCTTTATTTCGCTTCTCAGAGCCGTTAAGTCATCGACCGCAGTGGCTGAGGTCTGAGTTGCGGCTTTGGGGGCTTCATCCATGATGATTTCGTCCAAGATTTTCAGAGCCTATGTTTGTTTATCCACAGCCGTGATCAACCAATTGATGCTTTCTTGGATGGAAGTGGTTGTAGAGGCTTCAACAAGCTTCTAAAGATCCAAAGAGTTCTGGGCTGTTGTTTTCTTTAAGTCTGTCGGAGCCTCAGTGGTCTTCTTGTCTTCTGTATCCTTGGCCAAGCTTTTCAACTCGCCTATGATGGTAAAAAAACTCATCAGCAAAGGCTTTGAATTCAACCTTTATGACGGGTGTAGAGGGGTCAGCCTCTGGATCAACACATGATCCAGATTTGGCTAAAGAGACTTTGGCACCTAGAGAGCTTGTTTGGACGTTAGACTCTGTAGGATTTTCATCCGATCCTCAATGTCCCTTAGAAGGGGAATCATCTACGAATGTTCTATCATCGAGTTTCTTAAGTGAAGATTCAGAGTCAATCACTTTGAGTCTCGATGAGTGGATTATGTGGGTGATCTAGACCCACATAATCTTTGTATAACCTATTAATCCCAGATTTATCAAGTTCTCACGACTAAAAACAATTACAAACAAGATTTATCAATCTACCTGTTTGATTAATCACAAGATTTGATTATAGAATGATTTAAGTCACTTTCTCTCTCTCACTACAATTTTCTCTCTCTAGCTCTCTGCTCTACGAATACATAGAATGTTACAAGTGATCTTCTACTTGTTACAAGATTCTAAACAACAAGACTATTAAAAGCAAAACTAATACACTCATACAAAAACGAATAGAAAGACTTTGACTTTGATATTTATTACATTTGACTTTGACTTTGCTTGAGAGTTGACTTTTAAACTTTGACTTGGCTTGACTTTGATCTTCAATCTTCTATGATCTTGCATCCAACATATTTATGCACTAACATAACCTCACTAGCACCTCTGAAGTGCTATGTATTTTTCTTGTGTGTGCGTCAGAGGCAAAGAATGCCTCTGCAGAGGTGAGTAGTGTGCCCTAGGGCAACTGAGCACTTATATCAACACCACCATCCTTTTGAGAGGGTGGGGTTGTTTAGGCTTCCCCGTTGGAGGTGGTACAGAGGAGGAAAAAGGTTCCTCTGTCCGATTGGTTTGGGTAAGGTTAAGAGTGTGCACTACTTTTTCAACATCTTTCTACACTAGATCTGCAGAGATGGATGGGTGGTTAGCACCGGGAGGGATGTTGGATTGTGTGCCATAGGCATTTTTTGTGACCTATTTCTCCTCCTTCGATTGTTTCCTCTCCTTACCCTTATCTTCTTCTTTTGGACTTGACTATAGGCCAGTGACATCTTCAACTTCCACTGTAGTGTTTAGAAGTCCCAGATCCTCTAACAGTTGTTTCTTTGCTTCATCTTCTTTTGGTGGGGAACTTAGTTGTTCCACCACATCTTGAGCTATTTCCACGACAACCTTCAGAGGGCTCTTAGGCCTGATGGGTTCCTCAGTCGTGGCCTCTTCTGTGTTGAGGGTTTTATCAATCACAACCCTTTGTCTCCTTCTCCTCTGCAGAGATGCTTCTTTAGGCTCTGCAGGTTCCTTGGTTTCCACATTTTCTTCTGCCATTTTAGTGGGCACAGAGGCATTCTCAGTAACGGCTCTGTCAGCCAGCTTTACCAGCTTCCTCTTCTTTTTCCTCTTAGAAGGCTCTTCAGAGGTTTGTACCTCTGGAGGCGGTACAGAGGCCTTTTCTACCTATTGTGCTTCAGAAGCAAACTTCTTAGAAGTTTTTTGTCTTCTCTTTCTTCTTCTTTTGAGGCGATTGAAATTCTAGCACTTCAACCTCTGTAGGGATTGGGACCTCTTCTTATTCGGTACTCTTTAGGGTTGTATTTTTCTTTTTCATCTTGGATGACTCACCCCCATTCCCACTCTCAGGGTTTTTCCTCTCTTCTACTCTAATCTCTCCTTCTACAGCCTGTACTCCCTCGTCTGTACTAGGCCTAATACACACTTCTATCTTACCCATGAGGACACCTATGTTCGGAGGGGTTGCAGGACTCGGTTCTGGAGCCTGTTTCCGCGTATGTAGCCCAACCTTTCTTCATCACTACCCAGGTATGTAAGAAGTTTGGCTAGCAGAGGCCTTGCAATGGGGTATCCGGTTACTAGCAATGTTGGCTTATGAGACTTCATCTCATAGATTTTGATCATTTTTCCCTCAGAAGGTAGCTTGGTAGGGCCTACCATTTCGTTGCCAATGAGAACAGCAATAAACATGTTGAAGACCAAGTTCGTCGGTTGCTTCTCCCTCTTCTGATCTTCTTCTTTCGTGATCACAACGTTGATCATCTCTCTGAGGATGATCTTGGCGTAGTCCAGAGGCAAATCATAGTATACCCCATACATGATTGCCTAGATATTGTGACTTGACTGGTCTGGACTACCCACTTTGCACGTCAGAGCCCTGTTGAGGATGAAGAATAGCACGTTCCACATAGGAGGTAAATTTTGTCTTCTAAACTCTGTCCTTTTAGAGATGGACTTGGCATACCCAATGAACCTAAGAAACTCCAGGATTTCCTCATCAGGGGGTTCTTAAGAGAATTTAACTAAGTTCAGTTAGTCCTTAGTTGGGAGTTCAAAAATTTCAGACACCACCCTCTTGTTAATTCGAAGTTCAAGGATGATTTCATTTCCAGGGGAGGTGGCATATCCCATAATACAATGGCCAAACCTAGGGTGTTTCTCATAACGGCATGCTTGCCATAATTGTTGTTGTTAAGTCCCTGAGATCAAGATTGGTTGAATGATTAGCAATTGACAAGAGATTAGGGAGGAATCTGTAGTTTTATTTATTGAAAGTAAACCACAACTACAGAGAGCGTAGGAATTCGTATGTCTACATGTTGAACGAAAAACTTACTTACTAAACTAACATACATACTCTATTTATACCCCCACATCCCTTGTTACACAATTAAGCCCAAACCCATATATAAGGCCCAATACATTTACATGTAGATTACTTTACTAAACTTTCTAAATAGAACTTATTTATGTTCTAACATTATCCCCCTAAGTTTTGTAAAGTAATCATTATCTTTTAAGCTCCAGCTTCAGCTCCTCTCTCCCTTGATTTCCTTATAAAACTTAGCGTTGCATAAACTTCAAAGCTCCTCTAGTTCCCCCGAGAAAATAGCTCTTATCCTTTAAGTTTCAACTATAATACCAGATCTGATGTAGACCATAACCATGACTGCGTGCACATAAAGACATCTTTTGAATCTTGTAAACCCAACACATTCCGTATGCCCACAAGAATGATGTGTTGAATATTGGAATGACAACCAAGTGCATCTTCAGTATATAACATCTGATCTGTCTTTGAACCTTGAGTTGAAATAAGAGTTCAACTTAAGAACTTCATCTGATCAGCTTATGGGAGGTAGCATCCGATAGCAACACTACAAGGCAAGGGTTAGAAGACTGATACATGTTCAACAACTGATAAAATACGCTCATTTTCTGAATGCTTTCCAGAATGCTGAATAATCAAACCCATAACTCGTTTCTTCATGAATCAACTTGATGATTATAAGCACTCAAGATTCCGAATCACAACTCAAGCATCAGAGCAATGATTGCAGTCGCTCATACTACAGAGTGATCAGTTCAGAAGAATGATAAAGTGCTCTCAACGGTCTAACCACAAAAGAAGCTCTCCAGACTAACGATTGCAGATGCTCAGATAGCTAACTCAATCCAATCAGAGACTAAATCCTCAAATCCAGTATCTGAAAATCTTGAAAAGCATGAACACTCGTGAAAACTAGATCAGTTGTTAAAGATATGTGACTAACATTTGATAAGAGTTATGTCACATATGCATTCAACGTAAAAATCTCTAGAATAGGGCAAACATGTAGCAAACAGGGTTCAGAATAGTTAAAACTCTCAAAAAGTCACAAACTTTTCGCATAAAGGCAACAATTCGCAGATCACTATTTCAATAGAGCACAATTCGCATGATGGCATTAGCCTAACACCACAATTCGCATAGGCCTTCGTACGAATTCTTACTTCTCGCACGAGCCTATGTACGAATTCCTCGCATCTCGCATAACTCACACCTGCGAATTCCACACAATTCGCATAAGGTAGTATCCGAATTCTCAACATTTCGCATATAACTACTTGCGAATTCTTCACTTAGAAATATCTTTGACCATAGGAATTTGTATTAACTTTTCGTACATCACTAGCATGCAAATTCTGCATATTTCGCAACACTCTGTTATGCGAAATCTATACTTAACAAATTTCATTGCACGAATTATGAACATGCGAAATCATTAAACGTTTTAACTATGCGAATTCTTTCCATGCGAGTTCTTTAAATTTCTGCGAGTTCTTCATGTAACGATGCGAATTCCGTGGATCTCGAATGTTGTCCAACTTTTCTTCAAATTATCCTTCTGTACTTCGAATTTGATATCATCTTTTGTGCACATGTTCGAAAAATGAGTCTAATCAGTTTTGTAGTTGATGATCTTCTCTAAAAAGCACTCTATACAGGAATTCGATCTCAACACAGTAACTCCATTTTACAATCCAAACTTTCTCAAAATCGACCAATTCGTTCAAATTAATGAAATTAAAATAGTGTAATTGATTCCATATAGTTCGACTATAAGCACAAAATCAATTTTGCAATAAAGAACATCAAAATTAACACAATTTGATGAATTCGAACATTTTTCACATTGACTGTTCTATGAACTCAATCTGATCTTGATCGTGCGTAGAAAAATTCTGCATTCAGCTCTGATACCACTTGTTAGGTCCCTGAGATCAAGATTGCTTGAATGATTAGCAATTTACAAGAGATTAGGGAGGAATCTTGAGTTTTATTTAAAGTAAACTACAACTACAGAGAGCGTAGGAATTCGTATGTCTACATGTTGAATGAAAAACTTACTTACTAAACTAACATACAGACTCTATTTATACCCCTACATCCCTTGTTACACAATTAAGCCCAAACCCATATACAAGTCCCAATACATTTACATGAAGATTACTTTACTAAACTTCCTAAATAGAACATATTGATGTTCTAACAGTTGTACATTGGATTATGGGATATCCGTCCTAGTCATGGTTAATGCCTTGTTCAGGAAATGGTTTTTCAGTAGATGATGAGGGGTTCAGCTTCAGTGGGGTATCATTTGGGTTCAAGAACAACGTAATGGTTGTTTGGTTTCAGTTGGAGAGAGATGTTGTGGTAATTGTGTTGGGTGAAGAAAATCATCCTGCTAGTTATCTTTTGGTTTTGATCAACAGATGCAGAGTCGTCCTTTTAGGCGGTGGAGTGTTGGGTGTTTTTGGAGTTTTCTCATGAAGCAGATCGAGAAGCCATGGAAGTATAAGAGTAGGAGAAATTGATTGCAGGCATTGCCTTGTTCTTGAGAGAGTAAAAATTGCAGGTAAAAAATGAGAGAATGGAAGGGTTTGGGTATTTATGATGTGAGAGGGCTAAAAGATTAAGCGGTAAAATATAAACGTTTGAAATTTGTAATGAATGCCTAGCCGTCTAAAGAGCCGTTAGAAAAACAACGGTACAGTTCACGGTCCAATCACATATTTCCACGTCACTATTCTCACTCGCGTGTCATTTGCTATACCCAAATGCCTGTCACTTTAAAAATAACCCGCACCCCAGAATGCATTTGAAAAATATTACAAGTGTTGAGCATTACAGAGGCTCTATTGAGATTAGAGCTTCTGTGGTCTGGGGGTAGGTTTAGATTTGCATAGAGATACACTTTTTCTTCCCGAAAACATTTGAAGTTGATGATGTGATCAAGTTTGTCTTTCTAGAGGGAAGTTAGATGTCAAAAAGTATCTTTGTGGGACACAGAGACTCTGATGTGTCTCACAGGGGCTCTGAGAGAGGCCTCAGAGGATCTTTGACAAGAAATTTCTAATAAATGAAAGATATTTAAGACGTTTGATCACTCAAGGTTTGGACTTGTTTTTGTACGTAATTTAGGACAAATTTGAAAAATGGTGTCGGAGAAAAGTGTTTTTGTTCTTGTAAAAGTGCGAAGATCGTTACCTAACACTACAAACTTCTCGATAGAAATGGCATCTCTGGCTCCCCTATGAATCAACAACCTCTGTTGACCATATTCATGATCTCGTGTTGCTCCCCCTTGACCTATGCTTGGATCAGATTTGACCACAAGAATTGACTTAAATAACATAACTATACATGCAGAAGAATGGACTGTACAAACAGAAGTAAAGACAATATACTGAAATGAAATATATATAGCAGAAGCTCTGTGCCAAGGTACAGAGGCTCTGTGAATCAACACAGATTGAGCATGCCTATTGAAATTCTAATCCAAGTTCTCACAAAGTGTACACTAATCAAGTAGAAATCATCTTTTATTAATTGAACATCAATTACAATGATTTATTGAGTCACAGATCTCATAGTGCCACAAGTCTCTTACAGTATGCGAATTCTCTCTATGTTTTCTCTAAAAATTGTTTTTTGCGTGTGTTCTAATAACAAAGAAAATCACTACTTATACTTGGTCAACATGACCACCCACATCTAGCTAAAGTGAAAGTCAACCACTTTAACTTACAACACAATTTACAACAAAACCACTTACACTTTTACAACATTGACCTTTTAATCTTGAATACAATATTTGACTCAACATTATCCCCCTTTGGATTCAAGATTAAAAAAAATTGATGATAATCTTCAGGTCATCTTCTAGTTGCAAAATCTTCAAAATGAAATCTTTAACAACTCCAAATCTTGAATAAGCTTTCTCTTTGAAACTCCTTTCAACACAAATTTGAAAACTTCAGAACTTTGATAATCTCTTCAATCTCTCCCCTTGGTAGATCACGATTTGAAATTTCTCAGAAATTATCTTCAGATAAGCTTCAAACTTTGAACATTCTTCAACAATCAACTATCTTTGACAATTTGACTTTCACTTTGACTTTGAAATCTTCTAAAATTGATCTTCAAAATTTTTTCCTCCTTTTTGATAGGATCAATTTTAAATATGACTTTGAAATCTTGAACTATCTCCCCCTTTTTTTATGAATTATGAGAAATCAGAATCATAAAAACATTTCAACATCAGATCTATCTTTGCAACTTCTCACCCAAACATCAATACAAGCACAATCTTCATGAGAAAAAATATCCCCCAAAGATAATATCCATATGATCTGATATGATCATTATGCCGTCAATTCATATAATGTATTTATCCGAATCTTTTCAAATTCAGAAAAATTAATATTGGTAACCCTTAATCAACAGATGATCAGTTAACATGTCTGTCAGTAGCACGGAGCCACTGTGTACAAAGAATGTAGATTGGAAAGGAGCTTTTTAATGTTCACTCCCCCAGGGCTTCCATTCAATCATTGAAAAACCACAAAGTAATTTTCTATGAATGTTAAGAAAAGAAAACTTATTCCTTGTGTGCTCGTGAAAGTGTAGCAATGATTGAATCATTTAAAGCTTGAACATGCTCAAAGTATGTAACCATTGAGACAACAACAGTATTACATAGACTCAATGTGCATGAATGAGGTTCGAAGGTGGGGCGACTTTCCTTTCTTTTTCAGTATCAACATCTTCCAAATGAAAATCTGATAGATTATGTGTTGCTTCCCCTTTAAAAAAAATGAAACATCCTTTTGTTGAGAAAAATATGAGTAGCAGGTGGGGTTTATGCATGAGTTGGCATGGTCTAGTTTCCTTTTTCAATGATGTTCACGAAATAATTGTGAAACAACAATAATGTGGTTGCCCAGCTCAGAAAAATTTTGGTGCAGAGTTTGATATTCTCTTACTCTAATCTCTCACCCACTTTATTTTAATCATTTGAGCTCACTTCTAACCGAACTCTCCTTCACAATTTATCTTAGCACACACCCGGGGTAGGAAACACTGATTAACGTGAATCCATGGAAGTCTTTTAAGCACTCACATTGAATCCCATGTATTTTTCCTTAACTTCTCGTATGAAACACCCTGCGAATTTCTCACTTAGACTTTTCAGAAATCTAATGCCATGCGAGTTCTTGCTATCGTCATGAGAAAATTATTGATCTTGCGAGTTCTTCGTGCGATTTTTTCACAGTTCGGCCAAAAATGCTTAAATCGATTCAAGATCCATTCAATTCTTCGAAACTAATTCTGTAATTCCACCAATTTGATCATGAAGTCAACTAGAATTGATTACAAACAGAAAATTTCAATCAAAATGACTCAAAAGTACATAGTGATCAAAATACAGTGCGTAGAACTCAACCTTCAAAAAAACACAAAAACTTCAAATTGAATCGAAAATACAGTGAAATTGTGTCAAAGATCTATACAAAGAACAACTATTACATCAATCGATCACAAAACAATCGATATATTGAACACTTACAATACAAATTTGCAAAATCGATCAAAAATCAGTAAACATGGTACAAGTTCTTCATTTGTTGATTTTGTTCGAATTCAGCTCTAATACCAATTGAAAGTCCAATCCAAGCTCAATGAATCATACACAAAAACATAGAAATCATATTGTATTGGTCTAACTATGATGTTTACAATGATTCTATGTGCCACAGATCTCTTGGTGCCACAAGTCTCACATGTACAAATATTCTCTCTCTAAAGACTTTCTACTTTGAATCCGTATGTGCTCTATATGTTTATCTTAACAAATACAAAGACACTCACGAGTTATACTTGGTCAACATAAGTTGACTTCACAACTCAAACATATATTAAGAAAGTCAAACATCTTGACTTTGACACAACTCTACAACATTTACAATATTGACCCTTCATTTAATCTTTAATACAACATTCTGACTCAACACCTAACTTGCCAACAAGAATGGAGAAACTCTTCTAATCTAGAGCTTTGGTGAAGAGGTCAGTAAGTTGGTAATATGTAGGCACTAAATACATTTCTATTGTTCCTTCCTCAACATAATGCTTAAGAAACTGGTACATGATATCGATATGTTTAGTCTTATAGTGCTGAACAGGATTAGGTATTTTATCGATAGCAAAACCATAGTCCCTATGTTGGGTTCTCATCCACAGAACTTGTGAACAACAACTAGCAATAACAACATATATTGCTTCTACCGTAGAGGTTGACACGCAGTTCTGCTTCTTTGAAGTCCAACTTACAAGTTTACCACCTAGGAATTGGCTACTCCCATAGGTGCTCTTTTGGTCAAGCTTGCATCCTCCATAGTCCGAATCTGTATAAGCCACAAGATCAAAGCCAAAGTTCTTTGGATACCAAAAGCCAAGATTCTTGGTGACCTTTAGATACCTAAAGATCCTCTTAATGGCAAGAAGATGAGATTCGTTGGGGTTAGCTTGAAATCTTGCACAAAGGCATGTAGCAAATATTATATCAGATCTACTTGCAGTTAGGTATAGAAGAGACCCAATCATGCCTCTGTAGAGATTGCACTCTACTGATTTACCGTCTGGATCAGCATAGAGCTTTGGTCCAATGGCCATGGAGGTCTTCATTGCTGAATAGTCAGGGAGCTTATATTTTGAAAGAATGTCAGAGAAATATTTTGATTGATTTAGAAAAATACCCTCTGAAGTTTGTTTGACTTGTAATCCTAGGAAGAATGTTAGTTGTCCCATCATACTCATCTTAAACTCACTCTTCATCAAAGTTTCAAACTTCTTACAGTAAGATTCATTAGTGGACCGAAAGATAATGTTATCTACATAAATTTGTACAAGTAGAATCTCACCTTTCTCTTTTTGAAAAATTAAGTTGTATCAGTTGTACCTCATTCGAAGCCATTTGCTAGCAAGAAGTTAGAAAGTCTTTCATACCATGCTCTAGGGGCATGCTTTAGTCCATACAGAGCCTTGTCTAAGAAGTAGACATGATTTGGGTATTTCAAGCTTTCAAACCCAGGTGGTTGTTGGACATATACTTCTTGTTGAATTTGCCCATTTAGAAAGGTTGACTTGACATCCATTTGGTAGACTTTAAAATCTCTGTTGGCTGCGATGTTGGGTCATTGACCAACATCTTCCTAAATCGAAATGTGGCGCTGGCTGCTACACTATAAGGAAATAAAGTTGCGCCTTCTCCATCAACAATTGCTTATGGCGTAGTGGTAAGCTCTTGATCTTAACATGCGAAGGCTTGGAAGATCCTAATTGCTTCGAGCCTTGCCACAGGGCAAAAGTTTCTTCGTAGTCAATCCATTCTCGTTGGCAATACCCTTTTGCCACCAATCTTGCCTTTTTCTGAATGACCACCCATTTTCGTCCTTCTTGTTTCTAAAGACCCATTTGGTCCCTATTGAAGTTTTTCCATTAGGCATAGGCACTAGGGTCCATACTTTATTGAGCTCAAACTACAGAAGCTCCTCTTGCATAACCTATATCCAGTTTGGGTCGTCTAGGGCCTGAGAAACCTTTTTGGGCTCGATGATACTGACAAAATTTATGAAGAAGCCAAAATTTGCAGTAGCAGAGCGAATCTTGACTTTTTCAGAAGGGTCGCCTATGATTTGGCTCTGTAAGAGACTTTTGGTCCACTTGGTCATTCTGGGGTGATGGTCATTGAAACCATCGAGCATCATATATGGAGAGGTTTTTTGCTCTTGAGCAACTTCTGTTGTAGAAGGCTGATCATTCGTGCTTTCCATAGGACTTGATTGTGCTTATTGAGTTGATGTGGTGAGCTCTGTGGTGTCTCGGTTAAAGTTATGTGATTGCTCTAGTGCTGACTCCTCTGATATTATGGGGAGATGATCTATAGTTTGGTTGAGCATGAAGCCTTGGTTGTTGTTGGTCTCTGAGTGCTCCACCTCGACGTTTGGCCCTACAAAACTAGTTGAAGAGGGTGAAGTATCACTAGGACCAGTTAGGGATGTACCTGTTTGGTCAGCAGAGGTTTCGGCTTCAGATGCTCTGTGATTATCTCTAGAGGGGTCATCGTCGTTGAACATTTCTTAAAACAAATGATGTAGTTCATTTTCTCGACTTGATGATTCACCAGAGCCTTGAGTTTTAAGATTGAGTCCTGAGCTGATTTGCTCAAAAGTCACCTGAAAAGAGTCATAAAAAAACATAAGTACTCTCGAGTATATGTTTTGATTTATGCATGTAGACTCGATATGCCTTAGAGGTCGCTGAATAACAAATGAACTTGGCTTCATCATCTTTGAGATCAAACTTCCCAATGTTCTCTCTGTCATTGAGAACAAAACATCTGCAACCAAAGACATGAAAGAACTTTATATTGGGCTTCCTCTAGTTTAGAAGATTGTAGGGGGTCTTCGAGTGCCTTTTCACGATTAATGATCTGTTTTGAGTGAAGCATGCCGTAGAGATGGCTTCTGCCCAAAAAGAAGTCGACAATCCAAAAGCAGTGAGCATTGTTCTGGAAAATTCCACAAGTGTCCTGTTTTTGTGCTCCACGATACCATTCTGCTGCGGAGTTCTTGCGGCAGAGAAGTCTTGTGAAATGCCTTCTTCCGTGAGATAGGATTCAATGGTTGAGTTCTTGAACTCTGTGCCATTGTTACTCTGAATCTTCTGTACCTTGCTGTTAAACATAACTTGTATCATCTTCATAAGATTGATTAGTACTATAGGAACATCAAACTTCTTTCGGACAAACTCTGCCCAAGTGTGTCGAGAGAATTCATCTACTAGTACATGTATGTACTTTTTGCCACCAATTCTTTGTACTGAAATAGGACCACAGAGGTCAACATGCAAAATATACAGAGGCCTAGTACATGATACATCTGACTTGTTTTTATGGGCGGCTCTCTTGAGTTTGCCCATCTCATAAGCAGAGCATAGATGATCTCTGTCAAACTTAATGTTGGGAAGAACACTTACCAAATTTAACTTTACAAGTTTGTCAAGAGTATGAATATTTAGATGACAGAACTTTTAGTGCTAGTGCCAAGCCTCTTCATTCTTACTTGATACCTAACAGAGCTTTTCTTCTTTGTTGGTGGTCTTGAAGTTCATGAGGTATAGATCACCTCTTATGTAGGCTCGCAAAAGCTCTGTTCCAGTTCCAGAGCTTAATAGGATCATTATTGTTGTTTGAACATTACACCGAATCAGTTGTCACAGAGCTGGCTAACACTAAGTAAGTTGTGCTTAAGGCCATCCACATATGCCACTCTGCAAATGTCGATGTCCTCTTTGGCAATGACTCCATAGCCTTTAATCTGCCCCTTTCTATTATCTCAAAAGGTCACAGAGCCTCCTCCGGATTTTTCTTGGTATGAGGAGAGCAACCTTCTATCACCAGTCATATGTCGTGAGGTACCATATGGGCACACGCTCTTCTTCTGCGATCAGATTAAAAGGATTTAGTTACCCATTTCCAAATGGGTCCATTTTTGTTAGGGGTCTTAAGAGATTCCTTAACATTCTTTGGTTTGAAATTACCTTCTTTTACAGAAAAACCATTTTGCTTCTTCTCACCCTTGAATTTGGCATTCTTGGGGTTGGGGTGAGAGATAAAGCAGTGTGGACTTGATAGAGGACAACTCCTTTTCAGGGGTCATCATGCACACAAAGGTCATTTGAGTTTGAGTCTCTAGATGGCCAAACTTGAAGAGTCCTATCTGTTTTTGAGACAGATACTTCCTTGGAATAGAATTCCTCTTTACAGAGGTTGATGATGACAAATTATTGTTCTCATACCAAACATTTGTCATGATCAGAGGATTCCTCTCGTGTGGTTCTCTAACGGTTTTGCGCCTCTTAAATGTAGAAGTTAAGTTGGGAAACCCTGTTTATTGAATTATCCCAAGGCTGAAGATGTTTGATAAAGATTGATTTCTTTTGTGTACAGTATATGGATCAATATCAGTGAACCTGTTGATCCAGACTCTCTCAGTGATTTGATAACGACCCTCTTCTATACTTAGTGAAAAATTACGTTTATTAATATGTATTAGTGTTTCACTATCAGTGATCAGACTGAGTATGTTCAGTTATCACTGATGATCTTTCTTGTAAACATTCATATGTATTAGTGTTTCACTATCAGCGATCAGACTGAGTCTGTTCAGTTATCGTTGATGATTTCTGATGTAAACAGTTAAACGTAATCCCTGAAGACAAGTTTCGCATCAACAGATGTTCATAGCTGAATAGAAGACGAAGCTGCTGAATAAAGACAAGTCTACTAGTGACCTAATGCGGATATTAGTGAAACAAAGACGACTATACTCATACGCGAAGAAACCTGAGGAAAAGCTTCAGCGATAGCTGAACTTCTTTGTATCTCTGAAGGAAGAGATATTCAGCGATCATTGATCACTTAGCTTATGCCTCAAGTCTCTTTTGTCTTTCCCTGCACACCCAGTATGATGTTTCAGAACGGACATACCTCTGCCACAATTCGTACAACAACTCTGTCAACTTCACTGTTCATGATACGGGCGAAAGCATGTCTCCCAAAGTCAGACTCTCTCTACCAATCAATGAAGGACACGTGTAAAGTGCCCTTCCATGCATTTAATGCATAGGGTATAAATAGAAAGATTATCTCTCCATCTGGAGAATGCATACACCTCCAGCCTTCATCTTTCTAAAATATAGAAACCCTTGTTTTCTATACTCTCTAATCTCCCATTATCTATAATCTTGTGCAACCATCTTAGTGTTTTCTTAAGTTTGTTTAGATTGAGTTTTACTTAATATTATTTCACAACAGACTTGTAATTTGTGTTTGATTTATCAATAAACAATTTATTAAACTTTAAATTATGTGTTTGTATTCAACCCCCCCCCCCCTTCTACAAACTTGTTAAGCACCTTCGGGACCAACAGAACCAAATACCCCTTCTGCCAACTTAGGTATTTAGTTTTTCATGCACCTTCTGTGCATCTTGATATTTCCTAATTAATAGATCTCTGTTGATCAAGTCTTCATGAAGGACTTCTCTTTCTCTATGAAAAAAATTCTTTAAAGCAACAACATTTAGTCTGTCTCATTGTCCTTGAGCTCATTGATCTTTAAATTTAAAGCTTTATCAAGTGAAATAACCTTTTTTTTAGTGACTTCTTTTCAGAAATATGCTCAGTCACAAGGGATTTGTTTTCAATGTATAACTTATGCTTCTCTTGAGTAAGAAGTCTAGCTTCTCGCTCATAGAAAGCAAGCTTCTTTTCGAGCTCAGAGCATGTGTTTTTGAAGATATGAATTCCTCTTGATGTTTAAACAATTTACTATCTGAGTCAAGAGAATTAGAGTTGGATGTGGATACCTCACTTTCTGTCTCAGAGAAGTTAAGATCTGCCATCCCACAGAACAATGCATTGGTGTCTCCTTCGTTAGAGGATTCATCGGTCACGAGGTTATCCTGTTCAGCCATCAGCAAACTCTGTGTGTAGTATTTTGCCTTCTTCTTGAAAAAGGCAGCGTCTCTGACAGGTTTACCTCTAGGGTCATTGGTTTTGCATTCTGCCGCAAAGTGCCCTGGTTTTCCACACTTAAAGCAGCCTTCATTCTGTGGGGTAGTAGTTGCAGCTTTCTCACCTCCTCTGCCATCAATCCTCTGAGCACCCCTCTGCGGGTACTCGATGGTCTTTTGATCCACGTACCTTGTCTCATCACCTCTTTTCTCTAGTAGTCTCTGATCTCCAGCTTCCATAACTCCTTTGCTCATACCCTCCAGGTCTTCATGATCACTTAGTACAACACATGTACTGTAAAAGGTGTTTAATTCATGATCACTCCCCAGGTCTTCCATTCAATCATTGAATAACACAAAGTAATTCTATGAACATTCCGACATAAAAACAAATTATTTGTGTGTATGTTCTTGTGTACAAAAGAATTTAAACATTAATGTTTTATAATAGGCTCAAAATGTGTAAACCATTTAGACAACAATAGTATTACACAGACTCAATTGTGCATGATCGAAATGCGAAGGTGGGGCAGACTTCCTTCTACTTCAATATATACATCTTCCAAATGAAAATGAGATAGATTATGTGTTGCGTCCCCAAACAAAGTTGAAACATGTTTCTGTTGAGAGAAAAATGAGTAGTTGGTGAGGTTTTATGCAAGAGTTGGCATGGGCTAGTGCATGTTTCAATGAAGGCCACCAAAGAATGTGAACCAACAGAATTTGTGGCTGCCCGGCTCAGAAAAGATTTGGTGCAGAGTTTTGATATTTTTTTGAATACTGATCTCACACCCTCTTTCTTTTAGTCATTAAAGCTCACTTCTAACCAAAGTCTCTTATTCATTTTACCTCATCACACACCTACACTAAGATATTTACACCTCGCCTCTCAATCACTTAGGATAACTGAGAGTCCAAGATCAATGAATCCTAGAGAGAGAAAGTAGAGAGAGAGTAACAATGGAGCGCAAAGTATGATTCTATTGAAGTATGCGTGTATTTCTTACAACAAACCAAGACCAAAGGGACTTAAATACCCTTGGTCAATACAACACAAATTAGACTCTAAACACAGTATTTGACCAATCCCTGTAAATACAATGATTACTATAAAATCAGACCTAACAATCTCCCCCATAGTAATCATTGGCGCTTTGGTCTTCAAAAATCATCTTCTATAACAACACGGACCAACAAAGCGACTTTGAGAAGCTTTCTGACTTTTAAGACGATACACCTCTTTTGAATGATCTTGAATGAACTGTGATGTTCGGAGCAGGAACAGCAAAAGAATTGAAATGGCTGAGAGAATAGAATCTTTGAGCAAATCTTGATCAGCAGATAAACATTTGAGCTCTTTGTCTCTTAAACTTCTCCTAGACTTCTCCCCCTCATGACCTTGATGATCTTGATCAACTTGGTCATGCAAATGTTGGAGGCGAGACAGCGTAAGATCTGCAAAATCAAAGAAACAGAGAAAACAGAGGAGGTTTGCGCTTCATGTTGGATGCGCAAACCAAGGTTTGCGTTTCATCAAGGGAGCGCAAATCAAAGTTTGCGTTTCATTTGGGACGCGCAAACAAAGTTTGCGGGTCATGCTGAAAGCGCAAAGCTGACTTAGAAAATTTTTTACCTTTTGAAACCCTTTGACTCCCCCTACACAAATGCACTAGATATGACAATTCAGATTAGCATTCATATAAAGAAAATTAGATACTCTCCCTCAAAAACAGATATAATCTTTGAAAAATAATTTCTTTGTTCACTCCCCCTTGAATAATGCATTAACCCATTAAAATATATTTATGAGATCACAATGATCAAATATTAATGTAAAAAGAAAAATATACTAAATGTAAATTTTGAAACAACTAAACATATAAAATTTTAAACACTAAACAAATAAAATTCTACTCAGTAAAATATCACAGATTTATCAATCATTTGAAATCAAACATATGTTGTAGGATATAAGAACAAGTTTCATTGCATATCAAGTTAAGACATGTTCAGTTTCAAAAACTTCCAGCAATCTATTCAGTATGCTCACATGCGAATCTTCGATTAGCTACAAGAAAATGCAATTCTAAAAATATTATAGAGAACTTTGCATGTACTCACACTAAACCATCAAGAATTAAGATATTCATAAATTTACAGATTTATCGCAACTCAAACATATCACCAAGTATCATGAGATGTGTGCTTATTGACATCTTTTAGCATTGTGCACATTGGCATCTTGACATGAGTGTGCTCTTTGGCATCTTTTAAGCGTGTGCACTTTGGCATCTTTTGATCAAAAAGTTTATTAAGTAAAGAACATGCCGTAAACGTAACTTTCTATCTGACCCTATTGCAGGATTTGGGTCAGCCGCTCCCAGACCAGTTGGCCTAAGGGGACTAGGTGTCAAGCACCCCTTGGAACTTACTATCCCAGATCAGAAATGCTACATCGACATATCCTAAACCCATTTATACCAGTAGAACATGACTTTCGATCTGGTTCTATAGAAGGATTTCTGTTCGATCACTCCCAGACCAAATGACCTTAGGGGACCAGATGACAAGCATCCCGAGGAACTTACTTTCCCAAACCAGAAAGGTCACAGGTACAAACTTTCAAACTTAGAGATTTCTGAATTTTAAGAATTTATTATTCATCTCAATCACTCAGGTCAACATCTAAGTGCTTAGCCCATATTTTCACTCCAATCTAAAATTTTGATCGTTTAGTATTGTCTAAGCAAATTAAACTATAAATATTCCGAAGCACACAACTTTAAAGTAGTAATAAAAGTTTCAAACATGTTGCTGACTTTTCGACTTTTGTAAGACTTGAAATTTGACCATATAAAAACTTTAATATAAGCAAAAGAACTTGAAAATTTATCCTAAACACATATTTTATTCAAAGGGAAGAAAAAAATGTAAAATCTTTACTTTATAGAATAAAAATTGTAAAGATTTAAACTTTTAATTAATATTTAGTTGGAACAAAATAAAATTCAACTATTTCATCTTTTACATTGAAGAAAATAAATTTGTGTCTCATATTAAAAGAAAAATTTGGGTAATACAAATTCATGAGATAGATAAACAATCTCAGATTCTTAAAACATTGAGAAAAATAAAACTGGAATACCATCATTATCAGAGATAAATGCAGCGGAATTAAAATAGATGTACTCACAATATCTCATTAAGTCAGAAGCTCAATCATTGAAGAACGAGTTCTAAACTGTTGTGTTTAGAAGTCGAGTCTATGAAGTGCGGGTCCTGAGCTGAAGTACTCAGAAGCCAACGTTCTATTACTCCCCCTTAACATGTGATGCCTACAACTTTGAATCAGATAAAGATTTGGGTACCCACTTGTATTTGGGCCCGTGTTTGTTAGTTGCAGTTCGTATGGGAAAATATTTGTCAGACTTAACATTTAAAGCACGAGGAATATGATCAGAAAAATAATCACAACGATCAGAAGAGAAAGCATAATCATCGAACTAGAATCCGAGGAAGAACATGAGACATGTTTTGAAATTTGAATCATTTGCTTTATAGAGTATTTTGAAATTTTATTACATTTAGCAAATGAATCACTGTTATAAAGTTTGTCTACACATTTATCTCCATCAACAATAGATTCATCAGATGTCCGCCTCGCTCTCCATATTTGCTTCTTTGACTTGCTCACAGTCCTATCTGAAGGAATAGAATCGGAAGAATTAGAATAGTCAGAAATAACTTTATCTTGTTTCTTCGACTTCTTTGACCGTCTTCTTTTACGCTTAGGTTTATAATATTGATCATTTAGCGTAAAAGAATCATCAAGAATTTTAGACAAAATATTTAAATCAGAAGAAATAAATTTATCCAAGCAACCAATCTGATCAACTAAAAAATATGAATTAGCCTCAGAGTCTGAAGAATTTGGAGAAAAGATTTTAAAATTTGAAACTTCCTTTTTATTTTCCTTAGAATCAGAAGATAGGCTAGAAATAGAATCTGATTTTTGAGAAAATGAATTTTCTTCAATTCTAGACGTCATGAAAGAAAGAATAATATCAGATTCAATTTTCTTCAAAATATTTTGATCTTCTATCTGATCTTCAAGATCTATGATTTTTCCTTCTAATACTAATGGAGGAGTATATTTCTTTGAATCATAAATGATTGGAGAAATATTTCCTTTATCAGAATCAGGTGCATAAGGAGCAATAAAATCACCAGACATTGAAGATTTGATAGGAGATATATCATTTAAAACTCTTCTTCCTCTTCTTGATTTTTCAGGAAAATATTTTGCATTTTCACTTGTATAAACAAAAGAAATTTCATTTTTCTTGTTATTTATCCTTTTCTCATTTTCGATTTCTAACACTTGCTTCTCATTCATCCAATCAATTTTAAATTGAGGAGCATAATGAGCAAGAGTCAGATAATCGTATTTATATAAAGTTGGGGATTTTTCAATCGCATTGTTTAAACAATGAGGATTTTCAAAACCAAGTACCCACCTTTGTTTTAAAGCCTCTTCACTCCTCGGTTTGTTCATATAAATTGTTTGTTCAGATTGGTCACTTCGATAAAGCTTTTCTTCTAATTTAATTATTTTATCAGAAAACTCATCTTTTAAAGTAGTCAATGATGTCAAAGATTCAAGATAAGTCTTGTTAGAATTTTCCAAAGCATCTAATTTCTTTTGAAAAATGTCTTTTGTATTTTATAAAATAGATTTTTCATCCTTCAAAGAAATTTTCATCTTTTCAATTAAATTTGACTTTTCAGAGTTTAAAACTTTTTTCAGATAAAATTTTAGAGCGCAAATCAGATAAAGCATTAATCATGATATCCATCTGAGAGGTAATAAATTGGTAGTCAAATTCAGAATATACCCCATCCTCATCTGTGTCAGAATCGTCTGATTGGTCATCTCCGATCAAGCACATCTGAGCGATCTCGACATTTGAAGCTTCATCATCGGAATAATCCAGCCAGAATTCTTCCTCGGCTAGCAAAGTAGTTCCGTTCTCTCTTTTCTCGGCCAGTTCCAATTTCTTTCTGTAATAAGCTGAGTCCTTGACCTTCTTTGCTCGACACTCATTTGCAATGTGTCCCGGCTTTCCACAGTTGTAGCAGGTAGCAGTCTTTGGCTCGGGCACTTTGACTTTAGAACCGGAAGTGAAGCGAGGAGAGTTGGAACCCGATCTAGGTTGGAACTTTTTCTGGTAATGCTGAGAAAGAAGGATCATCGCTTTCTGTAATGCCTCTCCATCGTCATCAGTTGACCCAGTGTAAGCGTTATCAGACAACGCTTGTTCAGCTAGTTGCTTCGTGAGAAAAGCAACCGGATCAACTGTCTTCTTGTTCTTTTTTTCTAGCTTGGCCTTTTTCTCTATCACTAAGCTCTCATCAGTTAGCATAATCTCATACAACTCTTGAATCTGCATCGTGGAAATTCTGACATCGTTCCTCAGTCTATGACATGATTTGTTCCACTCTGGCTGAAGAGAATTAAGGAATTTCAGATTCGTCTCAAGAGCAGTCTTTTCCACTTTAATCTTTCTAAGATCATTAATCACAGCGCAAAACCGGTCAAAGATAGACTTCAGAGATTCATTGTCCTTCGCCTTAAATTCCTCAAAGTTGTTCATGAAGCGTGTCTGGCGAATCTGAGTAGCAACAGATGACCCAAGCATGATCTTTTCTAATTGAGTCCACATCATATTTGGATTATGTTTGAAACAATCAATTCGATTGTAGATCGTGTTAGGCAGAGCTAGCATCAAATTGGACTTTGCTTCTCTATCGGCTTTTTCACGTTTGATTTCATCATCAGTCAAAGGAATGTCATTTTTCGGTCTGATGAATGGTCCTTCAGTAAACGACTTCATCATTTTTTCTCCATTTGTCTGACGCTCAATGAAATTTATGAACCTATCTTGCCACTGTGTAAACTCTTCTTCGTTGATTAAGACTGGTGGACGAGTATCTGTTCCCAATTGCATCATCAGATCATTTGAGTAGAACCTAGCATGGAAAGCAAACTTGGCAGAATCTATTCCTGATGAATCAGAAAATCAAAAATCAGATTGAATTGAAAAAATTCAAAAAATATTAAACATTGACAATTTGAAAAACACTTGTGATGACACAAAGTTTTTAAAAAAAAATTTAGATGACACAAAAAAAAAAATCCAGAATCTTTTTTTTTTTTTAAACTCAGGGAGACCCGCAAACTGGAGGTTTGCGTATGTAGAGGGAAACGCAAACTAAGGTTTGCGTGTTGAACGTGAAACGCAAACAAGAACTTTGCGGGTGAAGAAGGAAACGCAAACTAAGGTTTGCGTGTTGAACGTGAAACGCAAACAAGAACTTTGCGGGTGAAGAAGGAAACGCAAAGTAGAGCTTTGCGGGTGTAGTGGGAAACGCAAAGTGTGATTTGCGGGTCACTGAGGACACGCAAGGCAGTCTTTGCGAGTGTAGCCTGAAACGCACAATGAGCTTTGCGGGTCTAATGTGAACCGAAAACCTGAAACAAACGAACAAAGATTAATAGAAAATGCAAATCAATATAAACAAACGCAAAGCTATATGAATCATACGCAAAGTATGATGAATGAGACGCTAAGCATATGAATGAAACGCAAAGTGCTAAGAACAAACGCAAATCCGCAGAAACTCAAATAAAATTCGCAAAACCAAATAAAACCAAGAGATTTATGCAAGAACAACACATACTGATTATCGAAAACATCTTTTTGACACAAATCAACTAACAATTTCGATTAAAAACAACAAAATCTCAAAAACTTGAATGAAACAGTACAATAACTCGTGTTTTCAGAAAAATCACAAATTCATAAAATTGACGATCAGATCATGGTTTTTATGCAAAATAATGAGAATCAACTATGATCGATTACTAAAAACGAATCTAAACAAATCAATTTCACACAAATTCAACCAAGAAACAATCCAAATTTGATGAGAAATCAAGAAAACGAGATTTTATTGAAAAATTCAAGAAAATCGATCAAATTTTCGATTTCGATCACTAATTCAGATTCAGGAAATCAATCTCTCAATTCTCTCAAGATTCAGTTGGCTCTGATACCAATTGAGAGTCCAAGATCAATGAATCCTAGAGAGAGAAAGTAGAGAGAGTAACAATGGAGCGCAAAGTATGATTCTATTGAAGTATGCGTGTATTTCTTACAACAAACCAAGACCAAAGGGACTTAAATACCCTTGGTCAATACAACACAGATTAGACTCTAAACACAGTATTTGACCAATCCCTATAAATACAATGATTACTATAAAATCAGACCTAACAATAACTTCTTGGGTAGGAAACACTAGTTATCGTGAATCCATAGATGTTCTTTTAAGCTTACACATTGATCTCGTGTATTTTGTCCTAATAGCAAAAAAATATTGCTCAACGGTTTAACTTTAACAGTTAAAGCATAGTATGAAATACATGTAAGATATATGTATGCTCATTATGATAATCATGAAGATTTGAGCATTTTAAAAACATGGAAGATTTTCTCATAACAAGCATATTGAAAGAATGAAATGAATTCAAAAGACTGAGAATATGAAAATGTATGGAAAAGATCAGAGATGAATGATGTATCAATAAAGCATAGGTCATGAAAAATTGGATATTGTCTATATGAACAAGTATAGACAAGTCTTGAAAGAAACGCTTTGAATGAATCAACGCTCAACAAACATTGAATTACAAATGGGGTGTGTTTACCATCGAAAAAAATAGTTTCAATTTGAGACATGGTAAGAACATAGTCAATAAAAGTACTAAACCAATGTGTAATACTACTTGACAGTATATGGAAAAGATAATACACAGGTATTTATCTCTGGAAACACAAGGTTATAGTAACATGAAAGTTCGTAAATGAAAACATTTAAAAATCACACTTATGTATTCATGAAATATTTTTAAGAATCGAGAAGTGGTTTGAACATTTAGAAAAATGTTTTCATGTCTGAAAGTTGTCCATCTTTCAAACAAAATGAGATTAAGGTTAGAATTATCCTTACGATCAACTTGAATCTCAGAAAATCAGCTCTAAAAGTCATGATTGATATGATCATGTTATCTCCCCCTCAAAATCTGCAAAAGTCGAAAAAAAAATCAAAGTACAAAAGTCTTATTGAAAGTAACACAACATTTATTGAAAAATAAAGACATGAAAAGCAAAGTAAAACATTGACAGTACGAGTTCTAAACTAAATGTTTAGAAGTCAATGTCCTTACTCACCCTGAAAATATGCATCATAAAAATTTGTCAGTACAAAGTATATGCATAACTTCTCTAACTCCCCTTAGAAAGTATAATCGTCTGATCTTGTTTCACACTCCCCCTGTAATCATGAACAGAACTTTTCAGTGCAGATATCATTCATATTAAAAATAAAGAAATGAGGAAAAAATTAAAAATTAAATTGTACTAGGTAAAACGGATTATGTTTTATGATTCAACATACCTAATTTCGAAATTTGAAAGTTAAATCTTTTTTCGTTCAAAGGTTTGGTGAACAAACCAGCTAATTGGAAATCTGTGTTTACAAAGTAAAATTCAATTGTACCTTTTTCGACATTATCTTTTATAAAGTGATACCACACGTCTATATGTTTGGTCTTTGTGTGTTGTACAGGATTAGCAGTTATCGCTATGGCGCTCTTCGAATCACAATATATAGAAATCTTGTTGAAATGAAATCCATAGTCTCGAAGCTGTGTGCGCATCCGCCATACTTGAGAGCATCAACTTGCGGCAGCAACATACTCTGCTTCAGCGGTTGCTGTGGAAACACATAGTTGTTTTAGCAAAATTTCCTCAACCTTCCAGGACTTTTGAACTCTCTCTTTGATTCCGACCATTCTGACCATTCTCCCTTCTCCAATTCCAACATTTCTTGAAATAATATCACCCCCTTTTTGATGACATAGAGTAGCGAAATCATAAAAACTTTCATCAAGAAATGGCACTATATTCTAACCAATGATCTTTCCAAAAGAGCCTCTGAACATCCGTCAATTCATAATATATTCATCCGAATCTTTTCAAATTCAGACAAGAGTGTAACCTTGAATCAACAAATGAATCAGTTAAGATGCATGTAAGTAGCATAAAGCCACTTAGTACAACACATGTACTGTATAAGGAGTTTTATTGATCATCACTCCCCAGGTCTTCCATTCAATCATCGAATAACACAAGGTAATTCTATGAACGTTCCGATAGAAAAAACAAATTATCTGTGTGTACGTGCTTGTGTATGAAAGAATTTTAACAAGAATGTTTTGTAATAGTCTCAAAATGTGTAAACCATTTAGACAACAATAGTATTACACAGACTCAAGTGTGCATGATCGAAATGCGAAGGTGGGGCATACATCCTTCTATTTCAATATCTACATCTTCCAAATGAAGATGAGATAGATTATGTGTTGCGCACCCAAACAAAGTTGAAACATCTTTTGGTTGAGAGAAAAATGAGTAGCTGGTGAGGTTTTATGCAAAAGTTGACATGGGCTAGTGCCTATTTCAATGAAGGTCACCAAAGAATGTGAACCAACAAATTTTGTGGCTGTCCGACTCAGAAAAGATTTGGTGCAGAGTTTTGATATTTTTTTGAACTCTGATCTCACACCCTCTTTCTTTTAGTCATTAAAGCTCACTTCTAACCAAACTCTCTTATTCATTTTACCGCATCACACACCCACACTCAGATATTGACACCTCGCCTCTCAATCACTTAGGATAACTTCTTGGGTAGGAAACACTGGTTATCGTGAATCCATAAAAGTTCTTTTAAGCTCACACATTGATCCCATGAATTTTGTCCTAATAGGTAAAATATTGCTCAACGGTTTAACTTTAACAGTTAAAGCACATTATGAAATACATGTCAGATATATGTATGCTCATTATGATAATGATGAAGATTTGAGCATTTTAAAAACATGGAAGATTTTCTCATAACAAGAATATTGAAAGAATGGAATGAATTCAAAAGACTTTGAGAATCTGACAATGTATGGAAAAGATCAAAGATGAATGATGTATCAATAAAGCATAAGTCATGAAAAATTGGATATTGTCTATATAAACAAGTATAGACAAGTCTTGAAAGAAACACTTTAAATGAATCAAAGCTCAACAAACATTGAATTACAAACGGGGTGTCTTACCATTGAAAAAAGTTGTTTTAATTTGAGACATGGTAAGAACATAGTCAATAAAAGTACTAAACCAATGTGTAAGAATTCTTGACAGTATATGGAAAAGATAACAAACAAGTATTTATCTTTGGAAACACAAGGTTATAGTAACATGAAAGTACATGAATGAAAACATTTAAAAATCACACTTCTGTATTCATGAAATTTGTTTAAGAATCGAGAAGTGGTTTGAACATTTAGAAAAATGTTTTCATGTCTAAAAGTTGTCCATCTTTCAAACAAAATGAGATTAAGGTTAGAATTATCCTTACGCTCAGCTTGAATATTAGAAAACCAGCTCTAAAAGTCATGATTGATATGATCATGTTAGATCCCCCTCAAAATCTGCAAAAGTCGAAAAAAAAACGTCAAAGTACAAAAGTCTTATTGAAAGTAACACAACATTTATTGAAAAATAAAGTCATGAAAAGCAAAGTAAAACTTTGATAATACGAGTTCTAAACTAAATGTTTAGAAGTCAATGTCCTTACTCCTCCTGAAAATATGCATCATAAAAATTTGTCAGTACAAAGTATATGCATAAATTCTCTAACTCCCCCTAGAAAGTATAATCATCTGATCTTTGTTTCACACTCCCCTTAAAATCATGAACAAAACCTTTCAGTTCAGATATCATTCAGATTAAAAATAAAGAAATGAGGAAAAAATTAAAATTTAAACTGTACTAGGTAAAACGGATTATGTTTTAAGATTCAACATACCTAATTTCGAAATTAGAAAGTTAAATCTCTTTTCTTTCAAAGGTTTGGTGAACAAATCAACTAATTTGTAATCCGTGTTTACAAAGTAAAATTCAATTGTACCTTTTTCGACATTATCTTTTATAAAGTGATATTGCACGTCTATATGTTTGGTCTTTGTGTGCTGTACAGGATTAGCAGATATCGCTATGGGTCTCTTCGAATCACAATATATAGGAATCTTGTTGAAATGAAAGCCATAGTCTCGAAGTTGTGTGTGCATCCACAATACTTGAGAGTAGCAACTTGCGACAGCTACATACTCTGCTTCAGCGGTTGATGTGGAAACACATAGTTGTTTCTTTGATGCCCAGCTTACGAGCTTGTCTCCCAGAAATTGTATGTGACCAGATGTGCTTTTCCTGTCAAACATACAGTCTGCGTGATCTGCGTCTGAATACACGGTTAGCTCAAAACATGTATCTTTAGTATACCACAAACCAAGATCTGCGGTTCCCTTCAGATATCTAAATATACGCTTGATTGCTGAAAGATTGGATTCTTTAGGTGAAACTTGATATCGAGCACATAAGCATGTAGAAAACATAATATCAGGCCGACTAGCCATTAGGTACATCAATTAACCTATCATGCCTCTATAAGTCCTAAGGTCAATAACTTTTCCAGAAAGATCAACTCCGATCTTAGTACCTGGTGCCATCGGGGTTGAAATTTGAGTACAATTTGACATATTAAATTTCATTAAAATGTCAGCAATATACTTCGATTGATATATGAAAATCCCCGTTGAAAACTGTTTGATTTGTAAACCGAGAAAGAAGTTCATCTCTCCCATCATACTGATTTTAAAACGTGACACCATGAGTGCAGAAAAATTCTTACAGTACTTCGGCTTAGTATAACCAAATATTATATCATCTACATATATTTGAATTAATATAATATTAGCTTTTTCCCTTTTGATGAATAAGGTGGTGTAGATTTTACCTTTAGAAAAACCAGACTTGACAAGAAATTTAGATAGCACGTCATACCAGGCTCAACGGGCTTGTTTGAGTCCGTAAAGGGCCTTGTCTAAAATATATACATGATCTGGCTTGTCAACAATTATGAATCCTTCTAATTGATAAATGTACACCTCTTCTTTCAACAATCCATTCAGAAAGGTTGTCTTGACATCCATCTGATAGACCGTAAAATTCTTATGTGCAGCATAGGGTAGGAACATCCTAATGGCCTCAATGCATGCAACTGGTGCATACGTCTCATCATAATCTATGCGTTCCTCTTGTCTGTATCATTTGGCTACAAGTGTTGCTTTATTTCGAATCATAACACCATTCTTATCCTTCTTATTTTTGAATAGCCACTTAGTGCCAATAATTGTTTTTCCTTCAGGTCGGGGCACCAATCGCCAGACTTTAAGCGCCTCAAATTGGTTGAGCTCTTCTTGCATGGATGTAATCCAATCTGGATCACGAACAACATATGACACTTTTTCCGGTTCTATCTTACTAAGGAATGAATCATACAAACACTCATTTGCTGTTGCAGACCTAGTTTGCACCGGCTTTGAAGGATCTCCAATAATTTGATGAACCGGGTGCTCTTTGGTCCACTTGTGTATATGAGGGAGTGAATTAGATATAGACTGATGATGTTGATCATCTAAGAATCCATTATCTTCTTGTTGGGGTTCCATTGAAGTGATTGGTGCAGAAGTCTCAGCTGGATGGACATTTGATGTTTGTTAAGTAGGCATTATTGTGCACCCAACTGATTGTGTAACTTCTATTCAGCATTGTCATGTGCAACTTCAACTGATTGAGTAGGTGTTTGAACTTGAGTTTCAGTTTGAATTGGTGAAGTTGATTCAGTTGAGACATCTGATGTGATTGGTTGATATTCACGTAAGTCTTCGGATCTGTCAATCACAACAGGTTTAGTCACTTTAGAACCAAGAAATTCATCATAAAAGTGTTCAAATAATTGTTAGAGCACAAAATGTGTTGGATACAAGATCACGAAGGTTGAAGTTCAAGATGAAAGTCAAGTCAAGTCAAAAGCTCAAGTCAAAGCCCTTTCAAGTAGAAAGTCAAAGTTTGTGTAATAAAAGGTCAAAGTCAAAGTTTGTGTGTTGTGAGTGTTTAGTGTTTTAAGTGTTTAGCTTTATAAGGGTTTTCTGTTTGTAGACTCATATGACTAAGAGGCTAAGTGTGCGCATATCAAGTTAGAGAGAGAAATACTATGAGAGTTTTCTTTGTAATTAAAATCTAATATTGAAATGAACATCATTTGTTAAATTGTTGTCATCTTGATTGTTTGCACTGATTGTGGGACACACAATTGGTACCAGAGTAGAGAAAGAATTCATAATCATGGTTTAATTTCAAGATTCTTGGTCGATTTTTTAAGAACTCGTAAAAACGACTGTGCAAATTCGATTGTTGAAGTCAAGTGATGTTTTGGATCTGATTTTGGTACTATAGTACTCGTTTATACATCTAGAACACATTTGATTTGTAATGCTTAGTCTAATTCACATTTCTTCTGTGTGAAGTTTGGATTTTGTAGGATTTTTGTTCGAAGTTTAGAATCGCACTATTCTAGATCGAAGTTGTAAACTTTAGTGTTTTTGATCGAAATCTTTCAATTGTAATATGTTCGAGGTTTGTTTTTGAGCTAATCTAAAAAGTTTCAGATCTTTGGGTGAAGGTTTGGATCGAATTCGAGGTGAAAAACTTAGTTTTTGGTCCAGTTCATTAAGAACACTCTAGATCTAAAGAACTCAAAAAGATCATCATGATGAATACGCATGTCAAAGAAGTTTGCTTTGGGTGAAGAACTCGCTAGAAGCATTGTGCGAGAAGAGAAAACGTGCAAATCATTGCTTGCGTGTTTCTACTGTTCCATTCCTTTGTCTTTGTGCGAAGTGTTTTCTGCGAGAAGTGTATTGTTTGCGAGAACTAAAAAGTGGACAAAAATTCTAAGTGTCATACGCGCAGACGCATTGCGCGAAGTGGTCTTTCTTGAAACGCGCAACCTTCGTCTTACGTGAACTTAGAACTCGCATAACTCTGTTTGCGAGAAGCTCAAACCCGCACGTCTCTATCTGCGCAAAGCTCAAACGCGCATCTTCTTTGTGCACGAACTCAACTCTCGTATCCTTCAGTGTGCACGAACTAGGAACGCCCATAATACTGTTTGCCCGAAGTTGATTTCTTTGTTATACGAGTTTTGTACTTAGAGAATTTTCTGTGTTTTCAGGGTTGACCAAGTTTGAATTTTGTAGGTCAAGTGTATTTCTGAATTTTTGACGATCATTTCTAAACAGTGTAAAGCTCAAGATGACTTCCAAGGATTCACTCTCTATCGGTACAGATGTCAAACCTCCGATTCTGTTCAAAGGCGAATATGAATAGTGGAAAGACCGATTTTTGGATTTTGTGGACAGACACGCCAATAGAGACAATATTTTGATGTCCATTATGGAAGGACCAATGATACTCTTAACCATGGAAATCCCAGATGATGAATCATCTGACAGTGAAGATGGGAATATGGAAAGAGCACAAAAGACAAAGACAGTACCAAAGGATATTTCTCACAATACTGAAGAGCAGAAAAACAGATATAAGGATGACAAGAAAGCTAGATCTCTACTCTTGCAAAGCATACCAAATGAGATCTACATCAAAATAGACAGCTACAAGGCAACAACTAAGAAGATGTGGGATCAATTGCTGAAAATGATGATAGGATCCAAAGTTGGTAATCAGATGAAAGTGGCCAACTGAATCAACAGTTATGAGGAATTTAAAGCCAAAGAGAATGAGAGATTGGAGGACACTGATGATAGATTTGTACTGTTGTTGAATGAACTGGCGAAGAACAAAGTGAAAAAGAAGCAAATTGAAAACAACGTCAAATTTTTAAGCATCCTTCAGCCTGAATGGAAGAAACATACACAGAGGATGAAACAGATGAAGGATCTTAGTGACATTCCTCTACATGAAGTGTATGAAACACTTAGACAGAATGAGGAGGAAGTTGAAGAGAAAAGAGAAGAGAAGAAAAAGTCTGAGAAAGCTGCTAATACTATTGCCTTGGTAGTTGCAAAGAAAGTGAAAGAGAAGAAGGAGAAGAAGAAGAAGAAAGTTGTTATTTCTAGTTCTGCTGATTCTGAAGATGTTGATTCTGACTCTGATGATGGGGAAAACTTAAAGCAAGCTATGCTACTACTGACCCGAGCATTTCATAAGAAGTTCTACAAGAATTCGGGATCTAATAACCAGAGGTACTCATCAGGGTCGAGAAATTTTGATCAGAAAGAAAGAATTTAAGGCAGAAGGTATGAGGAGAAAAAATTTGTGGATAGGAAACCGGAAGAGAAGAAAAGATATTTGAATGATTATGGAGAGAAGAAAACTGAAGAGTTGATCAAGTGCTATAATTGCGGGAAAGTGGGCCATTATGCCAAGGATTGTCGGAAGCCAACAGTGCGAAACTTAGATTACTACAAGAATAAGATGCTTTTGGCAAAGCAAAAAGAGGCTGGAAAGGCTTTGATGGCGGAGGATGAATTTTGGTTTGATCATTCAGAGGATGAGGAAAAGGATGAGACTGCACACATGTGCCTCGTGGGAAATGAAGTGAAATATAGTGAATCATATGAGGAAACTTCCGATGACATACAACTTAGTTCTGAATCTGACTTTCTAAAACAGATGGAAGCCATGATGGTTGAGATTCAAGACATACAAGCAAAACTCAAATAGGAAAAGAGTAGAGTTGCTAAGAAGCGTCAAACAATTTTTGATCTCAACAAGGAAATTGTTGGGAACAAAAACTTGCTTGATTCTTTGAACAATTCTACTGTTGTTTTTGAAAAACAAAAAGCTTGTCTTGAATCTCAAATTTCTGAAACTGTTTCAAAATTAAATTCATCTGAATGTGAGAAACAAGAGTTTGTACTAAAAATTCACAAGTTGAAGATTGATAATAAAAACTTGCTGAAAAAGATTAATGGTTTGAAAAAGATTAATGGTTTGGAAGAAAAACTCTACACTCGGGGTCAAACAGATCAAACCATTTTTCTAAAGACACCGAAAGAAGATTATGATTTTAAAGAAAATGGGGTCTCGGTTACGATAACCCACACTATTTGAAGAAAGCAATCAGAAAACAACCAGCTTTATACAATTTTGATTTTCTACAAGTGGCTGATAAACATCCTCATTTGAAACCCAAATTTGTTAACAAATCTTCTGATGAGGTAGAGGCCAAGGAAGACGAAAACTGAAAGAACACAACTAAAATGCAAGTACCATTCTGCTATAAAAAGTTGAATGATAGTTATCTTTCTGACCAACCAAAGTTTCTTTCTAATGATTATATTGAGAGCTACTCTACTAAGGAGTTGGAGGCAAAACCTGTTAAAGCTAAAATTTACGTTCCTCCACTCGTTTTAGAAAGCAAAATTACTGAGCTTGAAAACAATTTATCTGATGAAAGAATTTTGGTTGATCTTGAAAATATTGTGTTTTCTACAGTTATAAAGAACACTGTTTTTAAATCTGAAATTTCTTATCAAATGATGTGTTCAAATTCTTCCAAGGCACCTCAACTTTCTGATGATGATTTTGATGACTTATTTGCGGATGCAAATGATTTTCTAAATTTAGATGGTTTTGTTGATGAAAGTCCTGACTTGTTTGATTTCACTACAAAACTTCCAGATCATTCTGATTTTATTATCAATTCTGATGCTTTACCTAGTGTGTTTGAGAAAGGTGAATCATCAACTAAGGTTGATAAATCAGTTCCTGTGAGCACCTACTCATCTAATGGTAAAAAACAAAGGAAAAGGTGCTCACAGAAACGAACTAACACAGGTAAACAAAAGAAAAGACAACCTCAGAAATGTCATGTTCCTAACAAAGTTACATCTTTTGTTTCATAATTGAGCAAGAAAAAGTCTGAAGTGAGATTTGAATGGCGACCAAAGAAGAAGATTGAAGATCCTACAAAATCATTTTCTGATTCTGAATGTAATAGGATTTCAGTTAGTTATACTGATTTAGTTGTTATCATTGCTTCTTCCAAAACAAATCTTGTAACTTCTTACAAGACTTACTCAATAAATCAATTGTTCCAATTATCTCCGTTTACTACTTAGTTGTCCACATGGTCAAAATGAATTTGTGACGCGACAATATTCTGATGATTGGTTTGGTACATATCATGTATATAATTAATATGTCTCAAAAGTTTTTCAAAAGATCAGAGGGTCCAAATTCAAATTGATGCCAAAATCATGTGGTAACACTGTAGGACCCATCTATAAATGGGTACCTAAACCAATTGTTTCCTGATTTCTCATGTGCAGACCCGTCATACGTGGTACTTGGATTCTAGTTGCTCCAAGCATATGACCGGGCAGAAATATATTTTGACTAATTATACAGAGAAATTTTGCGGGAATGTTCGATTTGGGAATGACCAGTTTTCACCAATTTTGGGCTACGGAGATGTTGTGCAAGACAATGTAACGATCAAGAAGGTAAGCTACATAGAAGGACTTGGACACAATCTGTTTAGCATTGGTCATTTTTTGACAAGGACTTAGAGGTGAATTTCAAGGCCAAGAGGTGTTGTATTCGAACTGAAGATGGAAAAGAACTCTTGGTTGGGACGCGAAAGTCGAATATCTACACGACCAATTTGTCAAAATTCAAGACTGATAGTGTTGTGTGTCTACTCACTAAAGCCTCTATGTAACAAAGATGGTTATGGCATAGATGACTATCTCACCTCAACTTTCGATACATTAACAAACTGGTGACTGGTAACTTGGTGAAAGGACTTCCAGATCTAAAATATGAAAAAGAACATTTATGTTTGGCGTGTGAGAAAGGCAAGATAAAAAGGGTTGCTCATAAACCTAAGCCTAAACCGAGTACAAGTTCTTCATTGGAAGTGTTGCATATGGATCTCTATGGTCCAATGCGAACTCAAAGCATCAACGACAAGAAATATGTCTTAGTAATTGTGGACAATTATTCAAGATATACTTGGGTCAAATTTCTAAGATCGAAATATGAGACGCCCAATGTCTTCATCTCTATTTTAGAGACCACTCAAGTGAATTTGTAGAAGACAGTTAAGCTTCTCAAAACAGACAATGGCATATAATTCAAGAACAAGACTGTAGATGATTATCTCGAATCGGTCGGAATAACACATAAATTTTCTGTTGCCAGAACACTGGAACAGAATGGAGTTGTAGAGAGGCGAAGCAGAACCCTAGTGGAAGCTGCTCGCACAATGCTGAGTCAGTCAGATCTACCTCTATTTCTGTAGGCTGAAGTTGTGTCAACTGCATGCTATACTCAAAATCGCTCCATAATTCATCGTCGGTTTGGTAAAAAACCATACGCTTTGATCTCAGAAACTTGACACGTGTCACACAGATGTTCTTTCTATTACTTAAGCTCAGGCAAACCCTTGACTAAATTCCCTGTCACCAACTTGTTTATGTATCAAAAGTTAAGGTCAGATAGCCTTCTATGCCATAACCATCTCTGTTGTGTAGAGGATTTAGAGAGTAGACACACCGCATTATTAGCCTTGACATTTGATAGATTTATAGTATAGAGGTGTGACTTCCTAGTGTCGACCAAGAGTTCTTTACCATCTTTCGTTCGCACACAGCATCTCTTGGCCTTGAAATTTACCTCCAAATCCTTCTCACAAAACTGTCCAATGCTAAACATATTGTGTCCTAAACCTTCGACATAACTCACCTTCTTAATCGTTAAGTTCTCTTGCACGACATCTCCATATCCAAGTATCGGTGAAAACTGATTGTTTCCAAATCTCACATTGCTACAGAGTTTCTCTAAATAATTAGACAATATAACTTTCTGCCCGGTCATATGCTTGGAACAACCTGAATCCAAGTACCACATATGACGGGTCTGCAGAGGACAAATTAAAAAACAATTGATTTAGTTACCCATTTATAGATGGGTCCTATCAAGTTAAAACAAGATTTTGGCACCCATTTGAAATTGGGTCCTTTTAACCTATGAAATACTTTTGATATCGAGGAATTATAAACATGGTATGATCCAAACCAACTATCAGAATTTTGTCGAGTAACAACATCATTTCGACGAACATTAGAAGACTGAATAGTGTATGGAGATAATTGGATCAATTCCTTTATTGTATAAGTCTTGTAAGAACTTACAAGGTTTGATTTATGAGAAGCAACTTCGCCAAATATGTCATAAACACTAGCAGTAAACCTATTATAATCTATCTCAGAAAATGATTTTGTCATATGTTCAATCTTCTTTCTAGATCGCTATTCAAATCTAGCTTCGAACCTTTTATATCTTAAATCTGAAACAAAAAATTTAGACTTGTAAGAATCATGAGATTTCAGAGTTTGCTTCTTTTTGTGCTTACCTGTATTGGCCTATTTATGTGAGCGCCTTTTCTTTTCCTTATTACCTTTAGAATTGTAGGTACTCACAGGAACTTATTCATCAACTTTAGTTGATGATTCACCTTTTTCAGAAATACTAGTTAAAGCATCAGTATTAATAACAAAAGTAGAATGATTTGGAAGTTTAGCACTGAAATCAAAGCTCTTAACACATTCATCATCACAACCATCGTAATTTAAAAAATCAAATCCATCCACAAACAAGTCTACACCATCATCATCAAATTTAGGAGCTTTGGAAGATTTTAAATCTGTATTGAAAATCATAGTGGAAAACACAATCTTTTCTAAATCAGCCAAAATTCTCTCATCCACTAAGGTATTCTCAAGCTCAGAAATTTTACTTTCCAAGATGAGTGGAGGTACATAAATTTTAGCTTCAACAGATTTAGCCTCCAATTCCTCAGTAGAATAGCTTATCAGTTAGATAACTATCATTCAGCTTATCATAACAGAATGGTAGTTGCATGTTTGTTGTATTTTTCCTATTTTCATCTTCCTTGGCTTCCACCTCATCAGATGATCTAGTGACAAATTTGGGTTTCAGATGAGGATTTTTATCAGCTATTTGTAAGAAATCAAAATTATATAGAGTTAGATGTTTTCTAATAGCTTTCTTTAAATAATGTGGGTTATCATATTCAATACCCCAATTATCCTTAAATGTTGTAAATTCCTTTGGTTTGTTTAAATGAATGGTTTGATTTGTTTGACCTGTAGCATAAAGCTTGGCTTCCAAACCATTTATCTTTTTAACTAGAGTTTTGTTTTCAAACTGTAACTTGTTATGTTTCACAACAAACTCTTGTTTCTCAAGTTCACACTTATTGAACTTGGAAATTGCTTCAGAAATTTGAATTTCAAAACAAGCTTTTGGTTTTTGAAAATTAGTAGCAACTTTGGTCAAAGAGTCAATCAAATTTTTGTTCTCAACAATTTCGTTGTTGAGATCAAAAATTGTTTGACGCTTTTTCGCAACTATACCTTTTTCCTTTTTAAGCTTAGCTTGTAGGTCTTGAAGCTCGACCATCATGGTTTCCATTTTCGTTAAAAATTCAAATTCAGAAAAATTGTTTACCTCTTCAGAAGTCTCATCATCAGACTCATCAAACTTAACTTCCTTTTCCATCAAGCACATGTGGGATGTCTCTTCTTTCTCATTCTCAGACTCAGAAAAATCCAAACAATGGTCATCTTCAGCCATTAAAGCTTTACCTGCTTCCTTTTGCTTTGCCAAAAGAATCTTATTCTTGTAATACTCTGAATTCCTTACTTTCGGCTTTCGACAGTCTTTAGCAAAGTGACCAATTTTCCCACAATTGTAGCACTTGATTGGATCTTCCACTTTCTTCTCATATCTATTCACATATTTCATTTCCTTTGGCTTCCTTTCCTCATATTTCTTTCCTTCATACCTCTTACCTTCAACCCGTTCCTTGTGCTCAAAATTTCTTGACCCTGATGAGTATCTCTGACTGTTTGAACCCGACTTCTTATAGATTTTCTTCTGAAATGCATGAGTTAATAAAATCATAGCTTGCTTGAGATTCTCACCATCATCAGAATCAGAATTTCCACTTTCAGAATCATCGGAGCTAAATACCATACTCTTCTTCTTTTTCTCTTTTTATCCTTCTTCTCTTTCTCTTTTCTCTTCTTAACAACTAAGGCAACTGGATCAGGCACTGACTTTACCTATTCTTTCTTCTCTTCTCTCTTCTCTTCTACTTCCTCCTCATTTTGTCTAAGTATTTCATATATTTCATGTAGAGGAATCTCACTTAGATCTTTCATCTGTTTCATTCTCCTAGTATGCTTTTTCCATTATGGCTGTAACACACTGAGGAACTTCACATTGTTCTCTATTTGCTTCTTCTTTACCTTGTTCTTAGCCAGTTCATTCAGAAGAGAGACAAATATTTTGTATGTGTCCTCAAGACTCTCACCAGTTTTGGCTTTGAATTCTTCATAATTGTTGATGTAGTTTACCACTTTCATCTGATTTCCAACTTTTGAACCCATCATCATCTTTTCCAGTTGATCCCACATTTTCTTGGATGTGGTTTTGTAGCTATCAATCTTGATATAGATTTCATTCGGTATGCTTTGAAGACGTAGTGACCTTGCCTGCTTATCTGCCTTATATCTCTTCTTTTGCTCAGCAGAATAACTTGAGAAATCAACAACAATCTCTTTGGTTTTAGGCTCTCGGGGCTCCATACCATCTCCACTATCAGAACTCTCATTTTCCTCATCCCAAACAATAGATGTAATTGGTTTCATATGTAACACCCTAAAAATAGGGATAACAAAAATCCGAAAAACGGACATGTGGTATATAAAATTGCCATAGCAAGATCCTCCCAAAAATGGGGAAATATTCAAACCTGTTTAATTACAGTTGTAATTTAACGGACAATAAATAACAACCAACTAATCTAATTTCTATAACTAGAAAAGAGATTACAAAAAAGGTTTCATCTATAGAACCCAATGTCTTCTCCAAAAATATACGCCTGTTATTCCCTGTTTCTAGTTTCTAATCACAAACAATTAATCAACAAACGAGTTTCAAACAATTACTTGTTTTGATTCAAACTCAATTCAACAATTACAATCTTTTCTCTCTAGAACTCTCTCTCTCTTTCTCTACAATTCTCTCTCAAACGTATTCTCTCTCTCTCTCTCTCTCTACAAAATACCCAGTTCGTTACATCTATTAAAAACAGAAAATACAAAGCTATTTATATCTACAACTAAAATACAAGTAAACTAAAACAAAATTACATTGACTTTGACTTTATGTGAGAGTTGACTTTTCCAGCTTTGACTTTCTAGAAACTTTGACTTTTGTCTTCTTGATCTTGTATCCAACATATTTATGCTCTAACAATCTCTCCCTTTGGATTCAAGATCACTATTGAACGATCTAGCAATGCAGTCTTCACTTTAAGCTCTGTCAGTACAATCTCCCATTTTTCTTTGACGGTATTCTTTCCAAAACTGTCTTTGAACGATTAACAATCTCCCCAAAACTTTCACAAGATACTTTCAGACTTTGGAAAGAAATTATCTTTAGAATCAGCTCGGATTGCTTTAGCAAATAATCTTCAAAGAAAATTTCCTCAAATCTTCAGAAATTCTTTGATCTTCTTCAAATCTTTACTTTGAGCTCTTCTGACTTGGACATTTCTGAAAATCATCTCTCAAAACTTTATCATTTCTTGATACCATCTCCCCCTTTTTGATGATTTGAGCATCTATATCATCAAAAATTTTCTTCCAAGAAATGTCTTTGACCATTCTGATATGTCGAGCCGAGCCTCTGATTCTGTGCTCCATAACTAAGTATTCATAAAGATCTTTGCAAATCCAGACAAAATAAGAACATGTAACTCCTGAATCAACAAATGAATCAGTTAGAATGCATGTCAGTAACACGAAGTCACTTTGTGTAACGAATACACAATATAAAGAAGCTTTTTGATGTTCACTCCCCCAGGTCTTGCATCCAATCATCGAAACACCACAAAGACAATTTCTATGAATGTTATGACAAAGGAACGAATTCCTTGTGTGTTTGTGCATGTGTAGAAAGAATTAAGCACGAATGATTGCTTTTTAAAGGCTCAACATTGTGTAAACCACTGAAACAACAGTAGTATAAACACAGACTCAATGTGCATGATTGAAGTGCGAAGGTGGGGCATACTTCCTTCTTTTTCAATATCCAGATTTTCCAAATGAAAATCAGATAGATTATGTGCTGCGTCCCCAGAAAATATGAAACATTTTCTTTTTGAGAAGAAAAATGAGTGGTTGGTGGGGTTTAGTCAAGAGTTGGCATGGGCTAGTTGCCTGTTTCAATAACGTTCACCAAAGAATTGTGAAACGCAAGTAATGTGGCTGCCCGGCTCAGAAAGTATTTGGTGCAGAGTTTGATATTGTTTTACTCTGATCGCACACCCTCTTTCTTTTAATCATTAAGCTCTCTACTAACCAAACTCTCTTTTCCATTTTACCTCATCACACCCACACTCATTTCTTTTAGAATCCTCACACTCAATCTCTATGGATTAACTTCTTGGGTAGAAATCACTGGTTAACGTGATTTCATAGAAGTTCATGTAAGTCCTAGCACAAAGAACCCATATAATCCTATGAAAGCATAATGTTGCTCAAATGGTTTAACTTTATTAGTTAAAGCTCATATACAAATATCAGATGTATGCTCATAAAATATAATCATGAAGATTTGAGCATTTGAAACATTGAAGTGTTTTCAAACAAGTATATTGAATGAATGAACATGAATGCAAAAGGCTTGTTTGAAAATCTGACATTGTATGAAAATGATCAGAAATGAATGATATAACAATCAAAGCTTAAAGTCAAGAATAATGGATATTGTCTATACAAAACAAAAATATAGACATTCTTGAAATGACGTTTCGAAATGAAATATCGCTCAAAATTCTTTAAAGTACAAGCGGGGTGTCTTACCATCGAAAAAATTGTATCAATTTAGAGACATGGTAAGAACTATTTGCATAAGAAATCAAACCAGTGTGTGTGAATACTTGAAAGTACGTGAAAAGACAATACGCAAGTATTTATCTTTGGAAACACACGGTTTGTTTATCAATTAAGCACAAAAAAAATAAAATGAAAACATTTAAAATCACACTTCCAAATTATAAAATCTGTTTAAGAATCGGGAAGTGGTTTGAACATTTCAGAACATGTTTTCTATATCTGAAAGTTGTCCTTCTTTCAGATATATTTGAGATTAAGATAAGAAATTTACTTTTTCGCGCAATCTTAAATCTCATGAAGTCAAGCTGAAGTCATTAAGATATGATCTTGTCAGCTTCTCTCATCCTGCAAAAATCTCAAAGTCTAGTCAAAACAACTTTATTCACAAAATTTATTCAAATGTAAAAGACATAAAGCAGTAAAACGATTAAAGTACGAGTTCTGATTTGAAATAATCAGAAATCATAGTCTTACTCCTTTTGGTATGACATATAAGCTCCCCCTAAAATCATGCATTACAAAAATTTTGTCATTTAAGTAAAATGAAGAAATTAGTTATGCTCCCCCTCAAAATAATGTAGATCATCTAAAATCTTCTCTTACTCCCCTGAGATCATGAGCAAACAATTAAAGTGCAGATATCCTTCAAACATAATGATAAAGAAATTGATGAAAAATAACAAAAATAACTTTATTAGGTAACAACCGATTATGTCTTAATATTTAACATACCAAGCTTAGAGACAAGAAAATTAAATCTCTTTTCATCTAAGGGTTTGGTAAATAAATCTGCAAGTTTATAATCTGTTTTTACCCGAAGGATTAGTGTTAATTTTAGTACCTGGTGCCATCGGGGTTCCAATTAGTTTACAATTTTCCATTTTGTACTTCCGAAGAATATCCAAAATGTACTTAGATTAGTTAATGAAAATCCCCGTTGAAAACTGTTTAACTTGTAATCCTAGAAAGAAATTCATCTCTCACATCATACTCATTTGAAAATTTAGGATTAGTAGAGCCAAATATTATATCATCAACATATATTTGAATAAGGATGATATCGGCTTTTTCCTTTTTGATGAACAAAGTGGTATCAACTTTACGTTTGGAAAAACCGGACTTGACCAAGAATTTTGATAGAACATCATACCATGCTCGAGGGGCTTGTTTTAAACCATACAGGGATTTGTCCAAGATGTAGACATGATCTGGCTTATCTGGATTTACGAACCCTTCTGGTTGAGACACGTATACTTCCTCCTTAAGAATGCCATTCAGAAAGGCTGTTTTCACATCCATCTGAAAGACTGTGAAATTCTTATGAGCTGCGTAGCCTAGGAACATGCAGATTGCCTCTATACGCGCTACTGGAGCATACGTCTCATCGTAGTCTATGCCTTCCTCTTGCCGGTAACCTTTGGCAACAAGTCTATCTTTATTCCTTATGACGATACCATCTTCATCCTTTTTATTCTTGAATACCCATTTAGTGCCAATCACGGATTTACCTTCCGGTTTTGGAACTAATCTCCAGACCTTCAGGGCTTCAAACTGATTTAATTCTTCTTGCATAGCAGATACCCAATCCGAATCAGCTAAAGCCTATGATACTCGCGTGGGCTCTATCTTGCTGAGGAATGAGTCATGCATACATTGATTCAAAGTCGCTGACCTAGTTTGTACAGGCTTGTTAAGATCTCCAATCACTTGATGTAAAGGATGCTCTTTGGTCCAGCGATGCTCATGAGGGAGTGGATTAGATATTGATTGAACATGATCATCATCTTGAAATCCACTATCAGGCTCTTCAGTTTGAATAATAGGAGGAGGATTTGCATTTGAAGTTTCAGGTGCAGAAGTATCAGTTGGAACAGCAGACTCTGGCTGTTGAATAGAAAGTATCACACCCAACTGAAATAAATACTTTTGGCTCAACAATTACTTGTATATCTTCAACTATAGGAGTAGTTGATGGAATGTGAGTTTCTAACTGAACGGGGGATACAAGTTCAGTTAAAACTTTTGAAGTGAGTGGATGATTGTAGCTTGTGTCTTCAGACCTGTCAGTCACAGTAGATTTAGGCAAATTAGATCCTAGAAACTCATCATAAAATAATTCAAATAACAAATCTAAATCAGATAAATGTGAAACTGAAGTAGAGGCGTTATCCGAATTTTTCTCTGTAGAAACAGGTTCTGGACTGATCTGCCCAGAAGCTAATACTCCAGTGATAACGGGTTCTGAACTGAGTTCTTTAGAAGCCATTTCTTCATCAAATGTTACATTGACGCTCTCGAAAACTGTCTTTGACTTTTTCAGATAAACAGGATATGTTGCCGATGTTGAAGAATAACCAATGAAGATACCCTCGTCCGCCTTAGCACTGAATTTATTCAGACTCTCTCTGTCGTTAAGCACAAAACATTTACACGCAAATATGTGAAAATACTTGATTGTTGGTGTTTTGTTGTTGATCAGCTCATATGGAGTCTTTTGAAAACGGCGGTGTATCTTGGACCGATTTTGAGTATGACATGCAGTTGACACAGCTTCTGCCTACAAGAATAGAGGTAGATCGGATTGGCTGAGCATAGTAAGAGCGGCCTCGACTAGCGTCCGATTTCGCCTTTCGACTACTCCATTTTGTTCAGGCGTACGAGCAGCAGAGTACTGATGTGATATCCCGACCGATTCGAGATATTCTTCAACTATCTTGTTTTTGAACTTTGTGTCGTTGTCCGTTCGAAGAAACTTGACTTGTCGCTGCATTTTCACCTGGGTCGTCTTTAAGAAAGTAATGAGAACTTCGGGCGTCTCATCTTTTGATCGAATAAATTTAACCCACGTGTATCTTGAGTAATCGTCCACAATAACCAACACGTATTTCTTTCCACCCAAGCTTTGTGTTCTCATCGGACCACACAAATCCATATGCAGTAACTCTAGTGGAGAAGTAGTGCTTGGTTCAGGCTTCGGTTTATGTGCGGCTCTCTTCATCTTACCCTTCTCACATGCATCACATAAGTGTTCTTTCTAATATTTCAGCTCAGGAAGTCCTTTTACCAATTTTCTACTAACCAACTTGTTGATATAACGAAAATTCAGATGTGATAGTCGTCGATGCCAAAGCCAACTTTGTTGCATCGAAGCTTTTGACAATAAACAAAGATGACTGTCATTCTATACCTTTGAAAGATTGATGGTATAGAGGTTCGTCTTTCGATTTCCGACTAAGAGTTCATTGCCGTCTTAAGTACGAACAGAACACCTCTTAGCTTTGAAGTTGACCTCTAACCCATTATCACAGAATTGACCGATGCTAAACAAGTTGTGCCCTAAACCTTCGACATAACTCACCTTACTGATCGTTATGTTGTCTTGAATGATGTCACCATATCCTAAGATTGGTGAAAGTTGATCGTTCCCAAATCTGACATTTCCACTGAATTTCTCTGTATAATTAGACAATAAAGCTTTTTGCCCAGTCATATGATTGGAACATCCACTGTCCAAGTACCACATATGTCGGGTCTGCAAGAGAAATCAGGAAACAATAGATTTAGGTACCCATTTAAAAACGGGTCCTAACAGATTAGCACAAGATTTTGGTATCCATTTGAACATGGATCCTCCTTTTCGTTGAAAACTTTTAAAAACATTTGATGTTGAAGAATAAACATGATAAGATCCAAACCAATCAGAAGAATTATGAGAATAAGCAAAATCATTTCTCCGATAATGATAAGATTTAGTAGTAATAGGAGATAGTTGAATCAATTGCTTTATTGAATACCGCTTGTAAGAAGTTACAAGGTTTTGTTTATGACAAGCAAGTTGATCAATTACATCATTATCACTACTAACTGATCTATTACAAGAGTTATCAGAAACTGATTCAGCTATCTCATCATCCTTCCTTTTTGGTCGCCATTCGGTTCTCGCTTTCGACCTTTTCTTCCTTAAATCTGAAACATAAGGTTTAGAATTATTAGGAAAATCAGATTTCTGAAAATGAGTTTTCTTTGGTTTACAAGTGTTAATCCGTTTCTGTGATTGTTGTTTCTTATGATTCTTACTTTTAGAATAATATTCAGCAGTCACAGAAACTGTAGATGATTCATCAGTTTTAAGAACACCTGGTAACACTTTTTCAGGTATAAGACAAGTAGAATGATCAGGAAAAGAAGCATTGAAGTCAAACATATCAATTTCTTCTATGCACCCACCATCAGAGTTTAAAAAATCATTTGCAGACGCAAATAATCAAAGTTATCAGTTGAAGTTTGAGGTGCGTTTGAAACTATAGAACACTTTGTAGATTTAGATTGAAAAACAGTGTTCTTTAAAACTGTAGTAAACACACTTTGTTCAATATCTACCAAAAGTTTTTCATCAGATAAAACATTTTCAAGCTCAATTATTTTGCTTTCAAGAATGAGTGGAGGAACATAAACCTTTGCAATTGCTGGTTTTGCCTTCATCTCAGAAACATAATAACTAGCAAAATAATCGTTTGAAAGAACATTTGGTGTTTCTGAAAGATAACTATCATTTAACTTTGCATAGTTAAATGGTAGTTGCATTTTCTTTACATTCTTTCTATTTTCAGTTTCTTTGGCCTCATCTTCTTCTGATAATTTGGTAACAAATTTGGGTTTTAAATGAGTATGTTTACCAGCACAAGCAAGAAAATCAAAATTGTTAGAGCATAAATATGTTGGATACAAGATCAAGAAAACTGAAGGTCAAAGTTCAAGAAAGTCAAAGCTGAGAAAGTCAACTTTCATCAAAGTCAAAGTCTTTTGTAATAAAAGTCAAATGTATTTGTATTTTGTATTTTAGTTTCCTTGTATTAGGAATTGGTATAAATAGATTTTATTTTTTCAGTTTTGTTTAGTTAGTTAATAGAGTTAAGAAGTCAGATTGTAATATCAGAAAGAGAGAGAGAGAGAGAGATTCGTAGAGAGAGAGAGAGCGAGTTCTAGAGAGAGAAAGTTGTAAATTGTGAATTGAAAGTGAAATCACAACAGGTAATTGATTCTTGTTTATGTTTTGTTTTAATTAATTGGTTAGAAACTAGAATCTGGAACACACAATTGGTATCAGAGCAGATGCAAAAGTGAAATCAGATTAAGAAAAGTGTCGACTATGTGTTCTTGAACGAGAGATTTGATTTTGGAGTCTTAGTGCAATTTTGTTGAGGAAATTGATTAGGATTTGTTCGAAAAGTGTAATAGATCGAGTCTATGTACTATAATTTCTGAATTGTACTGTAATTCTCACGAATTTGTGATTTTTGTTGAATTTTTGTTCACGAGTCGATATTCACTGTTTCATCATTCGTTTTGTAGTTTGAATGTTTGTTTGTGAAATTCTTGAGTTGTAATCTGTTCGATTATTGTAAATGAGCATCCATACAAAAAATTCAAGATAATTGGACAAGGTTTGGATCGATTTCAGTGAGAAAAATTGATATTTGGTCGATATTCTGAAGAACGCGCTAGATCTCTAGAACGCGCCAGTTCATCGTTCAAACGCGCAAGGTTCATCCGTTAGAACGCGCAAGTCGAAGGGAATATTTTGGTCTCAAACGCGCAAGTAAGAATCTGCGAGTTCTAGAAACTCGTTGATCGAAGTCTGCGAGTTTGGAAAAGTGAGAAAAAATTTCTAAGGACCAGAACGCGCACATAGTGGTTAGCGAGTTCTTCAAACGCGCTAATCGAAAGGTGCGAGTTTGAAGAGGAACAGTGTTCTGCGAGTTCATTCGACGTGCGAGTTTGAAATTTCATGATAAAGTTCTAAGTGTTGGAAACGCGCAAGTAAAACTAGCGAGTTTTATTCAAACGCGCAAGCTTTGAGAAAACGAGTTTTGGAAACGCGCACGCCTCTGTTAGCGAGTTTCATTGTGAACAGTATTCTGCGTGTTTAGGCGTTAGCGAGTTTCAGAAGAAATAGTGTCTTGCGAGTTTCAGTGTCAAGCGAGTTTGGTCGATCTGCGAGTTTTTCAGAACGTGCAAGCTTTAGCATGCGAGTTTCCCAAACGCGTAAGTCTTGATTTGCGTGTTTCTCAGTGTCTGCGAGTTTAAGCGATTGCGAGTTATATAGTGACTTGCGAGTTTTAATACTTAGTCAAATTTTTCATAATTTCTGATTTTTTCTAAATTTCAAGATTTTTCTTGTGATTTCATATTTTGGACTAACGATCAGTTCTAGTTTCTTATTGATATATTTTTTCAAAACAGGTTTAATCAAGATGACTTCTAAAGATGCACTTTCAATTGGCACTGATGTCAAACCTCCTGTTCTGTTTAAAGGAGAGTATGACCAGTGGAAGGATAGTTTCCTGGATTTCATAGACCGACATGCAAATGGGGAAAATATTCTTTTGTCAATTACAGAAGGTCCTATGAAACCAATCATAGTTCAAGTACCTGCTGATGATGATTCTTCTGATAATGGACATGGTGATGAAGAAAGAGAACAAAAGACAAAACCAGTTAAAGTAGATTTATCACAGTATTCTGAAGAACAGAAAAGTCGTTATAAAGCTGACAAGCAAGCAAGATCTCTTCTACTTCAAAGCATTCCCAATGAGATTTACATCAACATTGATAGCTACAAGGATGATGCTAAAAAGATGTGGGATCAATTACAAAAGATGATGATGGGATCCAAGGTAGGGAATCAGATGAAAGTGGCTAACTGCATCAATAGCTACGAGGAATTCAAAGCCAAAGAGAATGAGAGTTTGGAAGACACATATGAAAGGTTTACTTTGCTTCTAAATGAACTGACGAAGAATAAAGTGACAAAGAAGCAGCTGGAAAACAATGTCAAATTCCTGAGTATTCTACGACCTGAGTGGAAGAAACATACACGTAGGATGAAGCAGATGAAAGAATTGAGCGAAATACCTCTTCACGAAGTCTATGAGACTCTGAGGCAAAATGAAGAGGAAGTTGAGGAGAAAAGAGCTAAAAAGAAGAAGGCTGAAAAGGTTCCTGATCCGATTGCTTTGGTTGTTGGAGAGAAGAAGAAAGAAAAGAAAGAAAAGAAAGAAAAGATAGAGAAGATAGAGAAGAAGAAGAAGAAGAAGAAAGTACTGACAAGTTCTGAGTCGGATTCTGAGACAGATGGTGATGATGGAGAAAGTCTAAAACAAGCCATGTTGTTGCTGACCCGTGCCTTTCAAAAGAAATTTTACAAAAAGCAGGGATCAAATTCTCAACGATATTCTTCATCAAGTTCTAAGAACCACGAGCACCGAGAGAGGGTGGAAGGAAAGCGATACAAAGATACCAGATATGTTAAGAAGAAACCTGATGAAAGGAAGAAGTTCATGAATGACTACACTGTTGTCGTAAAGCCAGTAAGTGATCCAGTCAAATGCTACAACTGTGGCAAGATTGGTCATTTTGCATAAGATTGTAGAAAGCCAAAAGTTCGTAATTCTCAGTATTATCAGAACAAACTGCTATTGGCAAAACAGCAAGAAGCAGGAATAGCTTTAATGGCTGAGGATGAATTTTGGCTGGATCATTCCGAAGGTGAAGATGAGGAGAAGGAAGAAACAGCTCATCTCTGTCTCATGGGCAAAGAAGTAAAGTATGATGAGTCCGATGATGAGACATCTGATGAGGGATTAAACTTAACTTAAAAAGATTTCATTACCAAAATGGAAGCCATGGTGGTTGAGCTTCAAGATTTACAAAATAAACTGAAAAAGGAAAAATAAAGAGTTGCTAAAAGGAACAAGAAGATCTTTGAACTTAATTCGTCTGTTATTGGGAACAAAGATCTGATTGATTCTTTACGCAAATCTGCTTCTGATTCTAAATCTCAAGTAGATCGTTTTGAAAAGAAGATTTCTGATTTTGAAGTTAAAGTTTCTAAGTATGAGTTTGAGAAGAAAGAATCTGCACTAATTGTACATAAATTGCTGGTTGAGAACAAGCTTTTGAATAAGAAGGTAAATGGTCTGGAAGCCAAACTCTATGCAAGAGGCCAAACCGATCAAACTATCTTTCTTAATGCACCTAATGAAGAGGCTGATGTTAAAGAAAAATGGGGACTTGGTTTTGAAAACCCCCATTACTTAAAGAAAGCCATCAGAAAACAACCAACAATATATAATTTTGATTTTCTTGCTTGTGCTGGTAAACATACTCATTTAAAACCCAAATTTGTTACCAAATTACCGAAAGAAGTTGAGGCCAAAGAAACTGAAAATAGAAAGAATGTGAAGAAAATGCAACTACCATTTAACTATGCAAAGTTAAATGATAGTTATCTTTCAGAAACACCAAAAGCTCTTTCAAACGATTATTTTGCTAGTTATTTTGTTTCTGAGATGAAGGCAAAACCTGCAGTTGCAAAGGTTTATGTTCCTCCACTCGTTCTTGAAAGCAAAATAGTTGAGTTGGAAAATGTTTTATCTGATGAAAAACTTTTGGTTGATATTCAACAAAGTGTATTTTCTTCTGTATTAAAGAACACGGTTTTTCAATCTACATTTACAAAGTGTTCTAAAGTTAGTGAGGCATCTCAAACTTCGTCTGATAATTTTGATGACTTATTTGAGTCTGCAAATGACTTTCTTAATTTTGATGATGGGTTCATAGAAGAAATTGATATGTTTGACTTCAATGCTTCTCTTACTGATCATTCTACTTGTCTTATAACTGAAAAAGTGTCACCAAGTGGTTTTAATATTGGTGAATCATCAGCTAAGGTTGGTGAATCAGTTTCTGTAACTGCTGATTACTATACTCAAGGTAAGAAACATAAGAAACAGCGATTACAGAAACAGAAATACACTGGTACACAAAAGAAAACTCAATCTCAGAAGTCTGATTTTCCTAATAAATCTAAATCTTTTGTTTCAGATATAAGGAAGAAAAAGTCGAAAGCTCAAACAAAATGGCGACCAAAACGGAAGGATGATGAGATAGCTGGATCAGTTTCTGATAATTCTTGTACTAGACCTGATAGTAGTGATTCTGATGTAGTTGGTCAATATGCTTCTCATAAACAAAACCCTGTAACTTCTTACAAATGTTATTCAATAAAGCAGTTGATTCAATTATCTCCTATTACTACTACATCTCATTATAATTATCAGAGAACTGATTTTGCTTATTCTCATAATTCTTCTGATTGGTATGTATCTTATCATGTTTATTCTTCGAGATCAGATATTTTTAAAGGTTTTCAAAAGAACAGAGGGTCCATTTTAAAATGGATACCAAAATCTTGTGCTAATCTGTTAGGGCCCGTTTTTAAATGGGTACCTAAATCTATTGTTTCCTAGTTTCTCTTGCAGACCCGGCATATGTGGTACTTGTACAGTGGATGTTCCAAGCATATGACTGGGCAAAAATATTTATTGTCTAACTATACAGAGAAATTCAGTGAAAATTTCAGATTTGGAAACGATCAGCTTTCACCAATCTTAGGATATGGTGACATCATTCAAGACAACATAACGATAAGTAAGGTGAGTTATGTCGAAGGGTTGGGGCACAACTTATTTAGCATTGGTCAATTCTGCGATAAAGGGTTAGAGGTCAACTTCAAATCTAAGAGTTGCTCGGTTCATACTGAAGACGGCACAGAACTCTTAGGTGGACATCGAAAGACAAACCTCTATACCATCAACCTGTCCAGAGTTCAGATTGACAATCAAGTTTGCTTGATGACAAAAGCTTGAATGCAACAAAGTTGGCTCTGGCACAGACATTTATCACACCTGAATTTTCGTTATATCCACAAGCTGGTTAGTGGGAAATTGGTAAAAGGACTTCTTGAGCTGAAATACGAGAAAGAACACTTATGTGTTGCATGTGAGAAGGGTAAGATGAAGAGAGCTCCGCAGAAACCGAAGCCTGAACCAAGCACTAGTTCTCCGTTAGAATTGTTACATATGGATTTGTGTGGTCCAATGATAACTCAGAGTTTGGGTGGAAAGAAATACGTGTTGGTTATTGTAGACGATTTCTCAAGATACACGTGGGTCAAATTTCTTCGATCAAAAGATGAGACACCAGAAGTTCTCATTACTTTCTTAAAGACAACCCAGGTGAAAATGCAGCGACAAGTCAAGTTTCTTCGAACTGACAATGGCACAGAATTCAAGAACAAGATTGTTGATGAATATCTCGAATCAGTCGGGATTTCACATCAGTATTCTGCTGCTAGAACGCCTGAAGAAAATGGAGTAGTCGAAAGGCGAAATCGAACGCTAGTCGAGGCCGCTCTAATATGCTCAGCCAATCCGATCTACCTCTATTTTTGTGGGTAGAAGCTGTGTCGACTGCATGTCATACTCAAAATCGGTCCATAATATACCGCCGTTTTCATAAGACTCCATATGAGCTGATCAACAACAGAACACCAACAATCAAGTATTTTCACATATTTGGGTGTAAATGTTTTGTGCTTAACGACAGAGAGAGTCTGTATAAATTCAGTGCTAAGGCGTACGAGGGTATCTTCATTGGTAATTCTTCAACATCAGCAGCATATTGTGTTTATCTAAAAAAGTCAAAGACAGTCGTCGAGAGAGTCAATGTAACATTTGATGAAGACATGGCTTCTGAACAACTCAGTTCAGAACCCGTGATCACTGGAGTATTAGCTTCTGGACAGATCAGTCCAGAACCTATTTCTACAGCGAATAATTCGAATAACGCTTCTACTTGTATTTCACATTTAACTGATTTAGATTTGTTATTTGAATTCTTTTATGATGAGTTTCTAGGTTCTAATATACCTAAATCTGTTGTGACTGACAGGTCTAAAGATACAAGTTGCAATCATCCAGTCACTTCAGATGTCATAACTGAACAAGCATCCCCTGCTCAGTCAGAAACTCACATTCCTACAATTACTCCTACAGTTGAAGATTTACTGAGCCAGAAGTATCTGTTTCAGTTGGGTGTTATACTTTGTCTACTCAACAGCCAGATTCTGCTGTTCCAACTGATGCTTCTGCACCTAAAACTTTAACTGTAAACCCCCCTCATGATATTCAAACTGAAGATTCTGATAGTAGATTTCTAGATGATGATCATGTTCAATCAATATCTACTCTACTACCTCATGAGCATCGATGGACCAAAGAGCATCCTTTACATCAAGTAATTGGAGATCTCAACAAACCTGTAAAAACTAGGTCAGCGACTCTTAATCAATGTATGCATGACTCATTCCTCAGTAAGATTGAGCCAACGCGAGTATCAGAGGCTCTTGCTGATTCGGACTGGGTATATGCCATGCAAGAAGAGATCAATCAGTTTGAAGCCTTAAAGGTTTGGAGATTAGTTCCAAAACCGGAAGTAAAATCCATAATTGGCGCTAAATGGGTATTCAAGAATAAAAAGGATGAAGATGGTATCGTCATAAGAAACAAAGTTAGACTTGTTGCCAAAGGTTACCGGCAAGAGGAAGGCATAGACTACGATGAGACGTATGCTCCAGTAGCGCGTATAGAAGCAATCCGCATGTTTCTAGCCTACGTAGCTCATAAGAATTTCACAGTCTTTCAGATGGATGTGAAAACTGCCTTTCTGAATGGCATTCTTAAAGAGGAAGTGTACGTGTCTCAACCAGAAGGGTTCGTCAATCCAGAGAAGCCAGATCATGTTTATATCTTGGATAAAGCCCTCTATGGTTTAAAACAAGCCCCTCGAGCATGGTATGACGTTTTATCTAAATTCTTGGTCAAGTCCGGTTTTTCTAAAGGTAGGGTTGATACCACTTTGTTCATCAAAAAGGAAAAAGCCGATATCATCCTTATTCAAATATATGTTAATGATATAATATTTGGTTCTACTAATCCTAAATTTTGCAAAAACTTTTCTAACCTCATGGTGTCACGTTTTCAAATTAGTATGATGGGAGAGATGAATTTCTTTCTCGGATTACAAGTAAAACAGTTTTCAACGGGGATTTTCATTAACCAATCTAAGTACATTTTGGATATTCTTCGGAAGTTCAATATGGAAAATTGTAAACCAATTGGAACCCCGATGGCACCAGGTACTAAAATTAGCACTGATCCTTTGGGTAAAAGTGTTGATGTTAGAACTTATAGAGGTATGATAGGATCGTTAATGTATCTTACATCTAGTAGACCAGATGTTATGTTTTCAACATGTTTATGTTCTAGATATCAGGCTGCTCCTAAAGAATCCCATTTGGCTGCTGTCAAACGGATTTTTAGATATCTGAAGGGCACTGCAGACCTTGGTCTGGGGTATCCTAAGGATACTGGTTTTCAACTGACTGCCTATTCAGATGCAGATCTTGCAGGTTGCATGTTTGACAGAAAGAGTACTTCAGGTCATGTTCAATTTCTTGGAGACAAGCTCGTTAGCTGGGCATCAAAGAAACAATTATGTGTTTCCACATCAACTGCTGAAGCAGAGTACGTAGCTGCTGCCAGTTGCTGCTCTTAAGTCTTGTGGATGCGAACACAGTTACGAGACTATGGATTCAAGTTCGATAAAATTCCAATATATTGTGACTCGAAGAGTGCAATTGCCATATCTGCTAATCCTGTCCAACATACGAAAACCAAACACATTGATGTTAGGTATCATTTTATAAAAGATAATGTAGAAAAAGGAACAATTGAACTTTATTTTGTAAAAACAGATTATCAACTTGCAAATTTATTTACCAAACCCTTAGATGAAAAGAGATTTAATTTTCTTGTCTCAAAGCTTGGTATGTTAAATCTTAAGACGTAATCGGTTGTTACCTACTAAAGTTACGAATTGTTATTTTTCATCATTTTCTTTATTTTTATGTCTGAAGGATATCTGCACTTTAATTTCTTGCTCATGATCTCAGGGGGAGTAAGAGAAGATTTTAGATGATTTACATTATTTTGAGGGGGAGCATAACTAATTTCTGCATTTTTGTTTAACTGACAAATTTTTGTAATGCATGATTTTAGGGGGAGCATATAATATCAAAAGGAGTAAGACTATGATTTCTGATTACTTAAAATCAAAACTCGTACTTTAATCGTTTTTTGCTTTATGTCTTTTACATTCGAATAATTTTGTGAATAAATTTGTTTTTGACTAGACTTTGAGACTTATGCAGGATGAGAGAAGCTGACAAGATCATTTCTTGATGACTTCAGCTTGACTTCATGAGATTTAAGATTGTGTGAAACGGTAAATTTCTTATCTTAATCTCAAATGTATCTGAAAGAAGGACAACTTTCAGATATAGAAAACATGTTCTGAAATGTTCACACCACTTCCCAATTCTTAAACAGGTTTTATAATTTGGAAGTGTGATTTTAAATGTTTTCATTTTATTTTTGTGCTTAATTGATAAATAAACCGTGTGTTTCCAAAGATAAATACTTGCGTATTGTCTTTTCTACATACTTTCAAGTATTCACACACATCGGTTTAATTTTTGATTAAATTGTTCTTACCATGCTCATATTGAAACATATTTTCGATGGTAAGACACCCCGCTTGTATTTTAAAGAATTTTGAGCGATATTTCATTTCGAAACGTCATTTCGAGAATGTCTATATTTTTGTTTCGTATAGACAATATCCATTATTTTTTACCATAAGCCTTAATTGCTATATCATTTCATTTCTGATCATTTTCATACAATGTCAGATTTTCAAACAAGTCTTTTGCATTCATGTTCATTCATTCAGTATAATTGTTTGAAAATACTTCAATTCCTAAAAATGGTCAAATCTTCATGATTATATTTTCTAAGCATACATTCGTCTGACATTTGTATTTGAGCTTTAACTGATAAAGTTAAATCATTTTGAGAAACATTATGCTTTCATAGGATTATATGGGTTATTTGTGCTAGGACTTCAATGTACTTCTATGGATTCACGTTAACCAGTGTTTCCTACCCAAGAAGTTAATCCAATAGTGATTGAGTGTGAGGAGTCTAAAAGAAATGAGTGTGGGTGTGATGAGGTAAAATGGAAATGAGAGATTGGTTAGTAGTGAGCTTAATGATCAAAAGAAAGAGGGTGTGAGAACAGAGTAAAAGAATATTAAACTCTGCACCAACTACTTTCTGAGCCGGGCAGCCACATTACTAATGTTTCACAATTCTTGGTGAACATTATTGAAACAGGCAACTAGCCCATGCCAACTCTTGTTAAAAACCCCACCAGCCACTCATTTTCTTCTCAAAAAGAAGGTGTTTCATATTTCAACGGGGACGCAACATATAATCTATCTGGTTTTCATTTGGAAAATCTGGATATTGAAAAAGAAGGAAGTCTGCCCCACCTTCGCACTTCAATCATGCACATTGAGTCTGTGTTTATCTACTGTTGTCTCAGTGGTTTACACTATGTTGAGCCTTATAAAGTAATTATTTGTGCTTAATTCTTTCAACACATGCACGAACACACAAAGAATTTGTTTCTTTGTCATAACATTCATAGAAATTGCCTTTGTGGTGTTTCGATGATTGGATGGAAGCCTTGGGGGAGTGAACATCAAAAAGCTCCTTTATATTGTGTATCCGTTACACATAGTGACTTCGTGTTACTGACAGGCATTTTAACTGATTCATTTATTGATTCAGGGGTTACATGTTCTTATTTTGTCTGGATTTGCAAAGATCTAGATGAATACTTGGTTATGGATCACAGAATCAGAGGCTCTTGGACAGATCAGAATGGTCAATGACATTTCTTGCTGAAAGTTTTGATGATATGGATGCTCAAATCATCAAAAAGGGGGAGATGGTATCAAGAAATGTTAAAGTTTTGAAGTTTGGGGGAGATGGTATCAAGAAATGGTCAAAGACATTTTATCTGTTAGATGATTTTCAGAAATGTCCAAGTCATAAAAGTTCAATTTGAAGATTTGGAGAAGATCAAATAATTTCTGAAGATTTGCTGAAATTTTCTTTGAAGATTATTTTCTAAAGCAATTTTAGCTGATTCTGAAGATAATTTCTTTCCAAGATCAAGAAGACTGAAGGTCAAAGTTCAAGAAAGTCAAAGCTGAGAAAGTCAACTTTCATCAAAGTCAAAGTCTTTTGTAATAAAAGTCAAATGTATTTGTATTTTGTATTTTAGTTTCCATGTATTAAGAATTGGTATAAATAGATTTTATTTTTTCAGTTTTGTTTAGTTAGTTAACAGAGTTAAGAAGTCAGATTGTAATATCAGAGAGAGAGAGAGATTCGTAGAAAGAGAGAGAGAGTTCTAGAGAGAGAAAGTTGTAAATTGTGAATTGAAAGTGAAATCAAAACAGGTAATTGATTCTTGTTTATGTTTTGTTTTGATTAATTGGTTAGAAACTAGAATCTGGAACACACAAAAATTATAAAGTGTCGGTTGTTTTCTGATGGATTTCTTTAAGTAATGGGGATTTTGAAAACCAAGTCCCCATTTTTCCTTAACATCAGCCTCTTCGTTGGGTGCATTAACAAAAATAGTTTGATCTGTTTGGCCTCTTGCATAAAGTTTGGCTTCCAGACCATTTACCTTCTTATTCAAAAGCTTGTTCTCAACCTGCAATTTATGAACATTTAATGCAGATTCTTTCTTCTCAAACTCATATTTAGAAGTTTTAACTTCAAAATCAGAAATCTTCTTTTCAAAACAATCTACTTGAAGTTTAGAATCAAAAGCAGACTTGCGTAAAGAATCAATTAGATCTATGTTCCCAATAACAGACTTATTAAGCTCAAAGATCTTGTTGTTTCTTTTAGCAACTCTGTCTTTTTCTTTCTTCAGTTTTACTTGAAGGTCATTAAGCTCAACCATCATGGCTTCCATTTTGGTTATGAAATCTTTTTCAGTTAAGTTTAATACCTCATCAGCAGTCTCATCATCTGACTCATCATACTTGACCTCTTTTCCCATTAGATAGAGATGAGCAGTTTCTTCTTTCTCTTCCTCTTCACCCTCTGAATGATCCAACCAAAATTCGTCTTCAGCCATTAATGCTATGCCAGCTTCTTGCTGTTTGGCCAAGAGCAGTTTGTTCTGATAATACTGGGAATTTCGAACCTTTGGCTTTCGACATTCTTTAGCAAAATGTCCAATCTTGCCACAGTTGTAGCATTTAATTGGATCATTTGCTGGCTTCTCAGCAAATGTGTAATCATTCACAAACTTATTCCTTTCATCGGGTTTCTTCTCAACATATCTGTTATCTTCATGTCGCTTTCCTTCAACTCTTTCTCGGTGCTCATGGTTCTTGGAGCTTTATGAAGAATATCTTTGAGAATTGGATCCCGACTTCTTGTAAAATTTCTTTTGAAAATCTCGGGTCAGTAAAATCATGGCTCGTTTGAGATTTTCTCCATCATCACCATCTGATTCAGATTCAGATTAAGAACTTGTAAGCACTTTCTTCTTTTTCTTCTTCTCTTTCTTTTCTTTCTTCTTCTCTCCGGCCACTAGAGCAATAGGATCAGAAACTTTCTCATCTTTCGTCTTCTTTTCATCTTTTCTCTTCAACTTCTTCTTCATTCTGACGCAAAGTCTCATAGACTTCGTGAAGAGGTATGTCGCTCAAGTCTTTCACCTGCTTCATCCGACGGGTATGTTTCTTCCATTCCGGTTGCAGAATGCTTAAAAAGTTGACGTTGTTTTCAATTTGCTTCTTCTTCACTTTGTTCTTTGAGAGTTCGTTCAGAAGAAGCACAAACCTCTCATAGGTTTCCTCTAGGCTCTCATTTTCTTTTGCTTTGAATTCCTCGTAGCTATTGATGAAGTTAGCTACTTTCATCTGATTCCCTACTTTGGATCCCATCATCATTTTCTGCAACTGATCCCACATCTTCTTAGCATTTGCCTTGTAGCTGTCTATTTTAACATAGATGTCATTTGGGATACTTTGAAGAAGAAGAGATATTGCTTGCTTATCAGCTTTATATCGGCTTTTCTGTTCTTCAGAATACTGAGCATATTCAACTAGAACTGTTTTCATTTTCTGATCTCTTTCCTCAGTACCATCTTCACTATCAGATGAATCATCATCAGGTATTTGAACTGTGATTGGTACCATAGGACCTTCTGTAATTGACAGCAGAATGTTTTCCCCATTTGCATGTCTGTCTACAAAATCCAGAAATATGTCCTTCCACTGCTCATATTCTCCTTTAAAAAGAACTGGGGGCTTGACATCCGTGCCAATAGAAAGAGCGTCTTTGGAAGTCATCTTGAATGTACCTAATTGAAAAATATATGCAATAAGAAACTAGAACTGATCGTTAGTCCAAATGAAACAATCAAGAAAATACAGAAAACTTGAAATAAAAAATCAGAGATTTTGATCACAAAAAGAACTATGTCCCCCTCCGCAGACTTAGCACGGGGGTCCCGCTAGAGAAAAAAATTTCACTATTAAAAGCCATATTACAGTTTTGAAAATTTCTCAGAAAATATTCTAAGTATAGAAACTCGCAAGTCACTATTAAAATATGAAACTCGCAGACGTTGAAACTCGCAAACAACTGTTTACTGAGAAACTCGCACGCAAAGACTTGCGTGTTCTGAGAAACTCGCTAGTCAATGAAACTCGCTAGACGTAGAAACTCGCAAGAGACTATTCACTGATGAACTCGCAGATAGAGGCGTGCGTGTTTGAAAAACTCGCTAGTCGCTACTAGCGCGTTTTGACCAAACTCGCAGATCAACAAACTCGCAAATCACTATTCCGACTCAAACACACACCCTTCGATTAGCGCGTTTGTAGAACTCTCAAGTGTCTACTTGCGCGTTTCAACACTTAGAAAATTTTCCCAATCTTCAAACTCGCAGACTTCAATCTGCGAGTTTCTAAAACTCGCATATAATCCTCTGCCCGTTTTGACCAAAAATGGAATCCTTCAGCTTGCGCGTTCTAACGAAGAACTTGCGCGTTTCTCAGATCTAGCACGTTCTTCAGATTACTTGCGTGTTCTTCAATATATCGACCAAATACTTCACTTTTTCATCTGATTTCGATCCAATACTTCTTCAATTAAGTCGAAACTTTGCAGAACTTCTCGAAAACAACTTTAGAACAGATTACTATACATGAATTTCGAAAACACACATTCAAATTACAAATCAAATGATGATACAGTGCTTTTTGAACTTGTGAACAAACTTTCAACAAAATCCAAAATTATCAAACAATTACAGTGCAAATATCGAATTAAAACATACAAACTTGATCAAATACACTATACGATCATAATCTGATTGATTTCAACTTCTAATCCGCACTGAAACACAAAATTCGATCTGAACTCCGAAGAACACAAAGTCGAACTATTTCTTGATCTGATTTCGATTTGGATTAAGCTCTGATACCAATTGTTATTCCCTGTTTCTAGTTTCTAATCACAAACAATTAATCAACAAACAAGTTTCAAACAATTACTTGTTTTGATTCAAACTCAATTCAACAATTACAATCTTTTCTCTCTAGAACTCTCTCTCTCTTTCTCTACAATTCTCTCTCAAATGTATTCTCTCTCTCTCTACAAAGTTATTTATATCTACAACTAAAATACAAGTAAACTAAAACAAAATTACATTGACTTTGACTTTATGTGAGAGTTGACTTTTCTAGCTTTGACTTTCTAGAAACTTTGACTTTTGTCTTCTTGATCTTGTATCCAACATATTTATGCTTTAACAACGTCCAAATGCAATTCTCCCCAAGCTCTCACCCAAGCAAGTACACCTGCTTAGAATCGGCGCCATTAGAACCTGAGATACACATCGACACCAACAAATGTTAGGCCAAAAAGCCTTGTGAGTTGAACAAGAAATAGCTTATTAGAGCAATTACAATTCTTATCAGCAGTTAACCAAATTTCAACAAATGTGGAGTCAACGGGGGATACCCATAGCACCAATCAAGTTCCACCTAAAGAGACGATTTACCTTGATGCCAACTACTAAGAGTGACATCCCAAAGGCCCGACACACCCGAGGACTACAACCATGGTATTACCCCAAATGGTGGAGGTCTAGGAACATACCATCACGGTGGCGCCCAAGACTACATCCTCCTAGTGTCTACTGACTTGGTTCGTCCAACATAATAAATATAGGAGGTCCTTGAGGTATATTTCAACCAAGCATATTTCGATACCAACAATGGGTACAATATCACCATCCTAAACCATATAAGGTCCAGCAGAGGACTCATTTAACAACCATCTTCATCATGTAATTACGATATCACCAAAAAGATAATCCAAATAGAAATCATCATAATACCAAGATATACATTCAATAAATCATGGCATGTTACACATAAATATATTTCCAACATATTTCCATAAGGAAACCCCAAATACTTGAACATGTAGAGATGAACATTTTGAGTAAATATACAATAATACAAGTACGAGATTATGATGTGTATCTAGTTTTAACAAAGGTTTAGTAAACTCACAATCTAGGTTTTTGGACCAAAACCTAGAAAATATGAAACCCTAGCTTGAAGAGATGAGACTTGGAGATGAGAAAGTTGCACTTTGAGAAACCCTAGAAAATCATCCTTGAGGAGAGTTATTGCAAGTAATCAAGATCCAACCACCAAAAAGGGTTTGTATTTAGGGGTGTTAGGGTTTTGTGAGGGAGAGAATCAGATTTGGGAGCTCCAAAATTGCCAAAGAGAAGAGAGGAAATGAGAGAAATGAAGTTAAAATCAGATAAGGACTCATTTAACTCTCAGCCCCCCGACGACGACAATGCCCGGCGACAGGGACAATGTCACTGTCGCGAGTCACAATCACACGAACTCAAGAGATCGCGGTACCTCCCACACGATAGTGACTCGCGATAGTGACAATGTCACTATCGCACAGTCACAGTCGCGCCAAGCCCCCAACTTGCGGTACATCCACCGCGATAGTGACCGGCGACAGTGACATTGTCACTGTCGCGTGGAACTATCGCGCCACACTCCAGACCGCCCGAAAACATAGCCAAATACGAAAACGAGCACGAGATTTAGAGAATTAAAAGATTATACAGTTCATATAACATAACAACATTATAAAAATGATCATGTGCATATAAAGGGCTTATATTCTCAAATAACTACAATTAACGGAATAAGAGGAACAATTACTTACTACCTTATAAATTTCCGGATGTTACAATCCACCCCACCTAATTTGGGATTTCGTCCGCGAAATCTTACCCTAGATTAAATAGCTGCGAATAACGCTTCTTCATGTCATCTTCAGACTCCCAAGTAATGTTAGCACCCCGATGGTGCTTCCATTGAACCTTAACCATGACTACTTTTTTGTGCCGCAACTTTTTCACTTTCGACTCCAATATCGCCTCCGGTTCTTCCACACAACGATTCCCATTATCTACCCGGATCTCCGTCAAGGGAATCACACTTTCCTCCTCGGCTAGGCACTTCCGAAGGTAACACACGTGGAAAGAAGGATGTATCCCATCCATTTCCAGTGGCAGTTCCAACCGGTAGGCTTGTAGTCCAATTATTTCTAGAATGACGAAGGGTCCAAGGAAACGAGGACTAAGCTTCCCGCGCTTCCCAAAACGGATAATCCCCTTCCATGGAGACACCTTTAACATGACGCGATCGCCCACTTGGAAATCGACCGGTCTTCTCTTCTTGTCCGCATAGCTTTTCTGTCAGTCTTGCGCCGCCTTTAGTCTCTCTCAAATTTCTTTCACCTTGTCTGTCGTTTCTTGAACTATTTTCGGTCCGACGAACTGTTTCTCGCCCGCTTCAAGCCAACATACCGGAGTTCTACACTTCCGTCCGTACAACGCCTCGAACGGTTCCATTCCAATACTGGAATGATAACTGTTGTTATACGCGAACTCCACCAAAGGTAGGTGTGAGTCCCAACTCCCTCCAAAATCTATGACACACGACCTCAACATATCCTCTAACGTCTGAATCGTCCTTTCCCTTTGACCATTTGTTTGAGGGTGGTACGCCGTGCTCAGATTTAATCTGGTGCCCAATTCTTTTTGTAAGCTAGCCCAAAAATTCTATGTGAAACGACTATCCTGATCCGACACTATAGATTACGGGACTCCATTCCTTAACACCACCTCATCGATATAAAGCTTTGCCAATTTCTCCATTGGCAAGGTCTCCCTCATCGCAAGGAAGTGTGCACTCTTGGTTAGCCGGTCAACAATTACCCAAATGGTGTCATGGCCTCGCAAGGTCTTTGGTAGTTTCGTCACGAAATCCATGGTGATGTTGTACCATTTCTACTCAGGGATGGACAACGGTTGTAAACTCCTGTACGGCCTTTGATGTTCCGCCTTGACTTGGAGGCACGTGACACACCTCTCCACGTAATTGGCCACGTCTAACTTCATCACCGACCTCTAATAGTTCAATTTCAAGTCCCTATACATCTTGGTGCTACCGGGATGTATAGAATACTTCGATTTGTGTGCTTCTTCTAGAAGTAACTCCCGATTTCCACCCAACATCGGCACCCAAACTCGCCCTTGAAAAAGTTTAAGTCCACGCTGTCTTCCATCAAAAGTCCACTTTGCTTCACCATGATCTCGGATTTGAGATTTTCTTCCTTGAGCGCTTCCACTTGACAAGTCTGGATGTTTTCTAACAAACTTGACAACACATAGATCCTTGTAAGGGACAACTTGACACCACCATCATGGCTCCTTCGACTCAACGCATCCGCCACCATGTTGGCCTTACCGGGATGGTAGAGAAAGTCACAATCGTAGTTCTTTAGAAGTTCAAGACACCTTCTTTGCCGCATATTGAGTTCCTTTTGATTGAAGATGTACTTGAGACTCTTGTGATTCGTGAAAAGAGTACACTTTGTCCCATATAAGTAGTGTCGCCATAACTTCAATGCAAAAACCACCACCGCCAATTCCAAGTCATGAGTCGGATAGTTCTTCTCATGGTCTTTTAGTTGTCATGACGCATACGCTATTACTTTCCTTCGTTGCATTAGTACGCACCCAAGCCCCATCTTGGAAGCGTCACTATACACTATGAAGTCTTCCGATCCTTTGGGTAAGGATAAGATCGGAGCTTCGCACAATCTTTTCTTGAGCGTTTGAAAGGCTTGATCCTGCACATCGGTCCAAAGAAACTTAACATTCTTCCTTTTAAAGGAAGTGAGTGGCATAGCTATCTTAGAGAAGTCTTGAATGAAACGTCTATAATAGCCTGTCAAACCCAAGGAACTTCGAATCTCCATTGGACTCGTTGGCAGTTCCCAACTCATCATCGCCTCAATCTTTGTCGGGTCTATATTCACCCCGTCCTTAGATACCACATTCCCCAAGAATTGCACTTCTTGAATCCAAAATTCGCACTTCGAGAACTTTGCAAACAACTTTTCCCTTCTTAGGACTTCTAATACATCCCGCAAATGTTCCCCATGCTCGGACTCGTCCTTTGAGTAGATTAAAATATCGTCGATGAAGACGATCACGGATTTGTCCAAGAATGGGCGACACACGCGGTTCATTTAGTCCATAAATATGGTCGGAGCGTTGGTCAAACCGAATGGCATCACCAAGAACTCATAGTGACCGTATCGCGTTTGGAAAGTCATCTTCAGAATGTCCTCCTTCTTCACTCTCACTTGGTGGTAACCAGACCGAAGGTCAATCTTGAAGAAGCATCCCGTGCCTTAAAGTTGATCAAAAAGATCGTCGATATGAGGTAGTGGATACTTGTTCTTTACTGTGACTTTGTTTAATTCTCGGTAGTCGATGCACATCCGCATAGATCCGTCCTTCTTCTTTACGAACAAAACCGGTGCTCCCTAAGGTGACAAACTCGGTCGGATGAAACCCTTCTCCAAAAGCTCTTAAAGTTGCGTCATCATCTCTTTCATTTCCATCGGGGCCAATCGGTAGGGAGCACGGGCTATCGGAGCCGCTCCCGGGGTGAGGTCTATTTTGAACTCCACTTGATGCTCCGGTGGTAATACGGGTAAGACTATTGTGTGTCCCAGAATGTGTATAGATCAAGATGCTAACATTAAATTTCCAAATTCAAACTTTTTTATTGATCTTAGTTTCAAAGTACAATATTTCTCTCTCTAACTCAAGAACACGCTCAACAATGAATATGATACTCTCACAAAATTATACGTACAACAAGGTACCATATACCTATTTATACACAAGCCACAAACTCTCATGACACTAAACACTCATACAATAAAACACGCATAACACTAAAAGAAAGTAAAATACAACTTTGACTTTGACATTTATTACACAAGACTTTGACTTTGATGTTGAGAGTTGACTTTAGCTTTGACCTTCAGTCTTCAGTCTTCTATGATCTTGTATCCAACATATTTATGCTCTAACAATCTCCCCTTTTGGATTCAAGATCATGTTTGAAAGATTTAGCAATTGAATCTTTTCTTTAAACTCAAAAAGTACAATCTCCTCCTTTGCAAAAAAATTTCTTCTTTAGACACAAACATTGTAAACTCTCCTTTCTTTGATTGTATTCTTCCCAAGTCTGTCTCTGAAAAGAATATTAACAATCTCCCCCAAATACGGTAGAAATGCTCTTCAACAATCTCCCCAAAACTATCACAAAACTCTTTCAGACTTCGGAAAGAAATTATCTTTAGAAATAGCTCGGATTGCTTTAGCAAAGTAACCATCAAAGAAAATTTCAGTAAAATCAGTACATCTTCAGAAATTTTCAACTATGCATCCTTCTTTCACAGTTATCCTTTAATCTCGAACAATTCTTTAACTTTGAAATTTCTGACACGGATATTTCTTTAATTCATCTCCCCCTTTTTGATGAATAGAGCATCTATAGCATCAAAACTTTCACAAGAAATGTCTTTAAATGTTCTGACCACTGATCTTACAAAACGGAGCCTCTTATTTGTTGCCAATTCGAACAAAGTATTCATCTAGATCTTTGCAAATCCAGACAAACTATGAAAGTAACACCTAAATAAACAAATGAATCAGTTAATATGCCTGTCAATAACACGAATTTACTGTGTGTAACGAATACACATAGAAAAGGAGCTTTTTGATGTTCACTCTCCCAGGACTTCCATCCAATCATCGAAACACCACAAAGGCAATTTCTATGAATGTTATGACAAGAAAACACATTCCTTGTGTGTTCGTGCAAGTGTAGAAAGAATTAAGCATTTGATGATTGCTTTTATAAAAGGCTCAACATTGTGTAAACCACAGAGACAAAAGTAGATAAACACAGACACAATGTGCATGATTGAAGTGCGAAGGTGGGGCAGACTTCCTTCTTTTTCAATATCCAAATTTTCCAAACGAAAATCAGATAGATAATGTGTTGCGTCCCCTTAAAATATGAAACATTTTCTTTTTAAGAAGAAAATGAGTGGCTGGTGGGGTTTTAGCAAGAGTTAGCATGGGCTAGTTGCCTGTTTCAATAATGTTCACCAAGAATTGTGAAACATTAGTAATGTGGCTGCCCGACTTAGAAAGTAGTTGGTGCAGAGTTTGATATTCTTTTACTATATTCCCTCACCCTCTTTCTTTTTAATCATTAAGCTCACATCTAACTAAACTCTCCTTTTCATTTTACCTCAACGCACAACCCATACTCATTTCTTTTCGACTCCTCACACTCAATCACTATGGATTAACTTATTGGGTAGGAAACACTGGTTAACGTGAATCCATAGAAGTTTCATTTATGTCCTAGCACAAAGAACCCATATTTTCCTAAGAAGCATATGTTTCTCAAAATGGTTTATCTTGAACAGTTAAAGCTCAAATAGAAGTCAGATGTGTATATGCTCAGAATATAATCATGAAGATTTGAGCATTTTTAAACATTGAAGTATTTTCAAACAAGTAAATTGAAAGAATAAACATGAATGCAAGAGACTTGTTTGAAAATCTGACATTGTATTAAAATGATAAAAAAACTGATATATCTGTTTAGGTTTATGGTAAAAAATAATGGATATTGTCTATATGAAACAAAATATAGACATTCTTGAAATAAACGTTCCGAAATGAAATAAATCTCAAAATACTTTGGAATTCAATCAGGATGTCTTACCATCGAAAATATGTTTCAATTTAGAGACATGGTAAGAACGAAATCAACAAAAATAAAACCGATGTGTGTGAATACTTGAAAGTATATGGAAAAGATAATACGCAAGTATTAATCTTTGGAAACACACGGTTTATAAACATTTAAAGCACAAATAACAAGAAAACATTTAAAAATCACACTTCCAATTCATGAAATCTATTTACGAATCGGGAAGTGGTTTGAACATTTAAGAATATGTTTTCTATGGTTGAAAGTCGTCCTTCTTTCAACCATATATGAGATTAAGATAAGAAATTTAACCTTTGTCGTTCAGTCTTAAAATCTCATGAAGTCAAGCATCAAGTCATAAAGATATGATCTTGTAAGCATCCTCTCAATCTGCATAAGTCTCAAAGTCATGTCAAAGCAACTTTATTCACAAATTTATTGAAAAATAAAATGACATAAAACAGTAAAACATTGAATGTACGAGTTTTGATCAGAAGTAATTAGAAAGCATATCCTTACTCCTTTTGTTGTATTCATAGACTCCCCCTAAATTCATGCATCACAAAAATTTGGCAATTAAGTAAATGCAAAAATTCTATAAACTCCCCCTCAAAATAATGTTGATCATGTTAAAGTCTTGTCTCACTCCTCCTGAGATCATGAACAAAATGTTAAAGTGCAGATATCCTTTCAGAATTAATGATAAAGAAATGATGAAAAATTACAACAAAATAAACTTTAATGGGTAATAACTGATTAGGTCTTGAGATTTAGCATACCAAACTTAGATACAAGAAAATTGAATCTCTTTTCATCTAAAGGTTTGGTAAACAAATCTGCAAGTTGATAATCAGTTTTTACAATGTAAAGTTCTATTGTACCTTTTTCTACATTATCTTTGATAAAATGATACATGACATCAATGTGTTTTGTTTTAGTATGCTGCACAGGATTAGCTGATATTGCGATAGCGCTCTTCGAGTCTCAATAGATCGGTATTTTGTCAAACTTGAACCCATAGTCTCGAAGTTGTGTCCTCATCCACAAGACCTGAGAGCAGCAACTGGCAGTAGCTACATACTCTGCTTCAGCAGTCGAGGTGGAAACACAAAGTTGTTTCTATGACGCCCAGCTAACGAGCTTGTCTCCAAGTAATTGAATATGACCCGATGTACTCTTCCTGTCTAACATACATCCAGCATGATCTGCGTCTGAATAAGCAGTCAGTTCAAAGCTTGTATCCTTAGGATACCACAGACCAAGATCTGTAGTCCCCTTCAGATATCTAAAAATTCGTTTTACAGCAGATAAATGGGAGTCTTTAGGATCAGCCTGATATCTTGCACACAAACATGTTGAAAACATTATATCTGGCCTACTTGAAGTAAGATACATTAAAGAACCTATCATTCCTCTATAAGTCCTAACATCAACAACTTTTCCCGAAGGATCAGTGTCAATCTTAGTACCTGGTGCCATTAGGGTTCCAATAGGTTTGCAATTTTCCATTTTGAATTTCCGAAGAAAGAAATTCCCCGTTGAAAATTGTTTTACTTGTAATCTGAGAAAGAAATTCATATCTCCCATCATACTGATTTGAAATCTAGACACCATGAGGTTTGAAAAATTCTTACAGTATTTAGGATTAGTTGAGCCAAATATAATATCATCCGCATATATCTGAATAAGAATAATATCGTATTTTTCCTTTTTGATAAAACAAAATGGTATCAACTTTACCTTTTGAAAAACCTGAATTGACCAAGAATTGAGATAAAACATCATACCAGGCACGAGGTGCTTGTTTTAGACCATAAAGAGCTTTATCCAAGATGTAGACATGATTTGGCTTATCTGGATTTACAAACCCTTAAGAATGCCATTCAGAAAAGCAATCTTTACGTCCATCTGGTAGACAGTGATGTTTTTGTGAGCAGCGTACGTTAGAAACATGCAGATTGCTTCTATACGTGCCGCTGGAGCGTAAGTCTCGTCGTAATCTATGCCTTCCTCTTGCCGGTAACCTTTGGCAACAAGTCTTGCTTTGTTTCGAATGACAATACCATCTTCATCCTTCTTGTTTTTGAATACCCATTTTGTACCAATGATGGATTTACCTTCCGGTTTTGGTACAAGTCGCCAGACTTTCAAGGCTTCAAACTGGTTTAGCTCCTCTTGCATAGCAGTAACCCAATCTGAGTCGGCGAGAGCCTCTATACTCGAGTTGGCTCTATCTTACTCAGAAAGGAATCATGCATGCACATGTTCATTGTTGCAGACCTAGTTTGCACCGGTTTGTCTAGATCTCCAATGATTTGGTGAAAAGCGTGCTCTTTGGTCCAGCGATGTTCATGAGGGAGTGGATTAGATGAAGATTGATCATGGTTGTCATCTAAGAATCCACTATCATCTTCTTCTGTTTTTACATTATGAGGGAGGGGTTCAGTTAAAGTAATTGGTGTAGAAGTTTCAGTAGGTTCAACGTGTTCAGACTGTTGTTCTGTCCTTACAGTACACCCTACTGACTCAGCAACTTCTGGCTCTTCGTTAGTAGTTACATCTTCAACTATCGAAGTAGGCATATGAACTGGAATTTCTTGCTGAATCGGGGAATTTGATTCAGTGGAAACATCTGATATGGTTGGATGATTAGTCGTTGAATCTTCCATCCTGTCAACAATAACAAGTTTAGTCAAGTTAGATCCAAGAAATTTATCATAAAACTGTTCAAATAAAAGATCTAAATCAGATAAATGAGTAGTAGACGATGATGCAACATCTGTTTTATTCACTGTAGATACAGGTTCTAGACTGATTTGCCCAGAAGCTAGCAGTCCGGTTATCACGGGTTCTGAATTGACTTGTTCAGAAGCCATCTCCTCATCAAATGTGACGTTTACACTCTCGATAACAGTTTTCGACTTCTTTAAATACATTCGGTATGCAGCAGATGTAGAAGAATATCCAATGAAGATGCCCTTGCCTGCCTTAGCACTGAACTTGTTCAGACTCTCTCTGTCGTTTAGCACAAAACACTTACAACCAAAAATATGAAAATATTTGATGGTTAGTGTTCGGTTGTTGATCAAAGCATGCGGAGTCTTTTGAAATTTGCGATGTATCATGGAACGGTTTTGAGTATAACATGCAGTCGAAACAGCTTCTGCCCACAGAAACAGAGGTAGGTCTGATTGGCTGAGCATAGTGCGAGCAGCCTCGACTAGCGTTCGATTTCGCCTTTCAACTACTCCATTTTGTTATGGCGTACGAGCAGCAGAGTATTGATGTGATATCCCAACCGATTCGAGATACTCTTCAACAGTTCCGTTTTTGAACTCTGTGTCGTTATCAGTTCTGAGAAGCTTGACTGGTTTCTGCAGATTCACCTAGGTCGTCTTCAGAAATGTGATGAGTACTTCGGGCGTCTCATCTTTTGATCGTAGAAATTTGACCCATCTGTATCGCGAATAGTCATCCACGATAACTAGAACATATTTCTTTCTACCTAAGCTTTGAGTTCACATAGGATCACAGAGATCCATATGCAACAATTCGAGTGGAGAACTGGTACTAGGTTCAGGTTTCGGTTTATGTGGAGCTCTCTTCATCTTTCCTTTTTCACACGCTACACACAAGTGTTCTTTCATGTACTTGAGCTCAGGAAGTCCATTCACTAACTTTCCACTGACCAGTTTGTTTATGTAGCGAAAATTCAGATGAGAGAGTCATCGATGCCATAGCCCGCTTTGTTGCATCAAGGCTTTTGTAAGTAGACACACCTGATTGTCAGTCTGGACCTTTGACAAATTGATTGTGTAGAGGTTAGACTTTCGAATGCCAACTAAGAGTTCTTTGCCATCTTCAGTACGCATCGAGCAACTCTTAGCTTTGAAATTTACCTCTAATCCTTTGTCACAAAACTGGCCAATACTGAATAGGTTGTTCCCTAATCCTTCTACATAGCTCACCTTCGTAATTGTAATGTTATCATGAATAACATCACCAAATCCTAAGATCGGTGAGAACTGGTCGTTTCCAAACCTTACATTCCTGCAAAACTTCTCTTTATAATTAGTCAATAAATCCTTTTGCCCAGTCATATTCTTGGAACATCCGCTATCCAAGTACCACATATGACGGGTCTGCAAGACAAATCAGGGAACAATAATTTTAGGTACCGATTTAAAAACGGGTCCTAAAGGATTAGCGCAAGATTTTGGTATCCATTTGAATATGGATCCTCTTTTGTTTTGAAAACTCTTAAAAACATTTGGTTTAGAAGAATAAAGATGATAAGATCCAAACCAATCATTACAATAATGATGATAAGCAAAATCATTCCACCGATAAGTATAAGATTTAGTAGTAGTAGGAGATAATTGGAACAATTGCTTTATGGAATATCTCTTGTAAGAAGTTACAAGGTTTTTATTAATAGAAGCAACAGAACCAACTACATCAGACACACTACTATTTGATCTATTACAAGAATTATCAGGAATTAACTCTACCTTGTCATCAATCTTCATTTTAGGTCGCCATTCAGTTCGCTCTTCCAACCTTTCCTTTCTTAAATCTGAAACAAAGAATTTAGATTTATTAGGAAAATCAGATTTCTGAGATTGTTTTTTCTTGTGTTTACCAGTGTTGTTCCGTTTCCGTGAGCGTTGTTTCTTATGTTTCTTACCCTTAGCATAGTAATCAGCATTCACATAAATTGATTCACCAACCTTAGTTGATGATTCACCTTTTTCATAAACACTTGGTAAAGCTTCTCCATTAATCACAAAAGTAGAACGATCAGGAAGTGGAGCATTGAAGTCAAACATATCAATTTCCTCTACACACCCATCATAAGAATGAAGAAAATCATTTGCAGACGCAAATAAGTCATCAAAATTATCAGTTGAAGTTTGAGGGGCTTTAGAAAAATTAGAACACTTTGTAGATTTATTTTGAAAACTAGTGTTCTTTAACACAGTTGAAAATACACTTTATTCTATATCTACCAAAATTCTTTCTTCAGATAAAACGTTTTCAAGCTCAATTATTTTGCTTTCTAGAATGAGTGGAGGAACATAAACTTTTGCAATTGCAGGTTTTGCCTCCATCTCTGAAACAGAATAGCTAGCAAAATAATCATTTGAAAGAACTTTTAGTGTTTCAGAAAGGTAACTATCATTCAGCTTTTCATAGCGAAATGGTAGTTGCATTTTCTTTACATTGTTTCTATTTTCAGTTTCTTTGGCCTCAACATCATCTGGTAATTTGGTAACAAATTTGGGTTTTAAATGAGGATATTTACCAGCAGCAACAAGAAAATCAAAGTTATACAATGCTGGTTGTTTTCTAATAGCTTTCTTTAAGTAATGGGGGTTATCGTAACCGAGTCCCCATTTCTTTTTAATATCAACCTCTTCAATGGGTGTATTTAGAAAAATAGTTTGATCTGTTTGGCCTATAGCATGAAGTTTAGATTCCAAACCATTTACCTTCTTAGTCAAGCTCTTGTTTTATGCCTGCAATTTAAGAGCTTTTAGTACAGATTCTTTATTTTCTAAATCAGACTTAGAAAGTTTAGATTCAAAAACAAAAAATCTTATTTTCAAAACAATCTTTTTCATGTTTAAAATCAGAAGCAGATTTGCGTAGAGAATCAATTAAATCTTTGTTCCCAATAACTGATTTATTAAGCTCAAAGATATTTTGATTTCTCCTAGCAACTCTGTCTTTTTCCTTTTTCAGTTTAGATTGAAGGTCTTGAAGTTCGACCATCATGGCTTCCATTTTGGTCATAAAATCATTTTCAATTAAGTGCATTACCTCATCAGCTGTCTCATCTTCAGAATCATCATGCTTATCTTCTTTACCCATTAAGCATAAATGAGCTGACTCTTCTTTCTATTCATCAACGTCCGAATGATCTAACCATTATTCGTCTTCAGCCATTAATGCCTTGCCAGCTTCCTGTTGCTTGGCCAAGAGCATTTTGTTCTTGTAGTATTCCGAATTCCGAACCTTCGGCTTCCAACAATCTTTTGCGTAATGTCCAACCTTGCCACAGTTGTAGCATTTGATCAGATCATCAACTTTCTTTTCACTATTGTTGTAGTTATTCACATACTTCTTCTTTTCTTCTGGCTTCTTCTCGACAAATCTTGTCTCTTCAAATCTTCTACTCTCAACTCTTTCTCTGTGCTCATGGTTCTTTAATCCCGTAGAAGAATACCTCTGTGAGTTTGACCCTGGTTTGTTGTAGAACTTTTTCTGGAAAGCTCGGGTCAATAATAACATTGCTTGCTTGAGATTCTCCCTATCATCACCATCGGATTCAGAATCAGACTCAGAGCTAGATATGACTATCTTCTTCTTTTTCTTCTTCTTTTTCTTCTTCTTTTTCTTCTTCTTTTTCTTCTTCTTTTTCTTTTCTTTTTCCTTCTCTCCGGCTACAAGTGCTATGGGATCGGACACTTTCTCAGACTTCTTTTTCTCAGCTCTTTTCTCTTCAACTTCTTCCTCATTCTGTCGCAACGTCTCGTAGACCTCATGTAGTGGAATATCACTCAAAATTTTCATCTGTTTCATCTTGCGTGTATGTTTCTTCCATTTTGGTTGCAAGATGCTGAGGAACTTTACGTTGTTCTCAATCTGCTTCTTTTTAACCTTGTTATTTGACATCTCATTCAGAAGCAGGACAAACAGTTCATAAGTATCCTCCAGACTTTCATCCTCTTTTGCTTTAAACTCTTCGTAGCTATTTATGCAATTTGCTACCTTCATCTGGTTGCCTACCTTTGAACCCATCATCATTTTCTGTAGCTGATCCCATATAGACTTGGCAATGTCTTTGTAACTGTCAATCTTGATATAAATCTCATTAGGTATACTCTGAAGAAGAAGAGATTTTGCTTGTCTATCAGCTTTTGACCTATTTTTCTGAGCATCAGTGAGCTGAACAGGTTCTTTCTGAATTGTCCTTGTCTGAACTTCATCATCATCTGATCCAATATTTGGATCAGGTATTTCAGTAGTAGGAATATTGAAAGGACCTTCTGTGATAGACAAATAAATGTTGTCTCCATTTACGTGTCTGTCAAAAAAATCAAGGAAACGATCATTCCACTGTTCGTATTCCCCTCTTAACAGAACATGAGGCTTGACATCAGACCCGATAGCAAGTGCTTCTCTGGAAGTCATCTTTGATCTATACAGCTTTTTATGATAGTCAAAATTCAGATAACAAACTGGATCTACACAAATCAAACTTAGTTAAATTTCAGAAAAATTCAAAAAAATTGACTAAGTATGAAACTCGCATACCAAATAAACCAAAATAAAACGCGTAAATGTCTTCGTGTGAGTTTGAGAAACGCCCACAAGGAAGACTGCGTGAAGTCACTTCTCGCACACAATGTTGTGCGAGTTTGTGCTTCGCACACAACACTATTTGCAAGAACCAAGGTTCGCGCACGTGTACTCTGCGAGTTTATACTTCTCGCACACCACAATGTGCGAGTTTTGAAACTTCTCGCAAGACCTTTGCGAGTTCGAGACTTAGAATATTTTCTAAAACCGACTTCTCGCTAAACACAAACGCGCAAGAACAGGGACTTGCGAGTTTTGGACATAGAAAAATTTAAGCAAGAATAATTCGCGCAAAAAGTAAAAGCGCACGATACAAACTTCTCGTAGAGACCACTTCGCGCACAAAGAAGACTTTGAACAGTAGAAACTTGCACCTAGGGTCATGCGTGTATTAGCTTCCCACACTTCTCTGTTTGCGAGTTCTTTACTTCAAAACCAAAATTAGTCTTCTGCGAGTTCTTTGATGTTTGCTAGTTCTTTGCTTAGCCAGTTCTTCGTCTGCGAGTTCTATAGATCTAGCGAGTTCTTCACTTAGTCGACCAAAAACTCGATCTTTGCTCTGAAATCGATCTAATCCTTCACCAATTTGTTCGAAAATTTGCAAGGATGATTATGGACAGATTTCGAACACAATCCTATCAATCTATTTGTTAGATCTGATTTTATAGTAATCATTGTATTTATTTCCTTTATCTTTCAGTACTTTTAGTTCTTTTTTGTCTTGTTAGTGCCTTGGGGTATTTAAGTCCCCTTGGCTTATTTGTTTGTAAGAATTTTTCACAATATTGAATACAAGTTACTGTTTCATTCAAATGAACACTTTCTCTTTCTAGATTCTCTCTCTACAGATCTTGTGATCTTGGAATAACAATTGGTATCAGAGCCTTCAAGATCTTGAGAGGATTGAGATTAGTGTAATTTTGTTTCTGATTTGTGTGGATAATTCGAAATTTTGATCGATTTTTGTTGATTTTTCAAGAAAAATCTCGTTTCCTGGATTTTCACCAATTTCAGTCAAATTAGTGATCGAATTGCTATGAATTTGATGTTATTAGATGTATTTTAGATAGTCGATCTAGTTTGTTTCTTGTTGATTTGCATAAAAACGTGATTTGGTGCTTCGATTTTGAGTTCAAATATTTCAAACCCAACATCAAATATTTCAAGTCTTTCGGGTGTAAATGCTATGTTTTGAATGACAGAGATAATCTGAATAAATTTAGTCCAAAGGCAGATGAAGGCCTATTTCTGGGCTATTCTTCTAACTCTGCTTACAGAGTCTTTCTCCTCTCTGTAAGAAAAGTGATAGAGTCAGTGAATTTCAAATTTGATGAAGCTACTGATTTGGCTTTTGGACAACAAAGTTCAGAACCCGCTAATACTGGAAACTCAGCTTCTGAACAAATTAGTTCAGAACCTGCACTTCAGTCAACAAATCAGGATCTTTCTACTTCTCTGTGTAATCTTTCTGATCTTGATTTTCTGTTTGAAAATTTTTATGATGATGTTCCTAAACCAAACACTGATTATGTATCAAATGTCTTGAATCAAGAATCTGTGAGTGCATCTAATCCTACTTCCGCTGTATCAAACTCTGAACCTGATGCTGCTTCAGTATCTCCTGAAGTTCAAGACATACATTCTGAACATCATCCGGATCAATTCTTACATGAACCAGAAATTACTGAAACTGTTCATGAGGAGTCTGTAGAAGATGAAGTTGTTCCAGAAGAAAATGTTCAACAAGAAGTACAAGCTATGTCTGGTCAACAAGAGCATGAATCTGATGTCATGGAAATACCTCCTCCTCTTGTTGAAACCATATTTGTGTCATCTTCTGACATTATTTCATATGAAGATCCTCCTCAACAATTAGAAGTGGTTCAAGAAGTTATTGATCCTCTCCCTCATACAACAAAATGGACAAGATCTCATCCAATCCATCAAATTATTGGGGATCCTCAAGCAAGTGTTTCTACTCGCTCCAGAACAACTTCTTCCAACGAATGTTTGTACACTTGCTTCCTAAGCAAGATTGAACCTACCAAAGTATCTGAAGCATTGGAAGACCCAGACTGGATTTTAGCAGTGCAAGAGGAGCTCAATCAGTTTGACGCGCTAAAAGTTTGGAGACTTGTTCCACGGCCAAAGGGTAAAAGCATCATAGGAACCAAGTGGATATTCAAGAACAAAAAGGACAAAGATGGTATCGTTGTTCGCAACAAAGCCAGATTGGTAGCCAAAGGATATCGACAGCAAGAAGGGATTGACTATGAAGAAACCTTTGCACCGGTTGCTAGATTAGAAGCTATCAGGATGTTTCTCGCGTTCGCGGCTTATCGAAACTTCACCGTATATCAAATGGATGTTAAGACTGCCTTCCTCAATGGTAAACTGAAAGAAGAAGTATTTGTATCTCAACCAGAGGGGTTTGTGGACAAAGATCATCCAGATTACGTATATTTCCTCGATAAAGCTTTATACGGGTTGAAACAAGCACCTCGAGCATGGTACGATGAGTTGTCTGCCTTTCTGCTCAAAACCAGCTTCACCAAAGGAACTATCGACACCACTTTGTTTATATATAGTTCTAACTTGGATATCTGCTTAGTTCAAATTTATGTAGATGACATAATATTTGGTGCTACTAATCAATCTCTATGTACTTGGTTTTCTGATCTAATGACCTCCAGGTTTCAAATGAGCATGATGGGAGAAATCAACTTCTTCCTCGGCTTACAAGTAAAGAAGCTTCCAGGTGGTATTTTTATCAACCAGTCGAAGTACATATTTGATCTTTTGAAGAAATTCAATTTGGACAAATCATCTTCGATTGGCACGCCCATGGCTCATGGAACAAAGATCGGACTTGATCCAAATAGAAAAGCTGTCGATGTCAAGACATATCGGGGGATGATCGGATCACTAATGTATCTGACAGCAAGTAGACCAGATATCATGTTCTCCACATGCCTTTGTGCCCGATTTCAAGCAAATCCTAAGGAATCGCATCTATTAACAGTCAAGCGCATATTCAGATATATCAAAGGAACTCCTTATTTAGGATTATGGTATCCTAAAAGTTCTGATTATAGTTTGATTGCTTACTCTGATGCAGATTATGGTGGTAATCAATTGGACAGGAAAAGTACTTCTGGTCATCTCCAGTTTCTGGGTGACAGACTGATAAGCTGGGCGTCGAAAAAGCAAAACTGCGTGTCAATATCAACAGTCGAAGCTGAATACGTCGCTGCAGCTAGTTGCTATGCTCAAGTACTATGGATGAAAACACAACTTCGTGATTACGGAATGCTATACAAGACGGTGCCAATCTATTGTGACAGCAAGTCCGCGATTGCAATATCGGTCAATCCTGTCCAGCACACCAAGACCAAGCACATAGATATGCGATATCATCTTATAAAGCATCACGTGGAAGAAGGTACTATTGAGTTATATTTTGTCCCAACTGAATATCAACTTGCTGATATATTTACAAAAGCTTTGGATGAAAAACGTTTTAACTTTTTGCTTTCCAAAATCGGCATGTTGAACTTAAAAGTTTAAATCTTTACAAATTTTACTCTATAAAGTAAAATCTTTCAGATTTTCTTTCTTTTGAATAGAATGTGTTTCTAGGATCTTTTACAAGTCACTTTGTTTATATTAAATTTTTATATGTTCAATTTTCAAATCTTACAAACATCAAAAAGTCAGCAACATGCTTGACGCTTTAGATACTGCTTTAAAGATATGTAAGTCGGCATATTTATGGTTTACTTTGCATAAACATCCTAAGTGATCATAATTGTAGATCGTAATGAAAATATGGGCTAAGCTATTCGATATAGATCTGAGTTATTGAGATGATTTTATTTTTAAGCATTTAAAATACAGAAATCCTTGAGTTTAAAAGTTTGTACCTGTGACCTTTCTGGTTTGGGAAAGTAAGTTCCGAGGGATGCTCGACATCTGGTCCCCTAAGGTCAATTGATCTGGGAGTGATCGAACAGAAATCCTTCTATAGAACCAGATCGAAAGTCATGTTTTACTGGTATGAATGGGTTTAGGATATGTCGATGTAGCCTTTCTGATTCGGGAAAGTAAGTTCCAATGGGTGCTTGACACCTAGTCCCCTAAGGCCAACTGGTCTGGGAGCGGCTAACCCAAATCCTGCAATAGGGTCAGATAGAAAGTTACGTTTACGACATGTTCTTTCCTTAATAAACTCTTTGATTAAAAGATGCCAAAGTGCACATTGCTTAAAAGATGCCAAAGAGCACACTCATGTGAAGATGCCAATGAGCACACTGCTAAAAGATGCCAATGTGCACACATCTCTTGATACTTGGTGATATATTTTGAGCTGCGATAAATCTGTAATTTTGTGAAAATCTTAATTCTTGATGTCTTAGTGTATGTAAATGCAAAGTTCTCCATTTTATGTTTAGAATTGCATTTTTCTTGAAGCTAATCAAAGATCGCATGCGAGCACACTGAATAGATACCTGCATGTGTTTGAAGCTGAACATGTCTTAACTTGATATGCAATGAAACTTGTTTTTGTATCCAACAACTCATGTTTGATTTCATCTGATTGATAAATCTGACAAATTTTACTGAATAGACTTTAATTTGTTTAGTGTTTAAAATTTTATATATTCAGTTGTTACAAAATTTATATTCCATAAGATCATCTTTCATATTGATGTCTTTATGATTGCTATCTGTGTTTACTCATATGGTATGTACATTTTTCGAGGGGGAGTGTATATCTGATTTCCATATCTGCTAATATTCTATTTTTGAGGGGGAGTGAATGTTGCTGATTAATTACTTCTTGTGCTAATCAGAAATTCATCAGGTAAGTATTTCTGAAATTACTATACAAATGCTAAAGTAATTTGATAAATTTTGTGCATTTGTGTAGGGGGAGTGAATGAGGGCTTATCAGGTAATTTTCTCATAGTTATTTTTTTTTTTTTGTTTTTAGAATATATAGAAGTAAGAGTGTGTATTTTCTTTTCTTTATTCCCTTTGAACTTGTTTGACTATTCATCTTCCCTCCATTCTCTCTGTATTTTCTTCTTGTTTTCTCATCTGATTTATTTCAGATTGTGGCTTTGGAATTTCAGGTATGTTTTTGTATTTTCGTTATATGTTTGTAGTTTAATTAGTGTTCCTTTACTTTGTTTTGATTTTTTTTTTTTTGGTTTCTTACTGTGTATTTTTACTGATTTGTGATTTTTTCTTCACTGTTCATCGATCTTTAAAAATCCAGATTTGTGTTGTTTTTGATCGATTTGCGTATTGGGGTTTGTTTAGATAATATAATCGGCTATCAGGTATGTCTTATTTTGGTTTAATTTCGTTGTTTTGTGCTTAGATTTAGTATTTTGTAGTTTTCGGATTCGAACATCCGTGTTCTAGGGTTTTGTTCAAGCCTTTGAGACCCGTAAAGATTACTATGTGTGTCCTTTTAGAACCGCAAAGTGTTCTTTGCGTGTCTTTCTAGACCCGTAAAGTATACTGTGCGTTTCTAACAAAAACCGCAAAGTGAGCTTTACTTGTCCCTTTAGACCCGCATAGTGAACTATGCGTTTCTTCCGTGACCCGCATTTCTTCCTATGCGTTCCCTTCAGGACACGCATTTCGTCCTTTGCGTTCCCTTAAGGACCCGCAAACCATACTTGAAATTTTTTTTTCATGTTTTCTGTTGAATGTTTAACATTGTTTTGTTTTTGTGTTTCAGGTTATCATGTATTCTCAAACAAATACTGATCCAATGATTCAAGACGAGAATGTTGTTCTTGAGGATCCGACTGATCAGGCATCTCATGATACACCTATTCCATCTGTACCATCTGTTAGGGCTGATCTTTCTATATCTAGGCAAACTCCAAATAATGTGTTTCCTAACATCATGTACATGCCTTATAAGCGTAACAACTACTTTGTTGACTTTGATCGCATCAAGATTCATCCTGTCATACTCTCCATTCTTCGTGGACATCCGCTTTCTCAAGCTCTTTGTTCAGTTGCTGATGTTCCGGAAGTCTATGTTCAGCAAGTTTGGCACACCATCACTAAGAATGAACTGGCACGTCCTCATCGATTTGATCTCAAAATTGATCAATTTGATTCATATCTTTCTTATAAGCGTTTACGGTTGATTCTTGAGCTTCCTGAGCCTACTTCTAGACCTGGAAGGACAACGTATGATAACTTTCCATCCGAAGAGGAAGTTTTTGAGGGCATCAAGCGACTAGGCTATGTTGGTTCACTGTAAAAGGTTGTAGACTTTGACAAGTCTAATCTTCCTCCTGTCTGGTATTCTTTATTTTCAGTCATCAACAGGTGCTTAACTTCTAAACATACCGGAACGGATAGTTCTAGTCTTCACTATCTTCGACTGTTCCATGCAGTAGTCTATGACCTGCATGTCGACTATACGATTATTTTCTGAACCAAGCTCTCTGAAGTAGTGAAAGACAAGTTAACCAACAAGCGACGAAAGTTCATTCCTTTTATCAGGTTTCTCAAGCTGATTATTAGAAGCATGTTTCGAAGCAATCCGGCCATTCCACGTAGATTATCTTGGCCGCAAGTTCAGGATTCCGAGATGCTTTATCTTCAGAAACAGAAGAAGTCATTCACTTTTTCTATGACCATTCCTTATGGTCTTATTGCCAATTATGCTGACATGACCAATGACAGTGTCATCGATTATTGTTTAGAAAATGAATTTGAAGAGGCTGAACAGGAAGAACCTTCTCATGGCACTCCAGCCGGTACTACTCATGAAGAGCAAGTTGAAGCAACTATTCAGGAAATAGTTACTGCCGTTGCAACTACACTAGAGACAGATGTTGATCTTTCTGCAGCACCACAAGATGTTGCTACTCATCAAGTGGAATCTGTCATTGCTGCTATCGAAGCTGAAGCCACTACTGTTACTGCTGATATTGGAGAAGATGCCAATCCTGATGAAATTGGAGTTGCTAATGATGATGCAACAAATGCTGATCTTTCTGATGATGATGAAAATACAACAAGTGATTCAGACAATGGTGATGATGATGCCGATCAACCCAACATCAAAGTGTCTAAACAAAAAATAAGAACACCGGAAGTGGTTGTTGTCTCATAAGATGTTTCAGAAGATGAATCGGTGTCTATTGATCCCTCTGCTGCTCGTTTAAACGTTGATAACTGGATATATCATTTGTTCAAACCTCCACTCAAACATAGAGTCAAGCTCTTGCTTCTTTTACTGTTGATGTTACTGCTACCACTGTCTCTGCTGTTGAGCTTTCTATGGTTCCTGCACGTGTTTCTTCTGAGAAATTTACAACTCTGAATGAGGTAATTCGTCAGTTCTCAGAAAGGGTGGATGCTCAAAAAGAAGAAGATATTAATAAGCTGAAGTCGTTTTTCAAAGGGAAAATGCCAGAGATAGATACTTCGGTTCTTCCTCCTGAGATTCCTTTCCGCCGTCCTTCAGGGGTGATTCTTCGGGAACCTTCTTCTGCGGTGCCTTCATCTACATCACCGATTGTATCTCTTCCTTTTCCGTCAATCTTCACTCAGTCTGCGGGTATTTCCATGTCTGCTCCGACTGATACTTCTTCCAGGGCTTCTATTCATGATTCTCCAATTTCTAAGCTATCTGATCTTCTTTATGCGCGTCTTCTATCTATGTCTCCGCCACAACATCAAGATCAAGATTTAATCTCTCTGCTGAGGAACTTCCAGCCAACGCCGCCTCCAGTTTCTTCCTCTTCCGATTCTGATTTAATCTCTCTGCGGGTATTTCTATGTCTGCTCCGACTGATACTTCTTCCAGGGCTTCTATTCATGATTCTCCGATTTCTGAGCTATCTGATCTTCTTTATGCGCGTCTTCTATCTATATCTCTGCCACAACATCAAGATCAAGATTTAATCTCTCTACTGAGGAACTTCCAGCCAACGCCGCATCCAGTTTCTTCCTCTTCCGATTCTGATCGCATTAATGCTTTATCTCATGAATTTCAGAAATTCAGATCGGAAGTTAGATCCAGTTTATCTGATCTTCGTTCTTTTATGTCACAAGCTTTCTCTGATCTATCTAACAAGATTGATCATCTAGAGCAATCATGCAGGACTGAGGCTGGCCCGTCTCTTAAACGCCGACATGACCAAGATGATCCCGATCATCAAGGCCATGAGGGGGAGATGGCAAAGAGACAAAGAACGGAAGGGTCTTCTGAAGCACGAGAAATTGTTCAAAAAGAAGTGGCTGGAGATAGAGAAAAAACTGCTGATACAGTTCAAGATTGCAGTATCCAAGATTTAGTGAATGTCATGGTTGACAATGCTGATGTAACTGCTTTGCATAATGAATTTAATATGTCTGAAGCAAATATTAATAATATGCAAATTGTAGTATATGTGGATCCAGATGTCTCAGGTAGAGCTTATGAAGTTGAAGAGTCGGAAGCAGCAAATGACATGAGATCTTTCTTCGCGAACTTCATAGAGATAACTTCAGATGATGATGAAGAAGTTAGATTTGATAAAGTTGCTCAAGTTAAAGAAGAATATTGCAATAATATCATCATTCTATCTGATACAGAGGATGATACTGTTTTCATGGATGCATCAGATACAAAAGAGGCTGAATTACTATATGGTGATCTTCCAAGTCAAGGTGAGATTCCAGAAGATGATCAACCTTCATCTACTCTTGTATCTAGTTCTGCTCCGACAACCAATATTCCGTCAAGTGCTTTTGAAGTTGGTCAGTCGTCTAGAGCTCAAGCAGATATTCCTACTTCCGAACTGGTAATTTCTCCATCTCTTCTAGAAGAAGGAGAAGCTTTAACTAGGCAGCAAAGGCAGAGAAATCTACAGCAGAGATATATGGCTTCTAGACTCAGAACAGCTTTTCTTGAAGATATCCAAAGCAACATCTTTGTTTCAAGAAGAAGGACAATCAATATATATGCCATACTTGGAGTAGAGAAAGAATCAGAAGCTTATCAGCATGAATACTTAGCGTTTATCAAGTGCCAGCGCAAAAGGAATAACACCGTTGCTTCTCCTCATCTAATAGTTCGAGTTCTCAGTGTCACATTTAATAAGTTTCTGAACATATGGTATCCAGACCTTGAAGTGGAAAGAAGAGACTGCAAGCGGTACAACTTTTCAGAGGCTGATTTCATTGATCTTTCAATTGATGATGTTGAATTCTTATATGATCACTTCAGGAATCTTTATCACCGGACTCAGGATGTTTCTCAAACTCTTTTTGTTATTAAACGGTTCATTCGACGACAAATTCGATTTTATCGAGTTTTTGATTTCCAGATGGCCGTCGAAAGCTTTCAGCCTGTAGTTAATCTTGAAAGGCCCAACCAGAGTTTGCAGAATCTAGAGTCTTATCCGTTATTCACCATTATCGAAGATCCATACAGAGTAGTATATAAGAACAGCTCAAGTGAAAAATGCTTTCTACGATTTGATGAGATTGAACATTACTCTGATGGAACTCTAAAGGTGATCAAACTTCAGTTGGAGCATCGTCTACAAGAAGCTAGAAGAAAGTTTTTGGAAACAAGAAGAGAGTCATATCTTTTTGAAAATGATGAAATTCGTCTGATCCGTAGAACTTTGGTCACTATTCAAGATAGATTGAATCTCCGTTCAACTCTGCGACGTTTGGAAGTGTTAGTTGGGCTGAACAGACTACGTCAACGAGAAGAACGTCAATGATCCTTCAAAGTCGCCTTGATGGTCAATGCTGTTTTTGAAGATTGTTTTTTTTAAGACCTCGGCGCCAATGATTACTAAGGGGGAGATTGTTAGATCTGATTTTATAGTAATAATTGTATTTATTTCCTTTATCTTTCAGTACTTTTAGTTCTTTTCTGTCTTGTTAGTGCCTTGGGGTATTTAAGTCCCCTTGGCTTATTTGTTTGTAAGAATTTTTCACAATATTGAATACAAGTTACTGTTTCATTCAAATGAACACTTTCTCTTTCTAGATTCTCTCTCTACAGATCTTGTGATCTTGGAATAACACTATTACAATCAAAAAACACAAAATGATACATTTTGGTTCTATTACAGTGCAAACTAATACTTCGAACAAAAATTCAAGAAATTTCAAAATTCAGATCGATCTAGTGTCAATTAGACAAAGCTATTCAAACAGAATTCAATCTAGATGTAAAAACGAACATAATGAAACAAAATTCTAATCAAACACATCACTGAAATTAAAAAATCAATTGTCCACAGTTCACAAAACGAGTTCGTTCAGTTTCAAGTTCAAAAACTCAAAATTGATCCTTGTTTTTCTGAATCTTGGCTGCTCTGATACCAATTGTGTGTCCCACAATGTATATAGATAAATATGCTAACATTTAATTTCCAAATTCAAACTGTTTTTTATTAATCTTAGTTTCAAAGTACAATATTTCTCTCTCTAACTCAAGAACACGCTCAACAATGAATCTGATACTCTCACAAAATTACACGCACAACAAGGTACCATATACCTATTTATACACAAGCCACAAACTCTCACGACACTAAACACTCATACAATAAAACACGCATAACACTAAAAGAAAGTAAAATACAACTTTGACCTTGACATTTATTACACAAGACTTTGACTTTGATGCTGAGAATTGACTTTAGCTTTGATCTTCAGTCTTCAGTCTTCTATGATCTTGTATCCAACATATTTATGCTCTAACAGCTATGTTTGGCTTATAAGCTAGCTGGTGGCTGATAAGCTAGCTTTTCAAAACGCTACTTTGAGTAGCTTTTCAATAAGCTAGCTGATAAACTAGCTTTTGGTCATCCAAATATGTACCAAAGAAAAAAGATAGCTTTTTTTTGCCAAACAATGCCTATGCCAAACAATGCCTAAGTCTTCCGGGCAGACATCCGGATATATATAATAAATATATATTATAAGTTTTCTTTTTAATACTTTGGAATTTTAACGTTTTAGATTGGTTATAATTTATAAGTTTAAACTATAAAATTTGGATTTCTAATGCATTCATTTGAATTTTGGATTTGTACTTTTTTGTGAATATTCGATTTTAATATTTTGTTTTATAAATGATAAACGGGTTAGGCGGGTCGGGTCGAGTTAGGCGGGTCGGGTCAGGGTTGGGATTTTCTGACCCATTTATTAACTGGGTCGGGTTAGGGTTAGACATTCTCAACCCGTTTAACTTTGAACCCGACACAACACGTTTGTCAGGTCTAGTGTTACATTCAAATAAATATGTGATAACTGCATTTAACTCCAAATTCTCGACAAAGAGAAAATCAAACGAACAAACATCCCCAAGACTCATCTGAGTCAAAAAATAGCCAAAATCTCAACAAAATGCATTTGTTCAATAAATAGGTAATCTCATACTCAAAAGTATGATTAGGGCAAACAAAGTCAATATCGGATAAATCGTCCCTAAATATAAACCATAGGGTTTATACTTCCAAAATATCTCGTAACATAAAATATGCATTTCCTAAATGATTTATCAAATTAAATATACCAAAAATTCATTACCGTCAAATAACCTTTATTTATAAAATAACTCGTCAAAAGATAAATTTTTAAGGTTTATTTATCAAAATGACCAAAAATCCCAAATATGAGCATTTCACAAGATTTATAAATCAAATGTAT